>CM057006.1:48553930-49790805 GCA_029891345.1 Dryococelus australis | reverse complement strand
ACACGACAACCCATAGGAACAGGTTTGGCGCCTTTGACCGCGAAATTGGTTCTCGCTGGAAGATATGCAACCACAGCGAAACGGATATGGGATCAGTGCAGGAAGTCAACGGCCCCGTCGCACCAGCGAGCCCGAGGTCAGCATCTGGGTGCGCATGGCGATTACAGAACGTACAGCCACGTCAAACACCCTGGCCCAGGAGTTCAGGCAAGTGGCACATCAATCTATGTCCTCGCGCGTGGTTCGTCGTTGTCTGCGGCATTACGGCATCTTGTCCAGGCGTTCCATGACTACGGTTGTTTCTAACTACTCGCAAGAGGCGCCTGCGGCTGTAGTGGTACGTCGAACTGCAGACCTCGAGAGGTGAATGGCACGCCGTTGTCTTCTCCAACGATCCCACCTCCGTGCCTAGTGGCATGTGGTACGCACCTGACCAAGTCTTGCATCATGCACCATCATACCGGCCCAACACCTGGAGTTATGCTAAGGCGTGCCATCGGGTTTCCAGACCCGCTTGTGATTAGCCCGCATCTCTTGTACGCTGACCATCAACCTTTACATCGCGGAGGTGTTGGAGCCTACTGCTGTCCGCTAATTAGCGCCAGCCCGGGTCTCTACCAACAGGACAATGCTTGGCCTGCGCGTTCACCGGATCCCTTGGCCATCGAAAACGTGTGGTCCATTGTCGGACGACTACTGGCCTTCCACAGTACACCCCTTGTCACTACGGAAGAACTTTGGGCACGCACCGAAGCAGCATGGTTTGGTGATTCCTTTAGCTTTTGCTTTTGCGGGTGATTGTAACGGTTAAAAAGAAGCGCTCTAGGTATGACTTTTTAATAGGTATCGGCCACCTAGAGGGGAGGATGGAGAGGCCAGCGCCCGTTCCACCGGGAACTTTGGTGATACTCCAGTATATCCAAAAAGGATATTGCACTCCCGTGGTGGAGCTACGCAGTACTGGTTTCCTCATGTTCTGTATGTCATACCGGGCTGCAAGTGTAATTATGCCACCTGTGTAGGGCGATTATTCTGTCCAGAAACCTGGCTGTGACACCTTACGTCATTTTGTGTGTTGCAGTTATAATGACCGGTAGTGTATAATGCTCGCGCATTAGCTCTCGCATATCCGAGGCGAGCACTCGATATCTTAAAAGGCTACGAGAAATATTTCTTAGGTGCCAACCTTTAAACTTTGTAAAATCTAAAATTTTGAAACAACTTGAATCCTACAGCTAAAATGGAAGTCACACGAGCGAAATCCAGCATATCAGTTTCATTCGCCCTTTAAATCGTTATATCCGGTTGTTTTATAATTCTCATTCTAACACTATTAACTTCAATGCGTTTTCATATAATGTCAATTCATGATTGTAGGGCAGGATTGAACATCAACACTAAACAAATGGATTATAACGCCTCAGAAAGCGAGGTATATAAAGAATAATATCACAGTAGGAAGTGCATGAAAAACTTGATTGCCACGAGACACATTTTTATCTCACAGCGTACTAGAATAATAATATGTCTCAAGAAAGAAACAGCGATAATCTAAAAAGAATGTTATTATTGTGTATAAAATAAGTTGATTGAACCCTCAAACTTTGCCGTACTGCCAGACATCTATAAAATGAAATTCTCAACGAGTAATTGAGTGCAATTATTTGCAAATAACTATTTTATTTTGGTAAACCCTAGTTACTTCAAAAAAATTACGTAATATCTTTATGTATAAGATGACAGTAAATATCTGCAGTTATAAAAAATAATAAACGGAAACAGAAAAAAAAACTGAAATTTACTCTTCAACATATAAGTCAATTATTTGTGTTCACGTGCATATTTCTAGGTAACATTAAAAACTAATGCGTTTAATAAAGTTAATAGTTTTAAATTTTACACACAGAATTTGACTTCTTGTAAGTGTTCATTACAAGATGTACACACCACAAACATGAACATATTTATCTTGGCGTAGCAAACTTTTTTCGCTGACGTTCGCGGTTTCCTCGGGTTTAGACAGTTGCGCCGTTGTCGATTTCCACGCAGCTCGTGCTGCCTCGAGACAGCTTCCATTCCGCCACAGCGGGTAGAGATGGTAGAAATTTAAGGAGCTCGAGCGGAAATTATACATTCGCGGGTCGCTGCTGTGCGGTCCTGGTGTGCGGGGGGGGGGGGGGGAAGTCGCGCTCTCATCGGGCGAAGGAGAGTGTCTCGCAGTCATCGCTGACAGCCAAAACTCAACCTTCTCGCGGCTGTGCAGACAGCGCGTTGACACAGCGCCTCTTAATGCCTGTGAAATATTAATATGCTCCTGGTGCGTGTAGGCGGAGAAGATGGAGATAAGGGGGGGGGGGGAAGAACGACCGTGCATAATTAACGAGAGCGGGAGCAGTTGGAACAACCTCCCCCTTCCCCCCTTTCCCAACAAACCCTTACGGCATTCCCCGAGGAGTACGTCAGCAGCGCCCTCGGAGCGACAGCTCGCTAACTAGGCCGGCGATTCCAACCCATCCCTACAAGAGACTGCTCAAGACGCCCCGAGGACGACTAAAGGCTATTCACGATAAAGTGAGCACTCTTGAAATCAACCTTACATAAAAGTCACTGCCTCTGCCTGTAAATATTTCACCGGGATCACTGAGTCACGTGCGTCCAGTAAAAGTGGGTAATTATGAGTGGAAAGTAGTTCTGTACCTTAATGTCGAATAAAGAAGTGTTAGGTTGCCATATCTGATAACTTAAATTCTTTCTCTTGCTTTCGGGGGACCGCTGCGGCTGAGCGATTAGCACGCTCGCCTCCCACCAAGGCGAACCGGATTCAACCCCCGACTGAGTCACCGGATTTTCGCAAGTGGGAATCGCGCCGATCTTCTCATGGATCCCACGCCCCTTCATTCCGGCGCCGCTCCATATTCACTTGTCACCCTCATCGGCTCTCAAGACCTCGCAATTAAGAGCCACCAAAATCTCCTCATCCTCTTCTTTTCTTGCGCTTTCTGTGTTTTTTTTTTTATGTATCGAAATGTAAAACTAAGCACATTTTGTAAAATATTTACTTTTATAATAATTTCACAATTTCGCTTGATCGACGCTTGAATAAAGTGATGAAGTCTATGGCAATGTTAATTTTACGTATGGTGGATTAATACACCGTATGCATACAAGTAGATCTAAGGCAGGGCTTTCAGAAGTGCAAATTTTACCGTGAACAGCCCATACCAGGAAGGAACTGAACCATTCTTTCTCAGGTATAACTATTTCACGGTATACTGAGCACCTTTGAAAGCAATCCTTAAGATTTAATTGTAAGCACATTTGTGTATTCTTCCGCCACATGTAAAATTAAAGGCCTGTCTCCAATCGGCCGTTCCTGTGGACGTGGACGTATTCGAAATTCGGCGTCAAGTGACGTCACTTTGACGCAGTCCTAATATGGTCTACAAATGCGTAGTCCGAAGTGAGCCAACAGAATCTGACAGTAGGTCGCAGTCATTTCAGCAAATTTTTTTTGTTGTTGTACTGTGTGATGTTTAAATTTGCTGAATTATTTATTATTTAATGTTTGCGAAATGGGTGATTTTAATATTTATTTATAATAAACACCATAACGGTTTTATTTTAAATAGGTTCGCCAAGTGACCTCTAATTTCAATGTTTTTAAATTACGTTTTAAAAAATTTAGCCTTCAAATAAAATTGTTCAGAACGAGCGAAGACATCGCTAATTATTTGTTATCATTCCATCATGTTTGTTTTGAAAGAGTCCATCCTGCACACATTAATAGCGTAAATATTCCACGAATACGCGCGAAAGGAGTTGAAGTTTTCTTTTTCTATCAGCTTAGAACACGGGACAAAAATTCAGGTTTCCGAATGCTTCAACTTGGGACACAGGTTTACTTGAGACACGGCAGCTTGGGACAGCGCCATGACGTCAGAGGGTCACGTGTACCAATCAGCGCATCCTTATCCTAATACTCAGGTTGGGATAGTGCAATTGTAGACAGGTTTTTACATTGCCATGGTCCTCTTCACTTCATGCGTCGGTCAAGCGAAAATGTGAAATTATTAGCAAAGTGAATTTTTTTACAAATCTGCTCATTTTTGCACTCCGGTGCATTAAAATAAAACCATAGGAAGCGAAATAAATAAGTTGAGTTATCATAAATTGATACGTAACACCTTTTACTCCACGTTAAGATATGGAACTACTTTCCCTCCATCGTTACCAACTTTACTGGACGCATGTCTCTCAGTGCACCGGTTAAAATAAATGCAGGTAGGAGCAGTGAGTTTTTTCTAAGGTTGATTTCAACGTGCTCACTTTATCGCGAACAGCCAGCCTTTGCGTGAGCTCATTACACGCTATATAGGCCGTATTTCGTTACTCGCTGATTTCACTGGCCTCGCCTCTGGGCGGCACCCTGCGCGAGGCTATACTGAACACTGAAAGCACCGACTTCACTGATGCTGCACGATTTAGGCGGGTGATTGAAGTTGTATCTTCTCGGAGATGTTTAATACTTGCATATGGAAGGATCATTAAATACAAAATAATCCTTACTGAAATTCCGAATAAAAGCAGAACAAAAATAAACTTAAAACATAGTTATTTGTCGTTAGAAACTTTGCCTCTCTTTAGTCAAACAATCATCAAAAATTGTTTCTATATGCTTGAGACTTATTTCAATTCAAGTGAGAAATAAAATAATTCTTAAATTCATAATTCAGTTCATTTTATTTGATTTCAATGAAAGGCGTTTCCAAGCGTTCCGAAACTATGAAGTTACTGACGGAAAAAATATTTACTGTTTACTGCTGGCTGCTCCTTTACTGCTGACAAACACTGATGAACCACCAGTGGATTATTCAGTGCTCATAAACAGTAACAGAAGACTGACATAGTCCATATATTGTTACTTTCAACTTATCTAAAGCCCTGGTGAAGTTCTACTTTCAGACCACTTTCAGACCTTATGCATATTATCTTAACCGAGACAGTGTCCGAAATGACAAATTCGTTATTTTGTAATTTGTAATTTAGTAAGTTTCAATTCGGACGTTGGCAGTCACTTATTTAGCACTCGCGGCAACACATTTTTACATTAACAGTGAAAAACGTTCTCACCTAAACTTAATGCTTAAAACGGACGTAATATGTTTACGATCATCACTGGAATGCTGCGAACACGTTAATAAGAAAATAATAAACTATGCAATAACGATTTAAAAAAAAAAAGTTGTTGCAAAGCAAAGACAAAGCACAAGATTTACTTGCTTTTCATAACCTGCCTGGTGTATTTTATGAGCAGTTATTTGTTTATTTACGCATTTTCGCATCTGTTTTGAAGGTCAAAAACCAACACGGAGCTGATGTTGTCATTTTGAATTTTTGCTAACATCCGCTAGATACAAAATGCGAAATACCAAATGACCAAATACGTCATCATTTCTGTGCACAAAATAGGGCCACGTGATCATTTTGTCAGCAAAATCTGCAATTTCGGACGCGGCCCGAATCCACAACTTACGCATTCGAATTCACTCACTTTAATGATATTTTATTTAACAACTATTTCTTACTGTGCATTACCAACACACCTACGTATTTTATCCCCAATTTTATTAATATCAGTTATGAATTGCATAATATAATTTATCGGTAAAATATAAGTATAAATAAATTTCGTTCAACCAAAAATAAGGTACTTCTGTGTTAATAGAAGTACAAAAACGCTTGTGATACAGAATATATTTAGGATACAACTAATCACGTTATGCATGGGATAATGTTTCAAAGGTTTCGACCAAAAATTATGAGGAAACTGTGAATGACTATACACTCTAAATTAGAATCGGTGGAAAACCACAGATTCGCAGTGAAAATTGCTCCACTTTGAAACAGTGAAAATGTTCACATCACTAATTCAATCAGCGCAATTTTTCCACTGAAACAATCAGTGTTTTTTTTTCCCCCACTGATTCTAAGTGAAACCATTTTCACTGTGAACCAGTGGTTTTTCACTTATTCGAATTTAGAGTGTAGGCTCTTTTTTGACGGAAAACTGATCGATCACTTTCGAAATTCCTGCTTCAGGCCATTGGCATATGTTAAAATTTTATGTTTAAAATGAATGAAAAGTTGGAAATAACATTTATCAATTCACTTTTAAACTATACTATGTGTATTACGTAAATTTTAAAATGTTTTATTTTGCTCTATTTTCAGAAATTATCCCATATTTAGTTGACTGCAGTTTTCAAATTGTAGAATTATAAATGGCATTTGTTCATTGTAAAAAGCGATAAGTGCTATAGTGATGCATTGAAATAGGCCCTATATAAAATCATTTTTTTTTGGAATGTATTTATTGAATTTACTACAAAAATATATGTACTATTTCGTTTCAAAAAATTAGTACGCCAATTTTTGCTTTGTGGTTACAATTACTGCTAGGAAAAGCATTCAAAATAATATGTCAACCTATTAAGTGTTGTTTCGGTATGATGTCACATAAAACACTTATGTAATTTATGTTTACCACAGTGTGCCTAAACTTGCTAATTCTTCTCGATTGTCTCGTAAGTGTACTTAGACCTGATATTTTGACCTACATACAAACTCTTTGAGTTTTCAGAATTATTTGTCTACTTATGGAGATCGTGTCATTTTAGTATAACATGATTTCGAGCTTTTGACCATTTTCACCAAGCACCAATATACTTAAGGTCTATTTGAATGAACAACGTGTATTCTTCCGCCGTATGCAAACATAACATTGCCATTGGTCTGATCACTCTTTACATGCATCGGCCGAGTGAAACTATTGTCAAATGTGAATATTTTACACATTTGTTAATTCTAACATTGTATGCATTAAAAAGACCAGAATGCAAAGGGAGACATTTCAGTATTCACGAGTGTTTACCTGACAAATTTAATTCAACGTTATAACTTGGAACTACTTTCCCTCCGATGTTACCAACCTTGTTGGGCGCATGCTAAAATATATACTTGTAAGGCAGTGACATTTTTCGAAAGTTGATTTCAAACGTGCTTGAGTAACCATGCGCATCCTACAATCACGAATTATGTACATCGGCAGTGAATTTTCAAAAATGTTTGAACAATGGCTCCTCTCACCAACTAAATCTTTTCCGGGGGCATATCGTACGGAATATATGATTAAAAAATTTTCCTTAGTTTGAAATTTAACTAAGTGTTTTTTTTTTAGAATACGAATTTTAGAATTCTTATAAATCGTAAGCTGTCAATCAAAAGGACAAAGTGTAGTAAAATTACACAAATATATAAATATACACATAGTATATTATGCTGCGCCATGTGGTAATTCTTTGCCCATCGGGTCACCACGGCGCATTGGTTGTAAACCACTGACCTACCTCATTCCGTAACCAATTAAATAGTTAATGTACAATGTAATCTTAGTCACGGAATTCCGCCACAGAACTATAGTAGTCAAGTTTAAAAATTGCAGCGCAGAAACGACATAAATGCATTTGTGATTTTTACTATCATGTTGCAGGTAAATTCATGATGAAATTCCCTAAGCTATTAAGGTTTTAAATACTTCAATTATAATGAAATAAAAATATTCTGCTTCAAAATTTAACATTGCCACCACTCAAATATGTTTTTTACTGATATGTAGACCAACGAAAATTTCCTTTATTTTCTAGTTAGTTATGGGGCCGCGGTTGATATGACGCCTAAAGCTCTCGCCTCCCACACCAAGGCGAACAGGGTTCTTTTTCCGGCGGGTTTTCTCGGGGATCTCCAGTTTCCTCCGCCTTTGCATTCCGGCGCTGCTCCATACTCAGTTTGCATCACCCTCCTCGGCTCTCAAGACCCTGATGTTAAGAGCCGCCCAAATATCTTCACTCGCCAACCTGGTAACGTACTCGCAAGCAAGCAGGGTCCTTTCGCAGAAACGCATTAACGAATCAGACGCAAAATTAAATCAGAGAATGACTTCATCCACATCAAAGGAACGGTCTCGCTGTTTCGCCTCTGTGTATTTACGTATTCTGTAACTTCTCGGTACCTTGTTCCCATGTATCGTCACGACGACGCGGCGCGGTGCGCCAATTTGTATGTCCGCGAGTGTACCAGTGGGCTCCGCAGGTAGAGACGGTGGTTGTAACCCGAACACAAACAACATTAAACCGCTCGCCTTCTAAATCATGTCGGCGAGGCATCTTCTTGAGGGGGCAGAAATAGGGGGTTGTTGGAAGAAGGGGGGGGGGGGAGGTGGACCGGCGTGGGCGACCCGTAAAGATGATACCCCCGAGAAGATCCAGGTGGGAAAAGGTTGTTATTTATTAATCGTCAACGCGTTCCGTACAGTTTACGGCTTTTTAGTTGGTGTGTTTTTTATGCGGCCGCTCGACTTTTTAACTCTTAGCTGGGGTCTACGGATGCTTCTGTGCCAGCACTCTGGTTCCCCTTCATGCAGTGAGCTGTTTCTCCAGTGGAACTTACTGCATCAAGACTTCCCGGGATCCCGAACGTAGCTACGTCTATCAGGAAGTGGGTATGAATGAAGTCGATAGCTCGTAATTACCCGTTTGGTCCCTAATGGATTCGCAAGTTGACGCGGTGGCTAAAGCGACCGCCTCCCACAAAGGCGAGCCCGGATTTTCTCATGGGGTAATCGTGCCGGACGGTGACACTGGTCGGCGGGTTTTGTCGGGGATCTCCCGTTTCCTCCCCCCCTGTACTACGGCGCCACTTCATGCTAGCCTCGCTTCACCCACGTCGGCTCGCAAGACCTCAAACCTCTCCCACTCCACACAAGTTCGAATATTTCAATCGTGTCATATTTCAGGCGGCGCTGTACTTATAGTCTATTCGCGGATTCTTCACACTTTTTGAAACAAATATCAGAAAAATAATTTCATTTATGACGTGTTTGGTTGCTTCCTAATTATACCATGTTCTACAAGTTTTCTATAATTGTGGTTATAAAATCCTTTCTTTTTTTTTTTCTTTTTTTTTTTTTTACCCATTTAGACCCATTGTACAATATTGTTTACATTACTCACGTGTAGGTAATTTTTGGTCTTTACTGCCCACTGCGAAGTTCAATGACCGATGTTCTTACCTGTGAATAAATTATTCGCTAACCGCCGTACCGGTCTAGATCATAATTTGTCCATACGACTGTAGCCGAACATACAGTCAACAGCTCATTGACTGTGACAACGAAAAAGTGTTGTGTCGACTTAGTACAAAACATATGATAACATTTTTTTTTTTTTGCCACACCTGAACCCTTAAATTCAAGTTGTTCTGAAAGGGTTAAATTTAAATTTTATTCGTATTTTATCTATAAATTATTCTAATTCATTTACAATTAATATTAATAAAAACAATGAGAAAATAGGTGTGTTGGTAATGCCTAGTAAAGGCTGTTCACGATAAAGTCAGCACTTTTGAAATCAACCTTAGCAAAAAGTCACCGCCTCTGCCTGTATACATTTTAACGGCCGTACTGAGTGACATGCGCCCAGTAAAGTTGGTAACGATGGAGGGAAAGTAGTTCAATATCTTAAAGTCGTATAAAAAGTGTTTGGTAAGTACTTGTGATAACTTAAATTATTTCTTTAGCTTTCTGTTTTTTTTTTTAATGCACCGAGTGTAAAAACGAGAGCATAGTTATAAAATGAATCCTTATTTACTATCATCACAGTTTCACTTAACCGACGCATGAATAAAGTGATGAGGCCCAAGGCAAAGTTAATTTTACATAAGACGGAAGAATATACAACGTGCATACAAGTATATCTTAAGCAGGGCTTTCAAAAGTGCACATTTTATCGTGAACAGCCTATAATAAATAGGTCCTGCGTAAATTATTGTTACGCAGGATGCGCACAAATGCTGTGCGTTTGTCCCTGCGGTATCATTTTGCAGACTTGGTTAAGCTTTGTTTCCACGAGGCGGAGATATATCCTGGAAGCAGAACTTTCAGCGGGGCTTCTTAAAAGTGTAAATTAACGGTGAATGGACTATACTTATGCCGCGCGTGCTACTCACAGCCAGATAATGACGATGCTACGTGCTCAGTGTTAGAAGCGTTAATTATTTATAAACGAGAAGTGCACAAACTTTCACAAATCGGATTACTAACAAAGGGAGGTGTTCAAAACACAAGAGCACTAGTTCCTTGCTGTAGGTCGTTCACGGTAAAATGAGTACTGTTGAACGCCCTGCTTAAGATCTACTTGTATGCACGTCGTGTATTCTTCCACCTTATGTAAAATTAACGGTGCCATGGGCCTCCTCGCTTTACGCATGTGTCGGTCAAGTGAAACTGTAAAATTATTAGAACAGGAAAAATTCACAAATTTGCTTATTTTTACACTTCGATGTAATAGAAAAAAAAACAGGAAGCGAAAGAAATAATTCTTATAAGTAATTATAAATGGGCACATGTCGCTCAGTGTGCCCGTAAAAATATGTGCAGACAGGGGCAGTGATTTTTCAAAGGTTGATTTCGAAATTTCTCATTTTGTCGTGAACAGCCTTTAGCACTGCGCCGTTCACAAATACCTAAACTCTAATTCTGAATCAGTGATTTCAATCAGTGAAATAGCATTCACTGAATGTCAGTTGACAAGCTTCTGCTGACCGGCGAATCAAGCTAACTAACTGGGAACAACTTATTTATAGCAGCGGAATTCTTGACATTCGGTGGGAATCATAAATAAATAAGTGAAATTCCACCACTACATTAAATAAATTTTCTGGCACTGGATATCAGTTGCTCAATTCCCACAGTTTCCTCTTATTTGACTCGGTTCTCACTTATTCACGTTTAGAGTGTACCCTGAATTTGTAACATCTTTTTGATTGTAGTTACGGGAACTAAACCTGTTAAGAGGAGCAATGCTCAAAATAAATAAATAAATAAAATTGTATATTTTCTATAAATAAACTAATTCAATATGCAAAAGGCATCAGTCGTTGCAAATTTTTTAAAAACGTCCGTCAAATTTTTCTACTATTTACAGAAGCGCCTTAATCTCTAGAGACTGCACTTATAAACCGAAAGTTGTAGTTTCATCCAAACAGTAAATACGGTCGGGTGATTTATATTTTAGGTTGATGTAAGATGTGCATTATTCATGCAGAATTCGAATAATAAATATACGTTTCCCCATATGTCATGTTCATAAACATTTCGTGAAGTTAATTGCAATTTAAAACTCACATTGTCGCAACGGGCCGACATTTGTGACGCATATACTATATACTGAAGTAGTTATCCAAAGCTGAAAGAATTGCAAGGTCTTTCAACACGTTTACCCCAGCTATTTTACCCAAAGTATTTCAGCTTCCATTTTTTCCGCAGTTTCCTGTTTTCCCCAACAGATGGCTTCAGCGACGCCTATGGTCGATCGCAATGGGAAGGGGGGGGGGTAGTATCAGTTTGTAGCGAGGAGGGGAGGGTCAAAGATTTACAGAGATGATGGCCCAAGTTGGTGCACAAAACGCTTGTAGAAAAAGCGTGCTATGTCTGGCTTGTATTTTTTAAAGGCTATCTAACGGATTATTGTAAAAATCCTTATATAACACAAACCAAATTTTATGCGAAGCAGTGACCACTAAAAAAGGAAAGAAGTAGGACGGACGGTTTTTTGGATAGGCTCAAGTAAAATAAATATTTTTACAACACACATTCGCTATTACTGTTTTGATATTTTTAAAAATACATTGTCGTATTAAGTTTTTTTTTGTGCCAGCAAAACTCGAAATTTTTTCATTCACATATGTTGTCATACTTATTATTGTTTTAAAAATCAAAACTTAACAATTGAAGATAATATTACTTTAAGAGCAAACCATAGTAGGAAAATACATCCACTTAATAATTATATAGTTTCAAAAATATCTGACTGAGCACATTCCGCTGAATGTATAAGGTTTTAATATTAGTTTGTAAAACAATTCTCATACTTAAATAAGCCCTTTTTTAAATGTGAAATTATGTACTGTCATTTTCAAATATAAAGCTTTGGTATAGATTTGGATCTGCAGATTGCTAATAAAATAATTTAAAATCTTACATTTCATACAGTGAAAATCGCAAGCGAAATTATAACATTTGGCAGCATTTATAAAACCAGTCCTCTTACCTGAGCAGTTGTTTCAAGGCGAAGATAGCTGTCTTATACAAAGGTGAATAACTTAATTTCTTTTCATTTCATTTTTTAGGGTCATAGTGGCTGGGTGGTTAGCCTGCTAGCCTCCCACCAAGGCGAACCTGGTTCCATCTCCGGCCGGGTCACCGGATTTTCGCAAGTGGGAATCGTGCCGGACGATGCCATTGGTCGGTGGGTTTTCTCAGGGATCTCCCATTTCCCCCGCCCCTTCATTCCAGCGCAGCTCCATATTCACTTCAATCGCCCTCATCGGCTCTCAATACCTCACTGTTAAGAGCCGTCCAAATATCTTCACTCACTCACTTAACATTTCTATGATTTATGGCTATCAAGTATATCTCCTCGAAATTTTTGCTTTATGTCGCGATATGATGACGTGGGTGACTTTTGAAAATAACGCCTATACCTATTAGTGCAATCCGTAAGCGGCAGTAGCCGAAGAACCAAAATCCTTGCTGGACTCTAACACTCGAAATTCAGCGGCACAAATGTAGAGTTTAAGGCCTAGTAGTGACTCGATGGAGAATTTTTTTTTTTTTTTTTACATTTCCCATTGCGATGCAGATGTGTGTGTGTGTGTATATATATATATATATATATATATATATATATATATATATATATATATATATATATACATGTGTGTGTACATACATGACCAACAGATAACACATAGAAAACCACACAGGCTAGAAACCTGCTTGAAAAAGTTAGGACGACGCTGACAAAATAAGTAGGAACATAATGTGGGACAACACAACACTCAAACACGGCGGTCAGCGTTGCACTAACTCTTCCAAGCAGGTTTCTAGCCTGTGTTATTTTCTATGAGTTATATCTGTTGGTCATCTATATATACACATATTTTTCGTCATTAGTTGCTGATCTGTGTCCCCTCTTAGAATTTTACAGTGTCGTATACACATATTTATCTTCTCGCGCTTAGATTACTTGTATTCCAGCCCGTTTTCTCGTGCTCAGTCCTGTTTTTCCACGACAGACATCTGCATCGCGAATGACGCGGGGACATGGCGAATGTCCAAAAAAAATCTCATCAACTAATTCGCCCCCCTTGCACTATTCATTCAAAGATCACAAGACCTATTAGTCTTGGAGCTCAAAGACGTGACAGGTTCTGCCACCTCCTACAAGTGTAATCCAAACGACGTGTTGTTTAACAGTTTTCGGTTCACTCTAAATATTCTGAATGACTTGTTTCTGTCACTATCAATATTTTACTGAATCTTCATTTAGTGAGTTTTTATCTACTTACGAATTAGTGGAATGCTCTGAGGCTGCACTGCCAGACTAGTGAAATTCAATAGGAATCAGTATAAATCAGTGTGTAATCAGTGAATACCGTGTAACTAAAATAATCAGTAGAACTTCACTGCTTAAAGCGGAGCAGTTTCAACAGATCCGCTGTCGAACTCGCAGACTCTGAACAGTTATTGCTGTCTTTTTTTCTATAGTATATATATATATATATGCTCAAATATAATAAGAAAATGTTAAAGTACTTGTACGTGGTATTTGTTTGAAGAATGTACGCCTCTGCACTCTTGGGAAAAACACGAATATACACAGCGTAAGCCACACTGACACGGCAGCATTCAGTACACAGTTTTCCAAAAAAAAAATATATATATATATTTTAGATGATAAGAACCAAAGACTTTCCAAAGTAAAGTCATTCTCCAACACCGAAGGATATATGATAGCAAAAAAATTCCTTTGGCCCTACTAAATGCAAAATACAATCTGTGCTAAAATACATTTAGAAATTATTTGACAAAATTTAGTAAACCTACGATATTTGTAAACTTCTTATTCCTATTAGTAAAGTACAAAACCTTTATGAAGGCGGTAAACTTACTGAGTACATTCAGAAGTAAGTTAAATTTCACGCCGCAGAACTCCAACATGGCAATTAATACTTTATTTCATATTATGTAATTTTTCTGTAATATTTGAATTGCCGTATGTTTGTGCGACTCTTCCAAGAATCAGCATTCGTTTTTAGTTCTCGCTGCCATGATTTGCAGACCGAATACACACAAGTTATTTATTACTTTTCTCACATTAAATAACGAGGAACACATTTGTAAAAAGCTACGCCGCCCTTCTGATAAATGTTTAAGAGTTGCAGTCAAGAAAGTCAGAAGATATATATTTGTACACGGCACATATTTTTGAAACAAAATCTTCGTACATACAACTTCTAAGGCTGTTTAATGTTTACGACATTCGTGATAAACTGACTGTATTTTATGTTTACTACCTAAGTGAACGCAACAAAGTTAACAGCTCGAGGCGGATAGCATAAATTTAGAATAAATAAATAAATTAACTGTCTAGATATTCACAACAATTCATATTCTAAACGACTCAGATTCCGGGAAATTGAAGAAAGATTATATTTCCCCAATTCATCATTTCCACTGTGATCTAATAATGTTGTGTATATATATATATATATACACACACACACACGCATACACACGTTCTCAATCTTAAAACGTTCCGTGGTGAGGACCCTATTCTCAGTTTAATTCTTGTAAGCTTTTTACTGAAAAATCCTGTATAGCCTACATTAAAGTACGAATATTCACTTTGGTAACACATTTACTTTCCAAACAACTGCATTGTTTCAATTGAACGCCACACAAATATAAAATGATCAGGCCATTTGCTATGTTGATTTCACGTATAGTGTAAGGATACAAAATAAAAATTAATGGTGATCGTAACATAAGAATCAAATCAAATCTAAATCCTGAGGAGCGTTTTCATGAATGCAAAATTCACTGTGAAATGCTTTAAAAAAAAAAAAAAAAAAACACACCTTTCTCGTTTGTACCTTCTCATTACGCCGTACAGTGATGTGTTAAATTTTAAGACAGTTTTCTGACAGCCTCTGACTAGAGGCTTTGGCGGTTCCACGACCGCGCCTCATTTCTCGCACTGTGATCTTAATCAAGACTGTGTGATGACGACATGGGGATGGCACAGACGATGAGCCTTGTACGTTTACTTGGCGCAATACTATTCCCCTATCAAAACATTCTGTTAATCACCCAGCACGAGCAGGCTCCAACACCAGCGTTTGTCCCGACGGTGGAGGGGGGTTATTGTCGCAGATATCGACCCCTCCGCAACGGCACGATTGAGTAGGTGGATGAATACGACTAGCCAGGGGTGCACCTAAATTACCTAATTATAAGCAGACGGCACGTGCCACGTTATCAGTCAATGGCTGCCCCGATCGTTGGTCGCAAGACAGAAAAAAATTTGCGATCGTAATAGTTTGCAGAATTAGCTCACTTGTAGGTAACTAAAATACGTTTGGCGGTCAGATTTCCACGTTTTAAATCGATTTTAAAAATATTCCTTGACGTAAACCGCATATATAGACACTTTGCAAGATTCGTGTTATCTTTCGGTGACATGATAAGACTCCACTGCCTTATAAATAAGTGGCCGCAGTTCAGTGAGGGTTATATTGGCCGCTGCGCAGAAATCAACTTGACGTTTCTGCTCGAACTCCTTAGAAGAGATTGGCCACCCCGCCGTTGATATCGTATTATTGGCTCATGTGTTCTCCGAGGCGTGCCAAACATATTTCTGGCGAATGGCTGAAGTTGGTCAAATGCACAGTAGCCGTCTTTAAATAATAACACGAGTTTTACTGGTCTCTACGCGTATATAAGAAGTTTGTAGTTGCACACGTTTAAAAACCTTTTTTGTGATATACTTTGCAGCTCATTGTTCAATTTGTATCCTTCGCCCGTACGTTGAATTAACAGTGCCGCTAGATCTGTGGCTTTATTAGTTCATTTATCAAGTACTACGAAATCATTAGGTATGTAAATGAATTACTAACGTGCTAATTTTTATTTCTGCGGCCACAAAAATTATATCAATCAAATAAAATTATTAGAGTGTCCACAATTTAAGCGTCCCACTTTTAACGAGACATAATTTGCATTTTAAATAACCTTTTACGTGTCTGCCAACTTACCTGGTATCTTGTCAGTCAGTGTGATCGTTGAAATGTACACGATTTTAGGCAGACACTTAATTTTATTTTTAGAAGTTGGTTATGAAGGTGTTCAACCTCTAGCCAACTTAATTTTTAAGTAAGCTCTGGCTATCGTTGTATGTTTGATAACGTCGGTAGTGAATAAGGACAATGAGTTCTACGTAACAATATCGTATGAAAAGGGTAACTTAATGTTCAAATTTGTGGCCGCCGAAAGCGGTCTTATTCCATTTTCGTGTTCATTAGAGTAATGTGTGTTTCTAACAATTTAAGAGTTTCATGGCATTTAGCAATGTTAATATTTCACGGAGCGTAAAATTTCAAAATAGACAGTAAGGTGTTTTCTACTTATATTTGAAAGAAAAAAAAAAAAAAAAAAAGCGAGAATACTTACTGAAGAGTTTGATAAACGGAAAATTCCCGTATTCAGAAGAGGCCACTATTAAGCTGGCAATAAATTGAGAAATTCTGTTTATTTAAGTGTAATAGTTTGTGCATGATTAGAATTGTGACATATACTTTCCCCTCCCAAATGATTAATTATTAACTTTACATTTTGAAACTATTACGCCCTACCTCCAAAAGTGTTTACAAGCGTAAACTATACAAATCGAACTGTGTTTTATTTCGAGCTTTCGTAAACAAATTAACGTTAGTAAAAATGGTTACGAATCTAAGGACTAAATAAAGAAAGCAGTCATTAAAGCGAATTTTTCAATTCTGCTGCCACATTTTTATAAAGTTATTGATAATCCACCGTTTGCTAAATCCAGTTTTACGACAAAATATCATTCAATATGTGGACACATTGCGTTAAATTTTCAATCTACTGCAAAAAACGAATTTTAGGACAACTTTTACTTAGGCTACGGTGCCGAGCGGTTAGTCCGCTCGCCTCCCACCAAGGCGAACCGGGTTCAATCCCCGGCCGGGTCAAACGATTTTCGCAAGTGGGAATTGTGCCAAACGATGCCGTTGGTCGGCGGGTTTTCTCGGGAACTCCTGTTTCCCTCGCCATTTCATTCCGGCGCTGCTCCATACTCACCTCAATCATCCTCGACTTTCGTGATTGGATGATTTTAATTGTCACGTACTGCAAGAGTTTGTGCCCGCGAATAACGGACACCCAATGTCGGAGTTACCTTTATTCTGACTGGCCCAGTCAGGTAAGGAACTGTCTCCCGACAAAGGCACGTGGGCAATAACTAGGAACAGGTGTTTTTTCACCAAAATATCTATGACCATGCTAGACTTCAATATCCTACATCAACAACAACCACGACTTCCTTTGGTTTTTAACAGCGTGTCTACATGAGAAGATACGTTCCTATTTGACTGGACCAATCGTAATGAAGTACTCCGATACTGAACGTCCATGATTCACGGACAGACTCTTGAGGCACGTGGCATTTAAAATAATCCAACCACGAAAGTGCATGTGACCAAAAGTGTTTTGAAGTACAACTAGTTTTGACATCTTTTCGCGGAGATCACGTGTCCCTAGCAATGACCAAAGGAAATCTTCAGGTATTGCATAGGAAATTGGAGTCTAGCCTTCGTGTATTTTGTGTGTTACAACGAACCCATTTTTTTAAATAACCTTACTGCTATCATTGTGAAGTCCTGTAATACGTTCGCGACCAATAAAAATGAGTTTCTTCCTATTATTTTATGCAGCAGCTAACACATTGAGGTCTGCTCACATCTACTGGCATTTAACACAAATTAGAAGCGAGTCACTTATATCCACTACTGCAAGAACACTGGTCCTGTTGGTGTCTGCGTTAGAACTCACCGTCGTCCTATAAGTCCATACCACCGGACCCTACCCTGTGCTTTGTAGCGTTCATTATTAGCCCACCATCAACCAATGGAGAGCCGAGCTGAATTTAACCCAATATTGTTCTCTATCGTATAAAAGGATTTGCAATCAATCACGTCCCTTTGAGTGGCTATACAAAAAAGAAATTCTATCGTTGGCAATATCATTGTTACTGAGCTGTCGTGTTCTTGTGAGGTCATGTTAAACACTAGCCGAACAAAGACTGCACATCCATGCGAGTTTTATTCTGAACAACAAAGCAATTGTCAAATTAGCTGCTCTCGAGCATAGTCTACAAAGTGGTAATTTTTTTTTTAGGTCAGAAATCAAAGTCGATATCTTGTTGCCACTTTATGAATTCGGTTATTGGCACATAAACGTGGTCACTGGAAAGTGCCAAAAGTCAACAGAAATCTCTGTAGGTGGCCCTCTGTTTACGATATATTTTCTTCCATAAATCAGTATTTAATCTTTGGCGATAATGCAGTACCTTTCCTGGACAGAATAATGTTTTAACCCTCTGAGGACGACAAAACTTAAATGGCACGGAATACTATGTTGAAGTTATCTGCCTATATCCTCCACTACAGCAGTTTCTGTTGTGTTGGTTTCTTCATTTCCACTTACCATCGTACTATTGGTCCTGGCTACACCGCGCACGCTTAGTCTACTCTGCAAAGTTTATCATTGGCTGGTCGTCGGCCAATGAAGTCGCGCGTTGACTGTGCGCCAATTAAGGTGTTGCGACAGATATAACAGGTTTTACAGTATATCATGCCCATCTGAGAAATGATTAAAAGGAACTATTTTACTCTCATGAACTGAATTGTTGACTAGTTATAATTTTTTACTTAGATTACGATAAAATCCAGCGATACAGTGAAACTATGAAAGTGCAAGTTTTGTCTTCAAGAGAAAAGAACTGTTCATGTAGACGTAGGCCCGTGTATATAAGTGCATAATACTCAAAGAGTTAAACTTTGGCGATAATGATGTACCTTTCCTGGACAGATTGCTGTTTAAAAACCCTATAGTCAATGTTTGAAATCCCGAGGGCACTGAACATACGCGAAGATTGTTTACGATATTTTCCATCGCAGTCACCATGCTTTCTTACGGACGGACGTGTACTTTGAAGCGTTAAAAACAGTTTTTAACAAGGGGGAGCCCCTGAACCCTTTCATAAAGGCTGGTCACGATAAAGCGAGCACTTTGGAAATCAACGTTATAAAAAAGTCGCTGCCCCTGCCTGCGTACTGGCAGACTGAGTGACATGTGCCCAGTAAAGTTGGTAACGATGGAGGGAGAATAGTTCCATATCTTAACGTCCTATAAAAATGTTAGGTAACCATTTGTGATAAAATGAATTAATTCTTTCACTTTCTGATTTTTTTAATGCGTCTAATTGTAAAAAATAGGATATTTGTAAAAAAAAATTGTTTTAAATAATTTCACAGTTTCACTTGACCGAAGCATGAATAAACGGGTTGAGGCCCGTGGCAATGTTAATTTGACATAAGGCTGAAGAATACACAATTGTATGCAGGTATATCTTAAGCAGGGCTTTCAGAAACGTGCTCATTTTACTGTGAACAGCCTATAGCCACATTATTTTATGGTTTCTGGGGTTTTAATAAGACATTTGTCTGATATGTGCTGTACTTAACCTGGCGAAATAATTTGTTTCGTTGCCACAAGCAATAAGTGGTAGACTTTGTGTTCGGTGGGCAGTGATACCTGCTAGTCATAAAGTAGAGCACCAGCACGGTTTGCGAATCAGTCACCCACAGGGAAGATCACTGGACACTAAGCCTCGTAGTTTAAAGGCTGTTCAAGATAAAAGGAGCACTTTTGAAATCAACCTCAGAAAAAAGTCACTGCCAATGCCTACATGTATTTTGACGGGCGCACTGAGTGACAGGCGCCCAGTAAAGTTGGTAACGATAGAGGGAAAGTAGTTCCATATCTTAGCGGTGAATAAAAAGTGCTAGGTAACTATTTATAATTATATGAATTATTACTTTCGCCTTCTGTTTTTTTTTTTTTTTTTTTTTTTTTAATCGTAGAAGTGTAAAAATTGAGCAGATTAGTGAAGTTTTCCTTTTCTAAAAATTTTACAGTTCCACTTTACCGACGCATAAATAAAAAGACGAGGCCCAAAGTAACGTTAATTTTATATAAGGCGGAAGAATACACAACGTGCATACAAGTAGGTCTCAAGCAGGGCTTTCAAAAGTGCTCACTTAACCGTGAACAGTCTATACAGTATCGGCCAAATGTAAAACTCCTGTGAAACAATGGGCATTATGTGGTTTAATTGGTTATGCAAAATTAACGACATAGCAAAGATACTGAAGAATAACATGACGTGATCACTGAGGGAAGTATGCATACTTAAAAACTGTCTGTGAATAACCTGTCCCGTGGGAAACTCAAGGAGTACATCTTCAGCCGGATAACTAGTTACCTCCTCAACACTTATGTGCTCCTGTTGCCGCCGGATCCGTGCTCCGTTTTCCGTCGTCGGCTCTCTCCCGTCCGCCGCGCAGTAGTAAGTAGTTGCTTGGACTGCCGCTGTGAGGCGCCACTAGCGTCGCAAGGCAGCTCCCTCGCACGACGTTCGGATATGCAGGCTTTTTTTCCTTCCGCTTGTTCCACCCCTAAACACAAAACAACCTACCGAAGTCTAACACACTTTTTGAATCAAAAACCACCCCGCGTAGGACGTATTTTGTTGTTTCCTAAATAAGTCACGTATTACAAGCGTTTGCCCACGTATTAATATAAAACTACCTTATTTTTAGTTCGTTTAAACTTTTGCTTATACAAAGTATAATAATTCACTTATAACATGTATAAATACAGGTAGAATATATACATACATATTGGTAACGCCCAGTAATAAATATGTGTTATGCAAAATAACATTACATTGATTGAGCACGAATCCGGAGCGTTGTATTTCAGTGTAATTTTCTATACTCGGTTAAGCTTTGTTTGCACGAGGTGGAGGCATATTCTGGAAGTACAACTTTAGCAGGCCGTCAGAAAAGTTGGAAGCAACTGTGGACAAACAACTTATAAATACGTACGTACAATTTCCCTGCATAATAAAACATTTTGACCGATTTTTTTTGTGCGTAAGGGATTTCAAAATCATAATTTTAGTTAGTGTTTTTGGGACATATAAATAATAAAAACTAACTCCCTTACCAAAATGAGATAAATTCACATTAAAATCAAAATAGAGTTCGTTCAATTTTCTTTTATTTCTAAAATGTTTACAGAAGGAAAATTTAGATTTGTTTTTTTTTATTTGTAGCAGTATACGATTTTTCGCAAAATAAATTTTGCTATGCATAACATAAAATGAATTATTACGACATGATGTTTCAGTTACCCGTATTAAATTTTCTGTAAATGTACAGTATTGTTACGTGTCGCTTGTCTGCGCGGCTGTCCTTGGCCCGCCCGGCGAGTGAGAGCGAAGATGACGGGAAGGTCGTTGTGAGATAACAGCTGCAGGCGATCGGGCGGCGCGTATCAGTTTCAAAGCCAGGCCGACAAGATAATATTCTGCGGCGCGACGTTGCGTGACCCTGGTTGTAGTGTTTTTTTTCCCCCCAGTTTATCGAAGAAAGCTCTGGATTACTGACGTAGTCTCTCAGCGCGACTCGGGGTTTGCTGAACCTTCCAGATGGTCGCCCTGACTGTATTTCAGTGTGACGGGCCTCGTAGCCGGGAGTTTTGGAGTTGGAGTTGCTGAATCGATGACTGGCGGGATTCCGAGCGAGCGGCGTGGTCAGCTGTGGAGAAGAGGAGGTGAAGACTGCGAGTGTCAGCATTTCGAAGGAAGTGGCTGGAGCCTGGACTATTGGATCAAGTGCGTGAGTGAAAGACACTATAACTACTGGAAACAGACTGAACACATGCTAGTAATGGGTGTGAGTTAATTGAGTGCAATCGAGAGATAACATTCAGTAGGACATTAATTAAAGTTGAAATAAACATTAAAAAGTGCGCTAGCTTACTGTTAAATAGAAAGAGTAAAAGTGGAGACAGCTAATTGATGCTGTACATAGTAGCAGAGTGAATAAATTACAGATCAAAGTTAGTTTATTTAATTTATTTTTATTAAGACCTACCTCCCTTACGAACTCAAACACGCCCCTCAGGCGTCATCCTTATGTAAAAGTATTTAGTAAAAATATAAAATAATGAATATTTCGCTACCGGCACCCTCATGAGTAAGCTTAAATCTGTACTAGCAGAGTTTGAGCCTATGCAAACCTTAAATAGAAACACTGAAATGAGTTTCGTGGAACGAAAACCTAACGCATGACACATAAACTGTTCACGGTCACGCATCTATAAGGTTATGTAAGCCTAAAATAAAAACCACTTAACCTATTATGCTGGATTTACAATGCCACGACGAGATCCCCCCGACAGTCAGACCAGACGTTACATCCCGACCATTTACATCACCAAAATTAGTTCAGTGTTTACAATACCCTGACAGTTTCCTTCCGACAAGTGTTGCGTGGCTTTCGGCAAATTCCTAGAATGTCCAGTAATTTGCTATGGAGTGTAAATAGATCACAGATCATTGTACACTATTTTGTTTTATAACTTTGTATGTAAACGAAGTATTTTTCGATTTTGGAGCAGTTATTTTTCCAGAAATATTTAGTTTCGTCAATTCATTAGCTTTTTATTACAATAAAACCAGGATTTATATGTAAAAAACATGTTTAGTGTGAAATTTACCACATTAGTGAAATCCGCACGACATTTTGTTTTGTAAGGTTTCTACTGCCAAGCGAGGCCGACCGGTCCGACGCCCGACGAAAGTAGAAATAGAATCTACTTTTGTCGGAACTGCGTTTGTCGGGGTGACCTTACTCCTGATTGGCTGATAAAAAATGTTCTTCTGTGTCGGGGCTGTTTTGTTGGACTGTCGGATTATTGTAAGTCCAGCTTGATTGTGGAACAAAGACTTATTAAGTCCGTTATAAAAAATTTGAAAACGACCATCCAAATACATGTCACCAGTTGCGCCAAGAAACTTACGAAACACCTGATTCGTCACCAAAGTTGAAATGTAACATTCTGTATTCGTGAATGCAAAATAGAAACTTGAACAATATTATTTATAGCAATAGTAGAAACGTTTTCTTTGTCAGCAAGGTTTTTGCGCAAAAAAAAAGTCACTTATGTTAAAAACGTTGATAAAGGGAGGGGGGGATATTAATAGCTATATTCCGGAAAGTTTTGATTGAGAACGCCGTGGTGTTTAATGAGTTTTAACCTACAACTATAATATGCAAAGCTTGGCCCTGACGATAAACATCAACTCATTTTGCAGTAAGGTAATTTGATGTGTTGATGTTGTAACATACCTTTTTCTTTAAAGTTTTGTACGAATGTAAAAGCTGTCCACGATCAAATGAGCACTTTTGAAATAAACCTCTGGAAAATGTAACTGCTCTAACCTACGTTTATTTTAACCAGCACACTGAATGGTATGTGGTCTGTGAGGTTGGTAATGACGCTCTGAGGAAAAGTAGTTCCACGTCTTCTCGTTGAATACTTGTGAATACTGGAGTGATTTCATTTCCCCCCCCCCCCCCCTTTTTCTTTGACGCATAAAAATTTATGATAAGCTATAATTTGTTAAATATTTACTTCATAATTATTTCACAGTTTGACTTGGCCGACGCATGAATAAAGTGGTCAGGCCCATGGTATTGTTAATTCTACATAAGGTAAAAGAATACACAACGTTCCTACACGTGGATCTTAAGGAGGGCTTTCAAAAGTGCTCAGTTTACCGTGAACAGCCTATACGCTCCTTCTAGCCTATAGTTCAAGCACGGTTGTGGAGGCATTTCCTTTCCTCTACGACCCTTGCACAATCGCACCACAGTGGTGTCAGCTAGTGATGGGGATAATCGATTTTGATAATTTATTAATCGATTCTTATTAAATTATCGTAAGTAATCACTGCTGAATTCGATAATCGCAACTATAATCGATTATAAAAATAATCGTGACTGTGAAGTTAATTTTTTTTTAATAATCTTGAAATGAAGACAGTTATAATTTGAGTTCTGAGTAACTTAATTCATTTTTACATATACATGTTTCAATCACTTCTCATTTTAAATACTGTTCTAACGTTTTTGACGTTATGATTTGTGGAGAAAAGTGTCACGATGCTGCTTGTTATTATGATGTAGCTTATGTTTTTTAAAATTCCCATTATGATTATTTATTATTTTTGTATAACAGTAAACATTCGACAACAGATGTGCGTACTGCGTGTTCGTTGCTGTTGAAATTTGTATCCAAAGCTCTACAAAATTTAATACACTGAATAATTTGATCGAATAATAAATTGATAATAGATTAATCGATTTACGTTAGTATGAATATCTGTTGATCGATAGTACGAAATAATCGGTTTGACCCATCATAGTATCAGCAACGCCACTCATAGTAAACCACCCCCAGCGCCTGTCACCCCTGCACGCACGTGGCACGTGGGTAATGGAAATGGGGCGACAATATTGTCCCCCGCGAGGACTGTGCACATGGGAGGGTGTTTAAAAACCCAACGCGGCGTGGCTCAAAGGCGTATCAAAAGGGAAGGCGAGGAGATCTGCAGCCTCTTCCCCCCCCCCCTTTTTTTTTCCCCCGTATTTTCCACACTAAATTACAGTGTTATTGTGATGTTTTGGTTTCGTGCCCTACCGCTTCCGCGATATGCTGCAACCCGCTTCGATCCCCGGCAACGCCCTACGGAATCTCGAAGTGGTTGGTAGGACTGTAATAAATTCCCCGTGTACACTGTCGTGTTGAGGTTACTTCTTGTACAGGTCGGGAAGATCAATGTTATAAGATTGGCAACAGAAAATTTTTCGCCACCAGGTAAGCGCTGGTGTCGGCAATGTACCAGATTTTCTGTTTTCTACGTTGAAAAACAGGATATTTTTAAAAATCATAAAACAAATCTGTGCATAGTATAGAACAAAGTCCGTGTATTCGGCTGAAGTTTGTTAACTATTGGGTGGATTTTGATACGGTTTTCACTATCATTTAGAGCATTGCTTCAGAAAGTTTTAAGTATATAATTAATTTATATTATATGTGAGGATAGAAGGAAAATTTCGAAATTTTTTAATAAAGTCGGAAAGAGCCGCTTACATGGCTTACGCTAACTAAACCATAAGAGATATAACAAATTAATGTGTCACAGAAATACGTATATCGAAAAGGTCTACAAAAAGTAACCCAAAGCATATATCTGTTTATCTTTTAAGTATGATCCACAGTAACCATTTTTGTTTTTTAGAGGTTCGATTACGAAGACTTTGTAGATAACACAGTGTTAATCCTAAGTTAGTTACCTTAAGCATTTAGTGTATATACTTGCTGTAAACCTAAACAACGCTATATTTGTAAATTGCACCCGAGCGAGGCCGGGGAGGGTCGCTAGTATAAAATAACTTCGTAGCTCAGTAAAATTTTTTCTTTTATTATTCACGTAGTTTGAAATTTTAATTAAAGTTTACCTTATGGAACACTGCGCACCTAGCGGAGAAAATGATCCCCTTTGCCGAACTCTCCCATGATAAAACACGCATTGTTCCTCAACTTGGGAGAATAAACCTTAATCTTGTACATGTGGCACAGAATGTTTATATATGGCAGTCACTGTATGTACAAAGCGTGCCGCAGTGCCTAATGATGCAAATTGCCTTCCCTGTGGGTAACAGATTAATATAGTCCATTCATGGTTTCTTCACTCTTTCTGAATCAAACCACTGAAAAATCTTCTCATGTATGACGCGTTTGGTTGTTTCTTAAGTACGTTATATTTTACTGGCCTTCTTATACCTCGTTAACGTAAAATTATCTTATTTTGGATTCAATTTAAGTTTTACTTGTATTTTATCTTCGAATTATAATATTCAATTTTTAATTATTACAATTAAAAGCGAGGGAAAAAAAGGTGGGTCGGTAATGCCTAGTAAGAAATAGTTCTAATGCGATATGATCCTGAACCGAGTGCGCATGAAAGAGGCGCGTTGTTCGTTTGGTTTAATTTCCTACACTTAGTTAACCCATTCACCTCCAGTGTACACAATTGTGTACTTTACCTACGCGTAGGTAATTTTTTTGTTTTTACTGCACTCTGCAAAGCTCAATGACCAATGATCTCACCTGTGGATAAATGATTGGTAAACCGACTCAACTGGTCTAGGTCATAATTGGTCTGTAACTGAACACACAGCGTGCAGCTCATTGCCTATGACAACGTAAGTATAACACGCATCATAAAATTTCTTGTTTGCAGCACCTGACGCAGTAAGTTAAAGTGGGCCTGAAATGGTTAAGGCGGATTCCCACCAACAATCTTGGGTTTTACTGAATTTTTGCCATACTCTGTAACTACAGTTTTGTATCATGTTTATTTGGAACGACAAAAAACAGTGCATTGTTTGATGTCAGTATTTTTTTTATTACTGTTGATATCGCCGCCTTTGTAATTGTCAGCAAGAAATTTTCGCGTTTCGCCTCGACAGTTACCAGCTAGAAATTAATAAATGTAGCTTAGCTGTGAAAGTTCGATAAAGTTTGGGAAGCTGTTATTTAGGATATGTCGTGCGGGAAATTTAAATACAACTTCTGAAATAGAAGCCAGGGCGAAAAATCGATAAATACATGGTGGTGGGTGGGAATCAACCTTAAGCTTTGTTTGCATGAGGCGGAGGAATATCCTGAAAGTATACCTTTAACAGGGCTTCAGAAAAGTTTGAAGTAACCGTGGATGGGTAGTAAAACCTCTCTGCTGCTCTGCGTTATGAAAGATTCATATCTATGTCGCCGAACACCAAGATGAAACTAGCACTGGGCTAGCTGAATTACAGTGCGGCCGATAATACCGCATATACGTAACATCTGAAAACATAATTTAATTTGGGATTTTGAAGAGGTTATATTATTCTGCCTATAGCTAGTGATATTTTCAACGTGGCAGCAACGCAGCCAGAAATATCTTAATGCCGATTCACGTTGACATATCATGAACTCTTATATTAACTTCACGTTAATGTTATATAATTTTTTTATAAATACGTAACTGTGTTCACGTTGGAGTTAAAAATGCTCTTCTTTGATAAGGCACAATGCACCGCTACCAACTATGCTGCATTAGGAATCTAGAAAATACTCTTATATTTATCTGCATATTTCCAAATGGTACATAAATATATATATATAAAATATCAACATAAACGATTGTTATAGTATGTTTTTCTTTTAGGTTGCAATAATAACCTCATGTCTTACCTACACTGAAGTATTTTCGCTCCCATATATGTTCTGTGTGTTTGGGATTTCTCAAACAGTTGATTTATCTTTCAAACACGCACAAACGAAATAGAAACTTCGATATCCTTTCCTGTCGCACGAAGTTTCTTAAACGAAAACACAATATAGGCCTGTAGACAAAATGATTTTTGTATTAATTTTGATTCTTATAGCGATACAAAATAATGCAGGAAACGAAACACACATATCGTTTCTTGTATCTACCGGCTGACACTATGTTATGTTGAAGTTGGCTCAGGTTTACACAACTTCATGTTGATCGCCGTTTAGGCCCGTTTACTATGTCATCATTTACAGGCTGCCGTTAAAAACTGCATGCATTTACAATCTCACGGATGTCTGTGAGTATACGAATCATATCTACATCAAACGGATAATTCCGTCCAGACCGCTAAAGTCAATATTATAACTCGAGATCATCTACTCCCCCCACCACCCCCCAAACAGTTTTGCGTACATCTCTGACGTGGCTTCTGCCATTTTCATAACCCTTGTCAGTAAGGCACATGTTTCTGTCCGACCAAGATACCGAGATCTCGAGCCTCATACAAACCATCGGTAAGTGTACAGTGTACAGTGTAAATGTATAGTAACAACCCGAGGTTCACAATCTGGTTTTAAAAATTATTATTTTGTTTCTCGGCATTCCATTAAGTATGCAGTCAACGAAAATCATCACGTTTATATGCGCAGTGTGCACATTATACTGTCTGCCTAGCATTAAAAGCAATAAATGAAGACGAAAGGATTTTTCTTCCAATATATTACAAAGCCTATTCTCATGTGTTTGTTCACGGTTACTTCCAATTTTTCTGAAGCCCCACCAAGTTCCACTTTCGGGATATACGCAATGTAACCTTCGCCATATGTAAACAATAAAATTATTTAATGTATCTGCATAGAAACATACCGAACATTGACAAGTAACGATTCACAGCACACTGTTTACAATGCATTCTAACTGATCCTGTAATAATATACAATTGGCACAGTGAATATGTTCTAAAATTACATGTTACACTCTGGTAGTGCAGGTTTTTAATTCAATATAACAAGTTGTGTATCGTTTCACTCATCGTACTTCAGAAGGCAGTTATTCTCAACTGGCATCTTTTTATACACCTCACGTAGGCTGTATCTCAATTCCCTTCAAGTGTGTGTGTGTGTATATATATATAGTATACATACTATATATACATAATTAGTGACGTCACAGGCGGGGTGAAGCTGGAATATATATTATATATATATATATATATATATATATATATATATATATATATATATATATATATATATATTATATATATTCCAGCTTCACCACGCCTGTGACGTCACTAATTATGTCCTAGCACCATCCCAATCCCTAGTATAGTACACACAGTGTCTGTGCTTGCCAAGTACACGAAGTTGCTTACTTGCTGGGTGCGGCTGTTTCTCAATTGTTAGTACATATTTGTTAAGTATATAAATATTCGTAATTGCCATTGTGTGTACTTGCCCTGACTATTGGAATGGGTTTTTATTTCTGGCTGTACTTGACTCGTCGCACAGTCTGGCGTAAATGACACGAACTATGAAAAAAGTAAACACGTGTTTTGTCCTTCTCGGCTAACAACTCTGTGGTTTTTTGCAGTAAATAAACATTTTGTGTTCTATGTTGGTCATCTTTGGTTGCGTTTATGTCTATGGGGTAATATGGTGTTCTTGCAAAAACATAACAATAATGCGTTTGTCATGGGTGTAACAGGTAGGTTATTATACACGCAGAAATAGTATTGCACATTGGTTGCTTCGTCAAGAAATAAGACGACAGGTAAGAAAACCCATAAAAAGTTCCCATCATAGGTTATGTACGTGATGTTTAAAAAAAACATGGCGACCACCACAAGTACACAAATTCACCCCTCAAGTAATCAATTTCGTGTATTTTGCAAGTACAAACGCTGTGTGTACTATACTAGAAATTTGGACGGCGCTAGTATATACTTAGTTACGTCACAGACGGGGAGAAGTATGACATGTACATACTTGAAGGGAATTGGAAAACATCCTGAATTTGCTTACTTGCGGCGGTCGCCATGTTTTTTTTTTTCTAACGTCACGTACATAACCTATGATGTACACTTTATGTGCTTTTACTTATCCACCAATGTGCAACATTATTTCTGCGTTTATAATAACCTACCTGTTACACATGACAAATGCATCTTGGTTATTTTTTTTGCAACACCATAGACATAAACGAAAGCAAAGACAACCAACATAGAACACAAAATGTCTATTTACAGCAAAAACCATAGAGTTGTTAGCTCAGAATGGCAAAACACGTGTTTACTTTCTAGTAGTTCGTGTTATTTACACCAGGTTGTGCGACGAGTCAAATACAACCAAACAAAAGCCGTCCCACTAGTCGGGGTAAGTACACACAACAGCAAGTACGAATATGTGTATACTTACCAAGTATGTTCTAGCAATTGAAAAATAGCCTTACTCTCTACTGACTTGTGCTTCAGTCGTGTAAAGTGACAGCAAACCTAAATATCTAAGTGTATAGTTCACACGGATTATACTCTGCCATAAAAAAACAATTTGATTTAAAATTATGTTCATATACGCCAGTCCCACTCAGAAAATATTCGAGAATCGAAAAGAAGGACGAATCGAGATTAGACTAGTACACTAAAAGGATCTAGTTTTGGAATCAAAATTATTCGATACAGGAATCGCCGAATTATTATTTCTAACGATTGTTTTAATTTTCTCTTGCATCGTCACTGCGATATGTAACTAGGGTACTAAACAACCTAATAGTATCGATAACAGTTGCTTCCAACTTTTCTGAAGCTTTACTGAAGTTCTATTTCCAGTGTATTCCACCTCCTCGTGCAAACAAAGAAGGCTAGGAAACTACACCTAAAGGACAACGCACTGATATTCGTGATCAGTCCATTTGATAGCATTTTGTATGAGAACTATTTATTACTACGCATTACCAAAATAAATATTTTCTTCCGTTTATATTCCTATTAATTCTAAATTAAATATGTTAATTTATAGATAAAATATAAGTAAAATTCAAATTAAACCAAAAGAACAGACGTATAAACCGCTTGTGATACATGACAAAAACCACTGAGCAGGTCAAACCGGACGATTTTTCATAGTTTTAATTCATAAAATGTCAAAGTACCATGAAATGATTATAATATGGGTTTTTAAAATATGCTACTAAATACGAAAAATAGAAATTTAAACATCGATGGTAAACATAGGGAAGAATTAGGGCCAGTCTGAGGGTTCAACGGTGTATACGATATTCACGGTAAAATGAGCACTTTTGAAAGCCCTGCTTAAGATCTACTTGTATGCACGTTGGGTATTCTTACGCCTTATGTAAGAATAACATCGTCATGGGGCTCATCATTTTATTCATGCGTCCGTCAAGCGAAGCTGTGAAATTATTATAAAAGGGAATATTGTACAAATCTGCTCATTTTTATACTTCGATGGATTAAAAAACCAAAACAGAAAGAGAAAGAAATAATTTAAATTGTCAGAAATGGTTACCTAACACTTTTTATTAAATGTTATTATACGCAACTACTTCCCCTTCCATCATCACCAACTTTACTAGGTGCATGTCACTCAGGGCGCCCGTTAAAATACATGCAGGTACGGGTAGTGACTTTTTTATAAGGTTGATTCCAAAAGTGTTCACTTTATTTTGAACAGCTTTACTCAGGGTCGACCACGCACAGAAATACAAGTAGAAGGAGCGGACGAAATGCGGCACTCACGCCAGAACCCTCCCACATAGTGTTTCCCCTATTCCCTGAATCATATTCGTCAATCAGTTTCTCGACAAGTCATTCTCGAGGACACTCCATCATCGCAATCAGAGGGCGGCCGGAAACCATCAGAACAAACCGAGTTATTGCTGGCAGCTAATGAAAGCCCTCGGGCTGCCACAACTGACGGGCTAGGGGCGAAATGCCCCCCCCCCCCCTTGCCGTTTGCCACCGTGTTTGAAAGGGATGGGAACTAACCCCAGCACCCAACTGTCACCAAAATATAATCTCGTACGAGTTAACCACTGACAATAATTGTGTGTTAAATATCCAACCTCTTTAACATCGCTACCAACCGCTCCCGAAAATTTGTGGATAGCCTTCACACGTTTTGAATTTAACATTTAAAAAAACATCCTAGGGATTAAATGTTTGTTTTTTTTTTCCCCTAAATATGGCAAGTATCACAAGCATTTTATACTTATATTAACACAGAAGTACCTTATTTTTGGTTAAAAAGAACTTTCACTTTTTTTTATCTATAAATTAAAAAAGTTAATTTATAATTAACGTAAATAAAAAATCATTGGGAAAATACGTGTGTTGGTAATATCTAGTAAGAAATAGTTCTTATGCAAAATAATATTACACCAGGTGTGCACGAATTTGGTGCGTTCTCCTTTTAGCGGAATTTTCTAGACTCAGTTAAGCTTTGTTTCCGTGTGACGGAGAAATATCCTGGAAGCAGAACTTTACCAGGGCTTCAGTAAAGTTGTAAGTAATCGTAAATGGACTATAGTACTATATCTCTTGCTCTTACAGGTCGGGTAAAATTTACCGTTAGAGCCACAACTACTGGCGGGTGAATTTACGGGTGAGCGTGATGCGTCCGGCGAGGGGAGGGGTAAATGCGCGCGCAGCCTGCCGCAGCCTGATGCCGCGCTAAAAACATTCGTCTCCGTATTATCAGTTGCGCGTTTGCCGATGCGCGCTGGATGTTTTTGTGACAGTTTCTACACAGCAGGGCCGTTACTGACACCAGCTGCCGCCTGCCGGGCCGTGCCGGCAGCTCAAGCACAGGTATCTTCTGAGGAGGCGGGCCGTCAGCTCTTGTGGCGCTTGCAGCAGCTAACACACAACATTCAATGCACGGGTTAAGCACACGCACAGCCTGAAAATGTTTAAGCAAGTTATTCGGCAAATATAAAAATATAAATTCGCCCGACAAACTTCGGCTGTAGGTTAATCACGAAAAAGTAAGTTGAAAACATATATACAACCTACAGTCTAAAGTGAATGCGAAGGATGGTACACATCTTTGAAGTTGGACCTGGAACACTTGTTTATTGCAAATATTGGAGACAATAATTAGGATGGAACACCGATTGTCTGGATAATGGTTAACTGAACAAAGATCTTCAAACACCGCAACACTTGTCGCTGTAGTCAAATTATTTCAAGTAAATAACCACTGTTACTACCCCTATTTCAAACTAACGTCCATGTCGCTGTAGCATATGCGGGATTTAAAGGATTGCTCGTTAATCCTCATGCCACGATTTACAAAAGTGTCACCTTTTGAATTCGGGTTTACTTTCAAAATAATATTTACCAATACCTGGCAGGTGGGGGCAGGCACAATACCCAACAACACACTTTTGCGGCTATTAAAGGGAGGAGAAGATTTCAGAGGCGGTACTGTAATAAACTTTTTCTTCTACTACAACTTCAAAAAATGTGCACCTCCCTTAGGATTAATTGTAGACCATGTGTCCTACATATATGTTTTCAACTTCTTTTCCTTTGATTAAGCTACACCCGAAGTTTGTCGGTCGCATTTAGATACATTCTGTGTACAGTTTTACTTCATGCTGGATCACACTTACATCATTCAGTTTTCGAGTGTCCCACATACGATAGGTTCTTCACGATACACATAGCACTTTTGAAAGCCCTGCTTACGATCTACGTGTATGCACATTGGGTATTGTTACACTGTATGTTATATTAACATTGCCACGGACTTTATCACCTTATCCGTGAGTCAGTCAAGTGAACTGAAGTGAAGAGATCTGAACGGCGCTTAATGGCGAGGAATTTAGAGCTGATGGGGGTGATCGAGGTGAGTATGGAGCAACGCTCGGAATGAAAGGGCGGGGAAAACGGGATATGACCGAGAAAACCCGCCGACCAGCGACATCGTCCGGCGCGATTCCCATCACACGAAAATCCGGGCATGACCCCGGCCGGTTCGCGTCGGTGGGAGGCGAGCCGGCTGAACGCCCAGCCACTGTGGTCCTCACAGTCAAGTGAAGTTCTGAAATTATCAGGAAAGTAAATACTTTGCAAATTTGTTCTTAACATGCATTAAAAGGACAGAAAGTGAAGGAAATCATTCATTTTTCACAAATGTTTACCTTACACTTTTAAGCTAATGTTAAGACGTGGAACTATGTCCGGTCGTTGCCAACTTTACTGGACACGTGGTAGTCAGTGCGTCCGTTGAAATATGTGCAGGTAGGGGCAGTGAAATTTTTCAAAGTAGACTTCAAAGGCGATCAAATTACCGTGAACCGCCTATATAATTGTTTCCGTTGGTTTGTAAGGTGAGGTATATTTTGAGGAGCAAAATTTTTGGTAGAGTTTGGTTATGCCATCGTTAATTATATATGAGAGTAATCTATAGTAGGAGAAATTCAGAGTTAAGTTTCACGGACTAGTACGCAATTTTTTTTTTTAACTTAAGATTAATAAAAAATTGTTCAAGTTTCATTGAACTAGAGAATTAGAATTGTGACGTAATTGTGAGTTCCGACAGTACTTCTCTTGTCTTGTCTGTACTGCAGCCAATATCTAGTCGGGTTAAGGTTAATTATAATCAGGTTAGTAACAAAAAGTGATTTATTACGGGAGAGTGTGGCATGGAGTTAGCGAGTTAGCGCAGTGTTCCAAAAGGTAACTTTCAAGTAAAATTTTAACCTGCGTAAATAATAAAAGAGAAAATATTCTACGTAGTTACGAAGTTATTTTATATTTTGTTTATAATAATTACAATTATACTGTTTTTTTTTTCTTAGGAAATAGAGAAAATCTAGTTCCCTGCCGACACTAACGCTTACCTAGAGGAGAAAATTTTTGGTTGCGAAACTTTTAACATTGGTCTTCTCGCTCTGTAGTAGAAGTAATTTTAAATATAGTAAAATTTCACGGTGACCATAGGATGACGTAGGAACATCCTCTTCGCCGGCGGGTCGACGGTACACCTGTCAAACGGCGTGAAACGACAAAAAGCCATTGATCGGCCACAGATCGGCTGCGCAGCGCAGAAATGATATTCTTTTGTCGCCCCCCACCAACGCCCACCGGGGTTGCGGCAAGGCCGGAAGCCCGCTGGACGGCCCAGATTCACATTTCAATAACAAACAAAAAGGAGGAAACTGTGAACGTGGTGCACAATGGAGCGGCATCGGTGGGTGTTGCAGGTTATCACAGGTTTCATTCACAGCCCACAATGCCGACTAACAAGTACTATGATCTGACCACCGTCATCGCCCGCCGCGCGCAAAAAGGGCGCAAGTCTCCGTGCGGCGGCGGGTTGTGATTTCGTCCTTCTGCGCAGGGTTCATCACGAACGAGGGTGCCGCGGTGGCCGAGTGGTTAGACTGCTCTACTCCCCCTCTGGGGAACCGGGTTGAATCCCCGGCCCGGCCACTCCCGCGATTCTCGCGAGTGTGAATCGTGCGGGACGATGCCGCTGGTCTGTTGGGTTTTCTCGGGGATCTCCCGTTTCTCCCGGCCTTGAATTCGGGCGCTGCTCCGTTCTCATCTCATTTAACCTTCGTCGGCTCTCAAGACCTCGATGTTAAGAGCCGCCCAAATCATTCTCATTTCTAAACCCATCACGAATGGAAGATAGGTGTTTTCAATATAAGCTTTAAATTTTTATTGGCTTTATTAACTTTTTATTTATTTACTAAACATGTTTCATTGAGTCATTTCTGACGCATTTTAGTAATTATACAGAAAATTATTAAAGAGCAAAACTGAAAATTTTCACAAACTTTCATTAATGTTATTTCACATGGTGCACAATATAACACAGAAGGTACCGGATGCATGATTGCACTTGATGGAAATTAAATCAGCATTACTTATACTTGGAAAATTATAATAATTAATATAAAACCGTATTATATTTGCACAGTAGCGTCACAACATTAATAAGCAACGCAGTGTATGATATGCAGTTTTATGCTAATGTGTTCATAAAAAACTTTTAGTTTCTTATGCGTAAAGCAACAGTTATCAAGCAATAGAGCCGTAACTTCATCTCACGGTAGCACAAACTAGATACTAACTCAATATATTGCAAATATATAAACATACTACGTTAGCCTAATAGAATATGTCTTTATCTATTTTTGCAGCGTATCTGAGCACTCAGTTTCTTCACAAATGTGACTAATAAACGGTATACATCACTAGTCTTATTCAGGCTCAAAAAGTTAAACACTGGTGACTTACATATTTTCAACACATATTCGTTCTTTAATTTAATTTGAAACAGTGGCTCACTTTTTGCATCTCGTGCGCCTTAGACAGAGTGTCGTATTTTTATCATGAACTTTAAGAGTGGGATGGACCCCGCACTTTTTGTGAAATAGTTCTTTGCGCGAATACGCGTATCCCGGTGAATAAATGTTCTGCAAATACAACTATTTCTCAGAAAAGATAAAAAAAAAAAAAAAGCAATTATTTATGCCCTTTCTTTTTACATTTGTCATATTAAGTTTATTCTTGGAGAAAACAATACGTGATAATGGTCAGATATCGCATTTTTAAAGCTTGCCTATGCGGTTTCCTTAAGCGGCAAAAGAAACGTACAAAGATACCGGCGTAGTTTAATCTGCGGGCTTTCATTGCGTGTAATAAAACCCGTAAGTTACAGATCTAATCTGCACAGTACAGCGTCACGACGGAAACACTGCACGCCTTGCGCGTAGGAGCGATGAGGCGCTAGGCGTGCGTGTTAGTGTCGCCCGTATCGCTCCCTCTCTTCTTTTGCGAGAAAATTTAGTTGATTTTGAGGGGAAAAAGGAAAATTCTGAGGGAAAAATGGCCGCAGGAGGACTGGAATGACAGAGCATTAACAACCCCACCGCTCCATCGCCCTACTCCCTTGAGCCAGACTCATCTTCATCATTCTACTATTATTATTATTTTTCTCCAATGGCCAAAAAGAACCTCAAAGGATAACGATTCGATATTGAAAACTTTTATTGAAGTTTTCAATATCGACTCATGCATTCTGAAACATCCGGAATATAATACGCGTAAATTTTGATTATAAATGAAACAACTTCAAAATTTTTAAAACATTTAAATAAGTGAATTCTAGCAAAATATTTCATAGTGTTACAAAATATACGCATTTTTCTTTCGTATTCAACATCGAACGCACTTTTCTTACAATTCTGTTAGCATGTGTCCTGGTTTGAATTAGTTCTACGCGTCGTGTGCTCGACTACAGTGTTCCATTGGAAGACATTTTAAAGGCTGTTCAGGGTTATTTCCACATTTCATCAAGCCCTGCTACAGTTCAAGTTTCAGGATATTCCTCCGCCTCATGCAAGCAAATCTTAAGCAAGTACAGAAATTTACAGCTAAGGGACAACGCACCGGATTAGTACGCACTTAATGTAACAATATTTTGCATATTACTAGGCATTACCAACACACCTATCTTCTCCGTGTTTTTATTAGTATTAATTATAAACAAAATAGTATAATTTATTTGCAGAACATGAATATAAATTAAATTTTACTTAAAATAACGATCTTTTATGATGACTCATGTATAAAACGCTTGTAACAAGTGACCTATTTATAAATCAACCAAACACGTCATACATGGGGTGATTTTTCAAAGGTTCCATTCAAAAAAACGTGAAGAAACTGCAAATAGACTATACTTCCATCTCAACGACATTTATATCGCTCATGGCCTTGCTTAGAGATAGCCGAACATATGCGCAGCTGTGTGGTATGCCAGATGGATGGTGGAAGAGGATAAATAGTGGACAGCGTAGCTAGAAAACTCTGAACATTCTTTTACGGTGATGTTACGATTTAAATAGCAGAGTTCCTTAAACATAATGCAACAGATACACTTGAATAAAAATGCATGAATGTAAAATCCGAGGAGAATACGTGTATTTCAATGGGCGGAGCATGCTACCGATGTAATAGTAGAGAGCTATAGGCTGTTCACGATAAAGTGAGCACTTTAGAGGCCCCAGTTTCTTTTCCTTTAAGCCATTTTTTATCATTTAACCACCTTTTTAAAATAAATATTGCCATGCAAGTGATAAATACAGTGTGTATATTACACCACACTCGGAAGTTAACGCCTTAGGCTATAATAAAACATATTTATTGGCTGTTATTGCACATGAGAGGTCTTTCCAGAGTGCTCACTTTACCGCGAATAGCGTATACAACCCAATATACAGAAATCAGCTTTAGTCAAATGGCCTGCTTTTAAACCTGAAAATGCATTTGTCTCAATTGAATGCATCGTTGTACTGATGTACTGGGATTTGTTTAGCAAGTTTACGAAAAACTCTAATGCAGCATGAGGGGAATGCTACTGATGTAATACAGTAAGTACAGCATATCTCCATAGCCCTATTGCAGCAATGCGCTTGAATCAAATACTTATGTACTTAAACCGTGCCTTCATATGTTTTACTAGATACAGCTTTCTACTAATATATTAGTCTATAATTGAACCTCTCCAAAATCCTATTCCATAAGTTTATACTAGTTTCAGAGACTCTGGTGGATCTTTCTCGGAACTAATCCCACCACTTTTGTGTCCCATATATGACTCTACATGACTCATAAACTCAGCAGTAAGAAAGATATACGCTGTTATATTTTTTTTCTTGGGCAAAAAAAATAGGGCCTGTTGTACACGTGCTGAATCAACAGACCAAACTATGGGCGGTGTAAAATACACAATTAGACACAAATATATTTGATATGTGTGTACTTCTACTTGATGTAAATATTACAGTCAACTATCTCTCTTAGATCGTTTTACATGTGGACTATTCAAATACATCAAAAATGTATTTTTACCAAAAAAAAAAAAGCCCAAAGTTTTACTTATTCTCTTATTTATTATAATATAATTTTGTAGGTCAAACTACATAATACAAGAAAGCACGAGTTAAAATTTTATTTTTTTTCAAAGTAAAAAGAAATCGTATTCGTTTTGCCAAAAAGTTTATATAATGGTCGCATGAATATCTTAGTTAAAGAGTACATAACATTTAACTTGACAAAGTGTAAGCTGCAAGTTCGAACTTTTCCAACGTTCAGAACAAACAACTGTAATTTTAAAATTAGTGGGCTACAACTAATTTCCTTGTGAATCTACAAACATATCGAAGTCACAATACAAAACTAGTTTTTAATGGCACAAACAAACCCCTTACATGTTTATAAATTAATGATCTAGAATTTCTACAAAAGAATACGTTTCACATTTACTGGAAACTCTTAATGCAGCAAGGTTTACAGTACTTTTTTTAAACGTACAAAATAACTTTACGTTACAGTGGTCTGTGCGATTAGCTTATTTAGCTAAGATCACATTACTGCCTGGTTACCAAAGCATCGCGTGTTCTGTTTTCGCGGTGTCAGGTCAGCAACTACTGAAGCAGCCTTGTGTGCGACCTCTGTTAGGTAGCCATCCTGAGACGCATCCCACTTTGTTGGAAATCTGACTTCTCAGCGAGCTTTCAAATAAACGCTGCCCTGTCGAAATTACGAGAGATTGCTTGTTGCGTTCTCCCCGCGTAGAAGAAAATTTACTTTGAAGGAAACTGGTTCCCGTGTACATCTGTCCACGGGCATCGCCGGAGAGAGGAATGTGTAAACGTAATTTATAGAGAGCACCGGGTCTCCCCGCCGATAACGTTCCTAGTCTCCTGTTTAACAACTGCGATTTATCTGATTGTGTTAACACCAACTATGTGTCCAATTTTAGTCTCTTTCTTTTTCGGAAAGTTCACACAATACGTAACCGATTGCTTGAGATGTATTTTATTTTTAATTCCTCGAAGAAAAACTCTATATATCCCATAACGCGTGTACACGCACGCCATCGTTTATTTCGTGAATATAAGAATGATATTTGGCAAAGTACTAACGTATTTAGGCTCGTGAAAATGAATAAAGTGCGTGTGTCATCTAAAACGTTAATTTTACATTTGGCGGAAGGATATAAAACTGGCGGGGAAGTAGATCGTAACCTGGAACCTTATCCAAACTCTTGTTGGTTATTTGTCTTGAATTATTAATTTCTTTCGGAAACGAATTACACTAAGAAAAATCTTAACTACAAACAACCTATATCTTGTGTACTACTAAAAAAAAAAACCAAATGGTTAGCGGGGCGCAGCAATTAAAACTTTCGTGATTAAGTGACAAATCAAATGTCTCCAATAATGCGTGCATTTTATCTGTAGGCTATTCACGGTAAAATGAGCACATTTTAAGGCCCTTATAAATTTTTCTTTTAACAATTTATATATTATAGCCACTTTTCCGTATCAACGTTGCCACGTGACTAATAAATACTGTGTATACTTACACCACACTCAAAAGTTAATGTCTGAGGTTGCAATAAAATACATTTATTAGTGGTTAATGCCTGTTGGAAGGGCCTTAAAAAGTTCTCACTTTGCCCTGAATAGCCTATAAGGCAGTGATCAACCAGAAAGGCACGTTGTTTCGTTTCTGTCCAATTTTATTACTACTTTTAAGGGAATTCGTTAATAAAATATTCTTACTAGTAAGGTACCGATATCCATACAATAAGTTAAAATGAATTTTTGTTACTTTTACGCTGTCCGCAGTAGCACTAGCCGAAATTTTTGCCTTTTTTTAATACTAGCTATAGTGATTCACCTGGTAAGGATATGATGGTTCGTGACTTTTGTAAGGAACTAGTTGTCAGGTTCTGAGAGACGGATAATTTTCTCCGACTTTTCTTGGCGTATACGTCACGCCCTCCGCTCGAAAACAACTCCGATGCCTTGTACACAAATTTCATGCTGCGAAAATAAAAGTGAGGACGCAAAATTTACACAGTACGCAGACACGAAACCGCATCAACGATGAAACCAAATGAGCTGAGGAGAATAAATTAGGAAATTTTATTCAACCTCGACAGTTGGAAAATTTATTTTTACAGATACTGTGGCCGAGGAAAGTCCGATAACGTAATGAAGAAAAAGACCTGTACGACCGGACGTTCCAATTTCAAAACAATGCACTATGATACTGGAGAATTGAAAATAATGACATAGCTGAAGAAATTAAGATATGTACGGGATAGAGTAGGAAATTGTGGATGTCGTAAATCTGGATATAGGATAATTTTTTTAATTGGTCACCCTGCTACGAGTATGTCTGTTTCAGCGTGACATCTCGTTGTGAATTGGAAAAACCGGGTTCGATTGTGTCAGATTCCCTGTGAGGTCGATTCCGGATTTTCGCAAATGGGAATCGTGCCGGACGATACCGCTGGTCGGCGGGTTTCCTCGGGATCTCCCGTTTCCCGCGCCCTTGCATTCAAGCGCTAATCCATACTCACACCACATCCACCATCATCATCATCATCAGCCGCCCAGTTCCGTCCACGCCACTCTCGTTGCGAGTTGTTCGGTTCTTGTACCAGAGCCGCTGGCGTGATATTAGTAAGGCAGTTAAATACAGTGCGGTAGTTCCATTCCGCCACACCTGATTGCGCCACCTGGCCTCCCCCTCCGCCCCCCCCCCTCGACCAATGCAATCTCCACACATCACGTCACATCACATCCGGTGCGCGCTCTTTCTCTCTCTCTCTCTCTCTCTCTCTCTCTCTGTACTCTTGTTCCTCTCTTTCTCTCGCCGGTTTTCAGCAGCTCGCCCCCGCGAGGGGATGGCCAGGCACAAAAGCAGACAGGGAGAGAGAGAGAGAGAGGAAGGAAGAGGCGATGCGGGACGTGACGATGTTAGCTGATACGAGGTGAGGAAACATGTCGCGACGCATGCGTGCTCGAAGCTTCCCCGGCCTTGGGCTCGTCGGACTGACAGATCAATCAGGCGACCGTCACTCAACGGCCGAACCGTCACAAGAAAATTCCTCGGGAGTGGAAAACTGAATAGCATTGCCAACATTGTCTGGATTCTGCTCTTCGGGTCTGTAACAGCGCGGCCTGAAATTCCGTTTATTTTTTGTTTGTCTTCGCCGGTCCTCCCCACACTTGGTTCCGACTATTCTTGTACCTCGTTCTCAATTTTATAGGCTATTCACGATAAAGTGAGCACTCTTTAAGGCCCTCGCACCAAGCATTAGCCAGTAATAAATATGTTTTTTTTTTTGCAGACTCGGACATTAACTTTTCAACGTGGTGAAAGTATACACTGTATGTATTAGTCCCATGGCAATGTAGATATTAAAAAGTCGAGGAAAAAATAAAATTTGCTAAAAGGAAAAATTTGAAAGGGCCTTAAAAAGTGCTCAATTTATCGTGCACAGCCTATAACTGGAAGTCGGACGGCTTCGAAGTCGGCTGAGCTGTCGAGGGAACGCATGAACATCGAACAGATCGCTACAGCGATTCGAGTCATGGACTACACGAAGGACCCTCGGTCGACCAACAAGAGTGCGCCTGGATGACGTGCCACTGACCAGCCGTTAAGGTGGCCGCGTGTTGAAGGGATTTTGCACGTCGTGAGAGCGCTAGGGGCGACCGAGACATGCGCATCAACTCTCTCGTCGCCTCTACGCGCAAAGCACTGAACTGGCGTGCAGTCTTGCCAACGATAACGCACCTCTATGAGACTCTCAGCGGGGACCCTACCGTTTCATGACGTAATAATAAAAAAAAAGTTTGATGCACGTCCCTATTACTTTTTTTTTTTATGTTTGTACCGGAACGTTCATACCTAAAATTTGCCGCGAAAACATCAGTTTGAGCCATTTTCACTATCACAACAAGATGTGTTAGAGAGAAATGGAGGAACTGAAAAACGTATACAGACTCGTAACGTTTCTTAAATGCTGTTCATAAGCATGCCTCACTCAGACACGTTGGACGTTTTTTAATAAACGTTTTCTACTGGAACTCGGCACGTTTTTCGGCGACCTACCCAGGCGGCCACCTTGAGAGAGTGCATCGCCAGTCAAATCAGTGATGCAGTCTGTCAGGACTCAGAGGATTATGCAGGTATTATTGCACGTGGATAATTTCTGAATTAACAGTAAATTAGGTTAAGTGTTACTGAAGGGTCCTAGTGCTCAACATTGTGGGAACAAGAATTGATAATTCTATTTTTTTTTTTAAACTGCATTAAAATTGCCGTTTTCCGACCCTTTCGAAATGGCTTTAAAGATAAGCACTGTGCACGAATCTCCATTCCGCCATAATAGGACCAACCTTCCTTTATTAACAAGAAACTTAGTCGCTTTGTATTCCCTCGTCACCGCGGAAAATGTTCGCGCTCACAGCATACACTGCTAGCATATCGAAGGTGCACACAAATGCTGTAAGCTGATGACTCGAAGAGACTTAACGCTTGGTATTGTAAACTTGAGTGGTAAACTGGTATTATTCTTTCCTTTCATATTCTCGTTTATGGCGTGAGCGCGCGTACACACAAACGCAGATGTTACACGGCAACTGAGATGGGCCTGCTCTATTGGTAAAGCAACTGCCTATGGAGCACTGCACCCGACTATACAACATGAAGAAGTCATAAAAAAGTAGCACAGACAGTATAAAAATGGTCAGAAAAGTGCGATATATGCTGTGTATGAAAAAAAAAAAAAGTATATATTTTGTAACATTATAGAATATTTTACTAAAATATACTTTTTAAATGTAAAAAAATTCGATTAAAATAGTCTGTATTTTTAACCAAATTTAAGCGCATTTTCATTATGGATGCTTCAGAAATAGGAATTAGCAAAAAAAATTTCATGGAGTATCGTCATAATGTTTACTATGATTGTGTGTAAGAAAATTGTAGTAATAAATGCAGTAAATGATTTTTATAATTACTTTTATGTGCGTCCATTTGTCACAAACATTTATAGCTGAAACTGAAGTAAATAAAGTTGAATTCTGCATTGCTAAGCATCCACAATGGAGATGCGCCTAAATTCTTTTAAAAATACAGACTGTTTTAATGGATTTTTTTACATTTAAAAAGTATATTTTAGTAAAATATTTTATAATGTTGCAAAATATGTGTATACATTAGTCTTTCACATATAGCATGAATCGCCCTCTTATGATAATTTTTGTGGTGTCCGTACAATATTGTTTATGACTTCTTCGCGTTGTATAGTCAGGTGCAGAGTGCTCCATAGGCAGTTGCTTTAATTCAACCTTTTCCGTCGTGCTACGAGTAGCTGTGGCACTTATGCTGGATTTACAATGCCACGACGAGGTCGTCCCAACAGTCGGACACGACTTTGCAGCCCGACCATTTCCGTCACCAAAATTACTTCAATGTTTACAATACCCCGACAGTTTCCTTCCGAAAAGTGTTGCGTGGCTTTCGGCAAATCCTATAGTAGCCAGTAACTTGCTATGGAGTGTGAATAAATCACAAATCGTTGTACACTTTTTTATTTTCATAACTTCGTAAACGAAGAATTTTTTTGATTTTGGAACAGATATTTTTCCACGAACATTTATTGTCGTCGATTCGTTAGCTTTCTTTTTATAAAATAAACAGGATGTACACTTAAAAAAAAATGTTTAATGTGAAATAAATTTACCACAATATTGTAATTCAACTGAAATTTAATTTTGTAAGGTTATGTTGTTTATTTTTACTGCGAAGCGAGGCCGACCGGTCCGACGTCCGACGAAAGTAGAAATGGAATCTACTTTTGTCGGGCTGTCGAGGCTGCGATTTTGTCGGGGTGACCTCGTTCCGGATTGGCTGATGAAAAGTTTTCGTCGGTGTCGAGGCTGTTTTGACGGGTTAATGTAATTCCAAGTGGAAAGTCTGAAGCAAATTTCAATGCTGCTCCATAAAATTCATTCGCCTGTTTCCAACCAGCATATTATGATATAGGACTGTGCCAGAAAGACATTTCAGCTGTATAGGAGGGCTCGGAAATAGCATTTATAATGTGCGTGATGAGTTTGGAGCATCACTCGTACCTCGGCTGAAGTGTTTTCTTTTCGTACATGTGTGTAATGGAAACACATTTAGTAATTCCGAATGAAAGACGTGGATTTCAAACACTCTGCAACACAATTCAAGCTCCATGTAATAGGCACCCTTAACAGTGGGATGGACTCCCGCGTTTTTTTTTTTTTTTTTTTGTGAAATAGTTGTTTACGCGAATACGCGTATCTCGGTAAGTAAATGTTGTGTAAATACGAATATTTTGTCAGAAAAGATAAAAAGCAATTATCTATGCCCCTAATTTATTTAAATTTTGTCATATGAAGTGTATTCCTGGAGAAAAAAAAATTCGTTAAAATGGTCAAATATCGCATCTTTAAAAGCTTGCCTGTGCAGTTTCCTCAAGCGGCAAGAGAAAAGTACAGCTATCCGGGCGTGGTTTAATCGTTGATCTTTCATCACGTGTAATAAAACCCCACTGTTACAGATGTAATTTGCACAGTACAGCGTCACGAGGGAACAACACTGCACGCCTTGCGCGTAGGGGCGATAATGCACTAGGCGCACGTGTTAGTGTCGCCCGTATCGCTCCCTCGCGTCTTGACTCTGGACGTGGGGGGTCCACCCGACTCTTTAAGGGCTCCGCCTGGCTGGCGCAGGAAGTGCATTGCATAGGACTATTTAGGTGGTGGGGGGAGGAGGAGGGATAGTGACTGACTCCATCCAATCGCACAATCATTTTCAAAGGCGAAGAACAAAAAAGTTCGACATCTCAACACATAGGTCGCTCAAACTCTGAGCGTAGCAACACGCAGCTGTACTATAGACTCCATTCAATGCCCGGTGGAAAAAATAATGTATCTCGCGTTACTCAGCGGGTTATTTTATTCCTTTTATCGTTTCCAATTGACTCGTGTATCATCACATAAACCGTTTTCGCATAAAATTACGCTACGTGAACGCACTGTTATGCGTAAAACGGTTTTGAAGCCTACAGTATATAAAAAAACATGAGCAATTTAATGACAATAATAGAGATTTTGTGAATTTTTTAACTGGGTGATTATGAACAACTCTGTTAGATAGTTTGGTCAGACACGCTCCTTTCAAATATTTTCGTCCGCTCAATTTAAAAACTGCAATAATACGACGTCACAAATAACGGTGCGGTGATTTATACAGTTATTAAATTATCACCTAGAATATTGTGAAAAGCACTTTATATATTAGCGGTTTCCTGTTTTACTCGCTGGCTTTTAAATTTCTATATAAAACAACAAACGTGTCATAGTAATGATTCATGCATTCTTAATCCCCCAAGAGGTCGTTAGCGTGGCAGTTTCCTCGAAACTGAGATTTTATTTCAACAAATAAACGTGTATACGAGTTTAATGTCGAAAGTAGCTTACCCCATAGGTCAATGCATTATAATATTTATTAAGTCGTTGTGGCTTAATTATTACGGCTTTAATGATTTTAAATTGTATTAAATTAATTTTTGTTAACCTAAACAACGGTAATTATTTTAATTCTATATGAGTTTTAATGTTATCTACTATAGTCTATATATAATTCTTCTTCATCATCTTCGATCCACAACTTGATTACTTCCTGCTGAACGTGTTCTTGCAGATTTTTATTAAGTCATAATTATATATAGAAGTATTTTCTTCGGTCGTTAAGGAGCGTTAACTGAAAAAAATTCAATTCACATAGGTCTTGGTGAAATTAACCAACATCATGTCCCGGTGGGTATTCAAACGATGGTCACAGGAAATCCAGTGACCACGGTACTATGATAGACTGATATATGTGCTTTGGTATTTTCTCAGTAATTCAAAGTAGGCATTGTGTCCCTGGCGAATTATCTATTCATAAAATAACTTTTAAGAAGTTCCAGGCTGATTCACTCTACTTCTCTAGATTACGAAGTATGAAATTTCCATACTACAGTACATGCGCCGACTAAAGGCTGTTCACGTTAAAGTGATCTGTTTTGAAATAAACCTTAGAAAAAAGGCACTGCCCCTGCCCGCATGTATCTTAACGGACGCACTGAGTGACATGCGTCCAGTAAAGTTGATTACGATGAAGGGAAAGAAGTTACATATCTTAACGTTGAATAAAGAGCGCTAGGTAACCATTTGTGATAACTTAAATTATTTCTTTCGCGTTCTGTATTTTTTTTTAACGCATTGAAGTGTAAAAATGAGCAGATTTGTAAGATGTTTACTTTTCTAATATTCACAGTTTCACTTCACCGACGCATGAATAAAGTGATGAAGCCCATGGCAATGTTAATTTTACATTAGGCGGAAGAATACACAACGTGCATACAATTAGATCTTAAGAAGGGCTTTCAAAAGTGGTCAGCTTACCGCGAACAGCCTGTACAAAATTTCCAACCTTTATATTTAGTGGTTGAAAAAATTTCTCACCCACTTCCAATGTACATACACTACCTCCCTCAAGTTTTTATTCTTCTCCAAGTTTCCTACGTTTCTCTCCCAACACTACCGTTGCTGTCGTGTTTACGTATTGCTTCGCCGATATCGCGGAGTCGGAATGAAGCATTACAGAAACAAAGTGTGTGCGAGCGGACAGTGCTTCTTTTGTAACATCTCGAACACGACTCGGTGGTTCGTGGAACCGATACGTGATCAGGTGAACGTCAAAGATGCCGCCATTGTCTCTCACAGCAGAGACGATTTTAAATCTTCGTAGGTCTGCAACACCGACCGAGATGTCGTGGATTTGTGTTTCCAATAGGGCTTATTTTTATTTGCAATGTTGAGTTAGCATGTAAAGATAACCACCTTAAAATAACGCTGGCGGCAACATTAATTATTGTACATATATTTGTGGAAAAGTTCTACTCGCAAACCTTAAAAGTGATGTCGTCAGAACTGCACGATCACATTTTAAAATCCAGATTTTTGTATTTTTTTTATAAATATATATTTTTTAATAGGGGAAAACAGAGAATCTGGGGAGTGTTTTGTTCTATTTTCGTGCTAGGCAGAATTTATTTCTCAAAATTTGAATACTACTATCAGTACAAATCATGCCAAAATTTCTCTATAGTCAAATAGGTCTACGTCAAAAATGTTATAAAGGTTCTTCTGCGTGACGTAGATATCTTGGAGTAGGTTGTGGGCTCTATTTATACTAAGTGAACTGTGGTACACAAATAGTACACTTGTAATTGTAATTGACTTCAAATAACATCACATGTGATGTATACGAATTTCAATGTAGTTGCTACAAATACAGAACAATACATTTTTGCTTCGTGCGTCGGTAGATTGAGCCAGTTCTGTCTACACATTACGGAAATCGTGATTTAGAAACTTGCGACTTGGTATGTCTGCGAGGAGAATATTTCCTTTCATATACTCTCTAAAGAGTTTTTTGAAATATTTTACGTCTGTAGTGCTGCGTAGGTATAAAAATATAAAGAATTAGTAAGAGGTTTGTAAAAATTGTTAATAAATATTTAACATAGTTTTGTATTTCATACCTACGCCCTATATCATTTTTTCCAATTAGTTTTTCCTACTCTCGGTAAATTTACATTTGGCATAGTTGCATATAATTTAGTAACACACTTGGTGCGGTATTTCATGTGAGCCTACTATTAAGGGCCTAGGCACTTACTCGAATGGAATTCGCGATGTTATTCCTGATATAGAACTATTCTTATTAAGTGAAGATTTTTTCACTTACAGTTGCGACGAAAAAATTATACAGCGAGGAAAAAAATCCCGCCTCCTTTCGCAATTTTGTTTCAGTCTGTATACAAAATTATTTTGCTGTAGAAATTGTCCATTCAAGTTAGTTTACAATAGTTCCAGTCACTTCCAAAACAACTTTTCTCAAAATCAATTAAACTTGCCCCTAACATATGTGAACCTATAAAATGTTTATGTTTCTTCCTACTAAATTATTCTCAAGCTAAACAATAGTTCAACATAAAAACAGTAAAACAGAATAAAACACTATGGCATCAAAAGTAAAAACTTTTATACAATGTACGTTTACGCAACAAAATAACGAATGAAAGAAATCAGTAGAATGTAAACCTACATTTTACACTTTGCATTAAGAATGAATTGCAACCAACACTCACACAAAGTATGACGTTGTAAAATATCCCTTAAGATACCACTTTGCAAAATGATAAATTATGTTATCATTGTCACGTTTTAAACAAAGTGTACTTAATCTTTTGTGCGGTTGTTGAGTAACATGCTGAAATCTCACTACAGAATACATTTACCAAAAACTGCCAGGTTAAAAATAACAATATCATTCGAGAAAACTCAAAAAGTGTTTAGCATTTACAAGGAGAGTGATGTTTTCGTCATTGTAAAAAGTTTTAAAAAGTATGTGTAACATGGCAACTAGTTAGTCTACTCGTTCAAAAAATTATACAAATATCTGTTCCTAAAGATGTTTAAAAGTAATTTTTACATTAAATATATTCGTAATTTTAATTTATGACTATAAAAATGAACTGTTAGCCAATTGGAAAGGCGAATTCAGTGTTCACGTGTTTGACGTCTATCTTGTCCTGAAATGAATTCGCGAGATTTTTCTATCTCTACAATTTGTTTATAGAAAGTGTTAGAAATGCCCTATAAAGGCTGCTCGCGGTAATGTGAGCACTTTTGAAAGCCGTGGTAAAGATCTACTTTTATCAACATACCGTATACTTCCGTCATATGTAGAACAAATATTGCCAAGGGCCTGGTCACATTATTCATGCGTTGGCCAAAAGAAACTGTGCAATTATTAGAGAAGTAAACATTTTACAATCAGGCCAATTGATACATTTATATGCTTATAAAAATATACAGTAAAACAAACAACTTCAGTATTCTCAAATGTATTCCTAACACTTTAAATTCAGCTTTAAGGCATGGGACTACCTTCTCTCCATCGTTACCAACTTCAGAGGGCGCATGTCTGTCAGTGAACCCGTTAAAATATATGCAGGTAGGAACAGTGACATTTTTCTACGTTTGATTTTTAAAATGCTCACTTTATCATGAACAACCTTTACACCATCACGTATGCAGTGGGCACAGCAGAATACCATACACGCATGTTGATGGTATTGCCTACATGCCAGATACTGCATCGCAAAGGTAAAATGAGCACTTTTAAAAGCCCTGATTAGAATCTACTTGTATGCACGTTGTGTATTCTTCCGCCTTAAGTAAATAAAAATTATTTCACTTACATTTGACAGACGTTATTTATATGCAAATTTAAGATTCAGAATGTTTTTACTACTAACGTACATTTTAGGAGTTCGTCTACATAGGCAATTTTTCTAACAGACATAAACTCCTAAATATATATCGTATGGGTTTTATCATTCTTCTTTCTGCTATACTCAAATTTTCCTTTATGTATTGTACTGTAATTTGTATTACTACAGTTGAGATTTCAGTGCACGCGTATTATGATAGGCTGGGCACTTGATAAATGTGGCAAGAGGGTTTGGTACCGCTTGCCGATAGGCTGACACTTAGCGGCCTGAGAAATTCTGTGCCGGGTACGTCTACTGTGTTATTTTTTTCCACCAAAGGCGCAAGTACGAAAAAAAAAAATCTTATTATTATTCTCTCTCCGTTGTTCAAACAATGGGAATCATATCTCCAGATTTATTTCCATAGACACTGGTATTCATGTCGCCTCCATCTTCAGCTTCCCCTCAAACATCGGATGCTATTTATCGTGGTAACAGAGCCCGTCCCCGATTTGCTTTCCATGTCCGAGCCTTACTTTATGACATCCGAGCTCAATTATTATGGCAGCAGCTGCAAGGGATGAAGGCTCGCGCAGATAATTCCCTTGACTTATACTTCGGTAGCCGGTGACCCTCCGCGCTGATTGGACAAGCGATAAGCGCTCTTTGTAATGCACGACGGTAAACTCCAGGAGGAGCCGCTCGATACAACGGACACCTGTGTCCACCAAATTTTCCTTTCCCCGTCTCCGGACCGGGCATCTATTTCGTTTTATTCCCCCGTTTCCTCTCCTCACGAAGCTCCGTATTATTTTTTTTTTTTTACACGCGGCCTGCCCACCATAACCAATCAGGCCATGGGGGTAAAATGATCTGTCATGCAAGAAACACCCCCATACAGCTGAATTCCCGATTATGAATCACGACTGGGGATCCACGAAGAATGGTTCACGAAATCAACGCCAGAGGCAAGGAGAAGGACGAACAGGGATGGAGAAGGGACTGAAGGGGATCTTCCAAAGAAATTCTTCTCCACGGAACATTATTTACTTCCACGGTTTCGGATCGCCACCATCTGGTCCACTACGTCCCGACCGACAACCTGGCTTTTTTTTTTTTTTTTTTGCCTTCTTTTCTTCCCTCGTTTCATTGTTTTTCATCACTTAGACGCGATGGTATATAAGAGCGGTGTTCACCACACAAAGAGCAGATTTTCCCCGAGGCAAATATCGGGTTAAAACGACAGCGACCTATCAAAGACTACACGTCGTTGTAGCCCGTTCGCGTCGGGGTGCAAGAAAACCAGTGCAGCAATTCACCCATCGAAGATCGGGAATGCTCGTGATCGCGTGACGGCGATCCGGCGTGAGAAAGCGAGTACAGGTGCCAAGTTACCGACTCTTCGGTAGATTCCCACGTCATCGGAAACGTGTGAGCGGCGGATAGCCGCGAACCTATTTGCAGTTAGGTTTCGTGCCAGGTAAAGCCAATTTGCGAAATCTGAACTTACATTTTTTAAAGAAATTCTGGTAATTCACTAACTTGGAAAATACTTGAACCTACGGGGTTTACGCCATAAAAAAATTAAGATGTAGGCAGTAAGAACAGTAAGCTGTACAATGTAAAAAAAAATCGAGGTAAAAATCGGTTACATGTAAGGGAAGCTAAGTACCTCTACATGTGAGGTAAAATTAACTCTTAAATGTAGAGTAAACTTACAAAACGTATAAAGTGCTATTCCCTAGTAGTACGGGAAAAGTACCTGACAAAAGTGGGGGAAAATACCCCCACTAGTAAGGGAATATTAACTATATTTTACAATAAAACTTTATTTAAAACTACCCGGAGTATTAGTACATGATAATTATTTTATTACCTATATCCTCGATTAGTAACCGAAACCTCAACTCCGAAATCCTCGACGATGGGCGGGCGCGAACAATGGTCCTCTATCACGAGAAGCCGATGCGCTAGCCATTTTACACGTAACGGCGTAATTGACTATTAACGTGTTAAAGGATTGTTTCTTCCACCCGTCCCACTCACTTAGCTGTCCATACAATCCTGAATTGATGCACGCGTCGTAAGGTAATTTCCCCATCTATTTATGCGGTTTTCCGCAGCTGTGTACATATATAAAAAGCCATGTTGGACAGCTTGTATGATTAAACAATATAGAATAATTTTTAGGTAAAAATATATATAAAGTACAACTATCAAATAGTTACAAATGGACGAGGAGATCCACACGTCGTAAGGTAATTTATCCATCCATGTAAGGGATTTCCCACTACCATGTACGTGAACTCTACTCCAGAGTGCGGTAATGTTACCTTATCCGTAAGGAAAATTGTTTCCTGCACAAGTTTGCGAATATTACCATACACTTGTCAGGTATTTTTACCATTATTTTTCACAGTGTAGGCGCCACAATTCGAGGATCATCTGGTGTGCCAAACCCAATACCTAGCTCATGGTGGCCGTGTCGCCTTTCAGCTCTGAAAGTAACATTTTCTTGGCAAGGCTGTACCGCCAATTATGATACACTCACAAACAATCCGGCGTCAAAACCGAAACTCCTACAAGCGGTGTAGAGAAAAAAATAGAGTAACTCTATTAATATACGCATCAACGGATACTCCTGGTTTAACTTGAAACGGAGTTTAAAAATATACAAATCATTGTTAATACTTGTCCGTACACATGAAACTTGTTGCTCCATTCCACAACAAGAAAAATATACCAATGAATACGTCTTCACAAATCCTGACTGTCTGACCCTGTGCTTATAATTTCGGATATTATTTATAAGTCAAATGTGAACTTGCAACCACTTACACACAAAAGGGACTTATATTTTTTACTGCTGGAGAAATCATCATACAATATTTCTTCTAGCATAACCCACGTTTCCCACTTTCCTACCTCGTCTTTTCCCTTTTTTTTATAATATTGACAGGTAGGCTTATTTAAAGAGTATATATTAATTCCTATAAAAAATTCGGGTGCCAATTAATAACCGTTGTATCTAAACATAAGAGTATTACTGTAATGGCAAATACAATAAGTGATTACAATATAATTGCACTGGAACAATGTTCAGATAGCCTGCGATGCAGGAGTACCTCATCGTAATGCCTCATACTTGGACTCAAACATCCATATAATCGAACATGAATCTGATAAACTGAGTACGTTGACCTGCGGTAAATTTATTCGTACATGGTACATTTTTTTTAGACACATTACAGTTATAAATGATGATAATTAACATAAATAAAATTAACACAGCCTATTACAAAAATAATTCATAATGTGTTCTTGGCACACATTAAATTATTCCACCAAATTAACATCATGGCGCTGCAAACACATTACCTATAAATATGCGTAAAATAGAGACTGATTAGGATTTGTATGCATTGCATACAAAGTCCAAAGTTTCATTATCAACACATTCTTCGAGACACCTCTCCAAACATTGAACCCAATTTTCTCCAAATTTGTCATCCGAAAAGTTTCCACAGTAATACACACACACATAATCAGTTTCATCAGTCCTGCAATGTTCAACACGTCGTTTCTTTTCGTAGTATTCTCAGATTGCTCTTTTTCCTGGTCATTCTTTCTTTGTCCAGTGGATTGAGATCGAGGGATATTTTTGGCAGATCGTTTCTTACTCTCTCCAAGGTTAAGATTAAAAGGAGATGACCCAACAACATATGCAGTTTCCTTTGGCCTACCTCTTGTTGGTTTCCAATAACTGGAGATGGTGAAATGTCACTAGGACATGCTGAAGATGCATTTACTTATTTATGTGAGGGGGCAAGCGAACTCTGAATAATTGACGAAGGGTTTTCGATTACTGTAGAAGTTGTTGGTCAGATATTTTCGAGTGTTGATGAAGAGGCTCCAACTACAGCAGATGATGTGTTTTCATGTTCATCCTGAATCTGGGATGAAGACATGTACGCTACTTCTTCACATGGGGATTCATTAGCCTCCTATGTTACTTGGCCTAGTCTCACTATTCCTTCCATCACAGACAATCCACTCTCATCTACATTGTATATTCTAGTAAGTGGAGACTAAGTTTTGTCACATTCACTTTCCAAAATGTCACAAGATTCTGCAACACTTGTTTTATTCAACCCTTTGGCTCTAGCCACAGATGCTCCTGAAGGAGTTCGCAGTCTTAGAGTGTTTTATATCGCCTGAGAATTCCATACAACCAATCCTTTCCAGCAGCCCTTTTGAGTTCAGAAAACCTGTGCTTGATATTATTTTCTTCCGCTAACTGAAATGCAAGCCTCCGTACATCTTGCAATGTTAAACCAAATGGTTTAGTCTCCATAAATAATAAATGCTAAACTAACTGTTCTTCCTTTCTGGGAGTGATAATTGATTTCCTGCATGATATACGAATGGATTCTTCTGGCGATTTGTCAGTCATGTTCACATACCGCCCTAGAGAAGTTTTCAGCACACTGAGTATTTACTGCGCTTTATTCAAGCCCATTTCATTATTGCAAACAACACGAATAGCATCAATCATGGACTGTTGACTCCATGTTCGTAACATTTTACTAGGGGCGCCTCCTAAAGCATATACTCCTAATAGGTACGCATGCTCGGTAATAGTAATCAAGAAAGATCAAACACTCACGTACCTGTTGAACCGGTGATTAAATTTCACTGATCTAACGGAGATTTTTACATAGACTAAATATGAGGTAGACCGCTTATTTGTTTTCTGCGCATGCACCCAACATTGACCTACCCCAAAGGAACACAAATGTCAAAGTCGTATGGTCAACAGTGATGAACATGTTTGTTTATTTCTTAATTTTTAAATGACAAGCACTATTTTATTTTTAAAAAATACCTTTACCGGTTCGAATTTAATCAAAAAACTTTACAGATTGGTTAGAGGAAGTATAAAAACATCTCAAAAGCATTTGTTTACTAAAGTGTTCTAACCTAAAAGGTAATCCACGCCATTTTTGCTCGCTGTATTAGCAAAAAAAGCAGGTCAGTGTTGGGACCCGGAGATTGTTTGTGCGCAGCCAGCGAGATCGGTCTACTTCGACTTTAGTCTATAGATTTTTAGTGGCTGAGAACTGGCGTGGTCGTTACATTCATACGTTAGTTGATAGTTAATTGTATTGTTTAATAAAGGGCTAATTAACGTCCCCAGGTTTTATGTTTGAAGGCTTAGCGGGGATCGGCTTATAGACTAACTTATAACCTAGCTTAAATAAACGCCCATGCCTTGCCCGGGATTCGAACCCAGAGCCTCCCGCACCAAGGGGCGGTGGCGCATCAACCGACTGCGCCACGGGAGATCGGCGAAAGCAGTAAATTAACTTTATTTCACTTTAGATATAGTTTCCTCGATTCACATTATTTATTCAGCGTTAACTTGCTTCAGTGAAGAGGTAATAAATGTATCGTAAGCATGAAGTCTCGTTTTTGTAATTCTAGCAGCGGAAACATCTGTACACACATGACAAATATGTTTGTTTCAACTTAGCATACGCTTTCCTTTATCTTTATTCGAAAGCAAAAAAAATATTAAATTTAATATATGTAGGATTTATCGTAGCGCATTTTTACTACGAAGAAGATGCTTTATCAGACCAAATGTTTAATATGACAAGATGTTTATGTTTGCTGTCAGCGCTATGTCAGGGGCATTATAACTACGGATGATGATGCTCCATCACCGGAGATTATACGATAAGTTTCGTGTCCTTTTACTCACCCTCCAAGGTCTTCCTGATCTAACTTCCCAGTCGTCACCATGACTTCCGAGAAAGCAAAGGAACTTGCTAAGTGATCGCATGTGTATATACTGTTACAAAAACGCCGGAGGGGTGTATCTGAATTCGTGAGGGGTGGAGCTCTTAAATAAAAATAAAATAGCTAAATATGATTTTCAATTTAGTCAGTCACACAGCTATTAATTACAGCATTAAATTATCTAGCTCCACTATTACTCCTTTTATTTCTCAGTTAGCATAATATTTGATGTATATTTCAACTCTAAATAACGTCCTTCTTAATGTCTCCGTACGGTTAAAGATAATTAACACATACTCATCATTAACACATATTCTGTCTATCTGTTGTCATAATTTGTATAGGCTGTTCACGTTAAAATGAGCACTTTTGAAAGTCCTGTTTAATATCTACTTGTATACACGTTGTGTATTGTTCCACCTTATGTAAAATTAACACAGCCATGGACTTCGTCACTTTATTCGTATTTTGGTCTACTGAAACTATAAAATTATTAGAAAATGAAATATTGTACAAATATGCAAATTCTTAGATGTAGATGTAGTAAAAAAAAAAAAGCGAAATATATTTTTTAAGTTAGCACAGATGTCTACCTAACACTTTTAATTCGACGTTAAGTTATGGAATTACTTTCCATCAATCGATACCAACTTACTGCGTGAGTGCCATTCAGTGCGTCCGTTAAAATATATGCAAGTAGGAGCAGTCACATTTTTCTAAGGTTTCAAAATTGCTCACTTTATCGTGAACAGCCTTTAATGTCTTTCATTAACGTATCCAGTCTAATAGTCCAACTTGCAGTAGTACTCTTCACTGTTTGCTCTGATGTCCGCAGCAGCAGATTTTCCTCCCGCTGTCCACTTCTCTCGCCGCGCGCTTCTCTTCTCGCTAGTCGTCTATCGCCGAAACTCATCCATCCAACAACTGCCAGCTAGGACGCACGACGTGCCATTTATAGCCACTGGCCTTGACCTGGAAGGTTCACCACACCCCGAGTTTAGCTGAGGGGAAAAAACGGTCAGTAATTCAGAGCATTTTTCAGATATCTCGAAAGCACCCAATACCCTAGGTCGGGAGTGGAACACGCTCTACTAGGCATAACAGGCACGCTTTGTAAATATTCCTTTTTACTTGCCGCCGCCGCTATTATATAACTGCTCTGTCCTTCACTTCCACTCGCTCGCACGGATCAAAGCAGCTGAGTCTTCTGGGAGTGTGATAGGTATTTAACGTGATGCCGGTTCGAGCCCGGCCATCAGCATGACTCAACATTTCGCAGCATCCACTAACAAAAAGGTTTGTCTGAACCAATATACGTTTGCTTGTATATGGCCAAGCAAATGTGTACAGTTGAACCAAACAAATGTATTGTTTTCAGGCAGATTTTGTTGGTACAACTAAATGATTTGGCTAGTTAAAGTGAATATTTTGTTTGCTGAATAAATCTGTTTTGTAGCATTTCTGAATTGGTATAGTCAACAAAATATTTCGTAAGAGGAAATGCTTATTTGTTTGACAGTATACAAACAAGTTTTTTGTTGAATCAGACAAACCTATCTTTTAGTGTCGAATAATTTACCGACTGATTCTGAGCCCTCTATAATACGATACTTTCCCGTCGCCTTCGACAGCTGTGCGACGTTTATACCAACTTTGACTTAAAGTTACGTATTCTAAATTATTTCATTTTATTAAGTTCATGAACGCACGCGCATTTAATGGCAATTAGTAGAATGAAAATGTCGATTCTGGGACAACGTATTATAATGGGGCCGAAAATTAATTATGGATGTGTGCGTTATGGTAAGTAGAGTAGAATTGAGAGATTTTAGAGACTCTTAGCACCGAGTTCTTGAGAGCCTATGAGGGTGAAATGAGGTGAGAATGGAGCAAAGCAGGAATGCAAGGATGGGGGAAACGACAGATCCCCGAGAAAACCCACCAACCAGCAGCATCGTCCGGCACGATTCCCACTTGTAAAATCCGGCTGGAGATTGAACCCGGTTCGCCTTGGTGGGAGACAAGCAGTCAAACCGCTCAGCCACCGCGACCCCTCGTGATGCTAAGGATTGTATCTGATCCAGGATGTATGCAAGGAAACATTGAGAATATCAGAACCTGGCATTCCACAAAATCGATGGTAGGCTGATGAACTAGAAAGTATGAGAAAGCAGATTCGGAAAATTCGAAGAAAACTGAAACTGCAAAGATATCCTCGACGAAGAGTAGAAGTGCTGGAAGAATATAGAGTCCAACGAAAGAACTATGCAATAATGTTGAAAGAAAAGAAACAGACATCCTGGAGAAGCTATGTAACAGAAAAAGTAAATGAAGACCCGCTGGAGCTCGTATACAAGATCCTTAAAAAAACAAGCTCAAGCATAACCAAGTCATGAAAAGCCTTAAAATCCAGAACAGGGTCATTATCGATCAGCAGGAGAATGCAGAAGAACTTGTAAATGCACTGCTGGCAGAGGATAGCGTGGAAGATGAAGAACAAATTCACCAAATGAAGAGCCAGAAGATGCCTGTGTTGCCAGACACTCCTCCCGCCATTGAATTCACTATAAAAGAACTGGATAAAGTTATTAAGGAGTTAAAAAACAAGAAAGCTCCAGGACATGATGGTATCACTGCTGAAATAATGAGGAGAGTTTTTCTTAGATTAAACTCGATCTGTTGCAATTAGTGAATGACTGCCTACAAAGTGGCTGTTTTCCTAACATTTGAAACGAGGAATATTTACATTTCTCTATAAGGGAGGCAATAAATATCCAATATGAGATTGATAAGCTTCCTTGAAGCTACACAAGGGCTCCATGAAAAACAATATGGATTTCGAAATGGACGAGGTAGCGAGAAGGCAGTCATGAATGTGGTTGAAAAAGTGAACTCAAGCAGACAGACCTATGTATTAGGAATTTTCCTGGATATCGGTGGTGCATTCGACAATATGTGGTGGCCAGAGGTGCTCTGGCAACTCAGAAACAAGGAATGCCCAAGAAACATTTACAGCATTATTGTTAATTACTTTAAATAAAGGCAAAGCCAGTATGAAGTAAACGACGTGACAGTGAGGAAGAAACTCTCAGAGGGATGACTCCAGGGATCGGTCCTTGGACCGTTCCCATGGAACATTCTGTTTGATACACTTCTTCGGCTGCAGCTGCCAGAGTACTGTAAGATCTTTGCACATGCAGACGATGCGTTGCTCTGAATTCCAGCCTGGAGTCGCGCTGAAATCGAGACCAAAGCTGATGAAATACTGAAAAAGATTGAGAGCTGGGGTAGACATGTAAATTTACAATTTTCAGTGGAGAAGACCAACCTAATGTTACTTAAAGGAAGCTTAAAGAGATCGCCTGTGGTCCGTTTCAAGGAAAGACCACTACGCCCACAGAGCAAAGTGAAGTACCTAGATGTCCTCTTGGGTAGTAAACTTCGCTTCCAGCAACACATAAGGTATTTGATGGATAAGGCAGTGACTCTATTCACTAAAATAAGGGCAGTCTCAGCATCATCATGGAGACTTGGGCTCAGGACCATGATGACACTGTACAAGAGTGTATTCCTAGGAATCGCCCTTTATGGAGCTGGTGTGTGGTATAGTAAAGCAAGACTGGTACATACTCAGAGATTATTGCTAAAGACACAAAGAGTTGCATTACTAGCCATAACAAAGGCTTACAAGACAACATCAACTGAAGCGCTACAGTTGATCGCTGGAGCAATCCTACTGGATTTACTTGTAGAAGAATGAGGACAGCTAAAGCAAGAAACTCAAAGAAGATCTGCAACGAAGATCACGAAGAAAGAAGCCTGAAGAGTTACACTATCCCTCTGGTAGGAAATGTGGGACAATTCGGAGAAGAGTAGAGTCACTTATAGAATTTTTCCAAACATAATGGAAAGATATAGCCAGCACTGGACTGTTACAGATCATCATCTCTCACAGTTACTAGCTGGACATGGAAACTATAATGCAAAATTACATGGATTTAATTTAGTTGACTCTCCCTTCTGCTGAATCTATCAGGTAGAAGATACTGCTGAACATGTACTTACAGAATGTCCAAGAATAGAAGATATAAGAGTTGAACTTTGTAGGAAGCTTGAAGTAGAAGAAAATGAAATAGATCTTAGAAATATCATGGCAAATAGAAAAATTGCCAAGATAATGGAATAGTTTGCAAGAAAGATAAGCAAACGTGTGGAAGAATTCGAAGAATGGATTCGAGCAAATCCACACGAGTTCTTGAATGATCCTCTTCCATAGATAGATAGAGGTTTCCATTACCTGATTAAAGAAAAAAATCGTTATATAAGAAGTGACACTGTAAAACCGCTATAAAAACATTGTGGTGGGAGCGGCCTCGCCACACAGCTTGGGTGTTCCAAATGCACATAGACTAGAACTTAGAAAGGAAACACCAGAAGGTGATTGATGAGTTGGGAGGCCTTGCCTCCCACTCGGAAAAAAAACCTAAAAGATATACTGAAGATCAAAGAAACTAAAAAAAGACATGAGAAATCGGAATAGCAATGACTGAGGCAAGTGAATAGGAAACGATTGAGGACGCTGAAGACTTAGGCAATGTATAAGGAGAGAAAGAGTAATGGTATGACAAGGTTCCAGACTATGTGACCGGACTATAGGGGGAGGGGGGTCGAAAAGGAGTCCACAGGTCCCCCTCTCCACTGGCAGTTCCAAAACTGATGGCTGGGATTTAAATATATATAATCTAAGTAGTAGTAGTTTAGTGCCACAATATAGGCATAATATAATCATCAATAGAATAGAATGTCAATAAATTGACCCCCAAGCTGCTAGGGGACTCAGGGTGGAATGCAGGTAAACCAAGCCACTCTCGCCTTCCAGGCAACTTGGTGTAGATAGTTGTAATATTATATAAAATTGTAATCCATAAAGGCTGTAATGAGAAAATAAAGTATCGAAATAAAATGGTAAAAAAAATGGAACGCCCCATACCCCTGCATTGCTCAGAAAGGGCACAGGTAAAGGGGTGATAAGAAAATTGCGTGACCCGTCTTGGCTGGCCACGAAAAAAAAAAAGCTGGGGGTGTGTGATGCTGCGTCAGTGAACTCTGGAGGCGGCCATGTTGAATGTGCATGACACTGACCATGACATGGGGAGACTTTAATCTTGATCCCTACGGACCATGGGCTAACCTTGATGCTGAAAAATAAAAGAAAAATATAAAATGACAAATACGTATAAAATAAATTTTAAATAATATATCAAGCAAGCTATGCAAGTCAACATGTTATCAACTTTCAATCTGCCAGATTAACAATATAAAATCGACATTTAAGAGCGACGTGCATCCATCACAGTGACTCACCTAAGATTTGTGACTGGAATTTTGTTGTCCACTAGTCAAAGACAAAGCAACCTCAGCCACAGACGTCGCCTCACGGATTCGAAACACCGACATTGAAACCGACGCTCGGAACGGCGCCATAGCCTGTTCTTCAACGACAGGGGGCTGCGGGTGGCGTGTTTTACCAGCTGCAACCCTTCCCTCACCGCCTCAACCCCCTACCCATCCTCCTTTTTCTAGTTATTGCCACAGCCGTGGCGCCGGCGTTTAATAAACTGCATCCCTCGGCGCGGCCGCAGATTCATAAACGCGCGCGCCGCCGCTATCCAAACTCTCGGGGTCGGGAGGCGGTCGCTGCAGCCGTAAAGAGGAGAGCGTATGGAAAAAGGGGGGGGGGGGAGGAGGAGGAGAGAGATTGTGTGGAAGAGGGGTAGCAGGAGGAGTGCGGTAGACAAGTGACAAGGCAATAAAGGGTAACCTCGCAGGCGCCATGCGGCGTCGGGCGTCACCAAGGAGCGCTGCGATTTGTCAACACGCTGCTGCCGAGAGGCGAGCTCTGCCCGTCATCTGCCCCATCCGGGCCGTAAACAAACATCGCTGATCTGCACGCCAGGGACGCACAGTACCCTTCACGCTGGCTGCGCACAACCAGTCTCCGTGTCCCGACATTGAGCTGCTTTGCTATTCTGCCAACGCATGCATATAGCGAAAATTGAATGGATTGAATTTGAGGTTATAACATTTAATGCCGTTTGATTAAATTTAAAATGAGAAAAAGTTTTTTATTCATATAAAAGCGCAGGTCTTTTCAAAATTGAGTTATAAACAAACACCGTAATCACTGTTGACCATGTGAAGTTCACAGCTGTGTTCCTTTGGGGTAGGTTAATGTTGGATGCATGCGCAGAAGACGAATAATCGGTCTACCTTATCTTTAATCTATGACACTACCTCAGTATAAAATAACAAAACCAAGGAGCATATATGCAGAAAGCGTAGGCACTCCCAGGTTACACTTTGGTTCTTATTTGCAGGCAGGATTTCAGTACACTAACGATTATTTGGTGCCAACCATGCAGCATAAACTTTATTTTTACATACTTGAACGAAATTAAACTTGTAACATGTGCAATTAAAGAAAAAAATTGATCTGAAGTGTCATGAGCCCATTCGAATGTATTACATTATCAATTAATTCATTTTTTTTTTCGAAAGGATTTTTTGGTTTTTGCAGCATGAAATCATTAGCTAGGTATATGCACTAGTCTGACGATACATATGTAAATTATTTGTAAATCGTGAATGTCTGTAAAAGTGGTTAAGAGAAACGGTTAAGAAACCAGGAGTTTGTAAGAGTACTTGATGGAAAAGGTGAAAATCTTGGCACTTAGTTTGAGGTTAGCATTTTTTAATGTGTGCCATTATGCCCACTTCCAATCTATTGGACATTATTAAAATTCTCCAATCGCCAAATATTTATATTCTGCGCTTTTAATAATGCGTTTAATCGTGGAACCACTTTTAACAATTCGATGGCAGTGCCAATATTAAGCTTATTGTAAATACTTCAGTTAACGGCCAGGTTGATATACTCATAGTTGCGGACAGCAAATAATTTTTCGAAAGCCAGTATAAAAATTTCTCAGTTTATCGTAAAACAGGTTTTGTTCAAAAGATAAATGAGCATAGTTTTACACATTGCTTGCGATCTCCGCTATACTGTCTGAAATACGAGAATCCGTGGTGATTGTTTAGTAATAATGTGATAGCATTTGTTCATCTCATATTACATACTTTTCTAGTACTCACTTTGAGCCTAGAGGTAAGTACTTTTATTTCAGCTAACAAACGATTTCGTTGTATCACAGAATTTTCCAAGTAGTGCGAAGAAATACACATTTTGCTAACTTATATAATAACATTTTCTTTATTTTTCTTCTAGCATTGTAAAGGGGGCATCAAAATTGTTTTTCATTATATCACTGGCTACGATCGATACGATCAGCTTGTGATCGGAACTAATATCAAGTGTACTAATTGAATAAAGAAATATTTAAAAGTACAATAAACTACCCGAATTATCTAAAAGCTCTAGAAATATTACTCAAATAATACTGCAAAGATAATTTAAATAATTTCTCTGTCTTCATGGTTGGGACCGCTAGGAAATGTACATTTCCAGTCTAGAAACTCTGGCGAACTGAAAAGGGGACTGCTGTTCTTGAATATAATTTCGGATTACTTCACGATGTAAGTCGCCAAACTTTTTACAGTACCAACATTGACACAAAGAAAATCTTTAGGGAAATAAATATATTGAGATCTGAGTTTATGATATTTTTTTGAAGTCGAAATTAATTACAAAAAAAAAAGTTAACTTCTAACTAGTGAGGCAATATGACTGGCGCGTTCCCACACTGAAATAAAATAAATGCTGATTCTAGACTCGTTTGCTGAATCGGAATGTGGTAACTATAGACCGTCATTGAAATCTGAAAACACGGAAAGTGAAACAAACGGACCATATCTGATCTTGAAACCAGTGGAACGCGATTAAGGCGGTTTTTTTTTTTTTGGCTGGAAAAATTTGTAGATCAGTGTGATATGTGTATACTTGGAAGGTACAGCAGCTTAGCCTATTAAATACCTGCACAACTGCTTGAACTCGCCCGGAAAAAAAGTGCCGTTGTAAAAAATATCTACAGAATATAGGTAGACAAAAAACCTTTTTCACTACTAAGACCATTTTCATATAACTTTATCAATTATTTATGGCTATTTATTCATGTAACTGCAAGTCACATTGTTTAGGCGTGACGCTTCAGAGACTGAAATGCATTCCATAAAAGTTTCTACAATTTAAATTAATTATAAGTATGTGTCATATAAGACATTTTTTTAAATTAATTCGTAACACTAACCAGAAATTGTTAGCAATAATAAACGACCTAGACTAAATGGTCTCAAGTCCGAAGTTTATTATTATTATATATATGTATATATATATATATATATATATATATATATATATATATATATATGCTCGGAAGTTTCAAATCATCTAAATCTGTACATCTTATACTAAAAATTATTTTTAAAATGCATGCAATACATTTAGTTTTAATATAAAATCTGTTACTGTTTACGACGTTTCTTGCTTGTTAATGCTAGTGTAACTTTCAACAGCATCATTTTATACAAACAGAGTGAAGAGATTTGGAAGGCTCTTAACATCGAGGTCTTGAGAACCTATGAGGGTGATTGAGGTGAGTATGGAGCAGAGCCGGAATGAAAAGGCAGGGAAATGGGAGATCCCGAGAAGAGCCGCCGACCAACGGCATCATCCGGCACAATTCCCACGTGCGAAAATCCGGAGTAACCCGACCGGGGATTGAGCCCCGGATCGCCATGGTAGGAGGCGAGCAGGCTAACTGCTCAGCCACCGTGGCCTCTTCTAGATACTGGTCATTTATAACATTCTGGCATAATTTTATAATAACTTTGCATCGCTTAAGTAAAATAATTCACATACTTATGGCGATAGTTTCCTTTCGAAATAGAAACCAATATTAATGCTGTAACTGTAACTGCATTTAAGCGAAAAATAAAACTAAACTATTGTTTTTTTTTTATGACGGCGTGTGGGATTACATACTCTTACACCTTCTGCAACCATGTGATGAAACTTTGGACTGGCCGTGGTTTTTGGATGTGATCTTAATCATTACCTGTTTCAGTATAAATCCTTCCAGTGGAGGGAAGAATTTTGTTCAAAACGACCTTTCGCAGCATTTCTTTACTCTCATCGATCCATCTTGCAGTTTACACTGCGACGTATGCCGTTTAACTGCTCAGCAAGGTTGCCATTTAACCCGTTCAGACTCAGTATGCACAATTTTGTACATTACGCACGTACAGTTAATTTTTGGCCTATGCTGCACACTGCGAAGTTCAAGTACCAATCATCTTACAAGTGAGCAAATGATTCTCAAACTGTCTTACTGGTCTAAGTGATAACAGGTTTGTATAACCGTAGTCGAACATATGGCCAACAGCTCACTGGCTGTGAAAAGTCTTGTGTCGACTTAGGTACAGGATGAATCATAAATATTTTTGTTTGTAACACCCGAAACCGTAAATTGATGTCGGTTTGAAAGAACTAACGTTTCACCTACTTTCCTTATATCATTGACAAAGTGGTGATGACAGCCTTATTAATTGCTATACAAGGGAAGACAGAGTAAAGTATTTAGGCAATGAAATCCGTACTTCAATTCAAAACTCTGCTGGCTGTACATGTTCTGCCCAAGGCCACGCCCTTTCACTCGTTTAAGGAGAAGAAGCTTCAATAATGTCAAAGAATAATTCCTCTCGACACCCCTAGTCAACCGTTCTCACGAACACTTGTCGTTTCAATCAACGTGCCACGCTATTATTTTTGTTTCAGTTTGGGGATGGCTACGATAGGCGATATATTCTTGTACGGTTCCTCCAATGTTCATATAGCCTGAAGTTGAGTTTCTGGTCGATATTTTGAAAGTTTTCATCTAGGTTTAGAAGGATTGCAGCTTTCAGCAGATAAACCATTGTTTCTTTTTGTTCGTTGTTGCTGGAATTAACGGCTATCAGCGGTACCCATGAAAGAACTACTTTAGTTTTGGCAGACGTATTTTCGTTTTCAGTTTCTGTGGATGAGGTTGCAATCTAAGTAAAAGCCGGCCTGAAAATATTGTACACACAACCAACTCTGAGTCGCCCTAAGAAAATTAGTAGCTAGGACAGACTTGTGAAATGTTATAAAAATATACGTGAATAGACTTTCAGAGGCTCATGATTTTGTCAACATTCAAACATATTTGCAATTAATTCAAAAGCTGAATCACTATAGTAAATTGTAGATGGGATAAGAAAAATACTCAGGTAACCGATATTAATTTATTAATAGTAATATTAATATTAATTGATTGATATTAATAAGGAAGACTAAGTGCACAATAAAATGGCAGAGATTCTTCAACAAACACACTCTTAGGATCACTCTACGCCTCCATACAAAATCTGATTCATATTCTTGAACGGCAGCGTAACGTACTTTACTGTTGGGTACATGCTTATGGTAGGAAATTAAAAAATTAGGAAGGCCCCTACAGGATTCTGAATACGATCAATGATGTGGTCTTTCGGATTCGTCTTCAAGGCTCTCGGCGAACTGAAGGTTGTCCACATCGACCGACTGGCACTCTATGATGGTCCGGATTTTGAAGTGTCTGTCCGAGGACGAACAGACTTGAGGAAGGGCCATTGTTACGGGCCCGCTGCTTCACATCCCGCGCAAGTGAGTGGAAGTGAAGGACAATAGTTACACGATAGTGAGCGGCCTATCATAAAGGACGCCGCTGCACACGCCGATAAAATTATCGCAGCTCGTGCCTCGCCGACCCTGAGAAGCTCATATTTCTCCATTTACCAAGCAGGAATATCGCCGTCATCGCCAGTACCTTCCCCAGGACAACTTGGATTGCTGAGAAGGTTCTAGACGGCACCAAGAACGTTCTAGACGGCACCTACCTCATGTATAAATACCACATGCTGGCCTCTGAGGAGAGAGTGATTTAAGAGCCGAGAGTTTGGCGTCTCGTGCGACCTTAAGCGACAGTCGGGCGATTCCGGAGCGACGAGGCACGGTACGACTGCAGCGATCTGCGAGAGTGCGTCGGCGAGCTTGTGTGCAGTGAAGGGTGGGGGGGGGGGGCTGATCTGAAGGACTGTGGACTAGATGTGTGAATGAAAAGACATTCGGGGCGATGGAAATAGATGCAGTTTTAACTAAACGTGTTAAAAAAAATTGTAGCAGTTTGAGGGACATTATCAAGAATAAACACTGTGATAAAGACTTTAATCGAAATTGAGACAGTAATTAAATATTGCGCTCGGTAAGAGAGTTAATAGGACGCTCAGACTGGTAAATATAAGATATGTTTGATTGTTTGTAGCATTGAGAATAAATATATATATTCAATTTTGTTATTTTATTTTTATTATGACCTACATTCCTCACAAACTCTGATACGCCCCTCAGGCGACCCATTAAAAAATAGTTTTGCGTGAGATTTTCATGAACAGAATTATTATCTCTGGAACACGATGATCACCGCGGAACAGTTTTTTTTTTATAAGCGGGGACATTACCCAACAGACCAGCGTCTTCGAGAGCAAGTGTGTCTGCGCTGAAGTTCACACGTTTAACGAAAACCAAGGCTGAGAGTACTTCTCGACACCACTAGGCAAATAATTGCAGTTGTGACGTTGTTGCGCGCAGGACCGGCTGCAAACTCGTCCGAACCCAGGGCTTGTTTGTGCACGCGCACGCGCACACACACAGACACACACACACACCACACACACACACAGTGCAGAACAAATTCAATGTAATTTTGGACCTGGACTGCGCGCGGTGTCGTATCAAAGCATTCGGCGCTTGTATGTATTACGCCTAGCGCACACACACGCGCACACAAAGGTAACAACTATATAGATTGGTAACGCTGATTGATTGGCTGAAACCTTTGTTGAGTGTTGACCAATGCTGTATACTGATTACTGATAACTGTTTGCCGGCAAACGAAGGGTTGCGGGGTAGGGGAAGGTGGAGGGAAAAGGGGGTGTGAAACAGGACTGACCATTGGGAAGGGGTTTGTTCACTTGTAGAGCAGAAAAGGGGAGGGGGGTTGGTTGGGATATGGAAGGGGGAAGCGGAATTCCAACAGAATAATCATGTGAAGCTATCATACGAGCGTACAGTGGTGCCGCCCAGTTTCCGGGGGGGGGGGGGGATAGTACTGAGGTGGAAGGGAAGTAGGGTTGAGAAGGGGGGGGGGGGGGGGGGAACTGCAAGATTCCAATACCACCCCCTCCCCACCTCAACCGGATAATCACATTATCCATCTATTTTCAGTCGGTGCAATTTGCGCGGCCATATTGATTCCGCCGTCCGCTTCAAAGCGAAATAGCGAAAAGTTCATTCCACCCTTTTGACGGCTGTTTGTTGAAATTAAATATGCAGCTGGCTCGCGCACAGCTGAGCAGATTACCGGACAAAAAAAAAAGGTAGGGGTAGTTCCCAGTGCTTGTTGTGTGTTCTGGATTATTCCTATTAATCCTGATTAAAGCGTCTGCACTTTTTAATTAAACATTTTGTATCTGAACACGAAAACCAGCAGTACGAAGAGAAAGGGATAAAAGAAATGACAAAACAATTATATTAATGTTTTCTTTTGATTCTTGCCGTTTAAGCTAATTGTGAATGTGTCTGCTATTAGTATATCCAGTTGGCATTTATAAGATCGCGGGTTCGAACCCAACCGACTGAAGTGGTGGTGGTGGTTTGGCTATTCCTGTTCGCTGAGGGGAAAAAAAAAAAACGTTTGGGGATTCGCATCACGTTTCTACGTTATTCGTCGACAGTTAATTTAATATAATATTTGCATGCACAGAAACATTGAAAATTAAGGTACGTCTTCAACAATTTCATACTTCCCTTTATATCCTGCCTGAGGTAGGTTTCCAAGGAAGTAATGCATCTTATCCAGAGTGAATGTTTCTTGCGGAAGCTGTATTCTTGTTGCAGAGATTACGTAATCAAGTTCAAAGTGTACGTTTGATTGGAAAGGCTGAAGGAAAATCCGTTCGAGAGATTTTTTTGAGAGGAATGTTGTTTTACAAAGACAAAACACGTAAAAGTAATTTCCGCCAGCTGTTTTATTTTCATCGAATTGAACACTAAAGTTCTTGATCTTGTCACCACATATAAATTGTGTTAATTTGTGTCGCAAAGTATTTTGACCTTTAATGGAAATAGTTCTGATCGCACAGTAGTACCGATAATTCCTAGGAAACCGAATAATTGCATAAAACCATTGAACCCTTTGAGGAGGGAAATCTTAAATGGCACTGAAGACTCCATGGCTGAAGCTAACTGCCTATATCCTCCACTACAGCAGTTTCTGTTGTGTTGGTTTCTTAATTTACACTTACGCACGCTTAGTCTACTCTGCAAAATATACCATTAAAAGGAACAATTTTATTCTCATGAACTGAAATGTTGACTTGTTATAATTTTTTTTACTTAAATTCCGATAAAATCCAGCGATGCAGTGAAACTATTAAAGTGCAGGTCTTGTCTTCAAGAGTAAAGAGATTTTTATGTAGACTTAGGTTCGTGCATATACGTGCATACTCCTCAAAGGGTTCAAATCCGTTTGAAGCCCGTCGTAAAGAAAACGATGACTCTGGATCTGCAATGACTGTACAGCTATTGGAAAGCAATACAAAAGGTAAATGTCCCAAACGCCATCAAATTACATTTACAAATCGCTTTGCCGCACCCGCAAACACATAAACTGAAGAGGTAGGAAAACCACTGCTGTTCTCCGTGTGCTTCGAAGACGTTCTAGCAATACTAAGACTAACAGCAGCCGCTGGAAAAGTGGAAAAGAAATGTGCCACTATTAAAATTGCTATGACTTCACGTGAGCAACGTTTCTGATCTGTGACGCTATTAGTAAGACCACCTGTTCTCCGAGTAAGACCACCTGTTCTCCGAGTAACACCACCTGTTCTCCGAGGAAAGATCTCACGACTAGCTGTACTGGGAAACACGTAGTTCAGAAACAACTTCGTGGTTGGATGATTTGAACTCTCACGCGTCTAAGGTGTCTGCCAACCAATCACGGATGTTCAGTCCCGGATTAACTTAGTTCTGATACTCCCAGTCAAATTGATAATGTATTCCCACACAAAAACCCGTCCAATAGTCAAAGGATACCTGCTTTTGCACACGTAGAATGTTGATATCTATCCTGCACATAAATCTTTTCGCGAGGAACAGGTGTCCCCAGCTATTAGGAGTCTCTCCTTTAGCAAAAATATTGTTTTATTACGATGTCCCTCCTGCCAGAATTTGGAAAGCTATCAATGTGTACCGAGGGGCCGCGGTGGCTGAGCGGTTAGACTGCTCGCCTACCACCAAGGCGAACCGGGTTCAATCCACGTCCGGGGTCGCTCCCGGATTTTTGCAAATGGAAATAGTGCCAGACGATGCCGCTGGTCGGCGGGTTTTCTCGAGGATCCCTCATTTCCCCCACCCTTGCATTCCAACGTTGCTCCATACTCTCCTCATTTCACCTCATGGGCTCTCAAGATCTCGTTGTTAAGATCCGCCCAAATCTCTCAACTCAACAACCATTGTATAGTGATGGTGACCTCTATTTATTGCCCAATCAGCCACTGTTGCAAACGAAATTTTTTTCGGTGGTTAAGTGGTAGACACAGCAATATGGCGTCAACTTCACCACTAACAAAGATGTTGATTCGTTGATAGGGCAATTAGCTAATCTTGTATTGTTCCCTCTACAGGCACTCAGATAATACACGGGCCTTTTCGAAGCCAAATCCGATAACACATTTAAAATTGTTGGTGTTTGAAACCATAAAATTGCTCGTTCTTGTTACTTTGTTGTTGAATTTAATATCTATTTTGGATTTTACTTGATTTCTACAAATTTATTATATGAAATGAGTTTTACATATTTAAAATACGTACCTTGCTCAAGAAAGGTTAAATGCATATTGCTATGGATTCTAGGATAAAAAATTACTGTGCAAATATTTTCTTTCTTCTTGAAGTCGCCAATAAAGCTGGGGACTTGGAAATGTCCTTTGCAATAGATAAAGATGTGAACTTTTATATCCTTTCACTGGTATGGGAAAAATGAAACGATTATCACGCATTCATACGAGAAGAGAAATGAAAGCTGGTCCACACTAATATCGGTTTTAAGTGAGTCGTAAGCCTATTTATGTCAAGCTAATATGACTATGAAATATTACTTAGGGATATTTAAAAACATCCAGTCTCTGCATCGAATTTACTACAAGATATTAATTTGAAGGACTAAGTTGAGACACGTGAGTTAGTTTTAAGACGTATAAGTATTTCGTTGTTAATTTATCAGCACTGAAATGAATATAAAAAGCTTTAGTAATTGTAACTTTATAAATTTATACCGTAATCACTGTTTGTAATACACAAGGTGAAGTCGGCAGCTTTCCATGTTTCATGCCCGTTAGAGTTCTACAAACTTTCTGTTGAAATTAATGGCATATGAAATTTCATTTTATATATGCCGTTCAATGTGAGGTGAACACTTTTGAAGCCCTAGTTACTTTTTTCTTTCAACCAATATGTATCCTTCCAAGACTTGTTAATGCAAACCATGCCTTGTGAGTAATAAACACAGTGTATACATTCACCATACCCAAAACCAAAAGTCCGAGGCCACAATGAAATGTATTTATTGGTTATTATGTCTGATGAAACAGCTTCAAAAAGTGCTCACTTTCTGTGAATGGCCTATATCCCTGTTTTGTGTTAATAGCAATGTTATAAAGTGACTTCCATCTTCTAATTTACTGCGTCGATGTGGTTTTCACCCCCCGCTGGCCGTCATCCATCACACACACACAACCTTTTGCAATTCCTATGTTTATGAAGAGAGTGTTTCCTGGCAAACGTAATTTATATGCAACAATTCTTAACTACAAATGAACGTTATATAACTTATGTAATAACTTCATTTTTATTTCAGTCTCAGTTTTTTAACTTTTTATTATTTCGACACAGTTTCTGATCACGGAAAGATACAAAATTCTAAGTTAGATACTGACATGGCAAGGGTTCCTATGCGTTACTCAAGTTGGCTACGTATTTAAAAACCTTAAAATAAATTGTATAAAATTTGTTTGATTGTATTTCTTTGTATTTGCATTATTGTGGTGCGGTTTCAAGAGCTTCAATGCCTGCGTATATTTATGTGACTGACCAATAGCAAGTTTACAAGTCTGTGCCTCGAAATGTTTCTCGTTTTGAATAAATAACACCAGAACAATGCTTGATGTGGTACGTGGAACATCATTCGATCGTTAATGAGTCTAGAGATATGAAAATTTTCGCGAGTTCAATGACCTACAAGCTATTCTCCACATTCGTATGTACAAATATGCCAATATCAACTGCACATTGGTTGTCTGCCGACACAGTGGAAGGTGACGATTGGGCCAGCGGTCTCCAGGAGGTGTCAAAAACCGTGTGGACCAATGGCTGAAGTTTTATTAACACCCTCGTTTTTAATTCCAGCTTGTCCTTAAATGAATCCGCAAATTTCCCATGTTATATTAATGACACAATTTCACGTCGTTTTGTTAAGCTTTCAGTTCACTTTTTTTTATGAACTTACATGAGGAACAATGTTTTTCGACGGGCGACCTACATAATGTCTGTGTATGTGTCACGAGAGGGGTGCAAATGAAAAGAAAGTGAATTCCAGATTATTTATGAGAATGCAATTTAAAGTACGTTATAATCACCTAGGTATTATATTTTCCACGTTCTTGTGAAATCACGTTCGCGTCAATGCAGGAAATCGAATTTTACACGCGAAAAGTAATTTTCTAGCAAGAAAAGCATTTTGTAAGTATTTTGTGTTGTTACGCGCTGTAACATCTCGACGCCTGGACGAATCTTAATGAAACTTTTGCCTCGCGCGATAAGAGTCACCGCGCAGTTAGTCTATAAAATTTCACAGCAATTGAGTTTCGTGGTATTTTTCGTACTCATGACATAACATCAGATGCAGTTACTCGCTTGTGCCTAAGTATAAGGTGTATTTTGTTATTAATTTACTGGGTATTTCTATATGTACGAGCACACCATGTCAGTGAAAATTTTTATATGTCTTCGAACGTTGCTATCATTGTTTTGAATGCCACATATTCCTCAATTTTACTCGCAAATTTAAAGTAAGTCACGAGACGATGGTTTAAGACACTATCCATGCTGTACTAAGGGATAAATAATCCTTATATAATATCGGAGTGATTTTGAATAGTGAACGGTGAATGTGTTAAGTTGAGAGTTGATAGGTTTTGGTTGGTGTTCGGTGATTAACTGCTAGGTATTAAGACCCACTAGTGAAGAGATGTGAGGATTGAGCAGCGGCAGAATGCAAGGGCGGGAGAAAATGGTAGTACCCCGAGAAAACTCTCTGTCCGACGGCAACGTCCGCCACAGTTCCCACATGCGAAAATCCCGGAGCGACCCCGTCAGGAACCGAACCCGGTTTACCGTGTTAGCACACAAGTAATCTGAATACTGCTACTGGGGAGAGCGTTTTTCATTTTTCAGTCCGAAAATAATTTCCGCTCTTAACCCTATGAGTAGGGATAGGAAAAATTCGCGAGTTCAATGACCCATAGGTTAGGCTCCTCAGTTCTGTGTACACTCGAGCCTCAGATGTTTGTTCATTGGCTGCTGCTCCGTAGAGTAGCCAGTGTTACTTCACACCTGGCAGTATGGCACTCTCTACTTGTTTCCCTGAAAGTATTCTATTGGCTCAGAGTCATCCAGGGCGTGTCTAATATACTGCGATCCAATTGCAAAGTCAACTTCAGTGTACACGTGTTTGACGTCTATCTTGTCCTGAAATGAATTCGCGAAATGTTCCTATCCCTACCTATGAGGCGTATGCACGTATATACACAGGCCTACGTATGTATAAAAATGTATTTACTCTTGAAGACAAAACTTGCACTTTTATAGTTTCACTGTATCGCAGGATTTTATCGGAATGTAAGTAAAAAAATTATAACCAGTCAACATTTCAGTGTATGAGAATAAATTGTTCCTTTTAATCATTTCTCAGATGAACATGATCTACTGTAAAACCTGTTATATCTGTCGCAACACATTAATTGGCGCACAGTCAACGCGCGACTTCATTGGCCGACGACCAGTCAATGATAAACTTTGCAGAGTAGACTAAGCGTGCGCGGTGTAGCCAGGACCAATAGTACGATGGTAAGTGGAAATGAAGAAACCAACACAACATAAACTGCTGTAGTGGAGGATATAGGCAGATAACTTCAACCTTGGAGTCTTCAGTGCCATTTAAGGCTTGCCGTCCTCAGAGGGTTAAATTTATGACGTTGTTTCTTACGAATATTTTTACAGTCTGGTTAAAAACCTAACAGCACAGTCATTCCAAATAGGAAAAAGTTTAAATTCAATTTAAAAAGTCTCTTATGAGTTGATGTTTTTATGATTTAAATACGTAAATTATAGCAAATTATCAGACTGCATTGCTAAGTATGAAAATTCGTTTTTATATGCAACATAATTCGTACTATTCTGATAATTTATTTGGTGTGTATGCTACTTTTCGATGCGTTCTGTAAGTTGTACAGTCGGGTCCAATGCAACATTTTAAACCATTCTCCTTCTTCCTTAACGAACTTCAGAATTAAAACAGTAAGTTAAGACGTCCAGCTGCGCCATTATTTCCCAGCAAATGTATTGATGCTTGACACGAAATATTAGCAGTGTCGTCTGTTATGGATTTTTCTCTCAGAATCATTTCTCCTTCTTTTAGTGTTGTTGTGGTTTGCCAGGTTTCCATACCTGCGATCGCGGAGTACCCCGCTAAGTTCCAGACATTCGTCAGTTCACACACGACGCTGAAAAATTTCCCGTTCAGTAATGTGCGTGAGAAATGAGTCATGAAATTAATAAATGTCCCAATGTCAGAGCTGCAAGCAGCGTATTCCGTACACTGCTGGAAAGTAAAGCTTCGTTTTATGTTGTTTTTTTTTTTTTTTTTTTGCAACATTACACGCAAACTCTTTAAGTGCAATAGTGCGACGTGACTGTGTACTTTTAATTTTGCGTAAAGATATCTTGCTGCAAGGACAAAATAAACTCACTTGTACACTATATCGTTCCTGCTTCACATTTTATGTCATTATTATGCTAATCTAATGGTAGTGTAGACCCATGCTATTTCTTTTCCTGTACCTGACTCTTCTTCTCCACATCATTATCTTCGCTATTTCAACAAATAAAATCAAGTATTTTAATCGTTAAAACACTTCTTATATCCTCGCTATACTTATTAAAAGATAAAGGAACTTGTAAACGCTGTGACACCGTATTACGAAATCGTGACTTCCAATCTTAAGTAATTTAAGATTTTTTTTTTTGTCGTTCGAGGTAAGGAATTCTGAGGTATACTTACCGGCCAGTTAAACACCAGACTCGTTACAAAAATAAAATTGAATTTTCATCTCTCATTGCCTAATCCGACGAAGCCGGATTATATAGGAAAAACATTTCGGATATTTCATCCCTTCTCCAAACGCTTCGCATGTGCTCCCGATTGTTTTCAAATTCTACAGAAATATATATTTTAGAAACGGTTCATGTTTCAGGACTTCAGCGTAGAAAATACAAAAAAAAAAAAAAAAATCGCTTGGTAGTTTGTCTATAGTCTATAGTGTCATTTCGCGGTTTCTTCACACTTGTTCTATCAAACCTTTGAAAAAATCGCCATGTATGATGTGTTTAGATTTCCGCAAGTGGGAATCGTGCCGACGAAGCGGTCGTTGGTCGGCGGGGTTTTCTCGGGGATCTCCCGTTTCCCCCGCCCCCTCGTTCCGGCGCTGCCTCATACTCACCTAAATCGCTCATCGGCTCTGAAGACATCACCCAAATTTCTTCACTCATCACAGTGTTTCACTGACTAACATAAACGAGCAAATGACCGTGTGAACGTTATTTCTCGAGACTGTTTCGTGCCCATAAAGTTTTTACATGTAAGTAAACGTTTGTCTGTCAACTTTATAGACCTTCAGTAAGAAAAAGAAAAGGCCAAATTACATTATTATCATTGCAGTAATTGCTTGAGTGTATCATCAACAACAATATCATGGGTCTATGCTGAAGCTTATGCACTCCACATAAAAACGATTTTTGCAGTATTTTTTATTTAAATAAAACCGATTTCAGTGATATTAATCATATTTATGGAGAGTGTTTAAACTGAACAAGTTAATTTCTAGAAATTACTTCAAACAACATAGCTATTTTGCGAAATATAATACACAGTTAGTTTCACTCCATAAAGGATATATTTTAAAACCTACCCATTTGGTTAAACATTATATTTTATATAACATGATTGCTAAACAAATAATAAGTTTTTCATTTTTTGTACTCCTATCATTCCATTTTATTTTTCTGAACTTTTTTTTTTATTGCTTACAAATAGCAACAAATCACAACAAAAATTAGTATGTGCCCTAAGGCTATTTTATGATTTTAGAGAATGTACCATTATGCAATATTTCTGAAGTTGCTTACAAATGGCGCCAGATCAAAAGCAGCGAAAATTTTTTTCACATTATAGTCTATTCACGGTTAATTCACAATTTTATAAATCCCTGCTAAAGTTCCACTTTCAGGAAACTCCTCCGCATCATGCAAACAAAGCTTAACCGACTCTAGAAAATTACACCAAAGCGACAACTCACCATATACGTGCGCACCATATAATATTTTATATAAGAACTATTTATTTCTAGGCATTCCTAATATATCTATTTTCTCTCTATTTTTATTTATAGTAATGAAAAATTAATTATTAAGATTTATAAATTAATTATAATTTAAACCAAATTTAACGTACTTTTATGTTAACACAGGTATAAAATGGTTGTAATACATCTGTAGGATGTTCACCGCAAACTGAGCAATTTTGAAAGCCCTGCTCAAGATGTACTTGTATGCTCGTTATGTATTCTTCCGCCTTATGTAAAATTAACATTGCCATGGGCCTTATTTCTTTATTCACGCGTCGGTCAAGTTAAACTGTGAAATTTTTAATAAAGTAAATACTATTAAAATCTGCTCATTTTCACACTTCGTAGTATTTAAAAGAAACAGAAAGTGTACGAAATAATCTAAGCTATCACAAATGGTTACCTAACGCTTTTCATTCGACGTTAAGATATGGAACTATTTTCCATCCATCATTACCAATTTTACTGGGCAAATCTTACTTACTGCGCCCATAACAAATATATGCGTTCAGGGGCAGTGACTTTTTTCTAAGGTCCATTTCAAAAGTGCCCACTTTATCGTGAACAGCCTTTAATAATTAGGAAAGATCCAAACACATTTTACATGGGGTGATTTTTTTGAAGGTTTGATTCAAAAATGGTGAAGATACCGTGAATAGACCATAGAGATTGTATTGGCCGCCAGCAGTGACGTCACACAGGGGTTGTTGAGGCCTTGTCGTCCTGGCGGTCACGGCCCTGCTCGGGCAAACACGTCACAGTACAGCTTCCAGGGAGCCACGAAACATGACCACAGTAGGAATATCGCTGCCTGATCGACGCGGACCAATTAGTCTTCACGTCTGGGGTTAATTCATGAGTGGTTTTAGATATATCCCTGTAGGGTGGGCCGGTGCCGACTGACGGGGGAACACGACTAAGGCATCAAGCCCTGCGGGGGTTGGACACCCCCTCCCCCCGCCCTTGGAGTGTTATGCGGGGAAAGGGGCAGATGGACCACTTCGCAGTTTCGTCGGCAGGGAGGAAGGGGGTGACCAGCTAGCTCGCGAACTGTCTTGTCCGTCGAACTGTCCGCCTGCAGGCCGGAGCTGGCGAAGGTTCAAGTCGTAGCGACGTTATTCCGAACCCGGGAACATTCCAGAACATTCGCCCACCTCTTCCCTTATGGTTTATACACAAACACGGGGGGCCACTCACCTGCCTAATGAACCCCCTCGCCACACCCCCCCCCCCCCCCCTCCACGGCAACTTTTACACGTCACACCGCGAGAATATATATTGAGTATCGCGGCAATGTTGCAGCAGGGCGGTGGCGTTGAAATATTCACCACCAACACAAGCCTGGCAGCCGTTGAATTATTCCCACAAACCTCACCCGCTCCTTCTTCCTTGCGACCGCTACAGGTTTCCCAGTCCACACTTGCGGTTGCGATATTATTGTACTACATTCGCGGTTTCTTCGCACTTTTAGAATTAAACATTTAGAAAAATTAACATGTATCACGTGTTTGTTTGCTTTCTAAATATGGCATGTATCACAAGCGTTTTACTCTTGTACTAGCAGCCCACCATCGCTTCGCTCAGGTTTCATGGAGATATTGCAATACATACCTACACATGCGACTACCCGTGACTATGTGCGACTACCCGTGACTACCTGCGACTACTTGCGATTACCTGCGGCTAATTGCGAATTTTTTAATATTAAGATACACAATTTCATTGTTTCAATTTATCTTTAATGGTTTTGGTACAGTATGCTTAGAAAGCAGCCAAGAAGCTAATTTTTCTCCAACTTGTTTTACAAATTTTGAAATTTCTCAAGGATTTTTTTTTAAATTAAACATAGCCTACGTCCATGTGGAAGAATGTAGCTTTCTATTAGTAAAATAACTATAAGAATCGGCCTTATAGTGTTGGTAGAACATGTTTAGAAAACAGTCAAGTAGTTCATTTTTCTCCTACTTGTTTTACAAATTTTGAGATTTCTCAAGTAAATCTTTTTTAATTAAAATTAGCCTCTGTCCATCTGAAAGAATGTGGCTTTCTAACAGTGAAAGAATTTTAGGAATTGGCCTTGTATTTTCTGAGATTAGCCGTTACATATGAACAAATAAACAAACTCGCATTACCTATATATAATATTAGTATAGATTAACATAAAAGTACCTTATTTCGGGTTAATTTAGGTTTTTGGTTGTATTTTGTCTATAAATTATATCTTTCATTTATAACTTATATGAATTAAGACAGAGAGAAAATAGGTGTGCTGGTAAAGCCTAGAAAGAAATAGTTCTTGCGCAAAATATTATTAGACTGAGTGCGTACGAGTACGGTGTGTTGGCTGTCTAGTGTGATTTTCTAAGCTTTGTTTGCATGAGGCAAAGGAACATTCTGGAAGTTGAACTTCATCAGGGCTTCACGAAAGTTGAAAGTAACCGTGAACGGTTTATTCCTTGCGAACACAATCATAATTCATACTTGCGCATGTCCAAGACACGTGACGATCGATTTTATTTATATTATTTTCCGCTTGAAGTATACACTCTAAATTCGAATAAATGGGAAAACATTGATTCGCAGTGAAAATGGCTTCACTTAGAATCAGTTGAAAAAAAACTACTGGTTTCAGTGGAAAAAATACGCTGATTTAATTAGCGTTTTGAAAATTTTCGCTGATTCTAAGTGGGGTCATTTTCACTGCGAGTCAGTAGTTTTCTACTAATTTGAATTTAGAGTGTTTTGATTTTGCATTGTGAGTTCCGGTGCTTATTGTAAAAAAAAAAATCGGCTTGAAAATATTTTAACACGAGAAACCAATTAAAAACATGCGGATCCACATCCCGAACCAATCATTTTCGATTTTCTAACTCCTAAGATCCAGGGTTCAAATCACACGTACATAGTTCATGGAGGTTTATTCCTTTTTTAAGGAAAGATAACGTATGATTATTTAAATACTAGGGAGTCCTCCTTCCCCGATTACCAGGAAGTCATTATAGTCGTGACTTTATAATTCGAGTAAATGTTATAAAACTTTTGGTCAGTTATTGGGGGCAAATTCTATACAACATAGTTAAAACGATCATGTGACTGAAGTTATCTTGACTGAGTACCTGGAGTTAGTGAGTGAAGAGATTTGGGAGGTTCTTATGATCGAGGTCTTGCGAGCCAATGCGGGTGAACCGAAGTGAGTATGGAGCAGCACCGGAATGTAAGGGGCGGGGGAAAGGAAGATCCCCGAGAAAACCCGCCGATCAGCGGCATAGTCCGGCACGATTCTCGCATGCGAAAATCCTGGAGAGACCCCGCCGGGAATCAAGCCCGTTTACCTACGCGGGAGGCGAGTAGTCTAACCACTATACCACTGTGGCACCTGATTACTTGGAGGTACTCGAGATTCCGAGAATGAAGAATAAAGGCATAGGAAATTTTTTTATTCGTATTTATTCCTGCTCTTTGCATATGATACAGTAGAACCCTTAAGAGTTAGTCTGACCCGCGCGTCCAAGGCCAAGAAGCGAGGGAGCGATACGGGCGACACTAACACGTACGCCTAAGCCCTTCATCGCTCCTACGCGCAAGGCGTGCAGTGTTTCCGTCGTAACGCTGTACTGTGCAAACTGGATCTGTAACAGTGGGTTTTTATTTTTTATTACACGCAATGAAAGACCACAGATTATACTACGTCCGTATCTTTGTACTTTTCTCTTGCCGTATAAGTAAACTGCACAGGCAAGCTTTACAAATGCGATATTTGACAATATTCATGATTTTTTCTCCGAGAATATACTCAATTTGACAGAAGTAAAATAATAGGGACATAGATAATTGTTTTTAATATTTTCTGGCAAAAAAGTCGTATTTGCAGGACATTTATTTAAACGTGCAGGTCCATGATAACTCTTAAGAAGGGGTTTGAAAAGTAGTCAGTTTGCCGCGAAGAGCCTGTACGAATCGCGCTCGCGTCAATGACGCTGCGGTTGGGAAGTGAGTCCAGCGAGTTTTTCCTTTCAAGACTCGCATGCGGTGTTTACGAAAGGCCCAGCAGATGAAGTGTTTGTTTGACGCCGGTCAATGGCAGGCAGTCCTTTGTACGAAGGCGCGAGGCGGACCGCATCCACGAAGAGAGAGAGAGAGAGAGAGAGAGAGAGAGAGAGAGAGGGAGGGAGGGGGAAGCAAACCATCTTGCGCTTAAGACAGGATCCAACTTACCCGACCCCTGTCTTCCGCCGGCATCTACACACTGCCCCCAGAACGCCAACGAAAAATTCTGTTACACGAAGCTGCACCGCGCATCCTTTCCCCTGCCACTCCTCCGCTGTGTGCGAAGTACAGTGGTCAAGAGCATCAACGATGCCGGAGAAGCGCGCGGAGATTTACAAACGGGCCGCCATATAACACGCGCCGCGGGCCACAATAATGTTCCCGGCTATCTGGTGCTTCAAATGGTTGCAGAGTGTTTGAAATACTCTTTTTTCACGAAACTATTAAACGTGCTCCCAATGTGCTTATCTACGAAAAGAACACGCATATTGTGTTTCAAGACGTCATGCACATTAATAACGCAATTTCATAGCACTTCAAAATGTCTCTAAAAAAAACGGTTTCTTTAAAGTATCGTGTCTCAAAATATATGCTTCAAATACACACAAAACTACTCAAACGCCTTGCACAGGACCCTCCTACAGACTTTCCACCAATCAAATAGTATTGTCACAACTGAAAGTTCCATAGGTATACGTAGTGCGACTAGAATACTGCACGTCAGTTCACAGCTGCATTTGATGCATGTGGCAGTGTCACCCTTATCGCTTTCGCGTATCTCGTCCTCAAACGCGGGAAAATATCGCTAGGTAGGCGGAAGCCGTAAGGCTATCGGGACTCTTGCCGTTCCCGTCGTCGGGAGATTAAATATCTTGGGATAGTCACTTCACGAATTTTCTGGTAGTCACCCTCTCCTCGGCCTCGGCGCTACTCGGGGAGCCAAGAACTTTCTGGCGACATGTGTGCGGAACGAAGAGCAACGCAGTACACTCTAAAATCTGAATAAGTGAGAATTGCACTGTTTCAATCAGTCAAAAGTATAGGATTGATTCACAAGCCACTTCAGTGAATTTAACTAATGAATAAGTAAAAATTGCCCCCTTTTATTCACATATTGATTCAGTGATATTTTCCACTGATTCATCAGTCATTTTTTCCACTGTTTACTCAGTTAAACAGCGGTTAAAAATAGCCGTCAAACAACGTGCATCAAGTGAAATAACAACGAATATACTAATAAAACCAATACAAAATACTTGCTAAAATATGTTTCGTCATTCAAAATACCATTGTAAGAGATAATATGAACATCCAGTCTATTCATTTCGTTTTTAGGTCTTTCGCTTCGTTTTCATGTAATCGTCACAGCTCTTTGTTTGAAGGTTTAAACTGCATATAATGTGCTGAAGAGAGTGCAGTCATATATCTTATTCGTTTTAACAACCATAACGGTACCAATTAAATCAAAAAAGAAAAGTAACGGCATACAATATAAATCTCCACGATTTCGTGGCGAAAGTGTAACTGGTATATTTTCCTCTTGTTATTTAAACTTGGTGTGGTAGCGTATATATTAAGGTAATTGCCTAGAACCGTAGTGAAAATGGCGTGTGAGTTCGATCCCAGCCACCTCCGAAAAATATTGTTACTTTTCTAAGTGGAGGTAAATTGCGCAATATAAATAATAAATAATCACAAAATGCTTGCTTCTCGTAATCATTTGTCTACATTGAATAAAAACAATGTTTAATTTTCCACTGCAGTCGGGCGTCACTAATTCAATCAGTGAAAATATTTTACTGAAACAATAGGTGGTTTATCCTCTGATTCTAAGTGGAACCATTTACACTGATTCTCACTGCGAATTAGTGTAACCAGCAAGTGAAGTCGGCGAGTTTTGGGTAGGGGGGACGAGAGAGAGAGAGAGAGAGAGAGAGAGAGAGAGAGAGAGAGAGAGAGAGACCGGCTGGACTGTGTGGTAATGTGGATGTGGATGTGTGAAAGACATTTGCAATGATGGCAAAAGACATTTTGATCGAATATGTGCAAATAATGAGTGGAGTGTAGAGTGGAGAGATTTGGGCTGCCCTTAACATCGAGATCTTCAGAGCCGATGCGGGCGAGCGAGGTGAGTATGGAGCAATGTCCTAATGAAGGGGTGGGGGAAACGGTAGAATCCCGAGAAAACCCGCCGACCATCGGTATCGCCCTGCTGCACGATTACCACATGTGAAAATTCGCGGAGCGACCCCGCCGGGAATTTAACCCGGTTTGCCTAGATGGGAGGCGAGTAGTTAAACCACTACACCACCGTGGCTTAACCAAATAACAAGTGACTGTAGCTAGTCTACAGGCAGTTATAAAGACTTCATTTATAATTGAGATTTTCATTAAATATTGCGCTCACCGATAAGGTAATAATTGAAATATTGGAGATAGGTAGTTAAATATTGCAAATAATAGCTTTGTGTATTTTTTATAACTTTGTAAATAAATCATAAAAATAAAATAAGTAATTCTTTATTTATTAAGACCTTCAATCCTCACGAGCTCAGACACGCGCCTGGAATACGTTGCGACTACGAGCAGGAACGGAGCATCATCTTAAGGCAATTGCGTACATGAAGCTGTTTGCACGTATGGGGCTCAGAAGCTCATCAAGTGCGCCATAGCCGCTACGCGCAAGGCCCTGAAAAGGTGTACAGTGTTCCAGTAGTGTCTCGTCCTGTCGCATCTCGTTTATAGGTTCAACAGTTGAAAATTTAAACGCTTGGCGAAGGGGGCAGGGAGGGCGAAGAGATTGGCCGATTACGAGAATTTCGTTAAGACGACCGATATAGGATTTGTATCTCGAAAAACAAGGCCAATCCTGACTCCATGCACCGTCTCTAAGAAATGTTTGTTAGTGACACCCCATAACGTGTATGAAGAATTGGCGCATCCCATACACTTCACACTTCTGCACATATCCCGAGCATTGACTCATCCATCGGCAATGCAACTGTCAAAATTGCACGTTATTATTTCAGTTTGGTTTTTTCAACAGACCCTTCCATTTATATGACTATTTTATGACCAACCATATTGTAGTTTTGCGTTGAAACTAGATCAGAAGACATTACGAATATACCAGAATCAACATAACCCGAGCTATAATCTGAAATCCTAATATTGACGTTCATTCTAATAGTAATTAGGGGAGGGGGATCAAATTTGGGAATATGGGGTGTTACTTGCCAGCTGGCATACTTAGCTTAGTACTCTACCCCGTATTCCTTCTGTGCAACTTAATAGGTTGAGATTAGTATCCAAAGAGCGAATAGCCATCGAGTTGGCTCCTGCAGGTGCCCGTATTGTGTGCGGGTGACATGGCAACGTCCGTTCTGTTCCCACATGAGAAATATCCCAGTGCACCTCAGCTCAGGATCACGCAGTAGCAACGTGACATAGGTAGTCCCATTACACCTTGGGAATCTTTCGTTTCCCGATCGATCATCGGAATTCTACACGAATTCCGTGCGTGGCTCCGCAGACGTCTTTTAGCCCACGTCCTGCCACACCGCTGCTTTCGGGACACCCTGTATTTGCAATTATAAGCTCGGCCGCGGCACGTCTCGTGACGCAGGATGTTTATGCTTCCCCCCCTCCTCCGCCATCTTCGTTTGAAGTGTTTCTAGCTGGAGGAAAGAATGCGCAGAAATCGGAGAAGCCTCCCCGTTCGTCCTCTGCTTTCTCTGTTCCTTTCCTCACTTTGATCAGTCCTCTTCTCTAACTGCGTCCGCAAACCGTCTCTAGGGCCGTTTCTCGAAAAACGTCGCTACGGAACAGAATTTGGCTCTCGCGCTCGTACACATCACAAGCTTTGTATGCCTGGGTGTGATTCTGAGATGGAGACGGAGAACTGGAATCTCGAGGCACACTGAGTCCCTTCAACTCAAGAAACCATTACGTCTATCTACCGCTTCTGAGTCATTTCTGAAGGTTCCTCAAAGAAAACGAAGCCAGTGACCTGCACCTCAGCACATCTTGACTCCTGGCTCAGAACTCTCTATTTTATACTACTGATATTCCGTGCAATTATCTACTGTGAGACTCCTCAAGAAAAAACACAGAATTAATGTTAGCGTTAAGATTAAAACGTTTCCAGGACTGCAGATTAATCATAACAAACAAGTAGTGCCTCTAAATTTTTTAAAAGAATTTCCCCTTTTCAGCGGTCGCCTTATATTATCCAGCTACGCCCTGTCTTCTTCCATGTCCACATTCCTCATAACTGAATAGATTGGATTTTAAAGAGCTTATTAACGTCCCCCGGTGTTACGCCACAAAACTTATCAGGGGACAGCTTACAAACTAAGTTATGAACTAACTTAAACTAACACACATGCCTTACCTAAGATTCGCACCCCAGACCAGCGACGCACCAACCGACTGCGCCACGGGAGGTCGGTTCTCATAACTTAGGATATTCCCTCTCTCCATGTTGCCTTTGTCCATCCTCGCTTACTTCGTCGTGTCGGTGACCACTCAAGAAGAATCTCAGACTATTTTTCGCAACCCGTTCTTCTAACTCGACCATGACACTGAAAGGTTCTCTTCGGAATAATTCTGCAAGTCGAAGTATCTGAGAAAAAAAAATTCATTGTTTCAAGTAAAACTCCTTGGATGCGGGTTATATATGTAAAAAATGCAATAATACTGCATCGTATCCTTAAATTTACACACTCCGTCCTGATACATCCTTTATATATTTCGTTACACAGGGAAAAATTTTAGGAAAATAAGAATTTTTAGACGAAAATTACTTTAGAATTTTATTTGTTCCTGAACCAGAATTTCTCAAAATAACTTCAGATAAATACACTACAAAAAAAAACAGTTTCTACTAACATATTACAGTATTTATTTCAATCTTTGTACATTAATTTTTTTTTTGTTTGCTCTAAATAAATCTATGTAAGTCAAAAGAGAATACCATTCCTCCTTTTTTTGCAAAAGGTTCACAGTATTCGGTACAATTCTTGAGTCAGAGAAAAATATTGATTATTTACACATTTTTTTTCAACATATCCGTGAATATATATGATTGGTTTTGGCTCTATTTCCCTCTTCGAATACATCTTATCATTCAGGACAGATAATCCACCAGAAATTCTAAGTTAAATCGTTTGAAATCCTGCGGTCATACTGTTACATATATTGTGAAAAAGGAAAACGATTTCCCTTCATTTCTTAAAAAACGATGGATTATATAAAATATTTGTTATAGAATAGTGAACAATTACAAGTTTCCACACATGTAATCCATGACAATTTTTATTTCAGCCAAACACGTAGAAACTAAACGGCATATCTCAAATTCGATGTCCGTAAAATGATTCTGCAGTTAATAAAACTCATCCAATCATCCATGATGTCAATATTACAGATATATACAGACAAATATGCGTTAATGATTAGCGGAAACCTCATACGAAATGCTACAATAATTAATTTTCTGGGAAAACAAACAGGAGTTATTAAAAACTATTCGTTTTAATTTACAGTCATCGCTTCATTTTCAACATCCAGGATTGAAATGTATTTCGTAATGCAAATTTCTGCGATTGACGCAGTTAATTTTTTAAAATTTTTCTTTAGAATATGTACTGTATAGAATATTTATTTTGGAAATGTAGTATTAAGACAATTCCCTTTGAAATTAAAACCAACAAACTTCAATTTTTCGCACTTATCAGCGCCTGCGGTATACTCTTTAAAGCAAAGTAAAGTGATCTTTTTTTTTTTTTTTTTTTTTAATCCTTTAACAAGTTTGTTTTGGTATGGGCTGTTTACAATTAATCAAATGCATTTAAAATCAATGTTTTAAAAATGTCAGTGCTAATAGTTGCATGTATTTTGACGGGTATACTGATTGGCGTGCACCTAATAAAGTTGGTATAGGTTGTTCACAGTAAAGTGAACACTTTTAAGGCCCTAATTAATTTTTTCCGATCTGCAATTTTTCATAATTCTGCCACTTTTTAAAATAAATATTGCCATGTAAGTAATAAACACAGTGTATGTATTTCACCAGACCCGGAAGTTAACGTCCAAGACTACAATAAAATAAATTTTTGACTATTATTCCAAATGAGAGGGTTTCGAAAATTCTCACTTTACACTGAATAGCCTATATACTAAAGACGAAGGAAATTGGTTTTATGTCTTGACTTTGAATTAGAAGTTTTAGGAAAATATCTGTATTGAAATTATTTATTTCGCCTTTTATTTTTAATGCATTTCAGTGCAAGAATTAGCACACTTATAAAATATTCACTTTTCTTTTCATTTCCCAGTTTCACGTGACCTACGCATGGGAAAAGCAATCGTGCCCATGGCATTGCTTATTTTGCATATGGCGGAAGAATACACAATGTGCGTACAAGCAGATCTAGAAACGGGCTTCAGGAGTGCTAACTTTACCGTGAACAACCTATAGACAACTCGCGTAAAGCGAGATTTTGATAGCCATGCTTAAATCTACGAGAATGAATGTTGCTAATTCTTCCGCCATGTGCAAAATTTACTTTGCCGCGGGCATTATCATTCATCACGCGTCCCTTAATGAAACTGTGAAATTATTGTTAATTAAAAATTTCAAATCTGTTAATATTCATCGCACTTAGATGCAGAGTAAAAGACGGAAAGCAGAATAAATTATTTCAGTTTTCGCAAATGTTTGCTTAAAGCCCCTGTCACACCGTCAAATTTTTTCGGTCAAACTGCTTCAATTAAGTTTGGTCAAATAAAGTTGGACACTTATGACGTAATCGAGACGTGATAAACGCCGCCATATTAGTCTCAGAATGTTGGATATCTTCAGTTTCCATCAAACATTTGAAAATTAAACCAGTTAAAAAATTTGAAGCCCTGCTTCAAGTCTGACACGTGTATCAATCAGCAAACTCAAGCAAGCAATTTTATGTGAGTACTCCTGTTCTGCCAAAGACTGTCCTGTCTGAACGATTTATTTTTCGTCCCGCCAAATGGTGAATTGTGTGATGCCTACAATTTCCTGAAGTAAGATTCAATGCTGCTACAATGGGGTTGGTGTGTTTACAGAACTACATGACGTTAATAAACTTGGTTAGCAAGTCTGCTTGGTTATTATCCACCTCTGTATTTGGTAGCCCAGATAACAGCGCCACTCTGCTGGCAGAGTTGGACGCATTCCGTTGCCCTTTGTTTGTTTTGTTTATTATCGAGTGGAAATCAACTGTTGATTTGAAAATGTTTAAAGTTACCGCCTAGTTGCAGCAACTATCCAAAGAGAATCTTAGACACCTGCTCCAACAACTTTCATATTCCAGACTTGCCGCAGGAGGAGACTTTGGACGAGTTGAGGACTTTAGTTCGTGGTTCAGCGCGGATCCTACTTGTGGTGGGAATGAAGTTAGTGGTGAGTCATCTGGATGTTCTTCCAGTGTTGGCATACTTTCCTCGGTATCCAGCAAACATGTAGGAACATTTTTGGGTGATATTCCTACTCTTAGTATACAAGTTACTTTAATAGTAAAAACGCAGGCCTTTTCTTTGCAAGGTATTTTGGGCGTTTTAATGGTTCATGTTCCTAGTCAGTTACAGCCTATTATCATTAGAGCTAGAGAATTGGGCTCACCTTGGGGCGCTGTAGTTAAAGAAGAATTTAAAATTTTTGATATTAAGCATATTAATAACCATTTACAATGCTTGTTTCTCCAACAAAATCAACAGCCAGGAGATACTTTGTTGACATATTTAGGCAAAATAGAATATCTGGTATTACATCTTAGGTTTGCCGTATAGGGAATCTGAGTTTGTAGAGAGCATTACCGATCATGTGCTGCTACAGTATCTGCCTTATGTATTATCAGCTGATAGTCCGTAAACCTTCAGCTCGCTAAGACTGTTGTTTCACCGTGTAGACGTGCGCATGCAGGTGAAAGATTGTGAAGGAGGTGCGGTTAGGGCCCATTTTCAGGATAAAAGTTTCCCAAAGCCCACAAAAAAAGATTGTTTGTTTTGAATGTGGTAAACCTAATCACAAAGCGTACCAATGTAATGTGTGTGTATGGTCCCAGCAGATAATTCTCAGACTAAGTCAGTGGAAAAGAGTAGATCTCTTGCGACGTGTTTTGGCTGCGGTAAGCCTGGCCATTTTAAAACCCACGTCCTAATCAAGATCAACCTAAGATTTCGTATGTCCAAACTGTGAGTGGTAACAAAGTGACTAGGGTAGAGGATAATTTCCATAAGGCTGAGAGTATAAAAGGAAGGAACTACCTTCAGAAAATGAAGAAAATTCAAAACCAAGGAAAGATTTACCATTTGTCCTAGTGAAGTTAGGTTCAGTTGAAGAACCCATCCTGATTGATAGTGGTTGTTCAGTGTCCTTGATCGATCAGGCTATTTGTAATATGTTGTTTAGGTAACACCCAATAGGCGTTATGACTGTTAAATGCAGTGAGATAACTAATTTTAGGCCAGAAAATGGAGGTTGGATGCAATCATGTGCTCTTTTAACCATAAGTATGCACATAGGTCATTTATCATGGAACATGGAAGAAGGAATTCTTTGTTTTGCCACACCTAAGCCACAATATAATATTGGGTGTAGATTTACTCCACAGCACTCGTGCCTATTTAAATATCCATGAAGCCACACTAAGTTTTCCTTTTTGTAAAGAAGGGATAAAGTTGATGTGGCAGGATGAATGTAAGCAGGTAAATGTCATTGATAATGATTTTGCGCAAGAAATGCGAGAGAAGTTCCCATCTGTAATAACAGACAAACTGGGAGTATGTAATCAATATGTGCATGATTTGGTACTGACCGACAACACCCCAGTTAGGTGCCATCCCTATAGTGTAGGTCCAGCAAAGAGACAAGCTTTTAAAAAATGCTAGACCACTTGCTTGATGAGGATGATATTAGGCGTTCTTCTAGTCGTTATGCGAGCCCAGCATTTTTAGTAAACAAAAAATAGCCTGCTAAATTTCAGTTAGTGATTGACTACCGACGTATCAATAAAAAAAATCGAACTAGATCCTTACCCTTTACCTAAGGTAGACCATGTTTTTCAGTTATTAAGGAAGACTAGGTATTTTACAGTGTTATATCTGAATCAGGCCTTTCACCAAATCTTGTTGCACCAAGATGCGCGAAAATTTCTTGCATTTGTTATTTCTTGGGGAGTTTTTCTAATGGACCAGAGTGCCTTTTGGTGTTTCGTTTCGGGCCCAGGCACTTCCTCGTGCTTTAGAGACTATCTTGTTGCCATATAAATCTGAATTAGTTTTCAACTATCTGGATGATACTGTCATCTACAATGATACTAAGGTGATGCACCAGGAACATTTCGCGTTAGTTCTACAGAAGCTTTTGGAAGCAGAATTGACTGTGAATACAGAGAAAATCAGCTGGTGTAGCAGGTACGTGAGGCTGTTGGGATTTATTCTGAGTGAAGCCCAATTGCTGTTAGACTCTGATCGTATTAGCTGTGTGCTTTCCTTTCCTCGTCCGAAGAACTTACATGGTGTAAGGTTTTTTTTGGGGGGGAGGGCATGATGGGCTACTATGCCAGATTTAATCCATCTCTTGCCGAATTGGCCGAACCCCTTAATATTTTGAAACATAAGGACTAAGAGTTTTTGTGGGGAGATGAGCAAGAGGCGGCTTTGGTGAAAATAAAAACTTGTTTGACTTATCCATCAGTGTTAAGATTGGATGATTTTGACAGTAAGTTTGTACTGCATGTAGATGCAAGCTCCTTAGCATTAGGCGCCATTTTGTCACAAGAGTATGAGGATAATGTTTTTCACATTGCTTATGCTAGTCGGCTATTAACATCCGCCGAAAGAAAGTACTCGGCCTATGAAAAGGAAGCTCTTACTTGTGTATTTGAGGTTGAGAAATTTTCCGATTATCTGGAGTGTACTAGTTTTAAGCTGTGTACAGACAACCAAGCCTTAATGTGGCTTTGGAATTCCAAGAAATCTTTGAGTAAATTAGGCAGTTGGATCGAACGCTTTAGTAATTTTTCATTTGATATAGTTCACATAAAGGGAAAATAAAATTGTGTAGCGGACAGTTTGTCTAGAATTTTTGACCCTGGCGAGTTTGTGTGTGAAGGAGGAATTCAGGAGCAGGTAAATGTTCTGAAGCAAGTTCTGGCAGCTTATTTGAACATTAAAGTTTGGCAGCAAAAGGATGATCAGTGTGCTGAGTTGTGGTGCAAAATACAGCTAGGTGAACTCACTGGTTTTATTGTAAAGAAGGATTGGCAAAATTTCATGTAAGGGCGTTTTCAACACCTATGTACCCAAGGCAGTGAGACCAATGGTGTTCGATTATTTCTATAAGTCTTATTTGGGCGCTCATCAGGGGCAAGAACGCACTTTGCAGTGTATTGATCAACATTTTATTTGGCCAGAAATGCAATCAGAAATTGGAGATTGGGTGAAAAAGTGTGCTTTCTGCCAGCAGGTAGAGGACCCTAATAGTAGAGCCCAAGGACAGTTTAGTAGTTCAATACCTAGTTTTGTCTGGGAAAGAGTCTATATAGATGTGTTTGGCCCTCTCCCTAGATCTAAGAAGGGTTTTAATTATTTATTGGTTCTGGTTGATGGATTATCAAAGTTTGTTTTGTTATTACCCATGAGAGACCAGAAGGCCACTACGGTTTGTAAGATCTTGCATGAACAAGTGTTTTGTTATTTTGGTTCACCCGCCCAAGTTGTTACTGATAATGCGAGAAAATTTACTTCCACCGAGCTGTCAAATCTAACTTTTTCTTAGGGCGTTTGTTTGGTCCATACAACCCCTTATCACCCTCAAAATAATATGGCAGAGCGGTATAATTGTACCATTAAGGCTGCACTTGTTGCCTTTCATCATGATGCTCACACAGATTGATATAAAGAGATCCATATCATAATGTTGGCCTTGAATTCTTGTGTAAATGCTGCTACAGGGTTGATGTCGCAAGAAGTGTTCTTTGGTCGGAGATTATTGCATCCTCTTTTTAATACTTGGGGCTTGCATTTTGATGTATATGTAGGGGAGCGAAATGAATTCTGGATGGAAGCTACCAAGCACCTCAAGGAATACTATCGCCATATGCGTAGGGCACAGGACGAGCAATATTATCCTGTTTCCTTCAAGGTTGGTGATCTAGTTCTTGTAAAGACTAATCCTTTATCTAGGAAGGTTGATTCCTTCTCAGCAAAATTAGGCCTTAAGTATGATGGCCCATATTGCATTGTTAATTTTCTTACCCCAATGCCAGTGTTGTTGCAGGACCCAGCAACGAACAAGTTTTTAAAAAGCCATGCCTCTAATACTAAGATATTTCATCTGCCAATGGAAGATCGGCCAGCCCCTGTGCCCTGAAGAGAAACACTGTCACCACTAGGGAAGAGTTCACACTGTATGGTAATGTATTTTGGAAGTAAGATATTGCAAATATTGTTATTTTCCTTTTTATAAGATGTTCACTAATATATGTATTATTTTTAATTAGCTCCAAAAGGAGTAAATCTACAAGTAGTAGTTGTTTTTATGGATTAGTAGGCAAAGGATATCCACCTCATATTTTTTTTACGGTGAAGAAGCGCAAGGGGGCGTTATTAGAAGTTTCAGTAGGTTTGTTTAGGCAGATATGGCCTCTTTAGTCCTTTTCCTGTTTTCCCTATTCCTTTCCACCCTGCCAGAGCAACTGAAGTTCAAGAGCAAAATATATAGGGGTGTACCTGGCCACTCCTTCATCGTCATCGGCTGTTTTCTACTGTGGGCCTCATCCAACAGCTTCTCCGGTTTTGGAGAAGAGGCCCCTGCAGCTCTCTTCCAGTGTGTGGGAGGATTGAAGCCCTGCTTCAAGTCTGACACGTGTATCAATCAGCAAACAAGCAATTTTATGTGAGTACTCCTGTCCCGCCAAAGACTGTCCTGCCTGAAAGATTTATTTTTCGTCCCGCCATCTGGTGAAATGTGTGATGCCTACAATTTCCTGGCGCAAGACTCAATGCTGCTACTATGGGGTTGGTGTGTTTACAGAATTACATGACGTTAATAAACTTGGTTAGCAAGTCTGCTTGGTTATTTGCCACGTCTGTATTTGGTAGCCCAGATTAATAAACTATTATTTTGTTTGAAGAGGAGTTACTATTTGAAGAAGCAATATTTTTGCTGCAGAAAATGGTACTTTGTTTTTCTTCGCCCCCTTGGGGTGGCGCACGTCTGAACTCTTCCGACTGCTGAGCTCTACTGAAGAGAGGCGCACGGCGCTCCTGGCGCGGCCGAGCGCTGTTTGGTGGCTACTACTGGCAACGAGTTCAGCCTCGCACACTCTGGCACCTTCCATACGCCTCTCCGGTATTCCCGCAGTCTCATTAACCTTCTCGAGCCGCGTTTTCGCGTATAAATGTTCGTCCCCAGCCCGAGCAAGTGTGCAGTGTTCCTCTTCGAGTTGCGCGGGCTGGCCGACGATAGATCATGTTACACCACTTCGTATTTCGGGGCTTCAGCATACTAGATGCGTTTTCGCGTAATATGAGAACTACTCAAGTTAAGTATTGCAATGAACGTAGTTGTTGTTATGCTGGGGGTAGAGTTTCCCTTTTAGTAGTGTTTTTTTTAGCGATCATTGTGTATATGGATTTTTTTAGGGAAGCGTTTCTTCGCTGTTTTGACTGTGTGAATTTTCAGTATGGTATTTTATGAAAAATGTTTTGTAAGAGGTGGATTCTTCCTTCTTTTTTTTTTTTCGCGTGCTGTAGGAATGGTCTCCTGGATTACGGTTTGCCAAAATAATTTTAATGCCAAGGAGTTTAACGGATATTTTATGGCGTGCCTTTATGCTCATGGTTAAGTGTAATGAGGGTTTTTGCTCCTTCCCAGTGGTATTCTTGAAATTAGTATTCCATATTGTGCTTTTTAGTGAATCATCAGGCGTACTTTACTTTTAAAGTTATATTGGTGCTTGCCTACTCAGGGAGTCATTTTACCTTTTTTAATGAGATTTCATAAGTGTTTATTCAGGCTGGGTGATTTCTCAGGATATATTAATATTGTTGTTTTTCTGTTTGTTCCAGTGCATGTGTGTGCGCTCCTTCCCCTAGTTCACCGATTGGTAGCAAGCAACAGAAATTTACAAAGGTAGTTTATATATTCCAAATCAAGTTGCAAAATAGTTGTTCTTGGTGATAATGTATGGATGGGCTTCAATATATTTGTATTGATTTTGGGATGTTTGTGTCCATGCTTTTTTTTTTTTTTTTTTTTTTTTTTAAGGGTGTGCGTCCTTCTCCTTGTCTTCCTTTATCACTGCTACGCCCTTATTTGATGTTCGACGGTCTCTCGGTGAAACAGAATCGTGCACGACAAATATGGAGGTCAAAACCTTTGAAATTAATGAAAAATTGCTGGAAACGAAGAAGGTTATGAAGTTAATTAAATTATGTAGAAGCTGTCTGGGGATAAATGCTATTTAAAGTGATTATTGCACATAATAATTATTACGAACTCGGAGGCATTAAATTTCATTATGCAGGATAAATCTCACAAATAAATTTTTAATTTAGTAAAGAAGCGAAATAAATTACTACATTCCTTGCATTTCTACCTGTAATGGAGCGCATGGAAAAAAAAAGTATCATCTCACTATGAAAATTTTTTTTTAATAATAATTCAAATTAGATACTCCGAGTAAAAAAATTTGACAGTGTGACACATTTTCAAAAACATTCAAGATTATTTTATAGATTTTTGTCGGAAGGAAAAATTTCATAGCCGTATTTTGTCTTCAAATATTATTGTCAAAATTAATATAGTTGAAGGCGAAAATTTGGCAGTGTGACAAGGACCTAACACTTCTAATTCAACGCTAAGGTAATACGTGGAACTACTTTCCTTCCGCGTTACCAACTTTACTGGGCGCATACCACTTAAGGCTGGGCTACAGTTGCTATAGGCTGTTCACGGTAAAAGTGAGAACTTTTTAAGGTCCTTCGAAATTTTTCCTTTCATCAGATTTACATCTTCCTTCTGCTTTTTAATATACTTTTGCAATGTGATCGATAAACACAGTGTATACATTTCACCACCCTCGAAATTTAATACTTGAGGCTGCAATAAGTTATGTTTATTAGTGGTTAATGCCTGTTAGGAGGGCCTTAAAATGGCTCACTTTACCGTGAACAGCCCTTATAAGCACATCACTAACACAACATAGTTATATATATATATATATATATGTGAGTTAAACTGCTGTATTCAGTTACAATCACGCATAGTGATAAGCGCTTACTTAAGCACAGTTATAGTAACAATGCGAGTTCAACTTGGTGTAACTTTCCTTGTTACTATCGCTGTGCGTCAATATTCAGCCAATCAGAAGCCCCGACACCTATACTACGTTATCAAATGAAAAACTTATTTACGAATCAGGAAAATGTGTATTTTGACTTCATTCCTCGAGCGGGTATTTACTTTTGTTTATTTCTGGATATTTGCAACCAAGGTAGCTTTGTTACGTTTTTAGGTAACGTTAATAGTAAATATTCAAATGAAAATCATTTCAAATTTTAAACAAACAACCTCTCAGATGACTCGGAAAAGATTTATTTTTGACAAAAACCATTACCAACTATACAGAACTTAATTTCTTCGGTACAGATGTAACAACATAAATTAATTAATATTGATATAATTATATAAATTGTAGCTAGGCCACTGTTATTTTGTTGTATTTCGCATGTGCTTATCGCTATAACTGTGAATGTGTTAGGTCTATGTCAATTGTAACCCGGCCTTTAGCGCGCCCGTTAAAATATACGAAGGTAGGAGTGTTGATTTAAAAAAAGTGCTAACTTTACCGTGGACAGCCTATACTGCTGTGCTGCTGCCACAAATAGTAGCAGTAGCTGTTGGTCGGATGAAAGAAGAAAGCACAACTTTCTTGTCGCGACTAGCTTCCTCTTCCTGGTAGGCCAAGACGGCCGCACGCCCTAGCCTTTTATCTTAGTTCCGCATCCTCTCGCTGGGAGCGCTTTGTTAGAGCTTGTTTTTGTGGCCGGGCGATGGACAAGGCTTTGTCGGCTCGTATCGGCTGCGCCTTTTCGCCCGGAGGACGGATTTGTCACAATAGACACGGAATAAAAAAAAAGGCGGAGAAGAATTGGTATTTAATCCCCAGATGCTGCTAAAATTGGATCTCCGGAACTTGGGGTTTTGAAGCTGGAGAAATCTTTCCAGGCAGAGCCGTCTGTGGAATCATCTACCGCCAGCGGGGGCATCGTTAAAATGTGCGGAGTAAATGTGGTTGAAAATTACACAATACATTTCGTTTTGCGTAGCTCTCAGATTTTTAGCATACCGTCTGGAGATTTAAAACAAATGTGGTAATGTACGTAGACCCTCAGATATTTATGAGATTTCATTTCTCACTTTGAAACTAACGTTTAGCGTTGTACTTTCTTGTAATTTATAAATAAGTACAATGTACATAGGCTGCTTACGGTTAAATGAGCACTTTTGAAAGCCCTGCTTAAGGTCTACTTGTATGCACGTCGTGTATTCTTCCACCTTATATAAAATTATCATTTACATGTGCCTCACCACTTTGTTCATGCGTAGTTCAAGTGAAACTGTGTAATTATTAGAAAAGTAAAAATGTTATCAATCTGATAATTTTCACACAGTGAGTCGTTAAAAAAAAAAAAAAAAAAACCTAAAGCGTAAGAAATGAATTAAATACTTTTTATTCGACGTTAACATATGGAACTACTTTCTATCCATCATTGCCAACTTTACTGGGCGCATGTCACTCAGTGGGCCCGTTAAAATATATGCAGGCAGGGTCAGTGACTTTATTCTAAGGTTGATTCAAAATTGCTCATTTTATTGTGAACAGCATTTATCTATACTCATGTTTTTGCGGCGCAATTTGAAATATATAAATGTTTCAAGAAATTGAATTATTATGACGTAAATGATCATATTCGCCACTTTATTTACATCACATCTCTGTACAATTTAAACCCTCATCACAAATGCTGCGTTTAGATTTTATTCAGTTCCTTCATTAGTATGTAATTTTTTGCTTAGAAAATAATTTACTTTTTTTAGCAGCTGGGGCTTATCTTGCCAAACTAACCTTATATGTTTGAATTATGGCTGATACATAATTATCGTTTCAGAAAAAATACCTTCATACTTTGAATGGCATTACACTCAATTCCAACTATTTGGCACTTCACCTCCATAACAGTAAATAAGCTCGGCAATATTTCGCAGAACAGTGACTTAAATTTTACTTTGACATACAATCATCAGATGATGCCGGATGTTTTTCTATTAACAAATACGCTCTATCCATGACTTTAGGTCTCCGTAGGCAAAATGCATATTTTGTTTTTGCATGTTGAAATTTTGTTTTTAACTCAACATAAGTGTTTTATTTATAGAAGGCTCTTTAATAACATGAATGCAAAAATAAATAAATAACCCGAAAAATATTTATGTATAAAGTGATCAAGGCCATATAAATTAAAAATAGCATCGATGCTTGGTTCAAGGCAGTGGCTCATTCCAACATTAAATTTCAAGAAAAGATCACTGTCTCTCACCGTGTTCAGAATTAAAGTGCCATATTTATAGTACCGTACTTAAAGAATTTATCTTACTAGTTGTTTAATCGTTTGCTATTAACTTCCTTAGACCTGTGCAGGTAATAGGCGTTGGTCGAAAAAAATGTGATATACATATATATTGACCATATTTCTCGTATGATGGAAAACTTTTGAATTGTTCACCAGGGGCACAACCTCGTTTTATTTTCGGTGTGATGAAGAAAGGGGATGTTCGTAATAAACTGCCAGAGAAGGGATAGGAGAGGTAAATTTGGGACGAATGAAGGGAGACATGGTTAATGATCATACAGCAGACGCAAACAAAATTAAAGTCCCTTGGATAGTAGCAATTTTGAACAAATATTTTGTAGTAATATATTGTCAAATAAGGAATGGGGCTTGACTAATACAGTGAACAAAAATTGACCAGATTTTTCGCATACCCATGCATATCATACCTATGTTGTGAATTTCAACTAGTTTACGCTGGGTGAAGACGAACTCAGCGCAGTGAGTACACATTATATACTTAATGTGGTTTCAAAATAGTTTTCAAATAGCCTACTTAATTTGAACCTCAAGGTCTAAAAATCTACACACTGTAATAAAAGAAGAAGGAAAAAGATTGGACGTATGTGATACCACACGAAAATTTTGGGTGAAGGGTATTATGGAATATAGAAATGACTAAAAGATCTTTCAGACTTCAAAAAATTAATTTACTTAATAAGTAATGTTTATTTCGAGTGTATGTGGAATAAATTCATTGAATTCAGACGTATCATGATTCATCCTGTTTAATTGAACGCCACATGCCTATTCGAAAGATGCCGTGGTTATGTAAGATATTTCAAACTGCTTATTGTACTTTGATTTAAATTGGTTGAATGGTATCAAATATTAACAACCTAACATAGTTATCATCTGTTTTGAAATTAAGAGTTCAATCTACTAAAATTATTTTAATATTTCGTATTTTGCAAAGCTCTTTTAAGATGTGTGACCTCACAACATAAGTCGGTAACATTTTCTAAATTTATTTGTTAATTTTACGCTCTTATAAAGTATTATGAAAACTGAAATTTGCTTCTGGTATGTATTAATGTTCTCGCAATATTAAAGATTTGAAGGAATTTTAAGAGCATAATTTCTACAATAATTATGTGATCTACTAACATTCAATTTATCAGTTGCTGCTCGTAGTTCTACATATTTGGCGAAAACTCTGTATTTTCTGATAAATTCATTGAATCTCGAAAGTTATGATGAAGGATTCGCGAGCACTATTTTAAACATGCTCACACTCTAAATTCGAATCAGTTGAAAACCACTGATTCGCAGTGAAATTCAACTCCTCGAATCAGTGAACATGGCTCCACTTGGAATCAGTGGAAAATCACTGATAGTTTCAGTGAAACAATTTAACTGGTTGAATTAGTGACGTGAAACAACTTCACTGACTGAATCACGGCCGACTGCAGTGGCGAATTAAATATTATTTTATTGAGTTTAGCCAAATAATTACGTGAAATAAACATATTTATGATAGGTTACTATTTATATTGCACAATTTACCGTGTTAAAAAAAAAAATACTCGGAGGTGGCCGTAACTGCACCCGCTCATCCCTTTCACTTCACTTTTAGGCCGTTACCTTATCATCTCTGCTACCAAGCCAACTTAGAAAATGCAGGAGAATATAAATGTCTTATAGGTTTATCGAAATCGCGAAGATTCCAATTGTATGACCTTACTTTTCGTTTATGGTTTATTGGCATCGTTACGACTATTAAAACGAATAGTATTGTTACGTGCTGCAGCTGGCGCCGGCTCAGCTGTCCGGCCTCGTGGGAGGTGACCCACCTCGACCTCCCCTCTTTCTGGAACGATGCGCTCGCGGCCAGCTGCTTCTCTTCTGGGAATCCCGTGAATACCGACAGTGGTGAGACTCGCTGGCGTCACAGACCTCCTTTCGCTTGATAGAGATTCCGATACGTTTAGCGACGACGCAAGAATGTTCTGGTGAGACTGGTTGGCGTCCCGGCCCTCCTCCGCGCAACTTGCGTGTTGGGGAAGATTCTGGGTGACAGCCTAGACGATATATATACTGCCACGGCCCAGCGGCCGGCAGTCTTTGACGGAGGCTATCTGGCCGAGTGTGCGCGAGTGAAGTGAGGTGTGAACGACGACAGGAGATTGTGGGACGACGGTGGGCGAGGTGTTCGAGGCGTGAATGGATGAAAGGGTGTGAAACCGACGAGTGAAGTCTACTGTGCGCGAGGGCGCTTGGAGGACTCTAGAACATTGCGGACTGGCGGGACATGGACTGAACTGAGGTGGGACTGAATGGAAGTGTAATACGTATTTCAATGTAAATATTTGAACCATCATTTTGAACGTTTATTTTATAGAATAATTGAATATGTTGATACACTGTCTATTGGGACTGATCTTTAATTATTTAATTCAGTTGATTTCTTTGTGGTAATTGTAATTTGTATTAAATTGGAGTCATTAGTTGTGAACAGTAAGTGATATAAATTTATTGTGAGATTTTGTGTTCAGAGAATTTTGCTGTAGTTATTGTAAATAGAACTAGAAAATTATAATTAATTATTTTATTTTATTAAGACCTCCATCCCTTAACAAACTTGGTATAGCCCACTTTTCTAGAGACAAAAATCGTAACAGTATATATGAGTTCATTCTGTTCACCATATTATATGCAGTTTAAAACTTCAAACCGAACGCTGTGATGATTACATGAAAACGAAATGAAAGACGTAAAATCGGAATGAAAGTCGGAATGTTCATATTACCTCGTAAAATGGTGTTTTGAAGGGCGAAACACGTTTTAGAAATTATTTTGTATTTATTTTATAAGTCTATGCGTTGTTTTACTTTATATACATTATTTAATGGTCATTATTAAACGTTGTTTGACGGCCATTTTTACACGCTGTTTCACTGATCCACCAGTCAAAAACAATTCAGTAAAACACAGCGAAAAAAATGTCTGACGAATCAGTGGAAAATGTCACTGAATCAATAAGTGAAGGAAAAATGGCTTCCCCCCCCCCCCCACTAAGTCATCAGTTGAATTCATTCGAAGTGACTGCTGAATCAGTCAGGCACTGTTGACTGACTGAAACAGTGAAATTATCACCGATTCAGATTTGGAGTGCAGCGTCGAGTTGATCGGTCCGTGTTTCGCGATAGGGGAGGGCGTTCTTTCCCGTCCGCTCCTCAAGCTTTCTCCTCTCCTACAGCACTCTGCAACACCTGACAGTCCGACCCCCAGCCAGCTCACTTGCCCGTCGGAGGTCGGATAACGGGGGAGGCGATGCGATGCGATTCTTCCTGCACTCTGCCCCCGACTACAACGCCGTTAACGAGGTTAAAAGCCTGCCCATGTAGCTGTTTGGCGAGGCCGGGTCCCTCACCATATCCGACATATACCCTATTTCCGGGACGCCACTCCTTCTAATTATTGCTGTCTGACCGCCGCCCCCTTCCGTTTGAGCTCTACAACGACGGGCGTGTGCGTGTGGGTTCGATAGAGAACCGTTTGGGAGAGTTCCAGCGGTTGTAGAGGAGCTGATAAAGAGTGGCATTCAGGTGGTAGGTTGAGCGAAAGTTAGACCTCCCCGCCTTCACCAGCCGCCAGCTCTTCAACTAGCTGAGAATGCGCGCACGAGGGGCGAAACCGCAGGACAACACTACTCCGGGTGAAACTAAAATAGCCTTTCCTTCCTTCAACGAGCGCAGGCCCCCGCCGGTTTACAAGTGGTCGTGAATTCGCCATGGCGTTCCGGACCTAACCGCTACAACTGCAGACGTGGCTGTGTCACGCGCCGGGTCCATCACAGCAGTCCTGCAATTACAAGGCCGATCGCGCGTGCGGAAACGAACGTGTTCAATTTGCGGTTCACAATTCACGCGACAATTCTTAATTCCTGCCAGTGTGAAGTCACGTCGAACCTGGCCGTTTTTTGGTACTGATCGTAACTAAATGCAAGACAACTTCACCTAAACCAACCTGCACTCTCTATAAATAATATGTAATGATTTTGTCGATACAATTATTCCTTTCTGGAAAAGTTGGATTATATGTTTTCCACAGCAATGCAGTTCGTCCATTGTGTCAATCATCTTGTTTAAAATTTAATCTTGGGCGATTAATTCTTGGCCGTATTTTTTTCGTATTGGCTCGCCTATATTACGGAGTATGTAAAAGGCTCGTTATCGAGAAATAAATTCGCAAATAAGATTAGTAAATGCATTTTTAATAGTTTCAAAGACTGTGTTGCTATATTAGTCAAACTACTCGTCTCGCTTCCCACCAACCATGGCGGACGTTGCCAATCAATCGGAGGGTTTTCTCCAGGCACTCCTGCTTCTCACGTTCTTGCATTCCGGCGCTGCTACATGACAGGTGGAATGACTGAGTCTTCTCTGGTGGCACAGCGCAAACCTGCCTTTAAAGGGAGTAAGTTGAGATATCACGTATGGGGCTCATGCCCGGTGGGAATGCCCGAGACTAAGGGATAGGACTTACCTACGCTGACGTGAAACAGCATTCCGCCCTTTGGAGAGAGAGCACATGGACAATGAAATGTCGGGACTTCTGTCAAGCCCTAGTATTGGAGCCTATATGCAACATGGTTGCGACAATAGTCAGTCATGCGCAAGCCTATAGCCTCTGCTGACTTTGGGACCTCCATCTCCTTGTGGTACCGCTGGGCGACTATCAAGAGCCGGCAAACGAGGGCTACCCGTGGTGTTCCCTACACCAAGCTGTATAGCTAAAAGGGGTATCTGCCTCTCAGAAGAGTGCAGTCACGACAGATAGTGACGGCTCTGAGGAGAGGTGAGCCGGTTGACTCCTTCGCGGTCAGACGGTTGGGGCGCCAAAGTCTGGATCTTAGTGAAAGACCGAAAGACTTAATGGCAAAGGACAAGAGGCTTGGTGAGCCGGATAGGGTGTGGGCCAGTCTTACGGGCGGGATTTGGCGCTCATCTTTCCCGAACAAACCGGGCCTCAGGAAAACCCACAAGTATCATGAAAAGGAAGGAGTAGCATGGGGTGACCTCCGAGCCTGTGTCAAGGGTTTTCCTTGACAACTGGTCACCGTGGGAAAGGACTCGTGCGGGCAGAGCTTGGAAGATCGCACCGGCTCGGCGTGTCTATGTCTCTGATATGGCACAATTCGTATCATTGAGAACATTATAACATCAGATTACCCTAAGGGTATTCAGAGCAGGCTGGCAGGCAGATGATGGACCACACTTCGTTAGACTCCGTGAGGCTGAGCCAAATACTCAAACAATAAGAATTATTATCATAGAGTCCAGTGATGGCGTCCAGCTAAGGACTGGAGCGATAATAACTGTATGTTATGTAAATACAATTTATTTTTAGTGTGGGCCAATTTTTACTTGTATTACTGGCCGTCTATTTGATACGTGTAAGCCTATGTAGAGTGGCTGGTGTCTTATTTCCAGTTCAGTTGTTTTCTGTGACAGCTGAAAAAAATATTTCCTAGTGTGGCTTTAATTATTAAGTCAAATGGGCTTCTGTTGTGTGTATTTTTCCTGTAATATTTGTGCTTATGTTTTGGAGAGGTAGGTGGAATATTGGGAAGTTTGTAACTTTTACCAAAGAAATAGCATATAACGATTTAAGGCACTGACTTAACGCACATGAAGCGCACACGACACATGGTCAACTACAACATACTCCTATCATGAACCCAGCTTATTTCATGCAGAGGTCTTTATTTCCCGCGTGGCTAGTATAGAATTGAAGTTACACTTTTTCTTTCATGATTTAAAAAATTAAAAAATCTAAATCAACGTGATTTGGTGCACCTTTTGAGGTATCGTAAACTTATAAAGGGGCATCTTTACGCGGATGTAAAATTAGTATATAAAAACGCTGTGCTCATTGGCAAGAAACGGAATCCATACGACCGGCATACGTTTCTAAGTAGGGCCTAACATATGAATACGTCTGGCCTTAACTTAACGTAATTATGATCCGTATTCTGATATGACTCCAGAATAATAAATATAATAAACACAAAGTTTATTTTCGTAAGTCAAAAAAATTTTAACAATTCTCAAACATCCGGAAATTTTCGGAAAATCACGTAAACTTCCATGAAATCAGTTTTACAATTTCATTACTGGGTAAACAATGTGTCCTTGCCTTTATAAATATTTTTACGTAAATTTTTATTTGCAATTGATATTAAATATACAGAAATGTTTATCCAATAGCGTGTCAACGGACTGCAACATCGCGCTGAAACTTGGAACTGATATCAGTATTTAAAATCAACTTGCACATTTTCTCCTGGATATTTAATGCCTTTTTGAGAATTTTCCCGTATGACACGCAACGAATAACTGCAACTGCCACGTGTCTGCGGCAATAGCATCAAGTATTGCCAAGGGGATTGTGGTTCAGAGAAAGTGAACGCACGGTGACCATATCAGAGAAAGTCGCTCCAGACATTGCCTTATACGCCTGAGTGCGCGAGCTTCAAATACTGGTTAAACTACGAATTTGTGTGTGTATGTTTGTTTATTTGTGTAATGGTAGGCAATTATACCATGTTAGACTTTCCCCTATCTCTCTGTAGACACGAATACAGGGACCTTTTAAAAAGCACGAACTAAAAAATGCATCCGTACTCAAGCCCAGGCAATGCATATTTCTCTTAGGCTCGTTACAAACTAGGAATAATTCTTCTCTTGATTTCGTTTATAACATTTTCACGAGTAAAAAAATTGTTTTAAAGTACGAACTTCTTGAAGGATTTAAATGTGTGCTACTGTTCGCGTGGTTGTAGTATAGTTCTATAACTTGCATTGCACAATTAAGTATAGGGAACATATTGCTTATGTAGACAGAGGTTTAATCTGCACAGTTTTGTTATGATAGTCGTATCTATGCAGCGCTGAGAAAGAATACAGTAAGCAAAATTGAATAATTCGAGTCTAATATCACAAATTACTGTTGGTTCAACTTAAAAACCAAGACGTCTCTGGAGTCAAGCAAACAAGTTAACTAACCGCTTTCTAAAAAAAATTCATAAAATAATAACATTTAAACGTTACTTTTAAAAATATTTTACGATGGGACAAATAAATGCTAAAAGTATTAGTTTCAATACTCGAGAGTTTCAGGATTACTAGAAAACAAAAGTGCAACATTAGTAAATCAATGAAAAAAACATATGTATATATAATAATATATCCAATAATTAAATTTTAAAACAGTATTTTAAATAGGTCATGCACGATTATTTCACACTTTTCTGAAGCCCTGCTAAAGTTCTACTTTTGGTTACTGATTACGTATCCTTCCGCTACGTGTAAACATATAAACACTGACACGTGACTTCTATATTTTAACTGTCAAGTGCTTTGTTTACTGTTTTCAGCTGTTCAAAGAATTATGTAATATTTCAACTTAATGTGTGGATCCTCCGAATAGTAAACAAAATCAGGCAAAGTGAAAACATGCAACATGAGGAAAGCATTAAGAAATCAACTATTTCTTTTCCAGTTGGACTGCAATATAAATAACTTTATGTAGTTAGCTAACTTTTCGTTGTGGTCGAATAAAAGCAATTTTATTTTATTGTCCTTGGGATTTCTTACAATGAAACGAATTTATGATGCAAAAATGAAAAGAATTTACTTAAAGAGATTTCGCCCTACAGTACATTCTACGAAAATAGAGCGGAACCAATGGGCGGATATAATCATTTTTATGTTGAAAGTGGCCTAGATTCTTCGTTATACGATTTTGTCTATGCCCCTATTTTTCCGGTTGTATGATGAAAAGAACACAAAAATATTTCCTGTTCGCTCGCTAGCCAATTCTCTTCCGTTTCTTTGTTATACCTCTTCGGGGTTGTCCCAAACGTCAAGAATATCTCCCACTATGTTTTGCATTTTAATATTCAGCATTCCACAAAAATATGTGCTGCAGTACAGGTAAATAATACAACTTAAAAATGAAAAATCGATTTGCTGGCGTTAGATTGCTAAAAATATTTTTCATCCTTTTTTTTTTACAGAAAATATACAATAACATAAATTATTTTTTTTTTTTACTGGAGATTGTGCAAGAAATATAAAATAACATGAAAAGCGGGAAACGCAGTCTCATTCGTTAAAGCCATTTTTGGGCATAAAACTGTTTATGTAATGAAAAATCAAAGACGCATGTACACAAAAAATGCTGGATTTACAATGCCACGACGAGCTCATCCCGACAGCCTGACAATTCCCGCCACCGTAATTACTTCAGTGTTTACAATACCTCGACAGTTTGTATCCGACAAGTGTTGCGGGGCTTTCGGAAAATCCTATATTGGCCAATAATTTGCTATGGTATACAAAGAAATCACAAATCATTGTACACTATTTCGTTTTGATAAAACTTGTAAACCAAGTATTTTTGGATTTTGAAGCAGTTATTGTCAAATGGGTCAATTTAACATTTTTCTGTTACAAGACAACCAGGATGTACACACAAATGAAATATTTTTAGTGTGAAATTTGCCACAGAAATGAAATCCGCACGACATTTTGTGTTTTAAGGTTATGTTTATGCTTTTTTTTTTGTTGCCAATAGAGTCCGACAGGTCCGACGCCCAACGAAAGTAGAAAAGAGAATCTTCTTTTGTCGGGCTGTCGGGGCTGCGATTTTGTCGGGCTGACCGTCCTTCCGGATTGGCGGATGAAAAATTCTTGTCGGGGTCAGGGCTGTTTTGTCGGACTGTCGAGTTATGGTATATAAATTAGTGATTTCAATCAGTAAAACTATTTTACTGAATCTTCAGTTAATAAGGCCATGGCTACTGGCGGATTAGTGAAACGAACTGAGAGTTTACTGCGAGGCCAGTGCAATTCACTATGAATCAGTAGAAATCACTATTTATCCAGTTAATACCAGCGACTAAGTTGATCAGTAGAATTTCACTGATTCAAATAGAGCAGTTTCAACAGATGTGCAGTATATTTCGATGATTTTAAGCTATTTTAATCTGTGTTTATTTTAATGTGTATACATACAAGTATTATATAGCAAGTATTACAAGGATTTTATAGTTGGGTTATTTCACATCTTGAAATCTATTTGGAATTGTGCATCAAACAAAGAGTGACGCAAAAAAAAAACACGCTCATGTTCATTTTAAGTCCAAAAATAATGCGGACGCTGGTTACAAAATGCAAAGGATTTTACTCCGTGTAAATCTCAACTTATTATACGTAACGCAGAAATGGTTATTATTTTAATAAATATTATTTTTTTATTTGCTCGATTTATGCCGGGAGTGATATCATGAAACAGATTACCAGCCAAAATAACCTTAACTCACACCATCCGTATCGAGCGAGGTGGCGCAGTTGTAACACACTGGACTCGCATTCGGGAGGACCCGAGTTTGATTCCCGCGATCCGGCCACCCTGATTTCGGTTTTCCGTGGTTTTTCCGAAATCACTCCAGGCGAATACTGGGATGGGTCCCTAACAAAGGCCATGGCCGATTTCTTCCCCATTCCTTCCCCAATCCATCTTCCCTGTGCAACTTGCACCGCATGCAATGACCTCGCTGTCGACGAGACGTTAATCCCAACTACCCACCTACACCATCCGCATGCCCGTAATCACAAGAGCTGAATTACGCATTTAAGGGTGAGGGGTGCAACGTTACCTAATTTTGACTTAATACCAAATATTTTAAACACAGAGACAACCAACTCGCATTACATCACAAAATCTCGGCAGTCTAACAAGTTTCGGGTTTTTTTTGCCTACTAACGACTTTGTTTTAGAAAGAAGCTGTGCCAGTGCATTAGGAAGTAATGCTCATTCTTGGCAAAGATTAGAATCCGCGAAGGAGAGGGAACGGGGGAATTTTGCAGAACACTTGGGCTCCATAAAGAAGGTACCTATGCCGTAAAATAGATACAGTCTATTTGCGTTTTCTTCACACTTTGTTAATCAAACCTTTGAAAAATCACCCCATGGAAGGGTTGTTTCCTAGATATGTCATGTATCAAAAGCGTTTTGCCTGTGTTTCGTTTCTAAATTACGATATTAAACGTACAAGTAACACGAATAAAAATATGGAAAATCTACGCGTGTTGTTAATGCCTACTAAGAAATAGTTCTCACGCAAAATATTATAAAACTATGTGTTCACGAATGTGGTACATTGTCCCTTTAGCGTTATTTTCTAGCTCTTGTTACATTTCATACAAATCGCATCTCTGCCATTAATACGTTGGGCGCCGTTTATAACATTTAAGCTCTAATCACCACGTTAAAATTCTCAGTTTGCATATGTCTTTTTATTTTCAGTTAGTCTTCTCCAAAAAGATTCAATCAATCATTCATCAATATATTCAAAAACAATAATATTAAAAATTCTTCATATTTATTCATTCCACCTTTCCGTTAAAAAAACATCTTGCTGCAATTAGTTTAATTAAATTCATCTACTTTCTTAATTATTATATCATTAAGACTTATTGTTAATATGAACGTCCATCTTCGGAGGTGGTGAGAATTGTTCGGAAGAAAAATTTAGTTATATTTTACGTCTGCCTTATTTATGTTGTCTCCTCACTACCGATTGGCTGTCGTCTAACCATGACACATCTGTCCTCCAATCAGCAATGGTGAGACGAGAGACAAGGATAATTTTATTTAGTACTTTTGTTTAATAAACATTAAACGCTGACTAACTTCTAGAGAAGAAATAAAAAATAACAAACAAAAAATTAGTACTGAAAAACTGTCTAGAAGAATTTGAAAATGCTTACACATTATCTCTATGTTAGTAAATTATTAAAATAAACAAAAGATTATACTGTTTAATTCATATAATAAAAGAGTACTTTACAAATGATATTAAATGAAGTGACAAGATAAGCAAGTACTCTGTAATCATATACATATAAGGGAAATGTCTATGACTAACGGTAAACATAACCTCCAAAATAGGCAATGGACATAACGCGCACGAAGGTTTTATTTCCTTAACAAGTGCAATACACTGCGAAGCTCAATGGCCATTGTTCTTCCCTGTGAGTAACTGGTTCGTAAACGTTGGTAGGTACTGTTCAAGGTTACAAACGGTTCGTGCTAATATAGCCGATCGCAAAGTCTACGCCCCGATGTATGTGACAAACGAAACAAGGGCTCTGTACAGCAACCATCAGTTTTTAATTATTTTCTTTAAACTGGATTCACAAATTAAGCCTTTCAACACCGGATTATACTCCATGCAGGGTTACTTCCAACTTTTTCTGAAGCCCTCATAAAGTTATAATTCTAGAATATTACTCCGGCTCGTGCAAACAAAGCTTAACCGAGACTAGAAAATTGCGTCAAAGAAACGCATTCGTGCGCACTCAGTTTTATAATATTTCGCATAAGAACTTACTATTGTTAGTCATTACCAACACAACTATTTTCTCACTGTTTTCATTCATACTAATTATAAATGAAATACAATTTATAGATAAATAATATGTTATATTTAAATTTAACCATTAACACGTACCTTTATCGTAACTCAAGTATAAAACGCTTGTGATAAGTGGCATACTCAGGAAAAATACTAAGCACGTCATACACGAGATGAATGTTCAAAGGTTTGATTAAAAAAGTGCAAGGAGACTGCGGATAGACTATAGTTTACGAACTCAAGTGTTGCAGTCGTTTGAATATTTTGGTGTGCACTGTACTTGTATTAAGAATGCTTCTCGCAAACAGTGCTGCGTGTTGGGCATAAACCAATCAGGGATGAGAGGTGCAGAAACTTCAACAAATCCGATTTCTCCCGAAGTGTCTCAAAACACACCCCGCTGCTTTTTCGTTGGGTACAGTGCCGACAAAAATATACCCTTCAAGTGCAACACTTCCCCCTTGTCATAGACACGGAGACTAGCCCAGTTCACGTGGGCCTGAACAAGTCATTTGCGTACACAGGATTTCATTCTGGGAAGGGCTCACCACTGATTTTTCAAGTGAACACTTGGAACCATATCAACACCTTTTATCAAAGTGAAATATACTTTTATTTCAAGTGCACTCTCAAGAAAAACCTATTAAAATTGTTTATTTCAAATTTCAGTGCATAATTTTGAGTTAACTTCCCGAAATGTTTTCATATTTATTTATATTTTAACTTTTATTATGATCACTAAAGATTCACCATAGCGTAATTCCCTTTATAGGCTGTTCACGGTGAAATGAGCACTTTTTGGAGGCCCTGCTTAAGATCTACTTGTATACACGTTGTGTATTCTTCCACCTTATGTAAAATTAACATTGTCATGGGCCTCGTCACTTTATCCGTGCGTCGGTAAAATTAAAATGTGAAATGATTAAGAAAGTAAATAATTAACATATCTGCGAAATAAATAATTTTTAGCTATCACGAATGGTTAACTAAAACTTTTTAATCCCATCCACCGTCAAAATATATGCATGCAGGGGCAGTGAATTTATTTCTGAGGTTCATTCCCAAAGTGCTCACTTTACCATGAACAGCCTATAACAGGTTAAATGCCTGTAATCATTGGCCGCACTCAAAAGTGTTAAATTAATCACAGGTGTAAGATCAATTCTCCCGCTTAACACCCCCGCCCCCTTTTCTGCACGGACCTAGCGCCAGCGAAGGGCAGGCCATCACCAGCACGACTGCGATCTGGGATGAGATCAGCTGAGTGAGGCGGCAGCGAGGAATATACGGGACTGGTCGCCGAGTTATATGGGTTCGAAGAACAGCATCCTCTTAAGGACAAGTGTATATGTGCCGCCGTCGTTTATGAATTCCCCGCGTCTGACCTCCGGTAAGGGCATCGAGGAGAGGTGGAGGGAGTAGCGCAAAAAGCGTAGCGGGACTCGGAATGTCACTCCAGTCCGAGCCTTTTATGATTATGGAACGAGGAAGTGGATATGGCAGTCCCGGAGCGTCCTCTTGCCAGCTCAGCTACTCGCGGCCAGACGGGGAAGAAAGCACCGTTGCGATGCCTCGGGGGATGTTTGGCGATGGGTTAGGGGAAGAGAGGGGGGGGGGGGGGGAAGTTCGGTGCCATCCATCAAAATGACAGGCGCTTGTTTTTGAGTGCCTGCCTCGGAGCGTGGCGAAGACGTCGGCGGGTTCTTCTTCTTCTCCTCCATCTACACTTCGCGACAGTCCCCGCCGATCTGCGGTGGAGTCCGCGGAAAGGGGTCCTGTCAGCCTTACGTCGGTTTTCTTGGCAACTCGCCCGAGCAGGTCTACCGCTGAAATTTATTTTGCTGGGGATTAGCTGTTAGTTGGGCACTTTTGAAACGAACCTTTGAAAAATGTCACTGCCATCTGCATATATTTTAAAGTGCACACCGGCTTGCAAGCACCTGGGTAAAGTTGGTAACTTCGGAAGGAAAATAGTCACATGTCTTATCGTTGAACTAAAAAAATGGTAAAGGCTGTTAGCGATAAAGTGAACACTTTTCAAATCTATCTTATAAAAAAGTAACTGCTCCTACCTGCGTATACCTGAGTGACATACGCCCAGTAAAGTTGGTAACGAGGGAGGGAAAGTTGTTCCATATGTTAACATCGAATAAAAAGTGTTGGATAACCATTTTGTGGTAACTTAAATTATTTCTTTCGCTTTCTGTTTTTTTTTATGCATCGATGTGTAAAAATTACTATATCTGTAACATATTTGCTTTTCTAATACTTCCACAGTGTCACCTGACTGACGCATGAATAAAGTGATGAAACCCATAGCAATGTTAATTTTACATAAGGCGGAAGAATACACAACTTGCTTACATGTGGATACTCAGCATGGCTTTCAAAAGTGCTCATTTTACAGTGAACAGCCTAGCGGTAAAATTTTGTGAATAATAAAATTATTTCTTTAGTTATCTGTTTTTTTTTTAATGTATATAAGTTGAAAATATTTACGTTTATAATGCTTTTGCCATTTAAACTTGACCGGCGCATGAATGAAGTGATCAGGCCCGTGGTAATGTTGATTTTACATTTGGCGGAAGAATGCACAATGCGATAACAAGTAGTTCTTAAGCGGGGCTTTCAAACGTGCTTAGTTTACCGTGGACAGCTTTTACCAACGTTCGTGCACGTCAAGGAAAGAAAATGTTACGGGGGCGTAAGCTGAGGAAACAGTCACGTTTAGGCGGTTCAGACAGCCAAGTTTATTTTTTCAAGGTTTCGAAGGTATTTTACGGTTTCATGACACTACATCGGTGATAAATTCATTAACATGCCGAGTAATTCGAAAAATAACGTTATAGTCACGTTTTTTTGCGTAAATGTGATAATTTCGATTCGCACACATTAAAAAAAGGTATAAAGTCACAGATGTGGCTTGGCTGCAGTTCATTTGAAATCCAACACTTCGGTTCACTGCATAACAAAATTTGCTGAACTATAGCCCTTTCACGGTAAAGTGAGCACTTTTTAAGGCCCTGCTAAAAATTTTCCTTCTAACCAATTTTTATTTTTCCGTCTCTTTTTATTATAAACAGTTCAATGTGACTGATACACACAGAGTATAAAATACACCACTCTTAAAATTGTACGTCTGAGCATGCAATAAAACATATTTATTAATGATTAATACATGTTGGGAGGGCCTTAAAATGTTCTCACTTTACCGTGAACGGCCTATAATCGTCGTGACAGTATAATTATATGAACAAATATTTTGAGCTCTACCATAACTTATCTATTCATTTCGATTCTGAGATGTGCACGGAAAAAAATATATAAATTTAAAGTTCCTATAACTTTTTTTTTTTTTTTTTTTTTTTTTCAATAATTTATTCAATGGCGTTTTTACATTCCTTCATACTTTTGCAGAGTGTTGTTTCATATCACAAACAAATATGATACAATATGCTAGAAATGGAGACGGTAATTTTAGTCTTTTAAACGTCGTTAAGAAGCCTTTTGACAGGTTCCAAATGGAAAGACTTTTAAAATATCCTAGCAAAACGTATACTTTTACCTGGGCATCTTTTTCGTCTCTGCACATAGACTCTGCCTCTAACATAACAATCTGTGCCACTATAAATGCACAAATTTACAGGGTAAAGAAAAGATAGGCAGAAATGCGTCATTCTGCCAAAAATTTTTCTCAAAAGTTTAGCTAAACCCATTTTCTGGCATTAAGCCTAACCATTCTCGGTTTTCAATCACTGCCTTTCAAAAGCTCGTAAATACATTTAACGTTTCGAGTTTTAACTAGCGTTCCACTCGCCCTAGAATACTGTTAAAGAGAAACTGACATAGTTCATGACTGAGTGTCCGAAGTTCAGAGTAAAACACAACTTGAGTCAACTTACCAACATGGTCTATGTGGTAATTGTCCCGCTGCAAGGTTCACTAAGCTAGACGTGAATTTTCTTGGGCCAAAATATCTTGCCACGACTGTCAGTATTTTACTAATGCGAACTGCTTTTAAAAAGTACCAGAATATTTTCTAACCTCATTCCCGTGATTTATCTCTCCCGATCGAATAGAAAAAAATTAATATCTTTGTTATTCATCGTATTTTATGCATTTTATGCACTACGACAAGTGGCGCGTTATTCCGAACGGCTCTTCAAAATTGGCGAGTACTTACATAACCAGATAGTTGTTTATATTGCACTACATTGCAGATCTTTGCATAATAGTTTGGGTATAGTTGCCAACTAGGTGTTGTGTTGTTGCTGACTGGATACTTTCATCACTAACGAGAATCCTCTTACATCGACGGTTTTCTTTGCCCCCCCCCCCCCTGCTTTGGATTGGAGTGAAGAGGCTCTTAACATCGAAGTCTTGAGTGCCGACGAGGGTGAAGTGAGATGAGATACCCGAGAAAACCTGCCGACCAGCGGCATCGTCCAGCACGATTTTCACTTGCGAAAATCAGGGAATGACCCCGTTGGGAATCGAGCCCGGTTCGTCTTGGTGAGAGGCGAGTAGTCTAACCACCCTACCACCGCGGCCCCGACATTTAATGGAAAAGGTACAGTGTAGATAATTATACTCGATACTGTAACTAGGATTTTCAATGGGAATCGTCTTTTAATTACAGGGAGACCTTGCTATAGAAGCAAAATGTACTTACAAAAATTTCGCCCAAGCTGATTTATTAACTCCCACTGCTTATAATCAATTTAAAAGCTTCATAAGTGACTGAATAGTAAACATACGCGTACATATTCCGTTAATATTTAACAATAAATATCCCGTAGCCAGGCTCAAAATTTAAGCAATTCTGAAGTTCATTACTAATAGTCTTGAAAGTTTATAATAATCACCTAAGACATGTTAAATCTAACTAATTTCTAAAAAAAAAAAGTTTTTTTGATAACATGCCTATTGATTTTGTCTAAGGTCAAACACTTTTAAAATAAAATAAGATTAAAAAAACTCTGTGTATAACTAAAAAAACTTGAACGACTATAAAATAACCACTAAAACGTTTCGGTCAAACTAAATTTGTTGTCATCTACACATGTTACACAAACTGGACAAGACCAATCATACGCATATATTAACTAGCAGCACCAAGAACGTCACGAAACAAACATGTTTTATACTCAAATTCGACTTTTTTTTCCAGAGAAAACAGTACAGGGACTGGAAAAATAGTAACAACAGCAGATTAGTTAAGAACACCTTCATGAGTAACTAAAGTCTTCCAACAAATTATATCGCGAACATAAAATTTATTATTATATGCCACAGAAGAAGCCGGAAAATTTATGGGCTCTAGATAAAATAAAAAACTACTACCACTATAAGGATCAGTAGGTACACCAGATTTTCGCGAAAAGATTTCACGGCCAGTTGCATTTCATAACACTTCACTTCATATCCAGTTTCGTTGTCTGGGTGGTTTCCGTGATACTCGTCTTGGGTGTTTGCCTACGAATTACGAAAACACACTTCGGACGACGGATATTGAGTGCTTTCGATACGTCACGCACGTTAGGACACGCCATTTCTGAGTGCTCCGAAATGGCTGAAAAATGTTTTTTCAAATCACGCGCGTAAGATACATACCAAACTACCCAAGAGCCCTGCAGTGAACCTTCCTTAAGACTTTCCACCGGTAAAATAATAGGGTCACCGCTGAAAGTCCTGTAGGTGCACGCAGCGCGACGAGAACACTGCACGCCTTGCGCTTAGCGGCGATGGTGCACTTGATTCGCGTGCCATTGTCACCCTTATCGCTCCCGCGTTTCTCGGCCTCAATCGCGGGAAAAAAAATGCCAATTGACTTCAGACTCGCCGCGAAAGTCCATTGGCTATATATAGTACATACTTATTTATTTGTGAATCAGTTTCGTACAATAATTCAGATCGTATGATCGTCCTGTGATTACGTTCTATGCCTCTGTGCACACGTATTTTTCGGGGCCGTATGCCGAGCGTTTAGACTGCTCGCCTCCCACCAAGGCGAACCGGGTTCAATCCCCGTCCGGGTCACTCCCGGATTTTCGCATGTGGGAACCGATGGCGCTGGTCAGCGTTGTTTTCTCGGGGATCTCCCGTGTCTCCCGTGCCCTTGCATTCCGGCGCTGATCCATTCTCACCTCATTTCTCCCTCGTCGGCTCTAAAGCCTGAAAATCATTTCTGGGGAAACTCCAAGCCGGTGTGTCTTGAATCACTGTTTTGGATATTAACTCCCCTGCTGGCGCTGGGACTCTGGCTCGGTGCGTAATTTTTGGCCACGCATGGAACAGTAATTTTATTTGCGAGGGGGGCAACGTTTGTTCCTTAAATTGTTATTCTACCATGGGACACTGTCTACAGAGAAATAGACGAGGGAAATGCTCCCGGGGATTAGTGTCAACCTAATGTATTGTGGTCAGCCGAGGGGTTGTAAACAGTTTTTATACTGTTGTTGCTGTTGTCAGCAGACCGCCAAGCTGCCTTGACACGTGCCGCCAGTCAGGCCTTCAGGGTGTAAAATTCGCCTGCCACAACGGCAACGCAAATTAACGAACTTCATGCAGCACAGTCGACGTCACACACAGTCTGCTTTATTCTGATTGGCTACAGCTCATCGCAACGCATCGCAGTATTGTGAAAACCGCTGTGCTTATAAAAGATGGGGTGGACGAAGGGGCAGGCACCTCTCAGAGGAACAGGATGAGGAACGTCTTGACTTGACTCCGGAGTGCGACAAAAGGCACACACAAGGCGACGAGTGTAAACGAGAAAGTCTGCGAGAGAGCAACACAGTGCCGCGGGTCTACTCTGCTCTCAGAGAGGGGGGAGGGGGAAGTGGCAGACTGGCAAGCATCCAGGCGGATAAACACCCCCCCCCCCCCTACAAACTTGCGATGTTCTCGCGGTGGGAAAAACTGTAGAAACACGCGGGATGGGTCGCACGTGTTTCCGGCACTGCAACTTCTTCCACCCATTTTTTTTTTACCCTTTCAAACCTCCTTCTAATAGTCCATCATTCGCAGTGTTTTCATACATACTTCTTGTCTAAAACCTTTGCAAAATTCACCCTATGAATGACGTGTTTGGTTGTTTCATAAAATAAGTACTCTAAAAAAAAAATTTTTACACCGGGATTTCTGATTTACTACGTTGCTCGTAGGTCAACTGAAAGTACGTTAATAAATTCACGCTGTCTCTGTACACAATACCACGCTAGACTTGACGAATGTTTTTTTTTGTAATGCCCCTACTGCCACAAAGAACATTCTTCATGCACTGCCAATTACAGGCAGTGCTAAACTTTTTTCGAGTAGTGTTTGTCTTGTATGAGACACGTTTTTATACTTATATTAACATAAAAGTGCTTTTATTTTCTGTTACATTGAACTTTTGCTTACATATAATTTAGCATTATTTTATAATTAGGGATAGGAAAATTTCGCGAGTTCAATGACCTGCTGGCTAGACTCCACAGACCTGTGTACACTCGGGACTCACCCGTTTATTCATTGGCTGCTGACCCACACAGTAGCCAGTGTTACTACACGGCTGACAGTATGGTACTCGCCACTTGTTTTCCTTGCTAGTCTGCTATTGGCTCAGTGTCGTCCAGGGCGTGTCTAATGAACTGTGATCCAATTGAAAAGTTGACTTCGGTGTACACATATGTTTGACGTCTATCTTGTCCTGAAATGAATTCGCGAAATTTTCCTATCCCTAGTTATAATTATTTCATTTCTAAGTAATGTGAATAAACAAGAGGGAAATAAGTGTGTTGATAATGCCTAGTAAGAAATAATTCTCATACGAAATATCATAAAATTGAGTGCGCAGGAATACGGTACGATGCCCGTTTCATTAAGCAGGGATTCAAAAAGTTGGAAGTATGTGTTATGCGTGTACTATCGTGTCGGAACATGCTGGCTTTACCGTTACGGAGCGATATATCGCTTCCGTAAGATGGCGATATATCCCAGAAATCGCTTATGTTGACATCACAAATCACAGCATTGCAAATATCGCTCATTAGAGGTATTGCAAACATTGCTGGTGCTGATAACGCGAATACTGGTCGAGCTTACATCGCAAATTTCAATATTGCAAATATCGATCTTATTAACATTAAAAATACTGTTCATGCTACCAAATGTAACAATGAAATCCACAAATATGTAAATGTTTTACGCTGAACCACAATAAACACTATAATGTTCAATAATGTCGCTACTGTAATATATTTAAAATATTTTGCAAATATTAAAAAAAAAAAAAAAAAAAAAAAAAAAAAAAAAAAAAAACTGAAATATCGCTATACCGGAACTTGTCAGAATCGTCAAAATCGTACATAATCACAACTTGCTAATATCGCATATCGTTAATATTTCGTGTCGACATACGTTATTCACGCAAAACTGATCACTTTTGAAAGCCCTGACCACGACCTACTAGTATACGCATTGTGTATTCTTCCACCAAATGTGAAATTAACATTGAATTGTGCCTGGTCACTTCATAGAATTCCTGCGCTATGTGCATTAAAAAAACAGAAAGCAAAATAAATAATGTCAGTGTTCACAAATGTTTACCTAACACTTATAATTCGACGTTAATACATGGAACTATTTATCCTCCGTGGTTACCAACTCTACTATAAGCTGTTCGCGGTAAAGTAAGCACCTTTGAAATCAACCTTAGAAAAAAGTCACTGTTCTTCCCTGCATATATTATAACGGGCCCAGTTAGTGACATATATCTAGTGAAGTTGTTAACGATGGATGGAAAAGTGCTCCCGTTAAAATAAGTGCAGGTTAAAGGCAGTGACATTTTTCAAAGTCTGACTTCAAAATTGCTTATTAAAGGCTGTTCGCGGTAAAGTGAGCACTTTTGGAATCAACCTTAGAAAAAAGCCACTGTTCTTCCCTGCATATATTATAACGGGCGCAGTGAGTGACATATATCTAGTGAAGTTGTTAACGATGGATGGAAAAGTGCTCCCGTTAAAATAAGTGCAGGTTAAAGGCAGGGACATTTTTCAAAGTCTGACTTCAAAATTGCTTATTAAAGGCTGTTCACGGTAAAGTGAGCACTTTTGGAATCAACCTTACAAAAAGTCACTGCCCCTGCCAGCAAATATTTTAACGGGAGCACTGAGTAACATGCGCCCAGTAAAATTGCTAACGATTGATTGAAAGTAGATCCGTATCTTAAAGTCGAATATAAAGTGTTACATTACCATTTGTGATAAATTAAATTATTTATCCACATCTTATTATTTTTAATATATCGACGTTTAAAAACGAGCAGATTTTTTACTTGTCTAACAATTTCACAGTTTCACTTGACGGAAGTATGAATAAAGTGGTGAGGCCTATGGAAATGTTAATTTTACATATGGTGGAAGAATACACAACGTGTATACGTGTGTACGGCTTTCAAAAATGCTAATTTTTCCGAGAACAGCGTGTAGTATCGTATAACGTTAATATTGGATATCCCTTGTATCTCTCTTTATTGTATATTGCTTTATAATTAGGCCACCTGTTTTGCGCCGAAATATCTACGCGAAGGCTAAGTCTCCAACGTCCTATGGCATGCGTGCAGTTTTCCTTTGGTTATTGGCCACGTGTCTTTGTCGGGAGACAGTTCCTTACCTGACCGGGCCAGTCAGGATTAGGTAACTCCGGCATTGAGTGTCCGTGATTCGCTGGCGGGCACCTACAACAGGTGACAGTTAAACTCAGCCAATTACAAAAGTGGATCTGAGCTGTAGTGTTTCGGAGTATGAGTCGATGTTGCGATTTTTTTTTTTAAATTATCGTTTCGTGGAAAATATCAAGTGTAAATTTTTTATTCTAAGAAAAACACATTACGTACAATGCGGACAAGTTGAACCATGTTTGGTAAAATTGTAAAATAATTTTTTTTTTTTTTTTTTTTGTATACAGCACCCTTAATCTCCCTTCTGTGAAGATCAGAAGTTTAGTGTGTCCGCCATGCTAGTGTGAATCACCCCATGGTCGAGGACAGCCCCGGGTGCATAACTCCTCTTACGCGCGCATTGTCAGAAGTTGAAATAGCCGGGGAGGTTCCTACACAGACACCCTCGCGAGGTCCCCCGAGGGAGACCGACCCGCGCCCGTCCTAGAAGGGAGAACTTTGATTCCGGGGGGGGGGGGGTGCTACTGGACGGTACCGACCGACCCTCTTGCTTCCATATCCCTCGCCGGATAATAAAACACTCGTCCTTGGTCTGCGCACCCCTTGTAGAGGGGTCAACGTTGCCCCTGAAGGCCGCAACCCGGACCACGCACAAGGTGGGTGTTATTTCGAATCCGTAGATCAGCTCTCAGAATTGTACAGTGTATAGGCTGTTTACCGTTGACTGAGCACTTTTTAAACCAACCTTTGAAAAATGTCACTATCCCTATAGGTAGAGATGATGGTTTATCGCGGGAAAAGTTTACCTCTAGTTAGGATTTAACGTACTGTAGATATATACAACAGTTTTCTTTCCTTATTGACCTCCAGCCGTGTATGAAGCTACTGGTCCATTTAACTGAGCCAATGAGGATTCTGGTATTATTAGGCATAACGTTCGTGATTGGACTGCAAAGAACTTAGCAGAGTCAAAAGCTTGGTCATCCAATCGTACAACTATAAACCAGCTATAGTGTCACTGAAGCTATGTTGGCTCAAAAATTTTTTGCGATTTTCCATTATCTCACCTATAGAATGTTCACGGTAAAGTGAGCATTTTTTAAGACACTGCTAAATATTTCCTTACAGAAAATTTTTTCTTTCTTCCACTTTTTAATAAAAGCATTGCTATGTATTTAATAAACACAGAGAATACATTTCATCACGCTTAAATTTGACTTGAGAGGTTGCAATAAAATATTTATTAGTGGTTGATGGCTTTTGAGTGGACCTTAAGAAGTGCTCACTTTAACGTGGATAGCATATACCGGCACATATTATATTCGCCGTTTCTTGACATTTTTTAAATCAAACTTTTGAGAAATCACAACATGTATAGCGTGTTTCGTCGTTTCCTAAATACGAATAACATATGCCACACGCGTTTTATTCTGTTGTTAACTTTAAAAGTGAAGTGAGGTGAAAATATTTGGGCTGCTCTTAACAGCGAGGTCTTGAGATCCGATGAGGATGATTGAGGTGAGTATGGAACAGCGCTGGAATGCAGGTGTGTGGGGGAAGCGGGAGATCCCCGAGAAGACCCGCCGACCAGCGGCATCGTCAAGGTGCGTCTCCCACTTGCGAAAATCCGCAGGAGTGACCGGACCGGGGATTGAACCCTGGTTCGCCTAGGTGGGAGGCGAGCGGGCTAACTGCTCAGCCACCGCGGCCCCAATGGGCAGATTAAGACCAACTTTATGTAGTACTTGAAACATGAACCGATTCGTGCGACAATCGGACCGATAACTCTTTACTCGTAAGTCTAAACTAAATTTAAAAGCAACGCAACGGTCCACCAATTTCTTGAAACTACTAAACACGAAGTTTTTACGATTTACGTGCAGTTGTAAATGCAAAGGGGATATTATCTGCAAAAAAAAATAGTGAAGCGTCCTGGAGAAGCAAGGATTTATTCACATGTATAGGCTATTTACGGTTAAGTAACGGTGGTTAAAGGATAAAGAATGACTGAAAGGAAAACGTAACTAGGGCCTCAAAAGTGCTCACTTTATCGTGAACAGCCGATAAGTGTGATCTCTTGAGGTTCGGGTACAACTTACGAATGGTGGTAACTGTTGGCACTGATAGCCTTAAAGATATTGGTCACCAAAATAATTCATAATTTAATATTTGTAAAAAATTACTTTTTAGCTTGTGGACACAAGGACATTTCCTCGCCCAAAAACATTTCGCACAAACGTTTTTTTTTTTTTTTTTTTGCGTAGTGCCCTGTCAAAATCACAATTTTACAGTTTTCGGAATGTGGTAATATTAAAAACCAATTACCGATATGAGATCATTCATTCTAAACTATGATGCATACCATGAGTTATTCCAAGAAATCTTTAAAATACAGCTACAAAATGTTTTCGGAATTTTTTCGAACTGCTTACAATAAAAAAAAAAATCTATTTTTATTCGTAACAGTCTATGACTCGTTGTAAAATATATTTTGCTAACAATACCTTAAATGAATTAAGACATAGCCATTTATTTCAAATTTTCAAATTTTTCGTAAATTATGTAATTTTTGTATGCCCCAAAAACAGTAAAACTGTGATTTCGACATACCATGATGCAAAAACTACGGGATATTACTTTTTAAGCGAATAAATAGTATACTTACTTATACGTATGGTCTACAAATTGAATGGTATGTAATTTGAAGAAATATAAAATAATTAATTGTTTTGTATACCATTAACATCGAACATCCTAAGAGTTTATCAGTTTATCGTCTGCACGGAGTTCACATTAAATAATTTTAGCTCAACTTCATGTTTCAACAACGTGCTTTTGTGCTGATACGATTTATGTTCGGGCAGGTTATTTTGTGCACTAATTCTCCCATATCTTCTGTAGCGCTAACGTTTCTCACAGATTAACCGCTCCACGGTCATTATTTTTGTAATTCGTTCATAATTTGGATTTTTTTTACCATGAAATATAAATTAAGGAACCACAATACACAAATTACTATGAAGTTTTTATTTTCCAGGTAGATACTTTTCTATCAAAAAATAGATTTTTTTTTCGCATAATCTATTCGTTACTTCCGAAATTTCTGAAGCCCTGCTAAAGTTCAACTTTCAGGATTTTCCTCCACCACATGCAAACAAAGCTTTACCGAGTCTAGAAAATTACACCAATAGGAAACCGCACCGCATTCATGCTCATTTAGTCTAATAATATTCTGTGTAAGAACTGTTTCTTATAATGCGTTACCAACACACATATTTTCTCACTGTTTTTATTAATATCAATTATAAATTGAATATTACAATTTAGACATAAAATATGAGTAAAAGTTAAATTTAATCAAACATAAAGTAAAGGCTGTTCACGATAAAGTAAGCACTTTTGAAATCAATCTTATAAGATAGTCACTGCCCCTACGTGCACGTATTTTAACGGGCGCGCTGAGTGACATGCGCCCAGTAAACTTGGTAACGATGTATGGGAAATAGTTCCGTATCTTAGCGTCGAATTAAAAGTGTTAGGCAACCATTTCTGATCACTTAATTATTTCATTCGCTTTCTGTGTTTTTAATGCATCTAAGTGTTAAAATGAGCAGATTTCTTACATTAAAGAAATATCACAGTTTAACTTGACCGACGCATGAATAAAGCGACAAGGCCCATGACAATGTTAATCTTACATAACGCGGTATAATGCACAACGTGCATACAAGTAGATCTTAAAAAGGGCTCACAAACGTGCTCATCTTACCGTGAATAGCTTATACTTTTATGTTAACACAGGTGTAAAACGCTTGTTATACGCGGCATATTTAAGAAACAAACAAATGTAATATATGTGGGGTGATTTTTCAACGGTTTGACTAAAAAAAGATTAAGAAACCGCTAATAGACTATAGAAGAGATCACCATTATTGTAATTAATTATATATATATATATATATATATATATATATATATATATATATATATATATATATATATATGTGTGTGAAAAAGAAACTATGAATTTTCAGTGTTGTTTCACAGAAACACAAATCCGTAAGCAATAGAAACTGGCACATGAAGTGGGAAAATCTTCTGGTGCATATTTCCAAACGAGTGAAAAAGAGTTGTCATGAGTGTGACATACATCCCGTGACAGGGTGAAAAGGCTACGTGTGAAAATACATCGTGGACATTCATCCAGCGTGGACGTGCCCTGACGTGTGTGTGACGCCTGCTGATGGGAGATGACAGAAGCTAAGTCCAGAACTGTCACGGCTCGTAATGACATCTGAAAATGAATTGCTGTTAGGATTGACACGGATATATTAAGGTTAGGAAAAAAAAAATTCGGCGAAATTTTCGTACTGTAGTCCTGGAACGGTGATATATCGTTCAGTCTGCGACTATGACATCCGAAATTACACAACACAATGAATGTTTCTGCTATACAATTAGCTGACACCTTAAATAAATGTAGTTAACGAGACAGAAAAATCTAGGGTGATATAAATTAAAATATTGCGTGAGAAACTTTGTGTTTAGTTTTTGTAGTTTATCGAAAAAAAATTAAGCAAAATAGTTAATTTCATAATTAAAATAATTAAACTTAGTAAACTGAGGCTCTTTTGAAACCTGCAGGATAAATTTGAAACCAGTTTTTCTTAGAATAATTGGTTTTGAACAATAAAATAAATTTGTAGCATAGAGCAATATTCGTACTTTTTTCCCTTCGCCTAAATCACGGTGGGTGCAAACATGAAAGCCGTAATGCTACGCTAGGTTATTAGGCTTCAAAGAATAGCATACAATTTAAGGGTTCTAGATCGTCATGGATGGTTTTTTTAGGCAACAGCTAAGACTGAAATTCATCCGAGTAGATAAGAAAATATAAAGTGTCCATATACTCATTGTGATAGTGCGTTTTTCTTCTTATTATTATCTGAAGCTTCCAAATATGCTCTCAAATATATATTTTTGTTTTCCACGATGATACTACAAAAAATTGTAAATAACCAAGTCCCCAAATTATTTTAGTGATACCAGTTGCCGTCCCGTATACAATTTAGTATTTCATAGCAATAATAACCAAACGTAAGTTTTACTATACACAAACGTTAAGACATTTCGGCATTAAGACAAGGCCGTCCATTTCTGCCACAGTATCTCAGAATTTTACCACGCTCTTTGGCAACTGAGAAACACTCCAGACTCTATTTGATCCGTGGACTGATGCGGCTGTGAATTCACCTTTCTGTACGACCGCCTCCTAACTTCGACAGAACTGTCCAGTTACGCTCTACTGGCAATCCACGTTCTATAGACTATTCGCAGTAAAGTGAGCACTTTTCAAGGCCCTGCATAATTTTCCCTTTCAATTAATTTCTACCTTTCCACCACTTTTTAATGTAAATAACATTTCAATATGACTAATAAACACAGTGCATATATTTCATCACTCTCAAAACTTAACGGTGCAATAAAATACATTTATTAGGGGTTAATACAAATCGGGAGAGCTTTAAAAAGTGCTCACTTTACCGTGAACAACCTATAGCAGATATTCTGCTTCGTTAAAGTACAGCCCCCGCCTGAAGAATGCCCCTAAGGATGTTTCGGCTGTTGAAATACTGAACGCAGCGCTCCTAATGGTCAAGATTGAATCCCGCTTTTTACGCCCTCATTCACTCGTCTACCCGGCGCGCGCGAAATGGGTTCCAGTGTGTTTATAATACTACTTTTTTTTTTATCGAACTATTTCGCTCGTGCACAATTTTTTTTACAGCCGAAAAGGAATAACACACCAGACCATGGCGGGACGTATCTTTCAACAATTCACGCTTATTGCAAACACTCGTTTGAAGCTATTCAACATGGCCGTAAACGACATTTTCAGACACGGGAGACCCAGCCTGCTTGGGCTGTCTATGCAGCAAAACATGATGCAGCTTAAAAATATTTTGGGTGAATTCCTTCGAAACTAGTCCAGGGCTATGCATTGAACTTTGATACAGATTTTCCACCAATAAAACGATCGGGTCACTGCTTGAATTCCTACAGGTATAGGCTATTCACGGCAAAGTAAGCATTCTTGAACGCCTCTTCATTTGAACTAGTAGTCAATAAATATATTTTATTTTCGCCTTAGACATTAACTTCCGAGTGAGGTGGAATATACATACTGTGTTTATTACTTACATTTGAATTTTTATTTTAAAAGGCGGCCAAAAGATGAAAAATGACTAGAAGGTAAGAGTGACTAGGGCCTCAATGCTCACTTCACCGTGAACAGTGTATACACCCGACACGACGAGAACACTTAACGCCAGTTCAGAGCCTTGCGCGTAACGGCGTTAGCGTATTCGCAGCACGTGGCAGTGTCGCCTTTATTGACCCCGAGTTTCTATGCCCCAAACATGGAAAATACATCGAGGAAGACAGGTCCTTTAGCATTAAAATGCGAGAGCATAAATGCAGGCATGTAACATCAAAACATTTTAACAAATGGTTTTAGGTGTAAATGATTCCTAAACCCTGAATTTCGTTTGCTCACCAAAAAAAAAAAAAACTAATCGCTAGTAAAGTTTTAGGTCATAATGTGTTAAGTTGTTGTACTTTTTAACTCCTGCAAGACGCCAGGCACAGAAAACAAGCTCTGGGAATTTTTTTGGCTTTCTGTTTTTGGATTTTAATTTTGCGCAACTTTTTTATACGCACAAAATAACTATTCTAACGAGGAACATCAATTAACTAATTTCTTATTTACACTCGATATCACAAGCTAATTAAAAAATTAATTTACCTCGAACTTGTAAAATGATATTGATTTATGTAAAAATTAGGATATAATCGAGCCTATCTTATAATTTCGGCCAATTGTTTTTTTTTTGTCTTCAATTTCTGCCGATTGAATACTGAATCAAGCAATGAAATACTCCTGCGTACCACAATGTTATTTTAATACAACATTTAAAAAAATGGTTTTAAGTTACAAAATTATGTAAATCGGTTTTGTTCAGTCCATCGTCATTCAACTACACTGTAATTCATTATAAGCTGTTCACTCTAAAGCGATAACTTTATAAACCCTAGTAACTTTTAACTTTCAACCATTTCTTATCCTTTAACTGACTTTTTAAAACAAATTCTTCCATGTAAGTAATCAAAACAGTGTGTATAATCCACCACACTCGGGAGTTAACGTCTGAGGCTAGAATAAAATATACTTATTGATTGTTATTATTTCAAATGAGAGGGCTTTCAAAAGTGCTCACTTTGCCATGAATATAGGCTGTTCACCGTAAAGTGAGAACTTTTTAAGGCCCTCCCAACAGTCATTAGCCACTAATAAATATATCTTATTGTAGCCACACGCACTAATTTTTAAGGGCAGTGAAATGTACACACTGTGTTTATTAGTCGCATTGCAATATTTATATTAAAAAGCAGTAATAAGATGGAAAGTGGATGAAAGTAAAAATTTGGAAGGGCCTTAAAAAGTGCTCACTTTACCGTGAACACCCTATAGTATATAAGAGACTGTTATCTTGCTAGACATCTCCAAGTTTTTGTTTTTCAGTTTCAAGAACAGAGAGATCGTATTTCTTGTTTTAGGGTAAAATGCAACCTTATAGCTTTCGTTGTTAGGTGCAGCTTCCGGTTTTAATTACGACCCCGCAATTTAACAGTTACATTTGCGGGCAAGTAAATGATTATTTTGATTTCCCTTGTAGAAATTTCCCACTTAAACGTAGTAGTGCAGTTGCCGTCACAGCACGTGTGTAACGAGCGCCTCGCCGCTCTCTCGTGAGTGGCCGCAGTACATCCATTCCGGTTGCTGGTTCCCTGCTGCGTGCGCCGAGTGTGTACTGCACTGAGCAAGCACTAGCTTAACACGAAACACTTTACCATCACACCACTGCGCAGTACGCTGTTCGCTCGTCTCGAGACGAACGCTCTACACAAGTACAGAGCACATAAAAATATTTAAAGTTTGCAACACTTGAAATCGTGTATTAACCCGTTAGGTGACACATTTATTTCAGAGTTGAAGTTTTGCAAATACCGTAATTTTTTTTGGTATGATCTGTGCTTGTGTTCAGCTTCTTTTTTTTCTTTCAGCCGATGTACAACGTGCTGTCTGTTCGAGGATATTGGCACTAACCATCCGTGTCGAAGAGGTGTAGAAAATTCCACAAATAATAAACGACCCAAGCAAGACTGGGCACTGGTGCCCTGCTGTGTACAGTTTCAGCCATAACTTTCATTCATTTGCAACGTGTCCACAATTGCGGACACGGTGACCGAACCATAGACTAAAGATGAAGTACACCGATCTCGCTGGCTGCGCACAATCAATCTCCGTGTTCCAACATTGAACTGCTTTTATGCCAACACGTCCAGCAAAAACGGATTGGTTTGGAATTTAGGTTAGATAACTGATTTGTAAACAAACACTTTGAGATGAATGTATACTTCTTCTGAACAATTTGTAATGCTGTTTTATTAAAGTCAAATTGGTAAAATTAGTGTATTCATATTAAAGTGCTTGTCATCTAAAAAATTAAGATATAATCACTTTAATCACTGTTCACCATTTATTTTGACAGTTGTGTTTCTTTGGGGTAGGTTAATGTTGGGTACATGCGCAGAAGACGAATAAGCGGTCTACCTCATCTCTAGTCTATGGACTGGACAGGATAATTCGGGACTGAACTGGTCAGCAGGAGACAAATATGAATCGCCAATGAATAAAGGGTCTCTTTAGGACTCGTGTGTAGAGACGCGGTGCCCTTCCTACCTCACACACCCTTCACCCCTTTTCGACCCCGGGGCCCTTTTTACAACAGCCTCAGGTTCCATTGGAGCACCCAGTCGTCTATCCCAGGATTCATCACTCCACTCCAGGGAGAGAACTGCCCGGGGCCCTGGATACTCTCCGGAACCCTCAACGACCGGCCAATTGTCATCAGCCGGCCGGACAGGACATTTGCATTTGCCCTCTCAGCAACAGCTGCGCTAACCCCCTCCCCCCCACCCAACCCTACTTTTCCGAAACCACCCCTTCTAGGTTGGTGGCGCTCTCCTACCGCACCCACCCCCACTGGTTTCTCCCTTCCCCCCTCGTCGTTTGTTTCAAATTTAAGGTCAATGGAGGGTTAAGGGGGTTATTTCCGAGAGGGTACTCCGCCAGGGGAGGTTCAAGTTCTGCGCGAGCGTGAATAGCTGCCAAACCCACCCCTCGCCCCTCACTTCGACCAACCTTATCCACCCCACTTCTACCGAGCTCTCTGGGCCGGGGAGTCCAGGCGCCGGGGAGACACAAATATGAAATATCCAGGATTGCACTTTCGTGTCCAATTACTCACAGTGACAAGTATCGATCCCTGGACCCTATGCGGTCACTCGTGGTCGCCTCCGGGACAACAGTGGACCATGTTGCAGGCGTAGACGTAGTATGGTATAGGCTGTCATCGGATAATTGAGCACTTCTGAAGCCAACCTTTGAAGAATGCCACTCCTTTTATAGGCTGTTCACGGTAAAATGAGCACATTTGAAAGCCGTGCATAAGATCTAATTGCATGCACGTCGTGTATTATGTCGCCATATGTAAAAATAACGTTGCAATGGGCTTCATCATTTTGTTCATGCGTCGGTCAGGTGAATCTATGGAATTATTAGAAAAGTAAATATGTTAAAAATTTAGTCATTTTTTACACTTTCATGCATTAAAAAAACAGCATCTGAAATAAACTATTTAAGGTATTACAAATGGTTACCTAACACTTTTTATTCGACGTTAAGATGTGGAACTACTTTCCCTCCATTTTTACCAACTTTACTGGGTGCATGTCACTCAGTGTGCCCGTTAAAATATATGCAGGATGGAGCAATGACTTTTTGTACGGTTGATTTCGAAAGTTCTCACTTTATCATGAATAGCCTTACCTGCATATACAGAATGTTGGGAAACTCAGTACCCAAGCTCCAGACATAGTTTATTCGGGCTAACAGTAACACGAACGCCCAACACACGTTTATATCCGGAAATGTTTTTAATATCAAACAATTGTGTTCAATGTTGCAGCATACAATGCGGTAGGATCATGACTGTAGGCTAAGCCGTATAGGAAGTAGGCGCGTTATAATTAAGTAATAATTAAGTGTCGCGTGTCTACGACTTATGCAACTTTCCATACACGCATGATCGCACCGCCTTGTTCCGCGGGTGTTGTACGCCGCAACTTTGAACACAATTATTTGATATAAGAAAGTTTCCGGATATACCTGTATAGGGCCTTTGTGTTGCTATTGGTCCGAAGAAGCCATGTCTGGTTTTGCGCACGGAGTTTCCGAAACTATGTATTTTAACGGGCTCATTGAGTGGCATGCGCCCAGTAAAACTGGTACCGATGGAGAGAAAATAATTACATTTTTTCGCTGAATTAAAAGCTTCTAGTCAACATTTGTGAATACTGAACCTTTTTTTTTTTTTTTTTTTTTTCCCCCGCACGTAAGTGCAATAAAAATATTTGTTAAATATTTACTTTCCTAATAATTTTACAGTTTCACTTGACCGACGCATGAATAAAGTACCTAGGCACATGACAATGTTAATTTTAAATATGGTGGAAAATTCTATAATGTGAATACAAGTGGATCGTAACACGGCTTTCAAAAGCGCTCAGTTCTCTTCCTGAACATCTTTTATAGAGCAATTGGTCGGTTCAGTAGCCACTTTCTAAATAATGATGTTGAGTGTCCTTTATTCTCCTCTAGAACTGCCCAAAAGTCTGCCATTAAAGGGGCACCATTAAGGTCAGGTTCATATAGGCTGTTCACGGTAAAGTGAGCACTTTCGACGCCCTAGTTACTATTTCCTCTCAGCCAATTTTTATCCTTTAACAACCTTTGTAACTAATAAACACAGTGTGTATATTCCACCGCACTTGGCAGTTAACGCCTAAGGCTAAGGTAAAATACATTTATCGGTAGATATTCCAAATGAAAGGGCATTCAAAAATGCTCACTTTACCGTGAATAAGCTATACCACAAAGACAGGGTAACTACCGGGAGCGCAGCAAGTGAAATTTTCAACAAGAAAGGTGTGGTTAACCAATAATTTTACGGTCATTACATTTATGTTCGTTCAGAAGAAATTATTATCAATAAAGAACTCGTTATTTTTTTAAGAATGGCAATCGAAGCCAGACGGATGGAAAATAATTTAAAAATACTATCAAGTGAATTAACAAAAAAATCGGAAACAGCAATTGCTATACAACTATTTTTTTTTTGATAACAGGATGTTGAATTAAATCGATGCTTCCAGTAGTCGTCAGAAGAATTATTTGGCCGAGTTTGTTGCAATATATTTCAAATGGGACACAGAGGGCGTCGGGCGTCGGAGCGATGGAGCTGTTCATGCTGTATTTCCTGTCGGCCAGAGGCCACCTTGTCAACAAAATTGGATGTCGGTGATCTTAACCATGATCTTTTACCTCAACACCAGTGACCTTGACCTTAAAATTTTCGAAAATAAAAAATTATAAATACTACATTAACAAATTAATAAAAAAAATTAAAAATGTTATAAAAAGTGCATACAATTATAAAAATAATTCTAAAATTTATTTTAGAAAAATTAACATTTCCGGAGGTCCTTCCAGCGCCTCATACAGGAGACGGCTGACCCTCATTTCAATATTTCATTGGCTATATAGTCGCTCAATATGCCTACCACCTGTAACTATTAATCATTAGCGTTAAATAACAAATAATCCCGCCATCCGCACCAATCAATTGCATCGCCCATTGACCACAAGATTACATACCTCTTTAACCCATATTTTCACGGTGCGTGAGGTGCTAACTGCGGTGCGTGCGGTGCTAACTGTGGTTCGTGCGGTGCTAATTCTGGTGCGTGAGGTGCTAACTGTGGTGTGTGCGGTGCTAATTGTGGTGTGGGCGTTACTAAAGATGTGGCACGGGAATTTAATTGCATTAGCATAGAATCAGTGCTGCAATTTTTAGTATGACTCTAAAATATCACCCCAAGTAATATGACAACGACAAGGTTATGTGTAATCTCACACGTGAACAAAATTTCAACACTCTTATACTTCAGCCTGATGCGAAAAAAAATTGCCAATTAAAATAATTTAGTAAGTTACTGCAGCTTAAGACAATGTTTCATTTTTTTCTTTTCAGAGGGCCATCGCTCGTATCGATATAATTTTAATTAAATATGACGAGTAGCATTCCCACCATCCATAATATTATCAAACCATACGGCCAGATATTTGAACTATCACACAATATCCACTGCCGTAACATAACTTCTGTCAAGAAACCAACCAAGCAGCTATCTCTGCTAAGTATTCCGATAAAATATTCTATCAAGTAAAACCTGGACTACATGAACCGATCATAGCATCAGTCGTTACCCACAGTCCATGCAATTAATACTTAACCAGTAATACAAAAAAAGTGTAATATCAATAAGTCATATCAACAAGTCATATCAGCCATACCACCAGACCAGCAATACACATAGGACATATTGTCAGAACATTCCGACAATCAATTTCTACGAAAATATTCAACACCAAATACTTATCAACCATGCCATCATGTCGTACTGGTTGTATAGACAAGAACATTCAAAAATCATATCCATGTCACGAGACCATTTCTACTAATAATGCTGAGAATCTACCACACTCCATGTATACCAAAAACTTTCCAATCATACCATCCTGACGGTATACACTACCTTTACATGTCATGTAAAGCATATTCAAATTATTGCTTTAAGTAAATGGCATACTACACCCATCACGTCGTTGCAGTTCGGAGGCCAGTCCTTTCGAAGATTTGCATTTTACACACCATCAGCTATTATTGAAAGTTTTGTCATAAAAGCAACACCGTTTTTTTTTCCATCTAATGATAGGATAATGAATGAAGCTATGTGTATAGACATATTCTCCGCGCTCTATTTCACACAATCAGTGGCTTGCTTCGTATTCAAACGTGCAGGAATTCATACACTTTACTCCTGCAGACTGACTCCTGTCGACTGATTCCTGCCGAGATTGACTCTTGCTGAGATTGACTCCTGCCGAGATGTTGCGGATTTGCTGGTCGATTAACAACTAATCTCTAAGTCATAAACATATTCATTCATATAAGCAGAAAATTAATCACGTTCATAGAATGCAGTGTTGGGTATCGACCACTCGTCATATGGCGGATGGCCGGCGCTGTTTGGCAAGCCATCGCCCGACGAATTGGCTAGCTAAACGAACAGATATTCGATAACTCACCATCGACGTCGCACATCTGCAAGCACACCCATGACCGTCGATGTAGCGCCATCTGATCGGGACTCGAACTGGCGTCATAATCGCCAACATCTTTGATGCCCAGAAGCATGTCTCTCCGTTTCCGAAACATATCGCAAAACTTTTCACGAAGCGTTCATCCAGTGTACGAACTTTTCCCATCGAATCACTTCATGAAACACGTTGTGAACGACACATCTAATTGAAGGAATATTTCTGGTTCCTACAGGTTTTTTTTTTTTTAAGGAGCCGAACTTATGCTCGCAGAAGGCCTTCTGCAATACATTTTAAATGTAAAAATATATGGAATCACACTGAGAAAAACCAGATACTCGTTCACCCCAGAATAAAACACGCAAATAAAACCACATATTAATATATAATACATTACTTTAATATGTATGTAAGCATACACATGTGTGATATGTATGTACATATATATATATATTGAAATATTAATTATTTTTAATTTATTTCATATATAATTATGTATTTATCATAGCTCATATTTCAATGTTCACACACATACACAAACACACAAGCACACACACACACACACACACACACACACACACACACACATATATATATATATATATATATATATATATATATATATATATATATAAAAACAACCAGGGCTTCTTTTCTTTTTCGCAATTTGATTTCAAAAGGGTTCAGTTACCAGCGAAACGCTGTACAAAAATTAGGAGTGGTGTGGAAGGGTGGCATGGAGTACGGCTATGAGGGTGTGTAAGATGTACCACTTTAGCACCCTCACGCACTGTTGTTCCCCATACTCCCACTTAAAAGAGACTTGGACGGCTGTTGCCCGGACCAGAGGGGTGCTAGGAGGCTGCAGCCAGCACTACTGTAATTATCACTGGACACACAAGTACCCGGAGCCGCGTGGCACATTCGCAGTGACAAATTGAACAGCATCCCTTGCCCGGAGCTCTCCGGGCGCTCGGCTCCGGGTGTCTCTCTCTCTCTCTCCAACCCCCTCGTGGACGGGGTTGGTAAAGGGGTAAGGGTCCTAGCCTGACTTCCCCACCCCCCTCCCCGGGCGTTCACTCGGGCGACGAGGTGGGCTCGAAATGAAAATTAAGTCTCGGGAAGGATTAACCCTCTTACAAAGTCCGGCAACATAACAGCTCGGAATACTTTTTTTTTTTTTGCCCCTTCCCCGGAAGATATGTGCAGCATTTCTCTAGCTGCTAAAAGATCCTGCTTGTCCCGTAATATATATGTTAATATTTCAAAAGGATAAACGGAAACATTCTCTTTCTTTATTTTCGCAAGTGTTTTGTGTGGAATAACGCGTTAGAACCTTGCACTAAGTTGGAAACTTGTGGTTCCAGCTACATGTTTTATTGTGCATGCAGGCTCGCTTCTTTACAACAGAAGACACCTCACTTACAAAAAAAAAGAAAACTCATTTCGGTAAAGGCCAAACTTTACGTATTTTTGTTAGCCGCGAGATTTTACACATTTTTTTTTTTTAAATTCACAGTTCTGCACGAATAACTGTGCTATACAATTAGCATAAATATTAATGTACTTAAGTCATTCGATTTAGTATAATTTCTTTTTAATACTGATATGAAATATAATTGTGTGAATAAAGTGAATAACGTGCCGACACAGACTTTAATCAACGACGTGAACGCTGTTTAAATATGCGACCCCCATGGAACTTTGAGGTTTATACAATTGAGACAAGTAGCGCTGAAAATGTCTCATTCTACGATATTTCCCGAAAACACTTAGTTACCAATCGAAAAATACAACATAACATTAGAATATTTTTATCGAATTACTTTTGTCAGGGTTTTATTAATACTACGTGTAAAATAGTTTTCACCTTCATAAGAATACTTTTCTAGAATTAAAATAATGGATGCTACTGCGAGTGAAGTGTATAGTAATGTTCAACACATTAAAAATAATATCGTTTCTCATACGTTACGCAAAAAGACAGGCGATCTCAAATTATCTTAATCAGTCGAATGCATATCAAATAATTGTCTAAGCCTATACGAAATCGGGAAAACGTTTTTTATATTTTCGTTTCCACGATGTAGTATATCACGTACAAAATTTCCTCTTGTGGGATAGTACACACACTGTAAAACTGTTTTCTTTGCCGGAAAACATAATTTTTTACCGCAAAGAAAAAAATTGTTTAAGTATGAAAAGCTGAAACGTGAGCTTGCCACAAACATAATTATTTTTATAGGGTGTTCACAGTAAAATGAGCACCTTTGAAAGCCCTGCTTAAGATCTACTTGTGTACACGTTGTGTATTCTTCCACCTTAGGTAAAATTAACATTGCCATGGACCTCGTAACTTTATTCATGCGTCGGTTAAGGGAAACTGTGAAATTATTATAAATGTAAACATTTTATCTCTCTAGCATTTCTTACACATCGAGGAGTTAAAATACAACAGAAACTGTAAGAAATAATTTCAATATTCACAAATGGTTACCTAGCACTTTTTATCGACGTTAACATATGGAACTACTTTCCATCCATTATTACCAACTTTATAGGGGAACATGTCACTCAGTGCGCCCGTTAAAATATATGCAGGCAGGGGCAGTGAAATTATCTAAAGTTGATTTCAAAAGGGCTCACTTTATCGTGAACAGCTTTTATCTCGATAGTAATGACTGTGATAACAAATCATTGTCGTTACGACAGTTAAGCGGACGCCTTTCTGGTAGTTAAGTTACACTGTAAAGAAAATATGTGCTCTAAAAAAACAAACGTAATTAGTAAATAAGAAATAAGTGACCATTTCTTCAAAACCAAATTTACTTAAAAAAAAAAGGCGCTATGATAGATCCGAGAATCAAACACATAGTCGTACGTATCTGACGCGAATATTCTGAGATATGGCTCTTTGAAAAAGCCGTTTTTAGCCATTCTGGAGTGCTCAAAATTAGTGCTTCTAATGAAAGCATTGAACTACCCTCGTCTGAAGTGTGAATTTACAACACCCTGCAGCGCAGTTCAAGCGCCAGTTAGACGAGAGACATTAAGTGCCTCTCAAATCTCTCCACTCATATATGTATGCATTTGCAGTGACGCCAAGCGATCGTCTCCTTTGCGAATGTACTTTGATAAGTAATCAAATAAATATTTTTAGTAAGAATGTAATTAAATCTGGAGGACGATCGCCAAATACCAATCAAGAAGCAACAAAAAAAAATAGTTACTTGAAATATTTCTTTTAACAGGTATGGACACTTTACACACGTGTGACAATTTACATGTTCGTGGCGAACTGAGTCCTGAAAACCGTGTTTAAAATATACCTTGCTCTTCATTTCGTACCCTTTTGCCATATGCAAATTTTCCATGCCAGTCAAGTGGAAACGCGAAACTTTTACGAACCTACATATTTTACTGTTATAACAAATACTACTCTGATAGGTAGGCCTATTTATAAAGCAAAAACCACGAAATTGATTTGCCGTCATTTAAAACATTACACTTATTTACGGTACAACTTCGAGACCTGTAACTATTTCACTTAGGCCTAAGGCCATATTTCACGATACAATATATGAAATATATTTATATAAGGACCACATAAATGTAAATATTTGTAATCAAATGATTATAGTTTTGGAAATATAGCACCCTAAAGGTTGAAAATTTCGGAATATGGGAGATCAAGTTTCTACGTCACTAATTAAATTTCCCAACTAAATCACATGTTATGTGATTTAGTTATATATTTTATATGTAACTATATATATATATATATATATATATATATATATATATGAATTATGTGTCAAGAATATTTTCCCAGCGGTACTAGGGTACTGGCATCCCGTATCTATTTTAAAATAGATATTGATGTTTTGGCCATCAAATTTGTATTCGTCCGAGGGAAAATAATATTAACATTTATTAATTTTTTGTTGGACGGATATACATGTGCTGGCAAGAAACATCAGTACCAATTTTAAAAGTAATTCAGGATACCCGTTACCGAGTACCAATGGTAAAATATCTTTGTCACTTAATTAACATGTGCATACCATATAGATTACAGGACATGTGATCTATATGGCAAAATTAATTACTAGCATAGAAAATTGGGCTTCCATATTGCGAAATTTTCAAATTTTCGGTGCTATATTTTGAAATCTATAAACATTCGACTAAAATTTGTATCTTTATGTAGTCCTTATGTAAATCTCTTTCAGTTAATGAAATAAGAAACTATCGTGAAATATGGCCTTAACGAGCTCCCAACTTAAATAGGAGTATACACACCATGAGTGTACGGCAGCAGATTTTATTCTTCCCAAAGGTTGAACAAGCTAGAAGACAGGTTTAGTTGCATTGGAACATGCTGTCAAATTGAACAGAAAATGAAGATTAAACAATTCACACACAGGTTCCACGTTCTACAGGAGGGGCTAGAAACAGCAACAGCAGGAGCACTTAGGGTCACGGTGGCTGAGCGGTTAGCCTGCTCGCGTCCCACCAAGGTGATCTGGGTTATATCCCCGACCACGCCACTCCCGGATTTTCTCATGTGGGAACCGTGCCGGACGATGCCGTTGATAGGCGGGTTTTCTCGGGGATCTCCCGTTTCCCTCGCCCTTTCACTGCGGCGCTGCTCCATACCTGAATCACCTTCATCGTCACTCAAGACCTCGATGTTAAGAGCCGTCCAAGTCTCTTCACTCACTTACTCAACACTGGCACTTGTGGAGGATCTATCTCGTGTAAGGCTGTATCGGACAGCCTCCATTCGGACATTATACTCCATTCACGAATACTTCCAACTTTCTTAAAGACCTGCCAAAGTTCTACATTCGTTAATATTCCTCCAGTTCATTACAGACAAAGCTTATAAAACGACACCAGAGGGCCAACGCACCACACTCTTGCGTACTCAGTGCAACAATGTTTTTCATAAGATCTATTTCTCACTGGGCATTATCAATATACATATTTTCTCTCTGGTTTTATTCGTATTAGTTTCAAGTGAAATATTACAAGTAGAAGTTAAATTTAACCAAAGATAAGGTACTTTTATGTTAACACAAGTATAAAACGCTTGTGATACATGAAATATTTAGAAAACAATTAAATACGTCATACATGGGGCGTCTTTTTTTTTTTTTTTTTTTTTTTTTTTTTTTCCAATGTTCGATTCCAAAAGCGTGAAGAAACCGCGAGTAGACTGTATAGTCTGTTCGCAGTTTATTCATATTTTAAAAATCGAACCTTGGAAAAAACACTCTATGTATCACGTGTTTAGTTATTTCCTAAATACATCACAAGCGTTTTATACCTCTGCTAACTTAAAGGTACATTATATTATTTTTCGTTAAATTAAAGTAACCATGTAGTTTATTTATAAATTATAATATTTCATTTATAATAAGAAGTGAGAAAGCATGTGTGTTGGTAGCACCTAGTAATAAATAGTTCTTGTGCAAAATTTTATTACGACTGAGTGCGTACGAATTCGGTGCTTTGTTCTCTGCTGTAATTATCTAGACTCGGTTAAGCTTTGTTTGCAGGAGGCGGAGGAATGTCCTCTGGAAGTAGAACTTTGTCGGGCTCCAGAGAATTGCGAAAGTAACCGTGAATGGATTACACGAGCTGCGAGATCGCCTCTTTCCTCGGAGCGCGGAGGGATGGAGTGGTTGGGGGGGGGGGCGCACCTGTTTTCCGTCCGATCCTCCCCCGAGGCGAGACAATACGCGCGGATATTATAAACTCGGTGTAATTTTGCACGGCGAGGAACGGGAGACCGCAGATGGAATTCCGAGGAACCCGCCCCGAGAGGAGAGCGCCGTTAACACTGGGGTCGCCACCACGTCAGTGGGAAAGAAGACACCAGATGAAAGGCCGCTGCCGAATTGATCATAATGCGATGTGCCGCTGACGTTCCGCTCCTTCACGCGACATGAAAGGACCCAGGTCGCCATCCGCGGCCCACGGCTTTAAGTTTCCGTAATTAGTTTTCCATGTGCCGCGTCGCTCCCCGCTAGTGGGAGAGCTTAGAGTCTTTGTGGACCCCCGGGCGATCCCGAGCTCCATAAAGGTCTTGGCGAAGGGGGGGGGGGAGAGTAGAAGATGACCCTCGGAAGAAGTGTGCTCTCCGCCGTCCGAAACCCCGCGATTTTATCACGTAATCCGCGGCCACCCGTTTTCAATTCGGGCCTTGCCCCGAAAAAACCACTCGCTCCCTCTCCCAGATACCGCCATTCACAACTTCCTCTCTCTCTCTCTCTCTCTCTCGCTCTCTCTCTCTCTCTCTCTCTCAGGCTCCCGTCAAATTCGTTACAGATGCCCCGGTTTTTTGGTTCCAGGAAAATATGAAGCTAACTCGTGGGAGAGATACTAGTTACTCCGTCGTGCCGTGCCATGAAGGAAGAGCACAGTACTTTTTTTTTTTTTTTTCACTCCGTGTCTAAGCGGTTTCTCAGTACTTCCAAATTACGGGCAGGATTTTCACAGCAGATACGCAGCTATAGTATGACGCCGAAATGCTTGTCCCATATTAAGAGGCTGCATTGCCCCTTGTACATGAATTACTCGTTTTAGTGCCATAACAGAATAGTCAAGAGTCCTTACTGAAAATGTTTCACTATAGAAGAATCACATTTCATAGTTCTGTGCAAATTTTTGTAATTGTTAGTTAATAGGCGTTCCCTGGTTGTCATTAAAATGTCAGGATGAATTATCATTTAAAAGATATGTCCGTAATTATGGGTGAGGTGATCGGCTATCGCATTTTTCAATCAATCTTCCTAATTTTAATACAGGAAAAAATAAGTTAACATCTCGAAATGGCGGCTTACACGAATCACTGACTATTGTTATGACAATACACAGAAACTCCAGTACGTTAGTTTGAAGTCCATGGCGATAACGTTTAAAGCTGCAGTAAATGTATCAGCAGGGATGTCATTATAAACCTTAAATTATTTAAGATATTACCAAGCGATCGGTGTATTTATTTATGAAAACTATGTATTGGCCACCGCACCGCATTTCGTAGTGAACTGGTAATTGAGGAAAGGATAGCTTCGTATTCTCAGGATAGTTAAATATGCCAATTAAAATTATTGTTTCACATAAAAACCTTATTATGTTTCATATTAGGTCCTCCAGTTTCGTACACCGGGTCCCTCACTCATGTGAGCTAATATTAATTTCATATATAGTATTATTTAATTAAAACATATGCGCCTGTTTGAACATAACAGCTTGCCAGACAAGCGTTTCTTTTACTTAGAATCTTAAATGCCACACTGTTAAATTTCGTAACATATTTGACGAAACATCTTGTGCCCGTAAAAGAGGGAAGCCGACCGTAGAGATTCTCGACTCGATCCTTCTTGAATTATCGTCGGCAGAGCGAAAAGAAGCGGCGGTTCTTATGTGCGCTGCGTTATTAAATTAGATTTCGGAGATAATAAGTTAGAAATTCGAGGAGTCGTTTTGAAGCGCATCTTCTCGTCCCAGGGATAAGTTTTCCCAGCCTCGGTTTCGATGACGAGCTGCTGTTGTTTGACCATTCGATTTCGGACGTTCTAGGCCACTTTTTTTATAGTTTTGTTTTCTTCTCTGTTTGTAATCCGCCCGGCAGCTGGTCCGGATAAAGAATGCGCTGTCAGAGCGAAAGATCGATGACGTTCGACTTTTCATACTTTCCTGGAAGGCGCAAGGCCACAAGAAGCTCTAGAATTAATACGACACCTGATCGCGATCGATGTTAGTCGCCAGTCGAGCATCTGGCGTATAAAAGAAAATATCGTGGTACAACTGGAAAGGGAAACAGGCGGGATAAATTGTAAAAAAAAAAATTACCTGCGAAAATATTTTTCTTTAGCAAAAAAAAAAAAAAAACAATTCTCGGTAACTATTTTGTTTGCAGTAAAGAAACTGTGCATTAATATAAAAGAAATCGTTAAAGAAACTGCTTTTAAAATATATTCTTCACACATTATTTTTTATTTCATGGCAATGCTAATTTTTTTGTAGAGAACAAACAAATTTCTTTGAGCTGGATTTTTTTACAGTAACTAAATGTTACTTTATGTCAAAGGAAAGCGTTAAGGGACAGCATATTAAAACTTTCCTTTAGTACGCTGTAATTTTTTAGCACGTAATGAAGTATACTGAATTATAAATTATCAAATAACGGATTCATATTATCGACATAAAAGTTAGACCTTCAAAACGCTGTAAGTGATTTTTCCACAAAAATTACTGCTGAGCCATTGTATACGACAATGCATTGTCGTCAATACATAGATCAAACAAAAATCTTGTTTCTGGTAAACTTAATTTGTAATGGTTCATATTTATAATCGTAATATTTCTTTGCTGCAACAACTTGTATGTTGCAGCAAAAAAAAAAAAAAAAGGCAGGCTGTTACGATTGCAGTGGGTAGCTGATCAAATGATTTTATATGTATACACTACTTCACAATGTGAAAATTTTTTATTAGAGGTTTATTTGGTAGGTACTCAATTTTCTAACAACATAGCGTAACTTCTTGACTGTTGATATTAGTTAGCCATCTGGCAACAGAGTGCGCCATGCATTCTTGACTGCAATCTAAGGGTGAGACGCACTATAACTTCTGACGATAACCCCAAGGTACGCGGCACTGTAGCATCTGCAAACGGCAACTTATTTACGCAACTGCGGCCACGGATTTCATCTTTGGCACAGCGGTCGAGCATACAATAGGTGACATGTGTTACTGAATGGTTACACCAGCAGTGCTAAAGCCACGTGCTCGTAAATTCGGACACATAAGTCGAATGGCCATCTGATGTTAATCGGTTGCGAAATCAACTTCCGAATTGTGCCCAATAATCAGCTGAACACCTCGTTTGACAGAGTACTTAGAATCATCATATTTATGCACGTCGAACATATAATAATGTGAGCCTAAAGTCAGCCTAAAACAGTTTACCATAAAACCACTCAGTCTAAAGATTTTCGTTCTTAAATCAAGCAGCCTAAAATCGTCCAGGTTAAAAACATTCAGTCTAAAACCTCAAAGTGCTAAAGACGCTCATCCTAAACACGCTTAGCCCACCCGGCGCTCAGTCTAAAATTGTTGAGCCTAATTTTATGCTGAAATCCTTTTGACTGAACGTATAGGTACTCGACTCAAATACTTCGGGAATGGCTGACGACGTAGGTATGGTCTCGAACTTTTACTAACTATTTTTGTTAAAATATTAAAAATTAAGGAGAGGAATATTTAGAAGTTATATTTCATGAATTCTCAGTTAATAAAGAGCATACTACGCACGGTTGGCAATTTTTCTTATGTCAGTCTCGTTCAAGCCACTTTAATCTTACGTATGACTGACATTTATACTAGAATCTAGTTACATCGGAAACGGTTAAGTCTGTCAATTTTCACTGTTTAGCGAGGCGTTGTAGCGGCCACAAGGGGACCAGCCGGGGTGCAGAGTTTGATCGAGGTCAGCAGGCGCGTATATAAGTGAGGGGATCAAAAAGGTCCCCCCCCTCCCCGCCCAAGCAATAAGTCTAGAGGTCGCCGAGCCAGCGGTCTGCGTGTCTACAGCAACGAGGCGTGGGCGGAGCCCTCGTGCGTCCGTCGTGCGGCATCGTCTTGAAAATTCCAGTGGTGGGTGAAACGCCGCCTTGTTGAGTGTGAGAAGGGGTTTGGAAACTTAGAGGCCGCGATACCTTATAGAATCGGTTTGCTGAGCGTGCTAACGTCTGCATTTGTGTAATAGTCACGAGAGTTAAGCGGCTAGCAGAATGTGGAGTCACTTACTTATAGTTGAGCATATTTATCCGATTATCGCATTAGAATCACTTAACTTGCAGTGAATGTTAATGTTGAATGTAAAGCTAAAGTAAATTGTATCTTTTATACAGTAACGTCAAGTAACGGTTGGCCTATTACTGAGTTACATTTCCCCTTTATTTGAGGTAAACCTTTTACATCAAATCAGTTTATACCCCCTCTGGTTATTAGAACCAAGGAGATATATAGGCTGTTCACTGTAAAATGAGCACTTTTGAAAGCCCTGCTTAAGATCTACTTGTATACACGTTGTGTATTCCTCCGCATTATATGGGCCTCATCACTTTATTCATGCGTCGGTCAAACGAAACTGTGTGAAATTATTCAGAAAATAAATACTTTACAGATCTGCTCATTTTTACTCTTCGGTGCATTAAAAAAAAACAACCAAAAAGCAAAAGAATTAATTTTAAATTATCACAAATGGTTACCTAACAGTTTCTATTCGAAGTTAAGAAATGGAACTACTTTCCATCCATCTTCACCAAATAAACTGGGTTAGTGTTACTCAGTGCGCCCATTTAAATATATGCATGTAGGGAAGGTGTCTTTTTTTCTAAGGTTCATTTCTAAAGTGCTCACTTTATCGCATCTGTTATCCACATAAGTACATAGCAGAGATTCCTTGTTTTATTGAGCTTGTCTGTTCAGTCATCGTGGCGACGATTGTGGCCGTGTTGCACATTAATTATATTTATGACCATAACTGTATTTAGCAAGGCACAAGTTCCCAACCTCCCTTGCCGCTAATCTGATGTGTGGATTTTTCTACACCTCTTTGACATGAATGGCTGCAAGACAAGTGACAGGTACAGAGCACATCAAAGAACTTCGTGATTGCATCAATTACACTCATAAATTAATGTGTGGCCAAATGGGCTTAAAAATACTAGTATTCCAACTAGTTATTTATTCTTCGCGCTGCCATAATTTAAGCAGTTTTCCTTTGACATAAAACTATACTAGAAAATTTTGACAAAGATTATCATTAGTGCACAGTATGAAAAAAAAATCAATCTCTCAGCCATGTTTAGATAAGTTGAGGTAAATATTAATCGAAAGTGAATCGCATACTCAGTATCAAAATCTGTTTTTAACGTAATAAATGCATTACGAACGAAGTCTTTCTTGCTCTAAGCTGAGCCGACTGGCCTAGCTAACTTGCCGTCCGTGTTGTAGAAGAATGAACGACATTACCAGAAGAGATGGAGGGGTGTATACGGCTGAATTAATACAGGGAGAACCCTCAAACCACCACATCCCCGAGCAAAAAATCCCTAACCTGATCCACCAACCTAGACATAGGAATTGGGCGTAAAGCCACTGACGCAATCGGAAGTAGTTCATTTATTAGTTACATTTTTGCAATTAATTATAAATTTCGTCGCTGCCTGGTTACATTTTTTTTTCCCCCGCGAATATGTAGCCCATCAATTTTAAAAACAGGATTTTAACTTATTATTTTGCTATAAGAAAAGTTTTAGTAAATGACAAGAGTGATAACATAATTTCCTGGCTGTTAATTACATGTGATTCACTATTTTTTTATTTTTTACGTGCATTCAGTTTTAAAATATGTGGGATTATTTAAGCACGTAATTATGAAAGAAATAAGGTTAAATAATTTAATATATTGTTATTCGAAACTGTGACTCCGGCATGAAAAGAAGGCATCATAATATGTTTATTTCAATTATCTCCAGCAAAACTAACCACAGGTATCTCAGACGGGTGTCGTATAATTTTCTGATATGTAAATATTTGACACATGTTTGAATTTTACATGTGCGTTATGTTGTAAGCATTACTTTTCCTTTTTCGGTTTATCAAGCATTAAAAATATTGTAATTTGAAGGATGTGTATAGATATATGTTTTTTTTTAAGTAAATCGCCATTCTGTGTATCGAGTGTTATTGTTTTATTTTTAAAAAAAGTCATTTTTAGTGGAATCATTTGCATTGCAAGTTATAATGTTAAAGTTTAGGCGGTATCAGAAATTGTTAGAAGTAAGAACCAGTTTCCTGATACTGTAACAGGCTAGAAAGTTGTATTACTCTGCAAGTAATTTCCAGGTAAATTTTGTTCGCAGGAACAGCGAAGAACCACTGTTAAGAAACTTTGATGAAAGAAGGTGAAGAGAGAGAGAGAGAGAGAGAGGAGAGAGAGAGAGAGAGAGAGAGAGAAGAGAGAGAGAGAGAGAGAGAGAGCAATTTCCTAACCTGAGCGATTAGAGAGAAGCGATTAGAGAGAAAGCTGAATACAAGACGACTATGTAAAACTGCACATTTCATGCTGAAACTAAGCATTCTTAACATTTCTGTGAAATAAAAATTAAATTGTTGTCTTGAATACGTACAGGTTGCTCCAGAATCTGCGCCTCCGAACAAGATTTTACTTGCTAAATCTGGTAAGGCTATTTGGTGGATGGAAATTTTTTTTAAAACGTTTCCAATAATCCACTACCAGGATTGACCGTCATACCCTGCAAACTGAATCTATACATAAAAGACGGAAAAATATAACTTTCTTGACGCTGTGTATGTAACGTGCTTGGCAAATACACGATCTTTTGTAGCTACACCAATATTCATGAATATTCAACGAGGATAATAACTCATTCAGGATTACTCCTTCTTCAGTTATATCTTCATGGTAATGTTGGACGTTTTCCTAAGAAAGTCGAGAAGAAAGCTCACTAATGGTCGCTACAGTTTTCCTAATGCAGGGTGCAAGGCACATCAGCTTATTCTGTATATGTCTGTTTCACGAAAAAGCGCATGAGCAGCTAGTTATGTCACTCTTGCACTAAACAAGCAACTGATAAGAAATGTAAGCTTACTCAGGAATACGTCCAAATTGCCACAAAGATAAAACGAAAGACGGAGTTATTATCCCGTAGAATATTCGGGAATATTGGTTGATATGTAATACAGATGTAGCTAAACAAGATGACGTATTTGTTAAGCAAGTTACAGTGTCAGAAAAGTAATATTATTCTGTATTTTATGTATAGTATCAGTTTGCAAGGTATGACGACTAATTCTAGTAGTGGATTGTCGGAAACGTGTTTTTTTTTTCTAGCGCTCATAACAGACCTGCCCCTTCTTATAACTGTATAAATCATTTTGATGTTCGTAATAATATAAGTTTGAAGACTTGCTATTCATAAATGTGTAATAAACCAGACTGCTGTTGTTACGGCTAGGCAAGCTCCTCTATGTATTCTTGTAAAAAATGTTAAACTTGAATTAGGAGATGAAATATCGATGTTTCAAAAATCAGCTGGAACGATGGGCGATGTTCATGTTTTGGATCATGTACAGATAGTGTTTATTACGTAATGTGTTTTTGGATCGTAACTAAATACTGCTTAAGTTGCGATTTTATGACGCAATTTCTTCCAGGTTGATATCCCGTTCGACTGTTGTTTTTGTTTATATTAACTTAATTTGTCTTGCATGTTTCGAAAATTTTCTAGGGAACAAGTTTTTTTAGGAATAAGCTATAGTGACACGTAAATAACAACTGCAATATGTGAAGAAATCGGGTATGCAGAGCTGTAGTTTTTTGTCAGGTAGTGCAAGTAAAATTTCGTAAGACGGAATACTCTCAATATATAATTTCCATTGATCTTCGCATGTCATCAGTTAGTGTAATTCCCGGGAGTCTGTATAAGCCCATGTGTAACACGCGCGAGCCCACACCCACACACACACACACGCAAAATATCATAGACACAGTTATGTATAACACACAATTTCATAGACATGGTAATCATAGACTAAAGACGAGGTGAACTGATTTTCGTGCATTTGTACTCACACGATTTGCTAATATTTTGCATGATAACTGTTTCTTACTAGGTATTACAGACATGCGCATTTTATTATTGTCTTCTCTGATATTAATTAAAACGGAAATATTAAAATTTACAGCACAAATATAAGTAAAACATTCTATATAATAAAAATGAGATATTTTATGTCATATTTAGGAAACAACCAAACACGTCATACAGAAGTGATTTTTCAAACGTATTGTCACGCGCTATAGCTCGCACCGGCCGTGAACTCCCGTTACATGCGCGGTCCGGTTTTGAAGTTAACAGAAGGGGGAGGGGGCCCACCTCCATCCTCCCCTCCCCAAGACAGGTACACTCACTGCCTCCCCGCCTCCCAGCCACGGGGTGGTCGAGGAATGATTGACAGCGGTAAGACCTGGCTGGCGTCACTGCCCCTCCTCCTCACCCTTGCTGGAGAAGCCGACAAATGTAGAGGAAGCCCAAGAATATTCTGGTAAATATGACTTTTGTCGCAACGCGGTATTTAGCGAAATTTCTGGGTGATGGCCTACGATCCTATAAATACAAGCCACAGCTGGACTGCCGCTGTCTGGCAGAGGCCAGCTGGCCGAGTATGGGAGCGAAGTTATGTACGGTGAGGGACGGATATTGCAAGACAGCGGCGGACGATTTGTTCGTGGTGGGAATGGACGAAAGAGCGCGAAACCCGACGATTGAAGGCTACTGTGCGCGAGGACGCTCGGAGGACACGAGAACATTGCGGACTGGTGGGATCTGGACTGAACTGATGTGGGACTGAATGAACACATAACACATATTTCACTGTAAATATTGTAAATGTCACATATGAACATATAATTTTTAAAATAATGTAATAGGTTTAGATACACTGCATATTGGGACTGATTTATAATTATTATATTACGTTCATTTGTTTTAGGTAATTGTAAGTTTGATTTATTGAAGACATTAATATCGTAACCAGCAAGTGATATCAATTTATTGTGAAATGTTGAGTTAAGAGAGTAGTAGTAGGGGCGTGCCGATCCTACCCCAAAGGGGATGTTGCCTTTATTGATATTAAAGAGTTAAATTGATTGAAAGGGTTAATCAAATTGATTGGAAGTGTTAAATGTATTGAAAGGGTAAAATTTATTGAAAGGGATATTTTTAAGCCTATTAAACCGATCAAAAATATATAATCCGATTTTAATCATATTAAAAAAATTAATCTTTGTTTTTGTGTTTGGTGTAAGAGTGTACTAAGGGTCTTTATTTTATTTCTTTCTTTTTGTGGGGAGCAGCTGCGGTACGTCCTCACCCTTGGAGCTCTGGCACTCAGATGAGGTGTGTCGTGTTGGGTAAGGAGGAGAATTTATATGTGCTGAGTTTTGTGCAAGAGTGGCATAAGTGTAAATTTAGTTAGTGATATTGCTCGTAGACGGTGGTGGGAAAGAGAAAATGTTATGTATAGTTAACACACGAGAGAAATTTTTGCGTGTTTAAACAAAATAAGTAATAAGTTTTAGGTATGAAAAAATAACACGAGAGAGAATTTTAACTACGTGAATAATTTGGTGTCGACAAGTGCTAAACAATCACAATTACGTGAGTCTCCAGGTGTCCTAAAGAAAATTATCTATCTACAATGAAGCAAAAATGTCCCTATAAATTAAACAGCTAACGAACACAATAACAAGGTATTTGAAAAAAAATTACACTACTTGATGCCTCTTGCTTGTACCTGACATGATTTTAAAACAAGTCCGTCCGCCTGTGAGACTGGTGAGGAACTTTTGAAATGGAATCCATACGTTAAACAACGATTATTAAAAAAGGAATAAATTTATTAACATGCGTGAAAAAATAAAATGCTTAATATACGTTAATTAGTTCAGGAGGTCGCTGCAGCACTGACTTGGATATACCACTTACATCAACTTATAAGCTGAACGAGGTGTTGATAGCAAACATAGCCTGCGACGGCCTAAGTTTGATTATAGACTGAGGTGAAATCTCGGAAATGAACGAAAATACAAAACGAATATTTCCAAACAAATTAAACTGCTAACGAACACAAGTACATGACAATCACTAAACAAATTATGGAACCCAGCTATCCTGTTTTTTTTTTTTTTATAAATAAAATCGCACCAGGAGCTCCCCCAAAAACACATCCGTCCGCCTGGGAGGCTGGTGAATGAATGACTGGAGAGTATGATGTGCGCCGGCTAATAATCTGTTATATACATGGAGCGTGGCCGATAGGCAACTGAATTGAAATGATGGCAAAAACTCTGAATACAATTGACTAAACGAATTACATAACCTATTTCCCTACCAAGCTACTGTTAACTACTTGATTACACTATTCGTCATAGGACAGACAAAACAATAATTAAAAAAAATAAAACACCCTGATTTTTAACGCGTTTCATTATTTTCAGAATAATTACTTTTTACACAAATTTCCGTCGAAGTGTAAGGAGATTCGGATGGCGTGAAGAAGGACTTAATCCCACAAAGTGTTACTTTGCAACACTTTAAAGAAATGTAGTATATATTATTAAAAATTACGAATGTACTACAAACTTTTCCGTTAAGTCTGTGAAATTCACGGCACTAGTTTCCGAAACGATAGTTGAAAATCCTACGAAGTTTCGTCGATCAAGTTCAGAAACGTACTTGAGGCAATAAACACACTAAATAGATTTAACACACGAAAAGTATTTGCTCCTGATAAATTTAAAAAAAAAAACTTATAAAGATATTTTATAATAAAACACGCATATAATATTGCTTAAAGAGAATCGCCTCTAGCACTCAGGCATATTACATGCATACACTCTCCGAAACCTGCAAGAGCCCCGCACCCGGTGAATAGATGGTTCAGAGGCGAGAGCAATGTATACCTGTATCCTGGACTAGTGTTGGCGTCAAACTAAGATGGCGCGGATAGCTAGAAGTGTACGCATCGGTGCTGCCTGCAGCAGCTCTCCCGCCTCCCCTCCCACCCACACCTCGACTTTATGCGAAAAGATAGTTATTTTTCAAGGCCACGCACCCCCCCTTTATCGATCCAAGGCCACGGACCCCCACCCTCCTGCCTTCGCCCCCCAGCCAAGATCGTGTTTTTTGTCCAAAAACTTCAGGGACTCTTCACTTGCCAGACACCCCTTAAGACATCAAGTTGGACTCTTCGAAAGTGTTTATCTGTTTGCAAAACTACGCTTTACCCGTGAATTGTGGACTGTCCCGATAATCGGCCCTGTCTGGTTCTGTTACAGGAATAGTTATTCCCCCACCAGCCCCTTACCCTTTCTCAAAATACCTGGAGCTGGTCAGCAACCTTCAAACCTTTATGCCAGGGATATTTGAAAAATTCACACATTTTGAGTCTCAAGTTTTTGAACGTTTATTACCATGGAATAAATATTTAAGAAATTTTGCTAAAAAAATTTTCTCTTAACATTTATAACTATATTGAAAATAATAGCTGTAGATCTCTAACTATATTTACGGAAATGCAATTGATTGTTTCCGAATAACTTTTGCTAATGCAATAAATGACTTTTATCACCTCTTCTATCGAAACTTAGCAAATTTCACATAGTGAAGTGAGAAATTTTATAAATCTTTGATGAAATTTCTGAAAAGTAATCTAATTTATTCCATTGTTATTATTAGAGAATTTAATGCTATGAAGGAAATGAAATTATAACATTTCTTTTCTAACACCAGAACCCAAGCTTCCGTGTATAATTGACTAAACCCATTCCGAATGTTTAAGGGAAACTAAATGTAAGTCTTTCTAGAAATACGCAATGATCACTGGCATAGGTTTTCTCATATCTCACTCATTCTTCTATCCTCTCTATACAGCATTGTATCCGATTGTTAACGCAGGATCATTTATTCCCTGTTCTTCGTAATAGGCAGCGGTAATGGAAAACATTACACTCTCCCTGCATAGAATTCTTTTTAGAAAATAATCTAAGTTAAGAAATAAATAAGTTGGGAATATTTTGTAATTATTTTTAAAGAAATGTATAGTTAAAAGGATTTAACCATGCTGCATTTTCGCTTAAACGTTAATCCAATGAAACGATATTCAAATCAACAAGCGTATTGATTACAGAATACGCACTACATACATTACCTATCCAGAGGTTAATAAAATAAAATAATACATCAAAAATTATATAAAAATTTTCTTTACTATCATAATTTTACAGTCATTGTATTACAATATTTTAACATCTTGAATTTTAATAGGAAATCTTTAATAGGAAATCTAGTCGGAAGTGGAATATATAAAGATAAAATTGGCAACCAGTTTTCATATGTATATTGGAACAATCCCAGTCAATTAATTGATAGATTAAAACTCCTCATATCTTCAAGAGAATCTGACAATAATTCACATACAAATAAAATTGTTCCTATTATTGAAGAGCAGAAAGAAGATGGTTATATTACCAATGAAGTTAAGTAATATTTCTGAAGGGCTTCACGCCCCTGCAAGGAGAATATATCCCAGAAGAAGAGTTATTACTATGAGCTAAATGAATTTTCTCAAGCCGATTTCTGTGAAATGACAATGATTTTCAAATACAATAAAGGATACAAGTATATTTTATCCGTAATAGATGTTTATTCGAAATATGGTTGGGGTATACCGTTGAAAAACAAACTGGGAAACAGGTTTCCAATGCAATGAAGCCCATTCTAAAAGAGAAAAAAACAAAATTCGCTCGAAACCGACAGAGTATTCCAATTTTTTTTGCTCCGTTTCGGAAACTAATGACAGATTTTGGTATTAATCACTACACGACGTATTCGGAACTTAAAGCCAGTGTTGTGGAATGATACAATAAATCGATTAAGCAATTTATATGTGAATTTGTATGTGAATTATTACCAGATTCTCTCAAAGCTATGAGAAGTTTTAATCTAGCAACTAATTCACTGGGATTGTTCCAATACACATATGCTGGTTGCCAATTTTAACTTTATATATTCCACTTCTGACTACATCTCCTATTAAATGTAGTTTCGGATGGTTTTCATCTCCTAAACGATTATTTGCGTTCGTACGATGAACAAGTTCTTTATATTTCTACAAATTAGTTTCGGAATATCTATTTGGAAAGTTATAAAACAATAATTCAAACAATCCTTGACTCGTATCAGTTACGTAATCACCTATTTTAATTTCATTGTCAGGCAAAAACGTTATTATTGAATCTCCAAGGAACAAGATGTTGTCGTCTCGATAAACACCGAATGCCATATGCCGCATAAGTGAATTATGTTTTAAAGCTAAATAACTACATGTTAATTAAGAAAGGACTTGCTTGTCCTTTGTTAAAAGTTCTTCGTCCTATTTTATTTCCAAAGCTGTTTCTTTAGGTTTATTTAACACAGAATGCAATGTATCCAATCTATTCGTAACATGTTTTAATATTTTCTCGTTTAAAACATCCACTTCCATACAACCTTGTTTGGCTCGTAAATATTCTTCCTTCACAGCAGATATAATGTTATGTAATTCTGAAGCAGAGGCAGACATGTTTTAATTACATTACATTAAATTCAATCTCTTTATATATGAATTAGGTTGTTGGTTTTTTAACTGTTGTAGTCGAATAGTTTGGGATTTTTCATTCTTATCGATTTTGCTTTTAAAAAAAACCTCTAATTTACCTGCAGTTTTAACTCTCATATCATTACTAAAATAATTCATTCGCATTTTCAAATCATTTTTTTTCTCAAATCTGTTTGCATAACTAAAGCAAAATTTTTATTAATGAATTCATCTCTTATATATTTTATAAATGTTACCATTCAAATTCACTAACTTTATTAATTTCTCTTGAATATAGTTACATTGCAATTTAAACATGTTAAGCATAAAAGTGTTTAAATTGAAAATGAATGGGAATTTTAACAAAGGTGCAAATAAAACTTGTGAGGAAGGAGCCTTTGTTAAATGAGAGTGGAAATTAATGGAAGCGATAAGCGAAATTTGATTTTAGCTGAATCATAAAGATTGTATCTCACAACGTTTTGATTCGAATTTGAGTTGGACAGTTGATAGGTATACTTAATTTTATTTCTTAGACTATAGAAGGATTCGCGAGTTTGTTTTTCACTAAACCAGGTCTTGGTTTCCTTCTCTGATGACGTAGGAATGGAATTCAGGTCATTGTTAAAGGACCCTGAGCGTAGTTGTGAGAACGTTGATAATGTATGAAAGAGTCTCTAGGGGAATGTCTAAGTATCTTCACTTTCAATATTGTTCAGAGATCACTGCTGTAAAATCCATTTTTTTAGCATCCTTCCCGAAGAAAAGATAGGCTTATGCAGTCACCTAAATGTATGCCTGAAGTGTATGCCCCTCCCCCTTCCCCCTAATTAACTTTTAAACCCGTGGACCGAATTTCACCTAACTCAGTTCACATATAGTTTTTAGCAAATACATCCGACCGAAATTGAGGTAAATACACGTCTTTGGTGCATCATGCCTTAATTTTTAGTAATCGCAATAGGTTACCTCACACTTTTTATTCGACGTTAAAATATGGAACTACTTTCCCCTCCATCGTTACCAACTTTACTGGGCGCATGTCACCGACCATTGCGGCAGCCATTTAAAAGTGAAATCTTGCAAAACAGTCGCCCATCCTTGTCTCTGGTTGCTGCGCACCCTTTTCTTTTATTCCCCGAGAAACCGAAAGAAATATTATTTTTCTTTTCTTTTACGCTTCTTCTTCTAGCTGGATGCACGAGTTATTTTGTCTTTTCGGGCATGCAATGGAGTATTCTTTTCTGTGTCTCTCTTGTGTTATCATTTTTTTTTTCTCTGGCCCGGCCCCTTCCTAGTGTCAGCACTCTTCCATCACTTTCTCACAAAAGTCATCTTGGGGTATTTTTTCTTTATAAAAACGGTATAACGTGTATACCTTTTATTTTTATTTTTTTTTTGCTTCTCTTGCCACTTCTTCGCTCCACACGCTCTCGGCTGTCGTAAATAACAAGGACTGAGAATCTCCCGCCTATATACCAGAGACACTAGGAGAAGCAGAAGAATGCTGCTCAAAACGTTTTTTTTTTTTTTTTCAGCTGTTTAAAAAACTGGAGGCTGAAGAAGAAAAAGGCGCAGTGCAGATAACAAAACCGTTTTCACCGCCACCTTCTTGTCCATTATCTTCATTCCGAAGCATTAATTTTATAATTTGCTCATTAGGCACGTATGATAAAAAAGAACCCTCCTGCTTTGCAGGAATTTATATGACCGACATTATCACTTAAGTTTAAAATCATTGCGTACAAAAATTTACAAGGCGTGCTTTCCGAATAATTAACAATACACAATCAGCTCGAGCTAATCAGTTTTATGAAAGTTGTAAGTGGGTCAGAAAAGCAAAAAATCATAACGTTGTATTGTCACAATTAAACTAATAGACTATCCGAAGGTTTATTTTATCAAATGTATGTGGCTGAGAAGTAGACTAAACAAGCAATACTAAAAGTGGAATATTTAACACAATTATTATTCTCCGTCGCTGTATCTGATTATTGTATTCTTTTTTTTTTTTTAAACAAGAACTTTAAGTGAAAATTTTCCCGGGGAGAAAAATTATTTTACGTGTCATGTTTCAAAGAGATACGTCACTAACGTTTAACAAAGGAAATCTGAATTAACAAAAACTAATACATGCATAAATTCGTAACCTGCAGAAAAGTGGTGTAGCTTAGCGGTTCAAAATAAATAGAAAAGAACTCATTCGATATAAAAGAGTACGTCATCACTTTTTTTACACATCGTATTGATCTCAGAAGAAAAATTCAGAACCTGTGGCAAGAATACGTCAAATACAGTATATTTACACTGACCTGCCGAGAAAATTAAAGCTTTTTTCGTTTGTGTATGTCTACAGCAAACAAATAGGATAATAATGAATTTCTGCTCACAATAGTAACTTGGAATTTTACAATACATAAATGTTATAGGGGTGATAAATTGTTTTACAAAGTAATACAAGAAGACAACGGTAAGTTCAGTCATACTGGTGATCCAGTCTGCAAGTTGTGTTTTTATGCCGATAATAAGATCAACATAATAAAATGATTTTGAAGAACTTTTGCACTCAAATGAAACAAACGTAACTACATTACACTTGCAAGAATCTTCCACCACAACTTTTGAGACTAGTGACTGTGCGAAAATATATGACGATTGGCTTTTAAAACCAATCAGTTTGTTGTGTCAAGACGCACAACAAATTGTGAAGTATTTGATAGAATTTGGCTGCGTTTTTACACGTAACTTTTCTCAAGAAGGTTCCTTGAAAAAGCAAACAGTATCTAACCGTCGAAAGTTACTTTGATCGAATTGTGACGTCAATTTATTACGTAGGTTGCAGTTAACATGCAGGTTGCAGCTGTGTGCTGTGATCAAATATATTGCTGAATGAAGAAAATGCACTTCTTATTAAAAAGTGTTTATTTATTTAGCCGTCTAAGCCAAGTCGCAATCCGCCAACCCTTATTTCGTAATTCAACATCTGTCTTTTCCTCTTTTACGGCATGAAGCTCTTCTCCCAACTTTGTGCGGGTTTCTTCCGTCACGTCGTGAGCGAAGAGATTTGGACGGCTCTTAAGATCGAGGTCTTGAGAGCCGATGAGGGCGATTGAGGTGAGTATGGAGCAGAGCGAAAATGAAAAGGCGGGGGAAACGGGAGATCCCCGAGAAAACCAGCCGACCAACGGCATCGTCCGGCACGATTCCCACATGCGAAAATCCTGAGTGACCCGGCCGGGGATTGAACCCGGATCGCCTTGGTGGGAGGCGAGCAGGCTAACCTCTCAGCCACCGGGGCAGTGAGTTGCGTCTCAAGTACATGTTGCCTCGGGCCTTAGGAACTATAGAGCCGTTACTAAACTAACGCAACCTCGAGGTAGGAACTCGATGCCTCCGTGTTATCACTTAAAAGGCCTTTCAGTATTATCTTAATACTATGTTAGCGGAGAGTCCAAACCCAGTAATTTGCTTAGCCACTTAAAAATCCTCCGACTTAGCCGACCGATTAGCGTAAGAGGGACAGCACATTCCACTAGAAAAAAAGCTAAATGTGGACAGTCCTCAAGTTGTCTAGACTCAACATTTCCTGCCTTACAAGGCCAGTTAAAACACAATAGTTTTAAAGTATTCAAACAGGAAACGGCTAAAGAAAAAATTCCCACACCAAATGACGCATGCTGATTTTATAAAAACAAAAGTTTATTTCATTCGCTCAACATATTGCATTAGCCAGCCTCACAGGTGAAACAATTAGTAGGGAATTGTATCTATTTCGTAGAAATTTTACGAAAATAAATGTTAAGAGGAGTGAAAAACATAATTATGGGGAGCTCCAAGTTTCTTTCTGCCCATGAGTTGCTGTTAGGTGGGAAACATTAGGGTTGCCCTCTCTCCTATTGCAAAAGTTTTGATCAAACGTTTGTACTAGGCTTGAAGTCAGTTCCTATCTCAATATGTTCCAAGTTCTTCTTACGCCTAGATTACGGCTTACAAAACCAATTGAAAAAGCCCTGCTAACATTCATCTTTCAAGCCACCATATGAATAAAATGAACAATAGACGCGTATTGTAAATTCGAAACATTACGATCTTTGCTGTACATAAGCCGATGCAAAACTTGTTTCGATGTCACGACCAACGAGCTGTGAACTTTATATTCTCCTGTAGTGATATGAACCAAACATAACTTATATCACTAGCATAGTTTACTAATCAGCACCTCGCAGGGAAGGCCATCGGTTATTAAACCTCGCAGTGTACAGATCCAGCCGAAAGTAACATTCACATGAATATGCACTCAATTTTGTACACTGGGCCTGGGTGTATTGCCACCGAAAGTAGAACTGCAGGTTCTGCTGAATACACCTGTGGTATATGCTATTCACAGTAACATTCACATGGATATGCACTCAATTTTGTACACTGGGCCTGGGTGTATTGCCACCGAAAGTAGAGCTGCAGGTTCTGCTGAATACACCTGTGGTATATGCTATTCACAGTAACATTCACATGAATATGCACTCAATTTTGTACACTGGGCCTGGGTGTATTGCCACCGAAAGTAGAGCTGCAGGTTCTGCTGAATACACCTGTGGTATATGCTATTCACAGTAACATTCACATGAATATGCACTCAATTTTGTACACTGGGCCTGGGTGTATTGCCACCGAAAGTAGAGCTGCAGGTTCTGCTGAATACACCTGTGGTATATGTTTTTCACAGTAAAATGAGCACTTTTGGAATCCATCTCATTTGGTATAATAGTCAATAAATATGTGTTATTTTAGTCTTACCCGCTAACTTCCGAGTACGGTGGAATATACATACTTATTTTATTACTTACATAGGAATGTTTATTTAAAAAAAGGCGGTAAAAGGATAAAAAGAATGGCTGAAAGTAAAACACAAACTAGGACCTCAAAGTGCTCACTTTACCGTGAACAGTTTATAGCGATAAATACTGCATGTTTTTACAAGTCGGGCGTTCATTTGCAATTTTTCTACTGCATGGTTTTGTGATATTGAAAGTGATTTTTTTCTCTCTTATACGGCAGTGAATTCCACACCTGAAAATCATAAAATCAACGATCGCATGAGTTATTTAACAACACAGATAATTTATATCATAGTCTATTTCATGCGCATTCTTCTATCTATCGTGTAACCGCCTTACTTCCGACAGCACTGCGCCCACTACCACCAACAGTCTAATATTTACCACTGCTCTAACCATCTGCTCAATTCATCTATTGTGTGTTGTCTCCTTGCAGCGGAGATGCAGCGAGTAATCACTCACCCACAACTACTGCACGATAGCTGCAGTGCGGCGCTGCGTCTTAACGACCTGCAATCTATATTCGAGTCAGGAGAAAACCATGGACTAAATATGAGGTAGACCGCTTATTCGTCTTCTGCGCATGTACCCAACATTGACCTACCCCAATCCTACAAAACGCCTACACAACTGTGAACGTCACATGGTCAACAGTGATGTACGTGTTTGTTTTCGTCTTAATTTTTAAATTTTTAAAGTTCTATAATATCAATAAATTACCTATATCAATTTTAATATAATCAAACAGCATTAAAAATTGTTTAGAGAAAATATACATTCATCTCAAAGCATTTGCTTGCAAATCAGTTTTCTAACCTAAAATCCTAACCACGCCATTTTTGCTAGACGTGTAGGCAGAAAAGCAGTTTAATGTTGGGACACGGAGATTGGTTGTGCGCAGCCAGCGAGATCGGTCTACCCCATATTTAGTCGGCGTGAAAAACCGCTGTTTCGCAGTGAAATTCAACTACTCGGATCAGTGAAAATGGCTCCACTTAGAATCAGTAGAAAACCACTGATTGTATTATTGTAAAAATTTCACTGATTCGTATCAAAATCGTGAAGATTTAAATTGTATGCCTTTACTTTTCGTTTTTGGTTTGATTGGCACCTTTAGGATTGTTAAAGTGTATAGAATACAAGAGTGCACTCTCTTCATCACATTATATATAGTTTAAACCTCCAAACAAAGTGCTGTGATGATTACATGAAAGCGAAATGAAAGGTGTAAAAACGGAATGAAAGACTGAAATTTCATATTACCTCGTAAAATGGTGTTCTGAAAGACGAAACAAGTTTTATAAAGTAATTTGTAATGGTTTTATAAGTTTATTAGTGGTTATTTCATTTGATACACGATGTTTAAAGGTCATTTTTACTAACTGTTTAACTGATCCATCAGTCAAAAAACAAACCTCTGAAAAACAGTGAAACAAATTATTGATGCACTCTAAATCGGAATCAGTTATTTTTTACTGATTGTCAGTTGAAACTGCTCCATCCGGAATCTGTAGAAAAATATCACTAATTCATCAGTTAAAAGAAATATACTAATTCAAGCAGTAGAAAACTACTTATTTATAGTTGTTATTAATAAATAAGCGCAGAGCATTTCTATGTGATATAAGTTAGGTACGATTTATTTTGTCGCAGAACACAAATATTGTCTACACAAAAACGTTTTTGGAGATGGTTGGGCTCGAACCTCCGCCCATAAAGCAAAGCATGCTGAAGCGTTCATGATCAGCCATATCCACTGCCTTACTTTACCATTGCCAAAACGTGTGTTCGGATTATGGGTACTGAACCACAAAATGCAATGTCAAATATTGCTGTAAGTTTCGTGATGTGAAAGTATATCTTGTTGCCGAAATATGTAGATTTTCTGCGCAAGTACATGTCTTTGCAAAGTTTGAAAGTCACTCTATCTTTAGTTTAGTTCGGATTCTGTGCTTTAAAAGATAAATATAGTGGTTTCAATGTACGAGGTTATCGATGTCCACTAGTATTCGCTATTTTACAATGCAACGAGACACTAGCCTACAGATTTAAACTATTATTTTTAGTGACATATAGAACCGTGATGATTCTACTGACTCTATAGTGCAGTGATTCAATAAGAAAGGTGGATTTACACTAACAAAAGTTTTATGGTCTCTGCAAGGCAACAGATCATATTGCTGTACTCCACATGTTCAGGACAGTGTTTAAATCGAAATATTTGCATATGCGAACACAACTTTTAAAGGTTTATTTTAGAAGTTTTCCCTTAATCGTAAACTAGTTACACTCAATTCTGTTTCCGTAAACGGGTAAAATATGAATCAATTTAATTTATTGATATCATCAAAAGCAACCGTTTCTGTTATATTAGTGATTTCTGCACTCCCTTCTTGTTTTGCGTAAGCTGGGCACTCTTGTGTGTAAAGTCTGGTCACAATAAAGTGAGCACTTTAGAAGTCAACCTTATAAAAAAAGTAATTGCTCTTAACTGCATTTATTTTAACGGGCGCACTGAGTGACACGCGCCTAGTAAAGTTGGTAACGATGGATGGGAAGTATTTCCATACCTTAAATTTGAATAAAAAGTGTTGGGCAACCATATTCTGATAACTCAAATTATTTATTACGCTTTATGTTATTTTTTAATGCATTGAAGTGTAAAAATGAGCAAATTTGAAAAAAAAATATGTACTTTTCCAACAATTTCGCAGTTTCACTTGACCGACGCATGGATAAAGTTATGAGGCACGTTGCAATGTTAATTTTCCATAAAGCGGAAGGATACAGAACGTGCAAACAAGTAGATCTTGGGCAGGCTTTCCAAAAGTGCTCATTTTTACCGTGAATAGCATATACCTACTGAATGCTGAAGTTACATTGGTCTCTAACCGTCACCAGCTCGACATCTTCGCCGGACGGAGTCAGCAGCCCGAATTGAAATGCATGACAGTGAAGGAAAGTACATTCGTCGATACCATAGTCTATTCAAGGTCACTTCCAACTTTCATTATGCTCTGTTGACGCTGTACTATCGCTCTACACTCTACGTATCCTTTCGCCACTTGTTAACAAGTCTTGAAGTAAAATACCGAGGAAAAACCAAGGGAGAGGTTTTTTTTTTTTGTTTTTTTTTTTTTTATTTTTTGTTTTTTTACGTATCAAGGAAATTCAGATCCATTATCGGACACGAAACATAAATACGCTAGCAAGAAACTTTCCCTATACGTAACAAAAAAAAAAAAAATTCTTATGATATTCTACAGAATGCTCATGAAGTCCGTATACATCAATAGGTCCATATAGTTCAATAAGTCTGTATGCATTAACGTACCACAAAATACGGATCACGCCACTTAGGAATCCAAAACATCCGTTTCTGTCCCTCCATGGTCTCTGCATAGCTTAATGCACCACCGAGTTCTATTATTCATGTTAATCGACATTCTTGGGGTCACTTTCTTGAAGGCTGTGAGCTCCACATTTTTTATCTGATCATTGGTTAAATAACCGCACTTCCGCAAACCTTCCTTGAAATATTATTGTTGCGTACTGATATAGGAATAAATATTGAAAATTATAAACAAAATTATATATAGTAAAAATTTTATTTAGTTAAAATCAAAAGGTACGGTGATAGCACTAGAAGCATAAAAAGTTTCTAATATCTGGTTTCCTTATAGGAATTACCAAATATCTCAAACACAATGTGAATTTTGAAGGTTTTATTTATAAGGTGTGACGGTACCGTGTACAGAATATAGTTTGTCATACACTGATACTTCCAATTAAAAATGTTTGTGTGTTTGGAGGGTCAGTCATGCCACACACGTGTATATATAAGCAATCTTCTTTTCTTTCCAGCTCAAGCTGATTGCACCCAAATCAAGGCGGCTGACCTACGAGTATGGCCACAGAATGCACAAGAATACAGATGTGAACAGCCCCCTGTTATACCGTGGACGAGGCCACGGTGGCTGAGCGGTTAGCCTGCTCGCTTCCCACAACGGCGATCTGGGTTCATTCCCCGGCCGAATCACTCCGGATTCTCGCACGTGGAAATCGGGCCGGATGACGCTGCTGGTCGGCAGGTTTTCTCGGGTATCTCTCGTTTCCTCTCACGCTTTCATTCCGGCGCTGCTCCATTCTCATCTCAATCACCCTCATCGGCTCTCAAGACCTCGCTGTTAAGAGCCATCCAAGCAGTTATCCGTTGCAAACCGGACACAAAGCCCGTTCCCAGAGCCCCAGGCAGCCAATCAGAGAACGGAAACGTCCACGTCACTGAACCACCATGCTACTTCGTGTCTGTGTACTTGTCTGTTTCGTTGTGTGGTGTTTTCTCGTGAAGAAAGGGGGCTGCAGTGGTGTGGTGGCCAGACTTTTTTTAAATTTATTTCATGAACCCTACTTAGCAGTACAACCATCAAGGGTGTTCAATTCTGTAATGACTACTACAATTTAACAAACAGTATATAAGTTATATACATTCACTTTTTTTTTGTGGGAGGGCGGCTGTTCGCCTGAGTGCCGGTAATTTAAGCTACAAATTCTATTTTTATTCAAAAGCATCATTCACACCTCCTAGGAAGGTGGTGAGCTATTCTGCCCCAACCGAGATAGCACCCGACGGGTATCCTTTCGGCCGCCCCCTGTTTCGCCGCCCCCGCCGGAACAGACCAGGTACCGGGATTTCCACGAATTCGCCCTCGCAACCAGACGCCGTCGGGCCCGCACACAGCTAACTAGCCTTTCGGCCGGTCCGCTATGGCACCCAACGGTCAAATGGCACCACCCACAAACCCAAAGGCCCCCAGCCCCTTCCTTATCTGTACTATTCTATTTTGTTCGTTTTATTTTTCCCCTTGTCCGCTTTTCTGTTCCAACCTAAGCGTCGCCCAGGACATGTCGTGGTCAGACTACTAGATTCCCACATAGACGAGCCGGGCTCGGTTCCCAGCGGGCTCGCTCCTGGATTCTTGCACGTGGGAAACGCGCCGGACACTGCCGTTTGTCAGCGGGTTTTGTCGGCGATCTCCAGTTTCCCCCAGCCCTTTCTTTCCGGCAATTCTCCTCACCTCGCTTCACCCTCATCGGCTCTCAAGAACCCGCGATTTTAAGAGCTGTCCAAATCTCTCTACTCTACTCGTGAAGAAATCTTCCCATTGTAGAGGCACTGAATAGATGAGCAGATAGGGGCGAAGTGGCTTAGGAGTTCATATGGCGTAGTCGTGCCCAGATTTAATTGGCTTCGCGAGGTTCAGGAAGTGGGCCTTGTGTTTGACTGGCTATAGTTTATTCATGGTTAGTTCCGTCTTTCCCGAAGCCTTGCTAACGTTTTAGTTCCACACTAATCCATCGCCTCATGCGAACAAAGCTAAACCAAGTCTAGAATTGCACTACAGGTACAACGCACTGCAATTGTCATCAATCACTAAAGTATGGGCTGTTCACGGTAAAGTGAGCACTTTTTAAGGCCCTGCTGAATTTTTCTTTTCATTAGATTTCCATCTTTCTGACACTTTTAATATAAACATTGTCATCATACTAATAAACACAGTGTATACATTTCACCTCTAACAAAAGTTAACGTCCGGAGCTGCAATAACATTTATTTATTAATTGTTAAGGTCTGTTGAAATGGCCTTAAAAAGAGCTCACATTACCGTGAACAGCCTATAAACTAACACGTTCATCACTGTTGGCCACATGACTTTGACAACTGTGTTGGTTAGGAGCATGTCAATGTTGGGTATGTGCCCAGAACCAGAAGACGAACAATCGGTCTATTACCTCATCTATAGACTCTCTATTTTCTATGAGAACTATTTCTTACTACATTCTAAATTCGAATCAATGGGAAACCACTGATTCGCAGTAAGATTCAACTACTCGAATCAGTGAAAATGTCTCTACTTAGAATCAGTTGAAAAATACTGTTTGTTTCAGTGAAAGAATTTCAATGGTTTGAATTAGTGACGTAAAACAATTTCACTGATTTAATAATTGACAGCAATCTGCAGCGGCGAATTACATATTGTTTTTGTCGGATTTAGCCAAATAGTTAAAAGAAATACCATAGTTTTCTAATTATATTGCGTAATTTACTGTAATTAAATAAATTGCTGATGGTGGGGATTGAACACACATCCCCTCTCCACTTCGATTTTAGACCGCCACTTTATCATTATTTTTTAAATATTTACTTTATAGACTATTACATTTGTCGCTGGACATAGCGTGAGTGACATTTGAAATTTGACAGTGCGAGTGTATTTTACCGTGTGATAAGCTCAAGTAGACCGACTTGATGACAAATTCACAGTACACATGTGCGCGAGATGCGAACTGAAAATATGCCTCGGAGGAACTTTACTTGTAATTTATTGTGTACAGAATATCGAAGTGTCTATCTCGAGCACTAGTCAACGAAGACTGTAGAAGCACGTCTTGTATCTCCAGATATACTCATGACTATAATACCGCGAGAGTAATTCCTCGTTCATTCGACCGATTGGCCTGCCTGTAACTTTTAGTGACTAGTATTTCGCTAATGGATGTACTGATTCGAATTAGAAAATATAGTTAAAAATGACGTACTATCTGCGTCATGAAACACGTCATGTCTGTCTTGAAAGCTTAATGCCATAGAACACGACACTGCTATTAAACGGTTAACTGTGCGTTAATTTTTATGTATATGATTTACAGTACTAAGGGAAGTTCTTGCGAGATTTTTAGTTATTAAAAAAAAAACGTGAGCGCTGGATTTCAGCTTCCACTATGTTAGGAAAAAGCACCCAGAAGTTATAGCGATCATACCTTCACGTAAGAACGGCTTTTGCGACCACGTTTCTGAAGAAAAAAAATGCCAACAAAATACTTGTTTGTATATGGACATACATTTAGTAGCCCCAACAAAATTATTTGTTGAGTAAACAAAACTTGAGAAGCAACAGAATTGTTTATGTTTATCTAGCAAAGTACACGCTTGAATAAATATAATCTGTGTGTTGGGCCAAAAAAATCAGACTGTCGACAAAATATTTTAAGTCGAATGAACTGTATATATTTGTTTGGCCACCCACTTGAATACCTTCGTTTGAAAACACAGTTCGAGATTAGTTTCTTGTTTTTGTGATAATTAGGATAGTAATCGTGTTTGTTAGTGCATTCATTGATTTTTAGCAATGGTAAAATATCCTCATAAAACAAGTTCAACAGGAAACTAAAACGTAAAGTGATTTATGTGCGTTGTTCTGTATTTGCATTGTTCTATTTAAAAACGTCTAGATTCAGCCAGTAGCCACTTCAGCTGACTTTGCTAAGGTGTAGTGTTTGGGCTGAGTAATCAGAGTTCGAAACCAGGTCCTGCGCTTAAGTATTCATAACAACCGGGACAGCTTGATACATGTAGAGCCAGGCAAATCTTTGGTTGCACCAACCTAATCTTACAGCTTGGGAAAACAAAACAAGAAAAACAAAATATTTAATTGCCCCTACACAAACAATGATTAAAATGACTGTGCGAAACAAAATTTGTTTTAGGCAACAAAATCATTTTCTCAGTGTAGAACTAGTACATGCCAGGAAGCAGACGTTAGTTTTCAGTAATTACGAAAGTATTTTTCTTCATAAGTTTCTGGTTTTATTTTACATCGAAATATAAGAAAACTACTTGTCAGTAGCTGAAATGTATTATACAGATAAATCAAAAAATTAATGATTCTGTGATTTTTTTGTTTGAAATTTGGTTTACCTATTGTAATTCACCGCAGAAAAGAAACAAGCTGATAAATGAACGAGTGATCCACACGGACAATATATTTTTACACGTGATGTGTAAATCACACTACTGCATGCATCACGTGTGTGACTGTCTTCGTGTTATAAGTAGTGAGTTTTCTGACGTCAGTGATTTTACAACAAGAACTGTATACGCGCTAATAATCTGGAACAGCAAAAAAAAAAAAAAAAAAAAAAAACCCTTAAAAATTCGTTTTTACACTAATCTAGCGCATAAGAGTTTTTTTTCTACAATGTCACCGAAAATAAATCTTGGGCCATTTTGCGATATAAAGCAAATGTCATAGGAAATAAAAACTACTCTACAGATTACTTATTAGCGTATGTAAATTTATAAACAATAAACTTGGTTCTTTGTAAAAAAAATACTATTTTAAAGATTGGAAAGTACAGACTTAATAAATTTCTTAAAAGCATATGTGATCATATTTTCACGTTACCTCTCATTGTTTGTGTTTGCTGAAAATTGTAAACCTCGGCTTTACACTGCACAGACGTTTCACTATTGTGTGAGGGATTGATTTTTCAATATTATGTGGTCAATTTTATGTGGATGTCTTACAGTGTATTTAATTATTCGATGTTTATGTTTATGCTCATAATATTGACCCCTAAACGGAAATTTTCGTCGTACTAAGACAAAATATGTTCAATTATTCAGTGCGAATAACTTCCTGTGTATATGCAGTAATTACTTATTGAGCTAAGTTATATAAATTATTTTTTTTTCACATTTCACTTCTTTATAGTTACCCTATCAAATTATATTACTCTTTTAGCAGCCACATATGTACGGATGCGTTAAAATTTTTGATTTTATAATTGTGTAGAGTATTTAACATACCGGAAATAATCTGGCTTCCTTTGTAACTTCTTGTTAATAGGTGACCTGTAACACAAATCTCATGTATCTGTTACATCTTGAGTGCTCATTGTTTTTTTTTATGAGTCACGAGCCATATTAGTTAATTCCATTACATAATGTTCACGAAAATTTGGAAATTGGAGACACGCTGATAAGGTTCTTTTTCGTTGACACTCAAGAAAAATCCATCGCTTCTCTGTACGACGAAAGTCACACCCAAACAGATATTGTGAGTTTTTGGTTGCAAGTAAGTTTCAAATTTACGCACGTTTAAATTCCTATAAATATGTAATTCTTGCAAATTAATTGTATTGTTACTTTCGAAACACGAAATATAATTTTGAAAGCAAATATCACCAAAAAGAAATATGTATAGATGTTCGAAAGTGAGATACAAGCTGAACCTCACGAAACCAATACAATATACTTACTGTAATAACGTGTATGGGTTGTTCACTGTCCCTTGCCACTTTTCTGAAGCCCTACTAAAGTTCTACTTCCAGGATACACCCCCGCTTCTTGCAAACAACGCTTAAACAAGTACAGAAAATTGACACCAAACGGACAGCACACCGGATTCGTGCGCACTCTGTATAACATTAATTTGCATATGAACTATATCTTACCAGGCATTACCATATAAATATTTTCACCTAATTCTTTTCATGTTAATAAAAAAACGAGTATTATAATTCAAGTCAAAGTTCATTTTAACTAAAAATGAGGTGTTTTAAAAATGAGGTGACATATTTAGTAAACAACCAAACACGTCATACATGAGGTGATTTGTCAAAGGCTTGGTTCAGAAAGTGTGCATTAACCGCGAATGCACGTTAATAATCTTTGCATTACAGTTTCGGACAGAAAGAAACCTCACGAGTGGAGCCGAAAGGCAACTCCGGGGGGAATGCCAGCCAGTTCACAGAAATGCACGGTGGAACTCGGAGAAAATAAATTGGGAAATTCACCCTTCCCGCCAGTCGCATCTTCCCCGAGGGGAGGGGGGGGGGGGAAATGTTATCCGAGTTAAACGTATGGAATCGGGGACGAGAGGAGCTGAAAGATTTATCGTTTTTCAGCACTGTATAATGTTCCCCGGGTACACCGCTACGGGATAATAGGGAGCAGGCACACAATGCCATCGAGGGTTGCGCTCATTAATTGGCCCCCGCGAAAATAAAATGTTGCCCTCATAAATTTGCAGCTGGCTCGCGTATTTCGCACAGCCGGTTTGGGGAAGGGTGGGGGGGGGGGGGGGGAGAGGCGGGCGGCCGGGAGAGATATTTGGCAAGTGAGTGGTGAAGAGAAAGCAAGGAATTGCTGGTTGACGCAGCCAGACAATTTAATTTATGAGGACGGGCAGACACGGACCGTTCGCTGATTAATTTAGAACTTCTACTCCCACCCGCGTGCCGAAGCCTTCCGCCGCTGCAGCAGCCTGCGTGAAATATTTAAATTTCATCCATACTTTGGTCGTCGCCGGTTAGAACATACGGTGACACCGATAGCGAAGTTGGGTTACAAGATGGAGCTTCCATGATTTTTCAACAGCCAGGGAAACATTTTCAATACAGCAGTTACAAGCAGGTCTGTCAGCCGAGCCAGTGACATCAGATAATATTACGTTATAAACATAAAGAGCTTAGTTATTAATAATAAAAGAATATCAGAATTCGTTTTTTTTTTTGCCGACTGCAAAAAAACTAAAACCTCAGAATTGTATTCAAATCAAGACAATAATCAGCACTAATCTGTCAATCGCTCAAACAACGACTTAGGAAAAAATATTTATCAAATCACAAAAAAAACAGGGGTTCAAATGCTCGATTTCAATAAAGGTATTTAATCAAGAAACTGTGACATTAAAATCTATTTCACATGCGATTGCGAAGACCCATGTTTATGAAGGGAAACTTATACGTCAAAACAAAACTCCAATAGTCACTTAATGGAGAATTTATCATAAATTTCATGTGATTATCGTTATATTCAGTACTGTTTATTCACAACCCTATGGTTGATAAGTGCATAGCAACGACAGAGTAGATTGTACGTTGAACAGCAGGAAGTTGAAGTTAAACAAATTTTCGAAAGAAGTGGCCATGATTATGGCATTGAAAACATTGCAGCAATCAAATTAAGGTCTTACATACTCGAGGCACGTATTATCTAATTTATTTTACTTATTTATCTGCTCTATCTAGTTTTGTCATCCTTTCGTCACAGAAGTCGTTGAAAGCCTTGTGATTGACGGCTTCACTTCATTGCTGGCATCGTCACTGAAGACATTCTGCACATTCTCCACATGTTTGCTTAAGTTAGTGTCCACTATTACGTGCAACTCAACAACTGATGTATATTACAAGACGAGTATAAAAACGAAGAAACAAAAGTACCTAACAGACAAAATGATACAGCTTTTAATACTACTGCTTGGCAGGTAAATGTTTTATTTTATTCGGAAATAAGTCTTCAAAATACTGGAAGAAAAACACATTTCCAATTCATATCTAGATCCCTTACGCTTAAACTTATACGTTAAACGGATTTATAGAGAAGGGATATTTTTCCTCAATATTTGGAAGTTCGTCATAGTCTAGTTTAATATTTGAGCTGTATTAGTTCTAGTTGTGGTCAATCGTGAATTAATTTTCGTCTGTCTAATGTATGAAGTTAATTAAAATTTCATGGAAGTTGACATTAATCGATGAAAAATTTGTGGTCTACTTGTTTAAGTTAATAATTACTATGGACGATTGATCACTTATTTTTTATAGCTACACGCTTCTGAACAAATGGGCCCTATGAGTACCAACCATATGAAAAGATACCTCGCTTAGATTTGAAACCACATATAAAAATCGAAGAAACGGAGAGCAAAAAATGTATTGTAAATTTAACAAGCATTTATTGCAAAACATACATTTTTGGTTGAACATTCATTTAACAAATACCACCGGTCAATATAAAATCGAAAATAAGGATGTTATGTTCAAAATAACTGTTTTCTAAATAAATATCAAGACTAAATTATAAAAATATTTGATGAAATAATGCTAAAATTTTCTCACTGGAATGAGAGTCGCTTTTTTTCATTCAATTAGTCCAAACGAAATGTTCGGTTTTAATTGAAGAAAATGTAATTCATTTTCTGTGCTGTATTTATAGTATCAGAATAGAATGAGATAATTTTGCGACGGCCTGCTGCCACATTTTTATTTCGTATTTCACGTGTATGTATATTCATTTCCTAAATTGCCCCAGAGACTTTTTTAATTCCAAAAAATTCGCCAGTCGCGCGGAAGCTATTGTGAAATATCCCGCCTCCCCAACTTTTTTTTTTTTACGATGGTGCTAAAAGTTCAAATAACCGAGGGGGAAAAAAATTTTCAACAAAATCAGAGCCCGTCATCCCCAGAGTTAAATTGGAAACATGTTTTATGAGTATTTCGATAAATGTTTTGCCCGCGTGCCCGCACACTGCGGGTTTGGCGCAGATAAAGGGATGGGTTGAGAAGGGGGGGGGGGGGGGGGAGATTCAAGGCAGAGGAGACGTGGCTTGCGAAAGGGGGTGGTTGTAAAGCGAGGAGAAAAAGGAGGGGGAGGGGGGGGTTGGAAGGCTGGAAGGCTTGATGGTTAAATTTGTCGGAAGTTGTATAACTACAGTATGCGGGGCCACCCCTTCTACCATCGACAGCGCATAGATGCTGTAGATGTGTATGTATCTGTCTGCCGGGATCCGTATGATTGTGTGGAGTTGCTCGACTTTATGGGAAGGGGCAGGGTGGGTGGCACAGTTTAGGGGTTGGAGGTTTGGGTGGTCCGGGGGGCGGGTAGGTCGACTGCCTAGCTGGATGGGTTGCTTCAATATGAAAATTGCTTGCAATTGATGAGGAAAGGCAGAAATGGTTGGATGGCCCCCAGGGATGCTCAATGTTTGGTCCGATAATACCGTCGGTTCGCCGACGAGAGCTGATACCGCCTGCGTCCCGACGTTAACACTAGCAACATGTGCCTTATAGGCTGTTCACGGTAAAGTGAGCATTTTTGAAAACCCTGTTTAAGATCTACCTGTATGCACGTTGTGTATTATTCCGCCTTACGTAAAATTAACACTGCCATGGGTTACATAACCCATAGTAAAGGTAAATAGATAAATAATTATAAAAAAACAGGTGCTAGAATTTGCTGGCTGGATACCTTTATAACATGTCTTTAGCAACGTCGTTACCATAGCAGATACGGCGAAATTGTTGTCTGAAATCGCACCCAAAATGGCATGCATTTTGCGACGCGAATGAATGCTGTGTGTTAGTCTTTCCGTGAATCGGTCTTTTGACTGGCGTGTGGGATTCGTGCCGGAAGATGCCGCTGGTAGGTGGGTTTTCTCGGAGGGTCTCCCGTTTTCCCTGCTCTTGCATTCCCGCGCCACCAAAACCTCTCAACTCCATATTTGAGTGCTCGAATTACTTGCCATTTCTGACGAGCTAGTCAAGATCATACTACAGAAAGGTAATTTTAAAATACTGATAAATTATACCATCTCAATAATAGTACATACTCTATATCCTAATAATTTTTAAGCTGTCCAAGAATCCAGTTATTCGCTGTCAAATTTTACCAAAAGTTTGGAAATATCCTAACTGAAGCATGGTTCTTTATAAATAAAGACGAAATAAATGAATAAATTCATGGACTGGATTTTAGCGCGAATTATACTCTCATTGGCAAATAAAATTATTTCAGAGGATATATGATTCAACGGAAACTATCCCTACAAAATATATTTTAATTAATGTTATTTGCCTTTTAAACAATATTGGTTTTGGGCAGCCAAATAAGAACAAAATAACTTGGTTTTATTGCCCCTACACAAACAAATAATTTGGTTGTGCCAAACAAACTTTGTTTGAATCAACAAAAACATTTTTCTCAGTGCAGGGGGGTAAGTGGAATCGAACGCTATCGTGTGTCGGAGCACAAGAAAACACTGCTACTCAGAAAAAAAAAGTGGCTAATTACTGATAACGGCTTCTACCTCCTTTAATTATTTTTATTTTTATTTTATTGCTTTAGGTAACATGTTTCTGCTGGGAGGCCAAAAACCACAGACTGAAAGGCGTTCGCGTTAAAGTGAGCACTTTTGAAATCAACCTTGGAAAAATGTCACTACCCCTAACGGCATATATTTTAACAAGTGCATTCGGTGAAATGTGCCCACTGTAAAGTTAGAAACTATGAATGGAAAGTAGTTCCATATGTTAACGCCAAATAAAAAGCGTTAGGTTACCATTTGTGATAACTTATATCGTTTTTTCGCTGCATGTTTTTTTAATACGTCAAATTGTAAGAATGAGCAAATTTGTAAAATATTTAGGCCTATTTCTCTAATAATTTCACAGTTTCACTTGAACAACGCATGAATAAAGTGACGAGGCTCAAGGCAATGTTAACTTTTCATAAGGCGGAAGAATACACAACGCGTAAACAAGTAGATGTTAAGCAGGTCTTTCAAAAGTGCTCATTTTACTGTGAACAGACTATACTTAGGGCCACCTGTTTTTCGCGAAAATATTTCAGGACTACTTGTATACGATTGCGAAGTACTGGAGCTCAGATCCATTTTAATACGATGACTTTAACTGTCACGCACTGCAAATGTATGTCCGCGAATCACAGACACTCACTGGAGGAGTTACCTAATTCTGATTGGCCCAGTTACGTAATGAACTGTTTCCCCGACAAAGACACGTGGCCAATAGCCAAAGAAAAACTGTAGGCCTACGTATGCGATAGGTTAGAGACCTGCGAAATTCGCGTTGTCATCCGAAGACAGAATAGACTTCAAACACATATGCGTTTGTATTGCTTTTGTTATTGCACTACGGCTGGTTTGACACGCCCTGGGCTACCTTGAACCAATCGGAAACAAGCAAAGACAAGATAGCCCAATCCCGTCTCGCCTAGTCAGACCGGATTGTGGCTTCTCCATTTTGCTGAAGCCAATTTAAAAAAAAGGCACGCTAATGTATATAGGTCGGTGAAATCTAGCGTGGTGCCAAATAATAACGCTAATTTTGCACGTCCCTAGCCATAGGACATCCAAATCTAGCATTCGAGTGAATCTTTTCGCGAAAAAACCGGTGGCGCTACGCTATAATTAGGAATGTAGACGTGGAACTGTCGTATGATGCCACGAACTCCAGCAGCACGGGCCAGTAAAAATGGCGGCTCGTGACCAGCAGCACGTCGTAACGCTGTTCGCCAACCAGCGCCTGGTATCTCACTCGCGGGGCCGCGGTAGTGCAGTGGTCACACTACCCGCCTCCCAGCTAGGGCGAACCGGGTTCGAGTCCCGGCGGCACCGCTTCCCGTGATTTTCGCACGCGGAGAATCGTGCCGGACGATACGCCGCTGGTTCGGCGGGCCTTTCTCGGTGATCTTCCGTTTTCCTCCGCCCTCGCATTCCGGCGCTGCTCAATGCCGCGCTTCACTCTCGCCGTCCCTCAATTCCCCGGTGTGAACAACCGCCCAAATCTCTCCTCTCCACTACACTCCATCTTACTCGCCAGGTTGCACTCTAAAGATGTTTATGTTTTTTTACAAAAAAAACCATTGGAAACCCAATTTACTAGAAAATCATTTGTAAAACTATACGCAGTTTTCTTGCAGAATCTGCAAAACATTTAGTTGTAACATTACAAATGATAGCCTTCAAAAGCAACTTAAATTATTGAAAAGTATACATATTAATTTTTTTCTTGTAGAAAACAAATATGATAAATTACCAACAGAGAATTAAAAAAATATTTCAAATCATATTTTTTTTTAATTGCTCCTTTCCAGCACAGGTATTATAACCCACGCCCCTTGTATTATCAGCCTGCGCCCCTAACCACAACACCAACTCGACTTACAAACTTTGTGCTTATTTTTATAGTAAATACGACTGCAAGTACATAGCAAATATTTACAAAGTTATTATTTCAGCTAGTAAACATTAATAGTTAATAATAAGAAATACGGTCGCGTTATTTTTTAAATTCTCGCTTTATTATAAATATTTGAGTTGATTTTTTACGTTATCCATACTTGCAATACATTCCGTTTCGCAGGCAACTGCACTTTACATCACCCATAGTTTTTGCGCAGAACGTCTATATATGGTTTTACGTTATTGAGTTTCCGTCATTTTGCCGAAGCTCGTGGAAACGGGTCAGTGTAGTAAAGGATGGGAACATTTCGCGAGTTCATATCAGGACAAGATAGGCGTCAAACACGTGTACGCTGAAGTTGACTTTGTAACTGGACCGCAGTTTAATAGACACGGCCTGGACGACTCTGAGCCAATAGCAGACTTACTAGGAAACAATCAGCGAGTGCCATACTGCCAGGTGTGGAGTAACACTGGCTACTGTGTGGGTCAGCAGCCAATGAACAATGGATACAGGACTGTAGAGTCTATCCTACAGGTCATTGAACTCTCGAATTTTTCCTATCCCTAAGTATAGTACAAACAGGCTTGGGGTCTATTACAAACACGTCCCTTGTAGTTTTACAAAGGAGTAGTTTTACAAGAGTAATCTTTGTACTGTTAAAAACATTTGTAAAATTACAAAGAATTTCTCAGTAAAAATTACAAAAAAAATTTTACAGTGTGCAGCCTGGTCAATACTCCGCTCCGTCATTTCCACTTCTGTGTGAGTTCCCGTTCTGTGACCAAAGATGACGGGACTTTCCCGTTATAGTGGATTCCGAACCACTTGATGTCTCGGTGCTCGAAACTTATTCGTGCCAGCGGGTTTTCCTTTCTTGCCACGCAAGCGTATTACGGCGGCCGAGGTCCTCGGAACTTGTCTCGGCTCCTTATTCATCTGCCGGTGAGAGATGACGACGCCCCGGGATATTCTGAGAGAATATTTGTGTCTTGGCATATTAGGGACAGCATTCCGTCATGAACCTACTGCAAGTCACGCATGAAAAAGACGGATCCACAGACACGGCATGCCCAGTCAGAGCATTCGGACGACACGAGGGCTCGGAATTCTATCTGATGAAGAAAAAACTCGAGTGGAGAGTGAACCCAGGGCGAGGCAACCTTCTCCGAGTGACGGGCTTTCCAGCTGGGACCCGTAGGTGCCCGTACACGACATGAAATGAGACCCTAGGATGGAGCGGCGCTGGAATGCAAGGGCGGGGGGAAACGGGAGTACCCCCCCGAGAGAACCCCAACGTCAATCGGCATCGCCGGGACTGAACCCGGCGGGGATCGACCCTCATCGCCGTGGTGGGAGGCGAGCGCGCTAGCCACTGCACCACCGCTGCCCCATTCTGTCTGATAGGAAGGTCCGAGTGCTCGCAGCGATGATCGGTAACGCCCGGTTCACGAAGAGACGTATACAAATACGTGTAGCTTCTTTACAGTTTCTTCGCACTTTTTGACTCAAACCTGTGAAAAACCACCTTATATATGGCGTGTCTGGTTGATTCCTAAATATTTCACGAGTTAAGAACGATTTATGTAGAATATTCACTGTAAAATAAGCACTTTTGAAAGCCCTGCTTAAGATCTACTTGCACGTACGTTGTGTATTCTTCCACCTAATATAAGATTCACATTGTCATTGGCCTCATTACTTCATTCATGCGTCGGTCCAAGTGGAACTGCGAAATTATTAGAAAAATAAATATTTTACAAATCTGATAATTTTTACTCTTCGATTCATTAAAAAAGAACAGAAAGCGAAATAAATAATTTAAATTATCAGAAATGGTTACCTAACGCTTTATATTTGACTTTAAGATAGGGAACAACTTCCCATCCATCGTTACCAACTTTATTGGGCACATGTCACATGGTACGCCTGTTAAGATATCTGCAGGTAGGAGCAGTGACATTTTTCTAAAGTTAATTTAAAAGTACTCACTTTATCGTTAACAACCCTTACCAGCATTGACAGAAAATTACCTTATTTTTAGTTCAAATAAACTTTCATTTTTATTATATCTATAAGCTAAATTATTTCATTTATAATTAATATAAATAAAACACGGAGATAGTAGACGTGTTGCTAATGCCTGGTAAGAAATAGTTCATATGCAAAGACAGCGCACGAATCCTGTGCGCTGTCCCGTTGGTGTAATTGTCTGTACTTGGTTAAGCTTTGTTTGCCCTAGGCGGAGGAATATCCTGGAAGTAGAACTTTAGCAGGCCTTCAGAAAAGTTGGAAGCAAGTGTGGTTCTTAATGAACGTAGCCATATTTACGTTCAACCAATCTCACACGATTATAAATTGAATTCATTTTTGGTGAATTGGTGATTTTTCAAATAAATGAAATAGTTTAGGCGAAGTTTTTGAAATTGTAATGAAAGTAAAATCATCTAATGTATTGGGCAGTTCTAAAATGTTTAAATTAATGTAAATGATAACTTCTTATTTTTATTTTATTTGGTTTTCTGTCCGATTAGTTGAAGCTTTATGCACACGACGTCATTTTGTACAAATTTACACGCCGCGGATGCTTCATTTACATGTACACGTTGAGCATGAACCGTTTCGTAAGCAATACCTACTTGCATCTTGATGCGTACACGTTCCTAAGCACACTTTCATTGCTGTGAACAGAAACGAAAGGTTGTTTTACGTTTAAAATACTGAAAGATTAAAATCTATCACAACGATAAGAACAAGGAAAATGTGTTTAGCAGTTTACGATCGAACTAGCGACATTAAGTCTAGACAGTCAGGATTGTAGGAAACAAACCAGCCGATATAGCCAGGAAAAATGGACGTGGTTTAAAATTATTTACAGTATACGGCATTATTAATGGCTATTGTTTGTGTAATCGTATAAATAGGGATAGGACAATTTCGCGAGTTCAATGACCCTTTGTTACCTTGCAAGTCGGGTATTGGCGTGGAGACATCCAGCAAGTGTCTTAAAAACATTGATCCAATTGCAAAGGTGAGTTCAGTGTACACGCGGTTGAAGTCTATCCTGTCCTTAAATGAATTCGCGAATTTTTCCTATTCCTAGTTATACAAAACAGGACGCCGATGGGCAGTAATGAATCGTACAAAATGTTAAATAAAGGTGAATTCAATAAACTATTCCAAGAATAAAAACCTGACGAGGAGCAGTTCCTTTAATACGTGAGGATACTGTCTCCCCATTTAATAATTAAATGAACACGATCGCATAGTTTCCTGCCAACAAAACTTGTCGCTGTGTTCTGATTGGCTACTTCGCCTTGACGTGTAGGCCTATCTAAGATATGAAATATCACCGTTATCTTACGTCAGGACAAGAACGCACACGACCCGTAAACTGCGACCATACAAATGACCTTGAACACGTTTTGTTTCATATTCCAAACTCACGCGGCTCAATGTTTCTTTTAAGTCAAACCTAAACCCACGTTTAATCACGCGACGTGGTACGCCAGACATCTAGGAAACGGTTCCCGCCAAGTGGGCGACGGTTACGCTGTTTTGGCCACCCCTGGCGACGAGAGGGCGAGCAAGAGAGAGAGAGAGATAGAAGGAATAAGTGACTGACGGGGAGCACGATAGGATGAGAAACTCGGGGAAACTACTGGAAGATGAAGTCATTTGCAAATGAGCACCAACCTCTATCTCTCGAGAGCTGCTCGCTTCGAATCATTAAGGCTATATTCAGCGCCAAATGCGAGGATAATTTGTGAAATTATTCAAGCCGGGGTTATAAATACGGGGCGAGCTGGAGCGTCGACTGGACCCAGATCTTCAGGGATGGATGCTGCACGTTTTTGCGCACTTGAACGTTAACTGAGCTGGGCGCACTACGGAACTAATTCCAACATTTTTAACTCGAGGAAATAGTACTTGAAGTCTTTTATGGAAATTTTATATTACATACAATCCATAAAATTGTAACAATGTCAGTGAGTTTTGAGCACAAAAACTGTACTGATTTCCAAATAAATGGCGAAACTGACAATTTTTGGTGTAGTGTATTCATAGTCTTGCATTATTTGAAAGTGTACATAGTGGACCACAGCGACTATTACTAAATGATCATAAAGCATCTACTTTGTACTATATGGAAATGCATTTATTTATGTATTTTAACTGTCACTCAAAACAAAACCCCGTTGCTATGATAGCTTTAAAATAGTAGCATATATATTTTGTCAATTTATTAAAGACACCTGATAGAAACGTAGACCAAATAGGCCTATAATACTGACATTTGTTTTCAAATTAATGTGCTTTTCTAATACAGCTATTTAAATTTTATTTTTGGACTTTCATTCGCGCTTACAAACTCAGTATAGAGAAAATTTTCGTATAATTTTAACGACTTGAATCTGTCCTATCACATAAATTTGAATGTTGCGTATTTATTTTGGTTAAAGAGCGACATCCTATCTTCTTTTAGGTCTAATTAAAATTTAAAAAAAAATCTCTTACAATTTTTTTTCAAGTTGTCGCTGTGTTCTGATTGGCTACTTATCCTTGACGTGTAGGCCTATCTAAGATATGAAATATCACCGTATCTTACGTCAGGACAAGAACGCACACGACCCGTAAACTGTAACCATACGCCAGGGGTGGCCAACTCATTTCAGAATGAGACAATCTAAGTAGGCGCTTCCAAAACATATAAGATATAGAATTTACTTATTCGTACATAGTTATACATCAACCAACGCTTGAAATGCATATTCAGTATAGGTTAAACATTTCATTGGCCACGGAAAATATTCAAACCACAGTTACTTCGAATATATATATATATATATATATATATATATATATATATATATATATATATATATATATATATATATACGAAGTAGAATAGACAATGTTGTATATCTATTTTTCATATCATTCAAATGTGAGTGTTGCTTTTGTAATATTCTATAAAATATATTTGATTTGATTTTATATTGGATTAATATTATATTAAATTAATACTGTACAAGTGATTTTAATCATATATTTTTATGAAATGTTTTTACCCAGATGTGAAAGTAAAACATTCTAGACAGTGCTACAGTAACATGACATTGAAAGGCCGTTGCAAACTACGTAGAGACCTGTTAAATCTGCAAAAGCATATAAAAGATTTCAAGTGACGTTATTGGCCTTTAAGTTCTATATTTTCAGTCCACATAAACATCTAAAAAAACCATTTAAAAAATTTGCAAACACCTACACTAAAACTAAATTTTTAAAACAATCAATTCCAATTTTATCGAAACAATTTACTGCACACTATCGCAAATTGTTGAAAGAAAATTACAATTTAAAAAAAAATCAGTATAATCAGTATATATATACTCACCTGCATATTTTTGGGTAAATAATTCTTTGGCCTGCTAAGTACAAGTTAAGAAATTTATAAAATGTTTAGGTTTTAACCAATTAAACAGCTACTTTTGGCATTTCAACGAATACATATTTAAGAATTAAATGATATTTTATAGCAGAGGAACCACGTCAATAATTTCTTGCAGTGGGGATATTTTTTTATGGGAATTACTGTAAGCATGATTCAGTACTTTAAAAACGATCATACTGTACCACTTGAATATACTTTGTTTTGTTTCCTAGGAAACTCAATAAAAAAATGTTCACATTTGAGCAACCCATTGTAGCTTTAATAACTTAAATGACGGTCGATTGTAGACGTAAAACTCAGTTTTCAGTTCTAACTGAGGAAGGAACATGCCTTTAAATTGGCATTTCTCTCTTACTGATGAAGTAGATTTAATTTAGTAGTGCACATGATAAAAGGAAGTTTCAGAGGGTATTTCTGCCTCGAAAACGGCCAAGCTGAATCATTGGCACTACTCCAACTTCCAGTATTAACCCTTAACCGGTGCCATCATATAACTGGTAGGCCGTGGGTAAGAATTACACTGATAGGCTTATTGCACCCACGGTGTTATAAATAAGATATGAAGTGTATTTTGTTGTAATTATGTATGTAAACTCATTAATGGAAAAGCAAAACAAAATATAATGTAATCTACAACAAACTTTCCGTCGTCATACCAGTTAAGAGTAAACATCTAATAGACATGGCTTGTTAGAGACAGATATGGAATTACATTCCAACACATCAAAGAATTCGGGCCGATGTATTTAAAAGATAAACTCCACAGTGACATCATAATATTAGACTGTTATAATACTACGAGTAAAAAAAAAACACTGATTCGGGAACATTATCTGTGTAATTCAAAAGACTGAGAATTCGGCGTTAAAGTGATTATTAATCGCACGAGGGTGTCTAAATGTAAGTTTCTATTCGAAATGGCCGACGCTGAGCGTTATTTCGCGCACGTAGTCTCGGATGAAATTAGATTTTTTATTGTTCGCGCCTCTCAAAGAGCACAGAAGGGAGACCGCGACAGGCAGGCCCATTTACCTGATGGCACACGAAGCAAAGTGTCGCGTGTCGTAAACCTGGGCGCGCGCGGCGGGACTACAGAGGGCTGCCGGTCGTGAATATGAACAAACGACGCTCGCTCGCAACGCCGGCCAATCAAAAGCGCTTTCCCGCAACGGACGGTCGCTGAAATACGAATGTGAGAGGTAAGGGGGGAGGGGGAAATCTGCCCACCCCGTGCGACAGATAAATCGGTCGGCGCTGTTATGAATTAACATTGGCGGCGCGGCGCGACGCGGCGTTAAAAGAGGAGCGCACGACGAGGGAGGGGGGCAATTAAGGCTGCCCCTCACGCGCCGCGCCGCGCAGCGTGCCACACCGGCTCGAAACCCCGCCCCCCTTGGCGCTCCCATTGGCCGCCGGACGGGTCGGCGCGAATTTTTGCAAATCCGGGTAATCTCATAACACAGTCGCCGCCTGTCCTGGAGGAGGCGAACCTGTCGAAGGCACACAGAAGGTTGTGGAAGGAAAGAGGTACCTACGAGGAAGGACGTTTGTTTCGGAATGGTTACTGCCACACATGGAGATCCGAACTGCCTCCCTTTGGTCCCCGACACGACATGAAAATGGCCCCCGGGGTCGCCGACTATCCAGGGGCTAGAGTAACAACGTGGCTGGCAGCCAAAGTAAAAGAAAAAATAAATATATATATCTCTTCGACAAGAAAGAGCATAATCTCTCCTGGCGGGGAGGCTCGTTTGTGCACCACACACACGGGTATTAGCTGGCGGTCACGATCTGGTTATATATATATATATATATATATATATATATATATATATATATATATATATATATATATATATATATTCGCGTGCCCGTGAAACTGCGGGAAATTTCACTTCTAGCCGCCTCAATGGCAGAGTAAGGCGCTCGCATCGCAAGGGCGAGATAAAAAAAAAAAATAATCGAGTGTTCGCGCATTGTATTCAAATAAGAGCGCCGAATAACTTAATTTCTAAATACGCGAGTCGATAAATCTCAGCGAGCGAACAATTTTTGTACCGCCTGATGCAGGGTTCTCTTGCAGAAGTCGCCATTATGGAGCTGATATTTGTTGCTGAAGTAGATTCAGTTTTTGAAAATCACAGTAGATAACAGCAAAATAAATACCACACAACGGCAGTACCAACTTGATCACTAATATCGTGTCTCAACTAGAATATATATATATATATATATATATATATATATATATATATATATATATATATATATATATATATATATATATACGATCTTCTCTACCACGAGTTAAACACTACCGAAATTTCTATGGGGACCATTCCAAGTATTAACACTAACAGCACTGCCACCAAACCATCCAAGAAAACAAAAAACTAAATTACCCAAGACATCAAACATATTGGTATTTTCGCTTCTCCATACCGAATCTAAATGTTTTATACATTGTATATTTTAACAAACCAAATAAATATTTTTATTCATTAAGTAGTTAGTTTTATATGTGTAAGTAATCATTTTTAAAGTCTGTTCACGATAAAGTGAGCACATTAGAAATCAACCTTAGAAAAACTTCACTGATACTACCTGCATATATTTAAATGGGCACACTGAGTGACGTGCGCCCAGTAAAGCTGGTAACGATGGATGGAAAGTAGTTCCATATAACTACGTCGAATAAAAAGCGTTAGGTTACCATTTGTGATGACTTAAGTTATTTATTTGGCTTTATGTTGTTTTTCATGCATCGAAGGGTAAAAATGATAAGTTTTCAAATATCCGCTTTCTTAATAATTTCACAGTTTTTTTTTTACCGACGTATGAATAAAGTGCTGAGACCCATGTCAATGTTAATTTTACATGTGACGGAAGAATACACAAGTGGATCGTAAGCAAGACTTTCAAAAGTCCTCATTTTACCGTGAACAGCCTTTACTACTTAATGATAATGCAAATTATTTCACATTGTCACTAATTCTGTAGTGAAATTTACCTGCGTCCAAAGCTGGGTTTTCTCACACAGTAAATGAAACTCTATATCATGTTCCTATGAAACAGTGGATCTGCGCTCTCTTTAGAGTAGTTTGACTTAACGGTTGCTAATTGTGTGGGGATTAGACATAACTAAACACACATATCTTTCCTTCCATCAGTACTTCTCCAGTAACAATTAAATAAGTATGAACCTTATTAAATGGGGGAAATAATTTGCAAAGAATTTAGCTCAAACCAAAAATTATTTCATTAGTTAAGAACACGGGAAATGCTGGCTAAGGACTTTTCATAAGTGAATGAAATGCCATGTGCCGCGAAATATCCTGTACATTTTCTGTAACTTATGATTAAAAATCTCTCGTATATATACAAACTAAATAAAGATTTTTTTTATGTGTTGGAAAGAACCATACCAGTATTCGTTCTAGCAAAAAATGGAATTTTTTACGACCCCCAGTTTGTGAATTTTATAGCTGTGTAATTGGTTGAGAGCACTGGTGTTCAATGTGCTACAATGCTGATTTTGTCAACTTGTTAGCGACTGCATTACGAAGGAGTGTAATAAGAGTATATTTTACGCCTATATCGTGTATCTCGGATATCGGCATTAAGAGCACGGAGGTCAGTATAAGTGAGTAAAAAATAAGTGCTTTAGTCGTAACAGATACAGCTACAAATTGACTGAAATATAGAGTAGCACATGGTTTAAACTATGCTATTACATATGCAGTATTACGGAAGTATATAACATAAGTAGTAGCCCAAATTGTGTATTTGTCGACACCTAAGTTAGCCGTGTTTAAAATGCTATCGTCATAGCAACCATATCTGCTTTTATCAGTGTGCGCGTGGGTGCATCTAATTAAAAAGAAAAAAAAACTTTTTTATTAGAAATAAATAATTACAAATTGCAAATCGTGCAACTTGGTTTCAGTCCCCAGAGTAACGAAAGATCTAGGGTCAAGAATAAAAATAAACACTACATTTATACAGCTGTTCCGTTCAACAGAGTTCGCAAACTCATACGATAGCTACAAGAAGTTACTGATAACTAATGAGCCTACTTACTTTCCTCTACATGGATGCAAACAAGTCTTAGTCAAGTTCTTGATGGTAGGTAGTAATTGACTTCTTATTGGCAGCAATATAATTACAGTCAAAACTAGAAACATGTGAAACAGTACAAAGACAATTAAAATAAACGAGTAACTTATCCGAGATTCGAATTCAGAAAAAAAAAAATCCCAAATTAAGCTGGCTTGCAACCAACTGCATCACGGAGGTAGGATTCTGAGAATCAACTTCGGAAATAATCAATATTATGTTTTCAGTGTTAGGATTCACTAACCTGAAATATTTACTCGGCCATCATTTGGAAAATACGGGTCTGAGTCAATAAAACACATAACCTTCCATGGCCTACCATAACGATACTTGTGTGAAAAATTTGATGGAAAAAGGTAGATTGGTATCCGAGATATGGCATAAAAATATTATTTTCTTTAATGGTGCTATCTTACAAAATTCCTTAAAAAGAGACTCTGTACACGATTTTTGAATGAGTAATAAAGTCAGTATAAAAAGTTTGATTGAAATTGTTAAACTGTAACATATATATGCCAAATATATGAAAATATTTACATGGCCGTATTTTTAAAAATCATTGCCTGGCCCCATTTAAATCATGTAACTTCACGTGGCCTTCTATAGGTGGACAAAATTTTGTGGAAATTAGTGGAATTATTCCGAAAATATGACAAAATGTTCAGTTTACTTACTCACCTGACATTACTTTGCAAATGCAAAAATCCGGCAAAGGAAGATCTCTGTATGAATATCGGTTAATAGGTCCTCAAGAAACGGGAATAAAACCTCAGTTGTTCATGTGACGATATTCATAAATGGGGGGGGGGGGGGAAAGTTTATATACTAGCACATATGATTATCGTCATAAATACAATACAATATGTTAAATTTAAATATGTTACAAAGTTCCGTATGTATAGCACACTAAGCTAAATGTTTGTATATGCGCCGTTTAGAAAATAAGAGACTTATAAACTTAAAACGTATAAATTAATATAGCCTACTATACTGAAAATTCTTCAACAAATTTGAAAGGAATTCGTTGATTATTTCCCGAGATACGACATAAAAACTATAATATTTCATGTGGGTCTTTCTTACGAAATGGCGGAGAAACGAGGCTTCGCATAGACAATTTTAATTGATATAACTGATACTGTCAGCATACAAAGTTAAGTTTGAAATTATTTTGCAGTTTCGGAGATAAAAATTTCAGAGCTAAAATGTTTATATGGCCAACATTTAGAAAATATTTGTGTTTCTGACCCTCTCAAAATTTATCAGTTTACATAGCTGCCATAGTGATAATTGTTTGCCAAATTTGGTAGAAATCACTTGTTTTTTCAAATACCACAAAATTTTAATGTCAAATGATTTAATTTTACAAAATGGCTGACAAAAGAGATTTTGTGTATGCACATTTGATGGTTGTAACATATACTGCCATCATACAAAATTTCATTGGAATGAATTACATGGTGTTGACGGTATAATATACAATTCTAAAATAGCTGTATGGCCGCCATTTTGGAAATAAGTGTCTGACATACCTAAAATAAATCACTTAACACTAATTCCGCAGTACTACTTGTTTGCCATATTTGGCAGGAATCGGATAATTGTTTCCCGAGATATGACATAAGAACTTTGTTTATACATGTGGCACTATATTACAAAGGAGGCTCCGCTTTGGCGAATTTGATGTTTGTTATATATTCTCTCAGCATACAAATTTAAGTCTGAATTAATTAAATGGTTTCGAAGATATAGCACACTATGCTAAGATAGTTAGATTTTCAGCCATTTTGAAAATAGGGGTTGGACATACTTGAAACATATTAGTACATATCAACTGTGGCTGTACTAATTGACTGCCAAATATGGTAGGAATCTGACAATTGTTTCCCGAGAAATTACACAAAAACTTTATTAGTTCATGTAGCACTATTTTAAAAAATTACAGAGAAAAGTTTATTTTCGGCTTATTTGATGCTTGTAATAGATACTTGGTTTAAATTGGTTAAACGTATGGTAGTTATACCAAATAAAGATAAAATATTTGTAAGACCGCCATTTTGAAAATAATTTTATAATACATTTAATTTACGTAAATTTACCTGACCAATCATAGATTTACTTACGTGCCAAATTTGGCGAAAATAGGTTGAGTTGTTTTCAAGTAATAGCATAAAAGTTTTATTTTTTCGTGTAGCGCTATCTTCCAAAATGGTCTACCAACAATATTCACCTCCGAATTTATTGCTTACAACTTTCGCTGTGAGCATACAGCATTCGGTTAAAATTGGTTGAATGATTTCCGAGATGACATATTGCACTAAATTTTAAACTGGCCGCCATTTTGAAAGTAAATACACAGCGTGGTATAAAACTATCAAAGTTATTTGTCCTTACTTAGTATTATACGTATACCGAGTTTGGTGAAATTCGGTTGACGCGTTCAAAAATTGAAAAAGGGGGAGGGGGACTCACACGCACACACACACACATATATACACACACAGGCAGGAACGTGATCTCATAAGCTTTTCTTTCCTTCGGAAAGTATCCTAAAAAGCGTACAGTACTGATCGAAAGGCAAGGACGCCCTATAGATTTCACTAACCACGACGAAAATCATACAACTCGGAGCTGTATAATGTCAAAAGTTACGCCCCGTGTTTTATACACGGATTCTTCTGCACGTGCATTGATATTGCCCCTATTTCAATTTTTTTTTTTAATCCACAATATGTCTAGTGTATACCAAACCACATTATGAAGAAAGTTTTATTAAAATAGACCATGAAGAATCTGAGACCTCTAGCAATGAAAGTTAGGCTGTATTTATGTAACAGGGTGTTTTATGGGTTATAAAATCTGTCAAATAAAATAGTGAACATCTACATATATTGCAGTATATATTTAATTCCAACAATGACCATCCTCTACGATGTAACAGGATTGCAGGTGAGTTACATATGTTAGTGCTCATTCTTTGTTTTTGTTCAAGTTTTTTTTTTTTTCGTGCCCACCCCCCGCATAAGATTGGAAGAAGTGGACTCAATAAAATGTTACCCAAGTCAGTTCCACGAATCTCTTCTTTTATCTACGTAAAGCGATTTTCATTCAACAGTCACTTTTACCTTGGTATTTGTAGAACTTTAAAATCGGTACAGAATTTTGGACAATGTATATAATTATTCTTGTACGACAATGATGAAATTTTATACACAATAATTGTCGTGTCATTTTGCAAGCGTCTTTCGTTGTTACTTGCATTAAAAGTGCAGTCTTTAAAATGCAATAGTTTTTCATTAAGGTTAGGCTCTTAGAAATTAAGGTTAGGCTCTTAGAAATTAAGGTTAGGCTATTAGAAATTAAGGTTAGGCTCTTAGAAATTTTTTGGGGAGAGAATTTCTCGTCAATTTCATAGTTGTATTTAATTGTTGTGAACAAAAAGCACGAAATGATTAAGTGCTTAAGTGCATAATTTGTGTTTAAATATCAACCCACACTCATAATTCTATAAATATTTTTAATTTTTCTAAATTATATGCCAAGGGACAGTATTCAGGTAACTATAAACATACTTCCACCAACAAAACACGAGAGATTGTGACAGGATCAGAAATAAATATGACATAAAAAGTAACCAAGAAACTAATCAAATAGTGACAACTTCTTAAGTGTACAATACAGATGTCTCGAATTTGCAGTTCTGCAACGAAATTAACAATGATTTCCGGTCCTTTTGTTTTAGTTGTTTTAAGAAATTTTTCCATGGTCGCACCATAGATCATCGCGTTCCAGCTTTCATTGACGAGAGATTTTTAATGAGGTTTTATCACTTCCTTGTGACTTGTGAACACCGAAGATATTTTCTTAGTTCCCCACTATTTCAGAAAACGAAGAAACGTCCGAAATGCGAGGGGGAGATTTGGGACTTGGAACTAAATGACCTGACATTACCTTCCGTTAAGGTATTTAATTTAGGGCCGGGGCTATTTCCGGGGGTGCCACTTATCTGGCGTGTCGTGGAAATAACTTAATGGCGGGGTTCCTTGACGGCGGAAGGGTAAAGACAAAAAAAAAAGGGGGAGGTTTTGGGGGGTGATTTGTGATCGTGGCGAGGATGCCGAAGAAATCGTTTGGAATCGCTTGATGAGTCGGGGACCGGGTGTCATTAAAACCTTTCGCTTTTGTCTGCGCGCCACTTTGTCACGGCCGGGAGACAAAAGATTTCACTTACTATATGTCAGTGTCGGAGAAGCCAGACACCCTCTTTAGCACCGCAAACATTTGACGACCTCATCCGCCCTCTGGTTCCAGAGTTTTCGAATCAGGTACTCCTGCAACCCCGTGACGCCTCACGACGCACCCGGAGGGTGGAGGGGGGTAATTCCCTAACGCACTCGGGGCCGAGGTGGCTGAGCGGTTAGACTACTTACGTGTCTCCTCGTGATTCACAGACGTGCTGTGTCGGAGTAAACTAATTCTGATTGGCCAGTCAAGGAAGAACATGTCTTCTCAGAAAGACACCGCCGCCAACATGCAAAAGAAAACTTAGCTAAGGAAATGTTTTCAGGTTTACAACACTTTCATTTTACACTAAACAAAATGTCGCAATTTCAAGTTCAGTTTACAACAAAAACTCCAAAAAACAAGTTTAATTAAAGACAAAAAAAGTTACACAGTAACAGCATAATTACGGCAATTAATTGTCATGAGGCGAGAGCACACGGAGGAAACCCATCCACCTCATGACAGTGACAAATTACTTCTTTCTTCATCTCCAACATCCATATCAATGAATGGAATAATAAACTATTTAGAACTGTGCACAGATATCACAAATACGTTGGAAAACTCAATCAAAGAATCCCATCCCATAGCAACAAATGATAAGCTGAATTATCCCTAGTTGCGAGAAATGAACAATTAATGCTAATCTCGTTTTTAACCATATAATTGCGGGCTAATCTATTTTTTCTTTGCAAATGGCCCCAGATATCTTAATACAAAAATATAAAATATTATTAAGAAACAATTTTAAACTTATTGAAAAATAACGATTAAAAATTCACAATTGAATAATATTGGGCTTAAATAAAATTCCAGAATAAAAGGCCAAATATAGTAAATACCCATTAAAATACTAGTCGTTTAAAGTAGTATTCCCTCTATGAAGCTCACCCCATGTTCTCTCTCGAACAGTCTTCAAGCCAGGGTATGTGTAGTCTAGCCAGCCCTCCCCCCCCCCCTTTTCACCACCAGGGCGTGACGTCAGGTGTTGAGAAAAACTCCATAAAGGTAACGCTGATCATCTTGGCGGCGCAATCACAACCCGATGACTTAGTAGAAGCGTCACACTGTCTCCAGGCAACGCCGGCCAGGTGCTGACGATGGTATGTAGAAGTTGGGAGAGGGGGGGGGGGGAGCTCGCCATTTTCCAGCTGATCGCGGCGCGGAAGGCATGCCTCGACCTGCCGTCCCGCAACGCCGGGCGTCGAACGGGGCCATAGACAGGACCTAGCACAGATTTCGAGCACCAATTTAACCGTTTCGGCACTTGATCCAGAATCCCCCCCCCTGCGACTAATACTGACCAGGTATGTTGAATAACCCAGCCGATATCCCTCGTAGGACACGTAATTCAGCAGGATGATAGGCAGGCAGAAATGATGTGGTGTTCCAGACACACCGTCACGTAATTTTCATAATGAAGTAAAATAAATCAAATCTAGTTTCTCTTGCGATACAAGCTCAATGATCTCCTGGAGTCCGCGTGTCACGGTTTATAAGAATTGCTGTTGCATATTTGTACAAGATGTAAACACAAACACATACACACACACACACACACATATATATATATATATATATATATATATATATATATATATATATATATATATATATATATATATATATATACACACACACACACACACACACGCGCGCGCAAGTATATAATTCTAAGAGATGATGTCAGTTGCTCCACATACAAGAATTTTTAGTCTATATAGTTGCGGGGTCTTCCGTCCAGTATAGTCAATCCACGGTTACTCCGTACTTTTCTGAAGCACTTTCATTCATGCTATTCGTCCGTCTCAATCAAACAAATTTTAACTAGTCTAGAAAATTACACCAAAGGAACAACACATCACGTTCGTGCCCATTCAGTTTAATAATATGTTGCATGGGAACTTTTTCTTACTAGGCATTACCAACTCGCATTTTTTATCTGTTTTATTCAAGTTACGTACAAGCGAAATATAATAATTTATAGTTAAAAAATTAGTCAAAGTTAAATTTTACATAAAAGACGGTATTTTTACGTCAACAGAAACATAAAACGATTGTGATACATGATGGATTTAGGAAATAAACAATCATGTCATACATGCGGAAATTTCTCAAATGTTTGATTAACACATTGAGGTCTGCACACATTTACCGGCACTTAAGACAAATTAGAAGTGAGTCACCTATACCCACTACTGCAAGAACACCGGTTCTGTTGGTGGCTGTGTTAGAAGGTCCATACCACACCGGACACTTCCCTGTACTTTACAGCGTTCATCATTGGCCGATCACCAACCAATGGAGAGCCGAGCTTATATTGACCCATTAAAATGTCCTTTATCGCATAAAAGGATTTACAATCAATCATGTCCCTTTTAATAGCTATAAAAATTAATTACGTGATTAGCATTATTATTGCTACTGCGCTGTGGTGTTCTTGTGAAGTCATGTGAAACACTAGCCGAACAAAGACTGCACATCCATGCGAGTTTTGTTATGAACGACAAAGAAATTTTCAAATTAGCTTTGCCCGAGCTACACTCGAGCATAGTCTACAAAGTGTTAAAAAAAAAAAAAAAAAAAAAAAAGGATGAAGATACTGGAAATAGACTATAGCAGAATCCTTTCCCAAGCTCCGCGGCTGGTGGCGTCTTAAAAATAGCGATCCCGCGGTTGAAGGAAAGTTCGAAACCGACAGAGACGAACCCAGACGAATCTGGGCCTCATTTGTTCTTTGTCGTGGGGAAGAAAAGGTGTGGCAGCTTGGATGGGACAGGGCCCGAGAGGATAAAAGACGAAACAAAAATCACCCCCCCCCCCCCTCCAAACCAACCCGTCAGAGCCTCGGGACGGCTGTCTGCAACTTCTAAATTACCTCGAGGGTGCTACTTACCGCATACAGCTAACGCAAACAAGAGAGGATGAAGTGACGAAGTAGGGAAGCGAGAATCCTGAACCTATCCAACTTCTTGAGTTCTGTTCGTTTCGCGCAGCAGTGCGCATCGGCGAGCAGGTTGTAGGAACTTTGCTTCTCACAGGCGCACAGGCGGATCCACCACTTTATCACACAAAAGGAAAAACTGCGCATTAACGCCGCGAAAAATTACTAACTCAAGCCATATGAATGGATTCCCTTGTTGTGTTAGAAAAAACTGAATTCGCGAACGGGGTTATTACATATTTTTTGGTCTAGGGAAGTTTTATGGTAAATAAACTGAACTGATACAAAGTATTGAAACAGTGTATAATTCAGTTATACAAAAAATAGGATATAAACTGATAAAAGAGGAAGGACCAACACAAGTTGATCTATTCGTATGCAATGTAGTGACTAACCGGTATGTAAAGACTGTTCACGAATAGTGAGTACTTTAGAAATTAACCTTAGAAAAAAGTCACTGCCCCCTGCCTGCATATATTATAACGGGCGCACTGAGTGACATTCGCCCAGTGAATTTGGTAACGATGGCTGGAAAGTAGTTTCATATTTTAACGCCGAATAAGAAGCGTTAGTTAACCATTTGTGATAGCTTAAAATTATTTCTTTCGCTTTCTGTTTTCTTAATGCGCCGAAGTGCAAAAGAAAGCAAATTTGGTACAGTATTTACTTTCTTAATAATTTCGCAGTTTCACTTGACCGACGCATGAATAAAGTGATGAGGCCCACGACAATGTTAGTTTTACACAAGACAGAGGATTACACGACGTGCATACGAGTAGATCATAAGCAAGGCTTTCAAAAGTGCTCACTTTGCCGTGAACAGCCTATATGGTTGTCGTAGGCTGGATCTTACGACGGGGAGCGACTAGCGGCAAGCCAAGTTGGAGCTCCATCTTGATAAGGGTTGTTCTCGGCGTGGGTCCGCAGATGGACCCCGTTCTTGTATCCTTCCGCCTTACGTAAAATTTACATTGCCTGGAGCCTGATCACTTTATTCATGCGTCGTTCAAGTGAAACTCTAAAAGTATTGAAAATGTAAATATTGAACAAATTTAATATTACTTAACGCTTATATGCATTAAAAAACTGGAAAGCCAAAGAAATAATTTCAAGTATTCACAAATGCTTCCCTAGCACTTTCAGGCCAACGTTAAAACAAGGGACTACTTTCCCTACGTCGTTATCAACTTGACTGGACACATACCAGTCAGTTTGACCGTTAAAATATACTCATGGCAGGAGCAGTTACATTTTCCAGGGGTTGATTTCAAAAAGGTTCGTTTTACCGTGAGCAACCTATATAGAGTTATACAGTTTCTTGGTGTCGTTATACAGTTTCTTGGTGTCGTAATACAGTTTCTTGGTGTCGTAGTACAGTTTCTTGGTGTCGTAGTACAGTTTCTTGGTGTCGTAGTACAGTTTCTTGGTGTCGTAGTACAGTTTCTTGGAGTCGTAACTGTCCGGAATGATGTGTCTCCGGGAGATCCGCTACCGCCTCGGCGCTTTCTTCAACAAATTATAATTTTTGCAGCGTGTTTTTTGTTTCGCCTCTTGGTCTGGTTACCAACACCTAGATGCAGTTTCTTTGTTTCGCTTTGTCAGCGTTCTCATGATTCATAGCAATATGAAATTAGAATACGTTTGTCTATAGAAACTATTGAATGTTTCTCAAATTATGCCCAATGACGTTGGAATGGGTATTTTTCCTGGTTTCGTTCCAACAAAAATTAATTTACAATCGCATACTTAATTTTTTATAATGGCGCTTGTGTCAAACAGCAAAAATTAAAAAAAAAAAAAAAAAGTAAATAATATTCTAATATATTCCATAACCAATTAGAATGAGAGTTTTGGACTTGAAACATTATTAAGGTGGATTATAAATTTCACAAAGAAAACGATTCTTCCTATTTTAGACCTGAGAGCTCACGATGTATTAGGACGTATTTAACTATTTATTTCAGTGCTGAATATTTAATTTACCATTGCTTATAGGCCTACAATCACATTCACCAATAGTAATATAAATGGTTTCCAAAGTATGAAGGAAGCGAAGTTACATGATTGCATGTTGCGAATAGGCCTAATAGCAATAAAATTTCATTTTACGCTAAACACGAATAGCGCTTACTGAATCATTTGTAATATTATATTATTTAGTTTCTTATTGAGGTTACCTTTTAAGAGTAATTTTTCTTGAAACTCAGCAGTACGCCATAAGTTATTTTTCGTACCACGCGGTACAAAAATAACACTTAAAACGTAAATATTTAATTACGTTACAATGATATATTACATAATAGCTAAACGTTAATTGGGACTTATTTATACATCAGCAGTTCTGAAATTATTTCCATTCTACACGGTAAGGTAAATAACAAACGGTCTACTGTCGTAATTTTTCAAATTTTTGAAATCAGCAAGAAATCAAATTTAACAAATGCACATTCATAGCATAATGAAAGTTAAAATATTTCGTATCAGGAAACTTCCAACAGTGAACATACGGGACAAAACCACTCACGCACACTGTGATGGTAGCAGGTGACAATCCAATTTTATACGGCATGAGATTACGGTTGAGGAGGGAGGGAGGAGGGAATCGCGGAAGCAATGCGGTTAGCACGCTGACCGTTACCGCAACGATTCTATTCGCATTGGATCTTAATCATGAGCTATTCCAAGACTAGATCTTCGCATGTGGAATTCGTGGCGGACGTCGCCGAATATAAGTGGTTTTTTTTCTCCATGGGAGCTCCCGCTTTCCCTTCCATTATTCTACGTCGTTCCTCAACCTAAAGGTATCATTAAACTCACTTTAGTTTGTCGAACTTTCGTTTAACTTGTATACAATACTTGTAAGAGTTCTGTATCGAATAATTTCTATTCTGGCATTTCGAAATCATAATAACAACTGATAGCAGTAACAGGAAGCATAAACACATTTTTTATTTATTTGTTCCGATTATGGACACAGTTTTATAACATAGAGTGATTACGTATACGGAAATGAAACGGTGTATCAGTTCTTTTGATACAGGTGTACCCACTTTTTATAAGAATCCTTTTTACGAGCATATTATTTAATTTATTCCATTAGCAGTCAGAGAACATTAAAAGGCAGTGAATACCTAACAATTTTTATAGGCGTAGGAGACTATAATTTACATTTTAACGTGCCAATGTTTTCGATTAACACTCTGACAAAAAATAATTGCGACAAGCTGGTTGTAGATATAAGATGCTGGTACACCATTCCTCAAAAGGATAAGCGGGGGTGGCGGATGATTTAACCCATTCGGTCATACATTAATTTCAGAATTTGAGTGTTGCAATCACGTAATTTTTTGGTACGAACTGTACTCGTGCCCAGCATTTTTCTTGCAATTAGCAGTAAACAACGTGTTTTGTGCTCGATGATGTTGAAATCAACCAATCGCGGCAAATAGATGCCAAAATTTTCACAGATCATATTAAAGGCTGTTCGATATAAAAGTGAGCACTTTTGAAATCAACCTTAGAAAAAAAGTCACTGCTCCTGCCTGCATATATCCTAACAGGCGCACTGAGTGGCATGCTCCCAGTAAAGTTGGTAACGATGAATGTGAAGTAGTTCCATATCTTAAAGTCGAATATAAAGTGTTAGGTAGCAATTTACGACAACTTAAATTATTTATTTCGTTATCTATTTTTTTAAAACACACAGAACTGTAAAAATGAACAGATTTGTGAAATATTTACTTTTCTGATTATTCTACAGTTTCACTTGATTGACGCATGAATAAAGTTATGGGGCACGTGGCAATGTTAATTTTACATAAGGTGGAAGAACACACACCGTGCACACAAGTAGAGCTTAAGCAGGGCACCGAGAGAGGTGGCGCAGTGGATTCGCATTCGGGAGGATCCGGGTTCGATTTTCGGCCCGGCCATCCTCATTTCGGTTTTCCATCGTTTTCCGAAATCACTCCAGGCGAATGCTGGGACGGGTCCCTAACAAAGGCCAGGGCCGATTCCTTTCCAATCCTTCCCCAATCCCTCTGCCCTGTGCAACTTCCACCATCTGTAATGACCTCGCTGTCGACGAGACGTTACGCCCAACTACCTACCTACCTTAAGCAGAGCGTTAAAAAGTGCTCATTTTATCATGAACAGCGTATAGCCCTAAGGAAGGCTGTGCACTGCTGCCTAGAGCCCCGAGTATTTCGCGGATTGATGTAGCAGCAGGCTAGACTTGACACACTCGAGACACAAGCGTTTGCTTATTGGTTGCTGCGATAAAGTGAGGTACTTGTACAGTACTCTTCAACACTCGCTCATACTAGTGCTTCCTGATTATTACTGGCCCACAGTTAAACGGGGCGTGGCTAAAGAACTACGGTCCAATCACAGTAGTAGTAGAAAAGAACAAGTGTTTGTAGTCTACCTTGGTGCCATACGAATTCGCGAAACACTCAGGGCTCTACTTATGCGTTTCTGTGCACAGTGCCGATCATACATATCATTCATATGCAACGTGTTGCACAAGGAGGTTGTTTTTGACCAGTACTGTACACTGAGTGGTCCACTGCCTAAAGATCTTCCCTGCACGTAACTGCTTCGTAAAACCCTGCTACTGCTGTGCGGTATTGCTGGTTCATATCACTTTCGTCGAACATAAAGCCCAACAAAGCAATTTTTTTTTTTAGCACGCATTAATTTTCTTAATTGCAGCACCAGATACCATAAATAAATGCGAGAATGAAAGGGCTAACAACTCTGAGTATTGCTGATGTAATATTACGTTGCCTGAATTTAACCCTTTCAGACCCGTATTAATTTCCCGAGCTCGAGTGTTGCAATATTTTAATTCTATGACGTCTTCGGTACTTGGGGTGAGCGTATTTCTTGTAACCAGCGAACTACCTGCTACGTCATCGTTGACGTTGACATTAACCATTCACAAGTGAGAGATGCAGAATACTTAAAACGAGTCACATCTCTCTCAAAGGAAGATGACAGAAACACTGGCCACCGTTGTGCACAGTGCTGACCATAAGTATCCTTCACGTGCAACATGCCCTCCCTCAATCATGGATATGGCGACGAGACGCTGGTTCGCAGAGTTCGTTTGGGGCTAATCGTAGCATTACATTTCCGTTCTTTGAAGGCACGAGCGAATAAACATTACTTCGCCAGCAGTTGTCGTCAAGTTTTCTGCGATATCGCATTACGCCAGTAACACTCTAAACGTAATCAATTCTGACTAACAGACTGGATTGTATAGCATCGAACGTAGGAAAGAAAATTTGATTAGGGCATTTCCAACGCGGCATTTTGTCGGCCGAGAGCCGGTGAGTAATGAACGTTCCGCAGGATAATAAACTTGTGCGGTGTTGTGTGAGCCAATGCCATGACTGTAAATGAGAATACAGATATACGTTGTTCACGATAAAATGAGCAATTTAGAAATCAACATTTGAAAAATGTCACAGCCCTTACTTTGAGCATATTTTAACACTTTGGAGACTACGGCCGCGCGTGGATCGAGAAAAACTAATTTGAAAATTTCTTTGTTTTTCAGAACAAAACTCGCATGTTCGGCTAGTGTTCAACATGACATCCACAAGAACACGACAGCGCAGTAACAATGATATGGCTATAGATAGAAATTCTTATATATATATATATATATATATATATATATATATATATATATATATATATATATATATATATATATATATATATATATATATATATATAGAGCCACTGAAAAGGGGCACGATTGGTTGTAAATTCTTTAATGCGATAAAGGGCATTAGATTCGGCCAGTATCAATACGGCTCTTCATTGGTTGATGACCGACCAATAATGGACGCTGTAAAGTACATGGCGGGGTCCGGTGTTGTATGCACCAATAGGACGATGGCGAGTTCTAACACAGACACCGACAGAACCGGTGTTCTTACAGTTGTAGATGCAGGTGACTCACTTCTAATTTGTCTTAAGTGGCAGTAAATGAGTGCAGACCTCAATGTGTTAACAGGCACACTGAGTGACATGTACCCAGTAAAGTTGGTAACGACGAACGGAAAGTAGTACCTTGTTTCAACGTTCGACTGAAAATTCTAAGGGAAGCATCGGTGAATACTTGAAATTATTTCTTTCTATTTAGGTTTTTTTTAAAATGATTTTAAGTGTCTGAATTGGCAAATTTGTCAAATATTTACTGTTTGAACATTTTCAGAGTTTCACTTGACCGACGCATAAATAAAGTGTAAATTTAACATACGGCGGAAGTACTATACAAGATACGTATATAAGTAGATCTTAAGCAGGGCTTTCAAAAGTGCTCAGTTTACCGTGAATAGCTTACGCCAGCAAAACTCAAAACTGATGGTCATGCTTTCGTGAACATGGGCGACTTGCTTGTACAGGCTGTTCGCGGTAAAATGAGTACTTTTGAAAGCCCTGCTTATGATTTACTTGAATGCACGCTGTGTATTCTTCCGGCTTATGTAAAATAACATTGCTGTGGGTTTCGTCACTTTATTCATGCGTTGGTCATGTGAAACTGTAATATTATTAGAGAAGTAAATATTTTACAAATTTGGTAATTTTTACACTTTGACGCACCAAAGAAAATAAAGCAAAATAAATAATATAAGTTATCACAAATGATTACCTAACACTTTTTATTCTACGTTAAGATAACTACTTGCCATCCATCGCTGTCAACTTTACAGTGGGCGCTTGTCACCCAGTGCGTCCGTTAAAATATATGCAGGTAGGAGCAGTGAATTTTTATCTAATGTTGATTTCTAAAGTGCTCACTTTAATGTGAACAACCTTTAGCTAGCCTCAACTGTCAGTAGATCTGTATTGCGCAAGCGAAGCTTTAAAAGCGTTTGCCACAAAAAAAAGTTGTAATTATTTTTCATACCACACATTGTTCGACATGTAGACAATTTTTTTTTTTTTTTAGTTCGCGTGGTTATTACAAAATGATATGTAACATTCAAAATATTACTTTTTGTTTTTTGTGAGATACGACCGGGCATCTGAAAGGTCTTGTATTAATCAATTTCATGTTATTCTTAGCAAAGGTTGTTCTGGAAAAATTCAGAGGCAGCCGACAATTAAAAAATATGAAAGTATTTCCCTATTTTCAGCATTTTTTTATATTTTATAATATTTTCATTGTGTGATTTTGCAGACGTCTTGAAGTAGCCATTGACATCTCCTTTCAGTGTGAGTTATCATGTTTCTGTGCGTAACTCAATATCATTATCAGTACATTTCTAAAACAGTTAAATTAAGATTCCGACAGGTATTTATGTGAAAACGATGCGCTCAAAAAATATTTTACGAGGAAAAGAAAATAACAAGTACTATTGTCTAAACGTTGGACAATCGAGAAATTTAAATTTTTTCGTGACCCTTAAAAGGCTTCCGCGTACCAGGCGCTTGAGCTGCGATACGGGGTGTTTGAAATACTAGTTTTTGTACGAAACTACTAAACGTGCTTCCAACGTGCTGATCTACAAAAAGAAAACAGAAAACACACATCAAATGAGGGCTTTCGAGTGCTTTCAAGACGTCGCGGGTATTAGAAACACCATTTTAGATAACTCCAAAAAGGCTATATAGGTTGTTCACGGTAAAATGAGTACTTTCGAAAGTCCTGCTTAAGTTCTACTTGTATGCACGTTGTGTATTCTTATACCTTACGTAAAATTAACATTGCCATGAGCCTCATCACTTTATTCATGAGTCGGTCATGAGAAAATGTGGAATTATTAGAACACTAGACAGTTTAGAAATCTCCTAATTTTTACTCACAGAAGTGTTAAAAAAAAACAGAGCGCATGATAAATAATTAAAATTATCACGAATGTTTGCCTAACACTTTTTATTCGACGTTAAGATATGGAACGACTTTTTATCCACCGTTACCAACTTTACCGGGCGCATGTCACTCAGTGCGCCCGTTAAAATACATGCAGCCACGGGGCAGTGACGTTTTTCTACGGTTGATTTCAAAAGTGCTCACTTCATCGTGAACAGCCTTTAAACGGCTTTATCACAGTGAATAAATTATTCTCTTCAGTTACATACAAAACTACTCAAGGGCCATGAATCGAACCTTTTTACAGACACTCCAGCAGTAAAATAATAAGTCATCCCTGAAAGTCCCATAAGTACACGCAATGCGACTAGAACACCACACGCCAGATCAGATCCTTGCGCTCAAGGACGATGGTGCACTTGATGCGCGAGGCAGTTTCGCCCTTATCGCTCCCATGTTTCTCGGCCTCAAATGTGGTAAAAAGTGCAGGCGGGAACCATAATGCGAGTGCCAAGTTATATATATGTGTATATATATATATATATATATATATATATATATATATATATATATATATATATATATATATATATAGGGCGACTAAGTAAGCAAGCAGCATGATATATTTTTTCTCTTTTATTTTTTTTGTCTCACCTCTCGCTTTATCACCCGCTGCCCACTCGGCCGGGTTTCGCGAACGTAGCCTCGGAGGGCGGTAAAAAAATGTGGCGTGACAGGCCGGATTGAAATGTATGGGGGTCCAGCGGCGCACCCCAGGGTCACATCAGTCGGCACCGGACATAGGACCTAGGGGGGAAGGGGGAGGGGTCCCCGATATTCTCCGCCCGTGACAACTGATATTGCGTGATGTATCGCCGCCAATATCACCGTCCACTGCACCCCCTCCCTACCTACCCTCCCCCTCCCCGCCAGAGCCGGACACCGCAGAATCCCCAAGGAGCAGCGAACCATCCCCTCCCCCGCCGCGCTACTACGAGTGACAGCCATGGAGCGCTATCCTGGTTTGCAGAGCAGCCAAAAGAAGTATAAAAAAAATCCCTCAGGACCTTCGGCTCGGGGGTTTACGAAATTCGCGCCATCCTTCGGTAACGTACTGGATGTTTAATTTTTGCGTAACGTGAAATTCAAGACAGTGTTACACGCATACGCCTTTCGTCATCAGCAGTCGGCGCCGAGATCTGTGTTGGAAACACCGTTGCATCACCCTTCACTTTAGAAAAACCTTGTGATCTACGACCTAACGCGATAAACTCCTGCCATCATTAGGTACATCTGTGTCAATTCCGTTCAACAACAGTGTTCTATGTATGCAAACCGCTGTGAGCCTAGTTAAATAGTATACAGATACCGAAAAAATTGTCATGAATGCTTATAGGCTGTAAATTGCAAGTTAAGATATTATGGAAAATGAGTGAGTAATATGTAAAAATATAAAGCTAAAGAATCGGTCCTATGTAATGGTAGTCTCATAATCACAGTGTTGCGAGTTTGAATCTGTTTTGAATCTGTCCTTACTGCTTGGAAATATTTTCAAGAAGTCATTTTGTTTGAAACAAAGACATACACGAAGAAAAAATATTTTTAAACATGAGTGATTAGAATTAAATAATTATACAAGAAGCAGATAAATTAAGATAATGAAACTCATAACTACGCAAGGTCGTTACTATCAATGTCCAAAACTTATTTCAGTTCGAAAATTCGAACAATCATGTATGTACAAATCAGTCACACAAGATACTTCGGATAAATGTGCCTTTCTTTAGGGCCAACTTAACTGTTCAAATAAACTGTACAGGTTCAACATTATTCATGCGTGTTAGTGTTATGATTTTTTAAAATATTTTCTGGCCTTTATAGTGACAACTTCTGACTATTCGGTATATGGATTTGCATGATCCCTGTAATATTTTTGTGCGACTTCCCACATACCTTAAAGTAGAATGTGTTGTAAACTGTAGAATGTTCAGATACTTATCGGATTTGAAACTACAGTGTGAGCATTCATATATAACCGATTGTCTTAATTGAAAAAAGTCAGGATTAAGTACTCTTCAAAAACAATTGTATCACATTTTAACACTATTAATACTAATTCAGTATACAAGTTGGCATACAAAGTAAAAATAATATATCATTAAATGTTGTTTCAGTGTAAGCTACTGACGACGTGGAAACTTTTAATTAATTAAAGTTGAGCAAATCTGAAATTGTAGTTGTATTTATCATTTTTAAAGAGATTGTAGGAAATATATCTTCATATTTTACTGGAGAACAAAGCTGTAAGTTCTTTACGAAAATTTCCTCTGGAACGCACCAACCATAAAGAATGTTCGAACTGATAGCTGGCAGCTTCTCATACCTCAATTTTAGCAATCTTAATTATAGTGATGCATTCATGATGTGCTTAACGTTGAACCATATGGCACATTCGTATTATTTCGTCGGTGGTATAAAAATTTAAGTCACTACAGAGTGTACAAAAATTTACTCCACAAGTAAATTGTATCTCACTTTTGCAGTCGTTAAGTTGTTATAAAATCTTATCCTTGATTGACTAGTACAATAAAACCGCGTAATGGATTTTTCGAGGGAGCCTACTATATACGTTCGACTTGGGAGTGTAAAATCACATTAACTTGGGATTTGGTATGATGGCTTCCTAGCAGATACTCTCCACACTATCCATCGAACAGACAGCCACTCAGCTGCCATGTCAGGGACACCCTCACAACAGTACCTGACATACTCACGGAGTATTATCGCCATGAGGAGCCCGAAGCCGAAGGACTGAGATACACTCCACCAGTGCAGGCACTTGCAGATATAGTCTATTAGCGTTATCTTCGCCCTTTTTTAGTCAAACCTTTGAAAAATCCCCCCATGTATGACGTGTTTTGATATTTCCTAAATATGCTCTGTATTACAAGCGTATTATACTTGTGTTCATAAAAGTCACTTTTTTTCCTGTTGAATTTAAGCTTTATTCATATATTATTTATAAATTATAACGCTTCATTTATAAATAATTTAAATAAAAAACAGCGAGAAAATAGGTATGTTGGTAGTGCCTAGTGATAAATAGTATTTATACAAAATACTGGTACACTGAGTGCGCACGGATGTGGTGCGTTGTCCCCCTGGAGTAATTCTCCAGGCTTAGTTACGCTTACGAGGTGGAAGGATATCCTGGAAGTAAAACTTCAGCAGGGCTTCAGAAAAGGACGAAGTAACCGTGAATGGTTTATAGGAAGACAGTCGACAAGACACAGACCTCAATATGGTACAGCTGTGCGCTTTCAGTGCACCCCCACTTCTTCACTGAGTGCCTCGTACTCAGATCCACCCATAATCTGGCTGAGGTGCTATAATAACTAATTCCAGAGTCCCAACACTAAAATACAGTACATAATTGTCAAAATGACACGGCGCACTATTTACGAAAATATATATTTTGACATATTACCACACTTCGTTCAATAAATTTTAATTGAATTGGGGAATTGTCAAATAACACTAAATAAATACTTTACTTGGTTTGTGCCTAAAACTTTTTTGCTATTATAATTTATTATACACCAGATTAAAAAAACCAATTAAAGGAAAGAAAAAATTCAAATTTTGATACAATAATCATACCAGAAGCAATGTCTTGAAGTTACATGTCATAAGAGCTTGGAGATAACAAAGTTATCGCATCATGAAAACTGCCACAGAAGATAGTTTCCAATATGTAAAAAAAAATCTCTGTCCTGATTTTTAGCGCCAGAGTAAGAGATAAGAAAACTGTATTAGTATTCACGGCCCCGTAACGAACATCTCAGAGCGAGAGCCACTGCAACTTGCGAACGTCTTACTGGGTCAGTACTCCGTGCATTCCATAGCGTGTAATCACAAGGAAGTACTCTTAGTAAGACATATATATACTTTGCGTGCAAAGTTTGCCCCTGCGACGAAGATACCTGCAACACCAACACCGTCGTGTGCTGATGGGTAATTTCTCTTACATAACCTGTATATCGCCAACTCTGAGTTTCTGGAATATTCCCCGACGACCAGGTTGGTGCCATTCTAAATAGGCGATGCTACTACCAGCGCGTATACATATGGGCCGCACCTCCGCAGAGACTTGTGACCTTCCTATGCTAATTTAAACTATTGTTGTGGGGTGCCTCCAGGGCCTAAGTTGATGAAAACTTGATCACGGCAATTTATACTTACGTCCCAGATGCTGAGTGGGTAATGTAAGACATATTAAGGCAACTTCAGTATTACATACATAAATTACGGTAGCAGTATTTATTCATTTTATTTGAAAAGTGTACACATTTAAGGATATAAATTTGCTGGTTTATAAAACAAGGAAACAAATATATTCTGTCAATGTATTTATTTCCACGTATTCTGTAACGATATAAGATGCCGTAACAAGGATTATTTACAACAAGATACTGACATACTTAATACACAAAGTTGGCAGTCACGTTAGTGGGTCTTCGATGAAGAGTGCACCAACTATATTTACAAGTGACACGGTAATTTTAAGTGATTTTAAGAGAGTAAACACAACCATTCTCAAGGCACGTAATTTTAACGCTTATATAAATGAATGAAGGATCTCAGCAACGCGTCGTCAATAAATAACTTAGTACATGGAAAAAGTTAACGGTTCTCTAACTGAATACTGCAGATGTATCAATTTTATATTAAACATCACAAGACATTAAATAAAACAACGCGCATGCTAAAAAAAATAATGCAATTGTTATTTGATTGCGCATATTAACGCCTACACTTTAGACCAGTGGGATATTGGAAGGTGTTTTATACACTAAAATAAAGGATGTTAACACTTTGAATAGCAGGTACATTTGTGAATTAGCAGAAATTCGAATCCAGAATTTCGTACTCCCATAATGAAGAGATTAACAAATGAAGTGTATGTATTTGGCGCCCCTGAATCATAGTTAACAAACGAATGTACTGTATGTGCTTTCACTGTAGAATATATATATATATATATATATATATATATATATATATATATATATATATATATATATATATATATATGAAATACTAGGCGAATAATGTTCTTTAAGTGATACCATGAACCCAAGTGATTAAATAAACAATTATTTTGGACATGCACCACTGCAGAGCTATATTACCAATGAAACATAAAGGATGACGTTGAAAACATACATGAGATCAAGATAAGACCAGCTGTCGTCAACATATAACAAAGCACAAAAAATTCGACAGGTAGTTCAGTAAAGAGTTATACAAAACTGAACGAAACATACAGAAAGAGTAACAAACGAAAGGCACTAGCAATATATACAAACACACATAGGAAAAAATTCCTAGACAACACAGACGTACACAGACGAATACAAGTAAGCTGAAAACTTGACAACACAACAAAGACATCAGAGAAGAGCACGCTATGGTATTATATTTTATGACTGAGGAATATGAAAGTTTGTGCTTTTATACTTCGACACGGGAAGCGTTATGTTAACTAAACCGAAGCTAGTTATGAAGACTGAACAGAGCTTCAATTGATTACTATGGGTAGAGACCTGCGAATTTCGCGTTATTGTTGGAAAACAAGTAATATTTTAAGAACGTGTAATTTTACACTACCGATGACACTAGACCATACTTCATTTAACCCGCCTTGAAAAAAATCTGAACCAATTAATATAAACGTCGTAATAGCGTTCTCGAATCATGCGTAGTCTTGTCAAAAGAGAATGGCTTCATCGCCACACAGCAGCCAATGAACTAATAAGACCGGCTCAAGTATCTATAGGGATGTGAATTTTAGTGTGATGCCAAATAATAACGAGAATTTTTCCTGTATATAATTATGAGTTACACTAAATGTAAGTTATCGGCGAGGGAGGTCTTAATAGTTCCTTAGTCAGTTAGTGATAATATATGACTGACTTGAATGGTATCGTTTACGTAGACTGAATGCTGTGTCGGAAAGCGATGAGCGTCACGCCTGACTGTATCGCGAGGGCTGATCTTCTACTCGCGAGTCCACAGACACCGTACAAAGTGTTGCCGAGTGTTACGCAGTTTCTTGTGGCGTAATTCTCCCAAGTGCCGCGCCGCCGGGAGGGGAGGTCCACTCGCTTTTCGCTGCTTCCCTTCACAAACTCGAACGTATTTTGGTTTTTTCGCCTATCCTGCATAATACCGACGCGTCACTGCAGTTCGCCGGGAATGTCCACATTTACAGGATCATCTTGGTAAACCAGTCTGTCTCACTAAATATACTTCAACCAAGGTTGGTCCGGCAAGAGTTTCTTTCATAATAAAAATAAAACTAAGCTTTAAGGAAACCAAGTTATTGTAAATTTCTGTTGCACAATAATCATATTTGTGCAACGTCAATGTTGGATATAATATTTCTTAAAGGCTAGTCTTCTAAATCTCCTATTATATCTAAGTGTTCTCCTCTTTCTCATATATGCTATACTTCACAATATCTGAAATAGCAGCAACAATATAAAATAATTTTTAAACACTAGGAAACAGCTATAGAAGTTATGCTGCAAATACCATTTCCCTAATCCCTTTCAAACTAAAATGGTACCAAATTATGGGTTCCAGCAGCAACCATAAGGCGCTCACCTTCCTGTGAGTGAGCGAGTGAAGAGATTTGGGCGGCTGTTAACTGTGAAGTCTTGAGAGTCGATGTGGGTGATGAAATTTAATATGGAGCGACGCCGGAATGAAGGGACGGGGGAAACGGGAGATCCCCGAGAAAACCCGCCGACCAACGGCATCGTCCGGCACGATTCCCACTTTCGAAAATCCGGTGACCCGGCCGGGGATTGAGCCCGGTTCGCCTTGGTGGGAGGCGAGCGTGCTAATCGCTCAGCCATTGTGTGCCCATGTCGGGAAATCTGAATCAGTGATAATTTCACTGCTTCAATCAGTCAACAGTACCTGACTGATTCAACAATCACTTCAGTGAATTTAACTGGTGAATCAGTGAAAAATGCCATATTTCCATCACTTATTGATTCAGTGACATTACCCACTGATTCATCAGTCATTTTTCATAGTTTTCCAGGAGTTTATTTTTTACTGATGGATCAGTTAAACAGCGTGTAAAAATGGCTGTAAAAATGTTTAAAAATGGCCACTAAACAATGTGTATCAAGTGAAATAACAACGAGTAAACTAATGAAAATACTTTCCAAAATGTGTTTCATCTTTCAAAACACCATTTTACAAGATAATATGAGCATTCAGCCTTCATTCTTTTACGTCTTTCATTTCGTTTTCATGCAATCATCTCAACGTCCTGTTTGAAGGTTTGAACTGCATATAATGTGGTAAAGAGAGTGAACTACTTTGTTTTAACAATCCTAACGGTACAAATCAAACCAAAAATGAAAAGTTAGAGCATACAATTTAAATCGCCACGATTTAAGTAATGAATATAAGTCACAAATTTTGCTCTTACTTTAGTAACTTGGCTTTGTAGTGCAAATGGCAAAGTAACGGCCTAAAATCGAAGTGAAGGGGGTACGTGGGTTGAATCCTGGGCACCTGTAAAATATTTTTGCTTTTTTAAATTACGGTAAATTGTGCAATATAAATAGTAAACTATCGTAAATATGTTTATTTCAAGTAATTATTTAACTACATCCATTAAAATCAACATTTAATTTGCCACTGCAGTCGGCAGTCACTTATTCAATCAGTGAAATTGTTTCACTTCACTAATTCAATCAGTGATATTTTTTGTCACTGAAACAATCAGTGGTTTTCCACTGATCCTAAGAGAAGCCATTTTCAATTATTCGAGTAGTTGAATTTTACTGCGAATAAGTGGTTTGCCACTGATTCGAATTTAGAGTGTGGCATCTGTTCCCTTCTCCAGGCGAATTTCAGTGCCTTCTTCTGTAATGTCTTCTTTGTGTCGTCAGATTTTGAGCTCACATACATTTATTCGTCTCAGTGTTCGCCGGTATCTTAGTTGGGCCGTCTAGAGTTTTGTGCGTGTATTTGTATGCATTGACCGGTCTTTGTTGCAATGAAATGGGTGATGTATGTAGGACATGCCACTGAAATGATTATGTAAGATAATATATAGTGATTAGTGGAGTAGAAGCTGTATAAAAGTGTGTTTTAAATTGTATATGTTACTAAAGAGTAGGTATAAAAATAGTGTGATTTGTGAGAGATGGTGTAGCTAATAACAGTAGTGCATTAAATATTCGGCAGCTGTGTGTACTATGGCCCAATCTTGGACATACGTTCTAATGTAAAAAAATGCTCTCAACAAGAAGACACTAAAAAAATACCCTGACATAAGTTTCATATTACAGCCAAAACAAACAAAAAATAACACTACACATCTGGTGGAGCAGCATTTACTTATAACCAAAATTATGTAGAGCAGCTTAGAATAATATTTCATCAAGTTTAAAATTATGACAAAAGGTGCAGCTTTAAAATAAATTAGCGATCATAATTTAGAAAAAAAATCAAAGAGTGTGACATACTGGCTCCGTAGTAAATAATTCAACTTCATAACGTCCTCAAAGAAGTTTTCTTTCCCACTTGAATTAAAATGAAAAGTATAAAAGAAAATTTGTTTAGCTCAGTTTCTTATAGGTAGAAATGATTACTCATGATACTGAGGGATTTGTATTTAAGTGATAGCGAAAAGGTTTAATAGCTTGCTAGAGATCACCAGAGAATACATAAAATAAACCTTATACTTCTGATCTGTAGCCGGAACACGTCCAATCAACTCGGGATCTTGAGATAGGTACCAGTCCTGGATAACAAGTCATCTGTTGGCCGAAATACGTAATTGCAATTTGCCGATTTTTAATTAAATATCCGCTGTGGCCCTCTTCTCTTGTTCCACGAACACGGCTGCTGCCATTAAACCAATTTTGGCTCCCGAGTCACATAAGAAAAATCTTCTAGCTAAAGCAAAACGTTCATTAAACAATGGAAATTAAAAATAGCCTACCCAAGAAAGGACTTAACTCGGAGCTGTGTTAAAAATGTATATGATAAAATACTACGCACTGTCAGTGCTGCAAATCTGTTAAAATTATAAACAAATCAATTTAAATAAAATTATAACCATGAAAACTGCACAAAATTACATGTCGAAATAAATAAAACCTTTTAAACACATTTAAAACTTGAAACAACAAATGCTCGTTAACTGATACCATAAACATAAAAATAGCATATTATAAAATTTAATCAATACAGAACACGTAATGTTGAAAATTTAAATATGTATGCCAACAGTAACATCACACAGAAATAATATCTTGACACGAAAAACGTAGCAAAATAAATCTCTTACAAAAGAAATAATAATGTCTATAACCATTAAATATTATACGTTACAGCCCGGTCGTTTGTTTCTCGGCCATATTTGCTTCATTAAGTTTGGAAGAATTCTTGATCCAAATCCTTGCGGGATTAATTTTATGTTTTAACAAAACTTTTTCCCGTGACTTTGCTCGCGTGGAATTCGTGTTTCGTTACAATATTTGTCAAATAGTAAGTACGTTTTTAAAACAGAATACACATTTTAAAATCGAAAGTAGAATTAAATACAAATCCAAAAATAAGAAAAATGTTGCTGTCAAGTTTAAATTGTTATTAGTAGGACAGCTTTCTAAATTTAATAATTTATTACTTAGAATAGTTTTATGGAGTTTCTATAGAATCAATAGGACCATCTAATATTTAATCTCCTAACCAACTTTGAACCACCATTTAACTCCTTTAGGATGTTGAATTTTTAAAAAATCACTCCTTAGTGGCTGCCTACATTACATAATTAATGTTTCCTCCAAATGTCATGTTTCTAGAGGACCAATGGCTGAGGCTGGGCGCTGATATAGCAGACAGATAGTCAATCAGTTTTTTTTTTTTTTTTCGTATATACAGTATATGTAAAGGTTGTTCACGATAAAGAGAGCACTTTTGAAATCAACCTTAGAAAAAATAATTTACTGTTCCTACCTGCATATATATTTCGGGTGCAGTGAGTGACATGCGTCCAGGAAAGTTGGTAACGATGTAGGGGAAAGTAGATCCATATCTTAACTTCTAATAAAAAGTGTTATGTAAACATTTGTGATAGCTTAAATTATTTCTATAGCTTTCTGTTTTTTTTTTTTTTTTAATACGTCGTAGTGTAAATATTAGCAACGTTTTATAAAATACTTGCATTTTTATTAATTTCACAGTTTCACTTGACCGACGCATGAATAAAGAACTAAGGCCCGTGACAGTGTTAATTTTAAATAAGGCGGAAGAATACACAACTTGCATACAAGTAGATCTTAAGCACTAATTTGGAATAATAATAATTAAATATATTTATTCTAGCCTTAGACGTTAATTTTCAAATCCGGACCAATATATATATACACTGTGTTTATTACTTACATGGCAATATTTACTTAAAAATGTGGCGGAAAGATTAGAAATGGCCAACAGGAAAAAAGTAACTAGGGCTTCAAAAGGTGCTGACGTTACCGTGAACAGCCTATATATGTGTGTGTTGACAACAGCTAAGCTTGTGTTGGCCTGTTCTCGTGCATGTTTTTAATGTCATCCTCGAGTGTTTTCTTCGACGACGTAGCTTTGCAGTGGCGCGGGTCTGACCTAATGTTTATTTTACTCGCTAGAAGAGCAAGCTTCCTTACCGGACACGGAACTCCTCCGGCGTCGGACCTTCGTGACGTCGCGCAGTCTGCAAGCGCGCGGTAAAGAATACGCGTGCTGGTGCGTGGACCAGCAAAGCTGGAGTCACAATAGCCTGACGAGCACGGCACGACAGAACGACACGACGTCAGAGCACGACAAAATTTCGTATTATATTTTATTCGGTGTTCTCAATACCGCGACGAAATCTGCCCGACATATGTGTTAGTTGGCCGTTGGAAAATGCTAAAACGGCAAGTTATCCGTATCATATAAAATATTTACTTTTTAAAACTCTCAAGAAAGCGAATGATCATTTTTCTTATGACGATATATGAATTTTTATGAAAGAAAAAAAAAAGGTATTTAAAAACAGATCATAACGGTATTTTGGCTGCAGGTTAGTTTATTATTTACTGCAGTAGGGAAACACGCACGAAGTTTTGTTTTGTAATATAATATTTGCATTTATTTTGCGCGCCCCGACGAGCCCTACACGAAGAAAAAGTAGAAATATAACCTACCTGCGTCGAGCTGTTGGGGCTGCGATTTTGTCACAGTGACCTCGCTTTTCATTGGCCGCTACGCGTCGGGACTGTCGTGTCGGGTTCGTCGGGGGTATTGCGATTCCAGCATAAATCACTACAGTCTTTGTCTACCCTGCTTCCACCCTTTATGGATCATCACCCGCCGGGGCGTGGCGGTCAGGGCGCTCGCCCCCCACGACGGCGATCCGGGTTCGATTCCCTGTGGGTTAACTCCCGGAACTTTCGTACTTGGAAATCGTTTTGGGCGATGCCGCTTGCCGGCGGGTATTCTCGGGGTTCTCCCATTTTCCCCTCGCCCTTGCATTCCGACGCCGCTCCATCCTGGGGTCTCAGGTAGAAATCCCGTCATTAGAAGGGTGTCGCCTCACCATGGGTGCACACGCCACCACGCCGACCAGCGATATCCGAAATACTCAGCATTGTAAAGCCGATCTCGCTCCTATTATCCGAGGGGTTGAAGAAAGTCTAGTGGCCGGTTGCACTACCGTGGTTCGAAATTCGATCTGAGATCGTACACTGTTGAAAATTCCCCTATATATCTCTTAGTAATGTTTTGCGGAAATGTACAGTGTATATACGGAAAGGCAATGCTTAATGACGGAAAACGGAGTTAAGTCAGTAAATAAAATACGGAAAGTCTCAGTATTCCCTTTGGCTTCGAGTTACGGGAACGAACAATGCCGATTCTACACGAAGCTTTCTTCGCCACTGTAACAACAAAATTATCGTTTCTGCGGCAGTTAAGGTTATCCACCGACTATGAGCTATTCTTTCAAACAATAAAAAAAAAAAAAAAAAAAAAAAAAAATAGCACCAGGAATTTGTAACATGGCAACAATAAAAATACACTAAATTTAATAGAAACTTAATTTTTGCTTTTGTCTTTTGAATATAAATATAAAAGTCATACCACGAATTTCAAGTGAGAGTTGTAGGTGAAGGAGCCCTGCCCTCATAGCTCAGGGGTAGGGTGGCCTACTTGTAGTCGGAGGGTCGCGGGTTCGCGCCCCGGTGCCTCCGACGTGGCGGATGCTCAGCTCGATTGTCGGACTGGGAATTCGTCAACAAGTCGGTCTCACTAGAGCTTCGTCAAACGTCAAAAATTGTCACAACAACGTCAAACCAAGGTTTTAAAAAAATGGTTAGAGTTGTGTACTGGTAATGTTTTAACTCGGTTTCAAATCTCACTTAAGTAGAAAATATTTTAACTTTTTAATATCATTTTTATACACGGTAGAACACCCACATAACGAAAATTAAAGACGGTTTCATTATCTCTTTTAATTTTAAACGGAAAGTACAGAAAACTAACTAGGAAATTAAAGGAGAGGTTCCGTGATATTTACGGAAAGTCCGTTTCTGAAAATCAATGTGTCTGCAATTTTACGAAGAGTTTACGGACACTTCTGGACAAATTTTTCCAGCACTTTTCCGTAAAATGAAGAGAATGATTTTTTAACAGTGATCTAAGATCGACACTGAAAACTGTTGTACCATTCGAGTTCAGAGCTGGACTGGAGATCGATATCTAGTTCATTTCGAACCGCTGAAATTGGCGGTTCGAAATCTCGATCCTAGACCAGCAGTCATCGTCGACAAATGTAATTTGGACATACGATGGTTTTCTTGGGAAATTAAAACAACATTATACTTACCTGAATATCATTCAGTAAAATTCGTACGACAGTAATTAGCTTAAAGCAGATAAAAGATAGCACATCTAGTTCTATCTATTATGAAAAATACGCCTGCTTCCATGACGTCATATATTACGAACCAATAGCAAATTTGTCTAATACTTAATATCGATCTCTCCACGATCGACGAATCGGAGATCCAGAATCATGTAATTTCGTTGGTGCAACACTTTTACATTGGAACAAAAAACAAAACTGGATTCTGGTTCGGAACAAGGATCATTGGATCTCGGATCGGGGGCGATGTTGGTGCAGCCAGCCCTAAGACTCCTCGCGTCCCATTCCCAAACGCACGCACACACACACATATATATATACACACACACACTTACACACAGATACACACATGTGTACCCACGCTCGCACTCACATGAAAATGAATTTCATCGGGTTGAGGGAAGCGAGGGAGATCTGTCTACATCGCGGGCGCGGACGGGGAATGGAATTTAATCGCGACGGCAGAGTGCACGAGAGAAAGAGAGAGATTCAGAGAGCTAGAGAGAGATAGGGCTAGGACAGAGCAAAGGAAACATGCGAGGGAAGGTTTGAAAAGCTGTGGGGGTTGATCGCGGGCCAGCGGGAGGGTGCGAGCTAGATGATTGGCGGTCCTGAGGGGTTCAAACTGAGTTCCGTAGCACCCCAGCTGTCTACCAATGTGTTATATATATATATATAGCCTATTCGCAGTTTTTTCACGCTTTTTGAATCAAACCGTTGAACAAACAAATGTGTTATATATCACAAGCGTTTTATATATGTGTTAACATGTATGTAATTTATTTTTGTTTCAATCTCACTTTTACTTTTAGTTTACCAATTAATTTATAATATTTAACTTAGGCCCTATAACTAGAGCCACGAGTGTTTCGCGGATTCAGTTGGCAGCAAGCTAGGTTAGACAACCCTCTGTACACTCGAAACATTATCGTTTGCTTATTGATTGTTGTGATCAGAAGAGGCCTCTCTCTGTACAAGACTGTTATAAACACTCACTCACACTATTGCTCCATCCTTATTACTGGCTCACAGTTAAACGAAGATCTGTCGTCCATAAAAGAATAAGTGTTTGGAGTCTATCTCGCCTCCGAATGAATTCGCCAAGTATTCGTGGCTCTACCTATAACTAACGTGAATAAAGACAAAGAGAAATTAGTAGAGACCTGAAAAATTCGCGCGTTCAATGACCTGCAGGCTAGACTTTGCAGTCTTATATACAAATATGCCGATATCAACTGCACATTGGTTGCTTGTTGTCAAAGTGTAAGGCGAATATTGAGCCAGCCGTTCTCCAGGAGGTGTCAAACACCGTGTGTGGACCAATGGCTAATGTTATATAAACGCACGTGTTTTGAATTCAAGCTTGTCCCAAAATGACTCCGTGAATACTTCAGGTCTGTAGAAATTAGGTATGTTGTTAATGCCAATTAAGAAATAGTGCTTATGCAAAATATAATTACAATGCTGTGAATTGGCCCTGTGGTGTAATTTTCTATGCTTTGTTTGCACGAGGCGTAGGAATATCCTGGAAGTAACCGTGGATGCAGTACAGACAGGAAAACGTGGCGAATTGATTTTACAATTAGCTTGACTTCAAACACGCGTACATTTCTCTCTCTTCTGCGATTGGTTAATACTCTGTAACTTTTATTTGCGCTTTTACAGACATAAATTGTTTTTGGAAACCAGTTTCTAGCAAAGTTTTTGCACAGCAAAAATGATATTTGTTATGAAAATCGCAATACATATATTTCTAATATTACAAAGAAGTAATCAAGAGAAACAGATATGTGTTCGCACTGTCTACATATGTGTAGATTTCAAGTGACGTTTCGCTTCTCAATACCATTTTCCTTGTTTATTCACCAGTCATTTTTAGGTATTCAAAGTAACATAGTTATTTTAATTTTTACCGCTCAATAAAGTGATACGGTCACCATTGAACGTCTCAAATAAGCACGACAGTTCGGGGTATTGTGCACGGAGACTACGATAATTCATGTGATAACGTAGAGACCTGCAAAATTCGCTTTATTATCTGGGGACACGTTAAACTTTAAATACGTGTACCTGTGCAATACGCCTGTCAGTGGACCATGCTTCATCTGACACGCAGTAGACTCTGTGCTAATAAATGAACACTTCACAATTGTGTGTCCCAATCACGTGCAGGTTAGTCAGAGAAGGCGTGGCTTCACATCTATGCAGCAGCCAATGGAGGAACTACACCGGCTCCAGTAAATACAGCAGTGTGGAGTTTAGCCTGACACCGAATAATAACGCGAATTCTGCATGTCTCTAGTGATAAGGTTGCCTGATGGCTGGAGACCTGCAAAATTCGCGTTATTATTCAAGGACAGGTTAAACTCCAAGTTACTGTGCGTTTGACCGACTACAGCCATTGGTCGGAAATATGTCTGTCACACCTAAAGAACTATTGAGCCAAAAAATAACATCAACTGTAGAGTAGCCAATCTCTTTTAAAGAAATTAAGCAACTAGGTGATGTTGATTGAAGTGCAGAGGCCATTGAAACCACATACTGCTCTCACTTTTATATAAGACAGTAGAGTCTATCCTGTCACCGAAATTTAACGCTAGGGATAGGAAAATTTCGCGAATTCATTTGAGAACAAGATAGACGTCAACCACGTGTACACTGAAGTAACATTTCTAATTGGATAACGGTTTATTAGACACGCCCTGGACGTCTCTGAACCAATAGCAGACTTGCAATGAAACAATTAGCGAGTGCCATACTGGCACGTGTGGAGTAACATTGGCTACCCTCTGCGTCAGCAGCCAATGAACAAACATCTGAGGCCCTAGGACACACAGGACTGTGGAGTCTAGCATACAGGTCATTGAACCCGCGAATTTATCCTATCGATAGTTAACGCGAATTTCGCACGTCTTTACAGATGGCTCTTAGCGATCCCGCCATTCTAGACATCGTACAAGCAAGATGCCACCTTACCATCAACTTGGTTGTAAGGCTTGACGTTGTGCTTTCAAAGCTGCACATCTCTGGAATGCGTTACATAAATTAAAATACGTCGTGATGACATGAGTTTGTTACTATTCGCGTGCAAGATGCAGGGTAGCGAAATCACACGTGGCATTCAGTCCAGCTCTTGAAGAGAAGCTCACTAGATTTTAAGAAATAGAAGCGAATGTAGCTGTAAGAAAACAGCACAACCACTTTCTGGAGGAGGTAGTGGATATCAAAGGCGTCAAGCCACGCCACGGACTTTAGTGAATTTCTTGAAGCGACGACCGAAAAAGCGTAATATAGTTCTCCACAAAGTATCTACATGAAAATAAGTGAGTGACTGAACTGAAGAGATTTGGAAGGCCTTACCGTTGAAGTCTTGAGAGCCGATGAGGGTGGAGCGAGGTGAGTATGGAGCAACGTCGGAATGCGGAGGCGGGGGTGGGGGGACGGTAGATTACCGAGAAAGCCCGCCGACCAGCGGCATCGTCCGGAGCGATTCCCACAAATGCGAAAATCCAGAGGCGATCCCGCTGGGATTCGAACCCGGTTCATCCTGTTGGGAGACGAGTAGTCGGAACACAACATCACCACGGCTCCCATGAAAATAAGTTGTGAAAATGTGGGTAAACTGTAAACGATGGTCAGATGCCGTTTGGTTGTGAAATAAACCCTTATATAATATAACCGATTTTCCCGGGGAACGCGAAAGATGCGGACGGAACTCAGTGGTTCGGAAGTAACATCGGAGTTCCCAGAAATGTGTTTATAAAAAAATTTAGCAGCGCCTTATAGAATGCTCACTTTACCGTGAATAGCCAATAAGTGTTTTCGAGAAAATATTTAAGGACTACTTCCACTCAAAAACACTACAGCTCAGATCCACTTTCGTGTTAGGATGATTTTAAATGCCACGCAATGCCGGTGTCTGCCAGCGAATCGCGGACACTCAGTGACGCAGTTATCTAATTCTGATTGGCCCAGTCAGGCAAGGAACTGCCTACCGACAAAGACCCGTGGCCAATAACCAAAGGAAAACTTCACGTATGAAACAGTACATTGGAGTCTCGCCTTCACGTTAATCTTTTCGCGAAAAATAGGTGGCCCTACTTATTGGCTATTCACGGTAAAGTGAGCACTCTTTAAGGCTCTGCTAAATTTTTTCTTTCGCTCAGTTTCTGTGTGTCCGCCACTTCTTAGTATAAACATTGCTATGTAACTAATGAACAGACTGTATACATTTCACCTCTCTCAAAGTTTAACGCCCGAGACTACAGTAGAATACATTTATTAGGGGTCAATGCCCGTTGAAAGGCCTTAAAAAGTGCTCACTTTATCGCGAACAGCCTATACAATTTATTGTGCGCATTAGTACTGCAGGGCTTGAAGACATATCATGAGCGCTCACCGAGTGCCCTTGGCCGCGAGGTTAGTTGACGTCCAAACCACATTCAGGAAATCGCGAATTGGAAGTTGGAACCCAACCTACAGTTTTTCTGGCTCGTCCGAGGCAAATTACGGTGTAGTTCACCGCTGCATGTTTTTCCTCTTTCCAAACACCACTGTTTGTGACGCGAATACGTATTTAAATTTGCAACCACAGTAGGAGGCAATCCAGAAAATCCGATGATAACACAATCGGGGGATACAGTTTGGCATTGCAGCTCCGAATCCATCGTCTACATTCAAAATTAAATTACACCACTCGATTGCCAAAGGATCAAAGAATATGTTACGTTGAGTGAGGACAGCGAAGCATCGCGCGAGTCCGGCCCCGGGGGATGGGGGGGGGGGGGGGGCGAAAAATTTGAGTTCGTTTCGCCGCGTCTCATAACTTCCGCGTAGTACAACTCTTGATCAGGAGCAGCTACGACGCTCGTTTGGGTTTCAATCAACAGCTCTCGTCAAGATCAATCGATTGTGTTTATAAAAACATTTGTATGGCGTGGTTATGGTAAAACTGTAAGGAAACTTAACACAATTTCGACCTATACTCGCCAAAAAGCTAAGTCGAAATATAGTATTCGTATACGGTTGGAAAGAGCATCTCAAATGTAATCCAGCGATAACCATAAAACCCCATATGATCGAGTGAAGCGTTGCCGGGAACGTAAAAATAATATCAAGTCGTCCGAGCGCCTCAACGTAGATGTATTCACGCAAAACAAACGGCCGTGTCCCCAACACAGCCAAATCCAACTTTTCTACACGTTCGGCACTGTGCTGAAGAGCACGCAAGTTATTGCATAGCTGTGTTTGCCACGCTTACTTCGGTGTAGTTAATGCATAGCTGTGTTTGCCACGCCTACTTCGCAGTAGTTAATGCATAGCTGTGTTTGCCACGCTTACTTCGGTGTAGTTAATGCATAGCTGTGTTTGCCGCGCTTACTTCGCAGTAGTTAATGCATAGCTGTGTTTGCCACGCTTACTTCGCAGTAGTTAATGCATAGCTGTGTTTGCCACGCTTACTTCGCAGTAGTTAATGCATAGCTGTGTTTGCCACGCTTACTTCGCAGTAGTTAATCGTGCCGGGCGTTGCCGCTGATCGCTGGGTTTCCTCGGGGATCTCCCGTTTTCCCCCGCCCTTGCATTCCGGCGTTGCTCCATACTTACCTCGCTTCACCCTCATCGTATATCAAGAGCTTGCTGTTCAGAGAAGACCAAATATATCCACTCCACTCTTCACTCGCAGCAGTTCCATTTATTTACTTCACAAAAATACAAAGAAAACGTTAAACACCTTTATATATATATATATATATCTTGTTGCTAATTAACGCCAGCCCTTTTAGAACGAATCCGTCAATCGTTAATTCAAATATAAAATTTACTAAGTTGATATATTCGAACATTTTTCCTTGTCCCTCATATCCATAACATTTGCGAGTAAAATGGACCGTTTAATATTTACAGTGAGCGATGTATAACTGTATTACCTATAAAATTCGCTGTCGGTAGTCGTATGAAAAAATAAAGCTTTCCTGTTATTATGAAAATAAAAAAAGCAATAACAACTTTAAAATAAAAGTTATTTGTGATTACTGATTCACGCCCAATTGAAACTACTCATGTTCAACTCTAGATTAAAAATCGCGACAAATTCAAATACGTGGATAGCATTAAAAATTTTGTTTTTATTCTGGCCTGCCAATTATACGACAGTAGTAATGATTTCTATCATCTAAGTATAATAATAGTAATTGGAATATGCTATAATTCTTGCTTTATTCGGGATATTCTACAAATACAGCAAACGTCAGTGATTTATCGCTACATAAAAGATATATGCATATGATGTTTAACAGTAATGAATATAAAAGCGGTTCTGATAAGGCGACGACGTAGTCTGACTTGAGTGCTTCCTTGCCAACAATGAAGTGACTATTCACTGAACGAAAAGCTAGAGCTCTAATAAACATAGAACTGCCAGGTATAGCCCCATCTTCATTAAATTCGCGAAATTATCCTGTCTCCAGTTATAATATACCCCATGTCATGTGAAAAATGTATAACATCAACTGATATACAGGGCTACTAATTGTCGTCTGTGCACACTACGAAAAGGCGTCTGCAGATTCAGTGATCCAGCTTTTCATGAATATATATATATATATATATATATATATATATATATATATATATATATATATATGAAACATAACTAAATGCCGTTTCGCCATCTCAATAACATATGGTGTGAATATGGTATCAATAGATCAACAAACATTTCCAGCAAGTATCAGCAAAATCGACCCATAAATATAGAAGGTAGTCTTCAGCGCCACCTATCGGAATGAAACAACTAAAAAACCTTACTCGCCACCTCAATAACTTATGGTATGAATATGGTCTCAATTGGTCTAATGGTTTGTCAGTGATGATGCGGTTTAGTCACACACAAAGGATATATATATATATATATATATATATATATATATATATATATATATACACATATACATATATATACACACACATACCCTTTAATAATTTTTGTGATTTATCATTATTAGGGACACCAGAATTCGCGAATAGACTACGGCACATGCTAGATTTAAATACCCTACGGACGTGCCAGCAGTCAGCAGTCTTCCTTTGCCTATTAGAGGCGCATCATTGTGAGAAGACATTTCCTTACTTGACTGGCCAATCAAAATTAGGTTACTCCGATACTGTGCGTCAGCGATTCGCAAGCAGACACCTAAGACGCTTAACACCTAGATCGACCAATCACAAAAGTGGGTCTGAGTTAAAGTGTTATGAAATTCAACCGGTCGTGGATTCTTTTCGTGAAAATAGGGCGTCCCTACGTATAGAATTCAACTAAATCTTCGCTAACGAATGCCAGTTTCCCTGCGTTATCGTAGTCGTTTGTTAGATATTCGATGTGACAGGGATTTTAAACGCTAATTTCCGCGCCATTGCGAGCAGTGTACAACTGGAATGTACGCAATGTGTTTAGTTATATAGGTATCACAGCGTGTTATTATTGAATTGGGAAGCAACTTCTGTGACTTGGCGGTCTTTCAGGAGTAAATCTGTAAATATGTACTTCTAATATTTATAATTAAGATTTTGTACCAGCAAAATAAAATGCTGACATTTGTCGGCCGTATGTATAGATTCGTTTACATATTTAATTTCAAAATAATGTATTAATGTCCGAAAAACATATACGGTTTTGTAACGAAAGAAGTTTAATTACTCCTACATTCTTACGTTTGAAGTAAAAATTTTCCGGGGGGGGGGGGGATATTTTATATGTGGTTATTAGCATAACTCTAATTTTTATAGCAACGTCTCCGCCGCCCTCGAAAATAGTTCTCCATCACTCAAGATTCCTCTCTCAGAAAAATTGTGTCTTTTTACACCAGTAGACTGTACACCCCTACCCACTGTAGACATATCTCAGTTCTCCCCACTAACAGCTTGCCTCGCCGTATATTGATGTCGTCCCTGGGGGAGGCGGGAGTTCCTAGGCGGGAGAAACTCAAAAAATAGAGAGAAAATGGTGTGCAAAGAGGATACGAAACCTGTTAAGGAGCTGAACATGGAGCCATGACCCCTCGGGGAGTGGTCGGTGACCTTCGATGACCTACGGTCACTGGGTCCGCACTCCCTTGCTCTCTTTTGGCTTCCCTCGTTCTGGTGTTGTGTGAGTTTTTTTTTTCTTTTACTTCTGTTGACCTATGACGCTTTGCGGCACCAAAGTTATTTTTTTCTAAACGGGATTTGTGTTCTCTGCTTCTTGTAATTGTTGTGTTCGACGATAAAGTTCAAGATATTGAAACACGTTTATACTTTTCGTACTTTCGTATATTATGTTCCACTTTAAACATATACTCTTCTTCCTGACGTAAACCTTTTATTACACTCTTTCTCGTTGCGGAATTTTGGTCTCATGAATACGGACCTGCAAAATTCGCGATATTTTCAGGCAGCAGGCTAGACTTCACTGTCCTGTGCATTTTCGAGTAGGTACAAATGGTGTATTGGCTTCTACAGTAGTGAGTGCACATTTTCCTTTTTTTTTTTTTTTTTTTATTTTTTTTACTTGGTTGAACGTGACTGGACCAGCCTCTTGTTAGTTGCTTGTTATTGGTCCAAATTCGTACAGGGCGTCTTCGAAACAAATTGTAATCCAATGACAAACACGGTTCAAAACAAACGTGTTTAAAGTCCAGTCTCTCTTGAAATAATAACGCGAATTTTGCAGGTCTCTACTCATGGAATATATAAACATGGTAAATAATTAAACAAATTTCTTCAAAAATTAATTTTAACTGAATAGGAGCTCCACCTGCTTTCGCGAAAAGATTCCAAAACACATTATTTCAGAACCAATACTAGGGACAGGAAAAATTCGCTATTCGCGAGTTCAATGACCTGTATGCTAGACTCCACAATCCTTTGTACAATCGAACCTCAGATGTTTGTTCATTGGCTGTTGCCCCAGTGTTACCCCACATTTGACCCTACGGGATTCGCTTCGTGTTACTTTGCAAGTCTGGCTATCGGCGTGGTGTAGTCCAGGGCGTTTCTAATCAACTCTGACCCAATTGCAAAGGTAACTTCAGTGTACACGCGTTTGAAATCTAACTTGTCCTGAAATGAAGTCACGAATATTTCCTATCCCTAGCAATAACGTTCTCCAAAAGAGAACCATTTCAAACATCATTATGGTATAACTTCAAGAGACATTATTTTCAAACTTTCATTAGAATGGTGAATCGTTTCAACCCTTTGAGGAAGAGCGAAGAGATTTGTGTGCCTCTTAACAGCGAGGTCTTGAGAGCCGGTGAGGGTGATTTAAGTGAATATGGAACGGCGCCGCAATGAAGGGGCGAGGGAAACTGGAGATCCCCGAGAAAACCCGCTGACCAACGGCATCGTCTGGCACGATTCCCACTTGCGTAAATCCGAAGAACCGGCCGGGTATTGAACTCGGTTCGCCTTGGTGGGAAACCCTTTGAGGAATATGCACGTAAATACACGGGCCAAAGTCTTAATAAAAATTTCTTTACTCTTGAAGACAAAACTTGCACTTTCATAGTTTCACTGTATCACTGGATTTTATCGGAATTTAAGTAAAAAATTATAACTAGTCAACATTTCAGTTCACGAGAATAAAATGGTTCCGTTTAATAATTTCTCAGATGAACACGATATACTGTAAAAACCTGTTATATCTGTCGCGGCGACTTCATTGGCCGACGACTAGCCAATGATAAACTTTGCAGAGTAGACTAGGCGTGCGCGGTGTAGCCAGGACCAATAGTACGATGGTAAGTGGAAATGAAGAAACCAACACAACAGAAACTAATGTAGTGGAGAATATAGGCAGCTAACTTCAACCTTGTCTTCAGTGGCATTTAAGTTTCGCCTTCCTCAAAGGGTTAAAGGAGCAAATCGACTTCAGCGTTGACCGGAATACTGAAAGCTGACCTTGCCGATTTTAGCACTGCAAATTAATTTTTGACCATAGGCTACCTCAACATCATGCTTCGCCAATGTGTTCAACTTTTGTTAACAACCAAAACCGGATTCAGAGAGTAGTTCTGAGTGAGCAGACACAGAAATAATTAATGAAAGGGAATTTCAAACTTGGTAATTTAAAATAATTTCAATAATCACTATGATTATGTAAATGGCGGGAAAATGAAAAGACACAGAATAACTAATTACACTAACCTTCTTGACCTATCTGATTGAGACGCTAGCTTACAAGGAGAAGGTCTGGGTTCGTTGCTCAAACAAGGCACGGATATTTTTATGATTTTGGAATGTAAGTAAAAATTAGTTTAATCAATAAAACGCCCCACGTTTAGCACACGACCGTAAAACGATGTTGTTGATAAGCAGACACCAAAAAAAAAAAAATTACCTAGCATGAGGTTGAACAAACCACATGACATCGAAATCACGAACTTCTGAGTACGAGTGAAATATTTAACATGCCGAACATTTTCGGTAACCAGGAATAAAATTCAACGCGGGTAAACGAAATCTCCAGCACAGTTATCGCTCTGGAAGAAATATTATGTATTTCGCTCCAGAATAATATTGGTATACGGCCGAACAAGTACGTCGCTGTTGTTCCAAATATTCTGTTCGCTGAACCAAAATTTTAGAAATGTTGAACTCCCCGAAGACGAAATACTTGTTGTAAACAAGTTTTACAAAAACTCTAAGAAAATGTTCGGAAATTTACTAGACGAATTTATACACTTAGTGAGAAAGCAGGAATAGTACATTTTTCCTCTATACGTTCATTTTAGAGTTCACACATTTTCTCAGGAAAGAGCCAAATGCTTAAGAAAGTTCCCAACTTTGTATTGTAATGACACTGATCATTCCCATATTTGCACCCTTGATTAGTGATATTATTTACACATAGTGTTAAAATCTCCCATTACAGTTTGAGATGATTATAAGAAATTTTTTCTGTGTAGTTCTCTAACCGTTAAATATATACTGGGGCTAGAAATTAAACTTCTCTCTCTCTCTCTCTCTGTGTGTAATGCAACACATAAAAATATAATATTGCTGTTAGTTAGTTTGTTCCTCCAGGCGACAGTATCAGATATTATGACGTTAAATAAAAACCAATTTTATTTCGAACTTCACGCCAAATTGTACGTCGTTATGGATCTGTTGTTCCATCCAACGCAGGGAATATAGGAAAATTTAGCGATTTCAATGATCTACTGACGCCACAGTCCTGTGCACACTCGAGACTCAGATATTTGTTCATTGGCTGCTGACCTACACAGTAGCCAGTGTTACTGCATACCTGGCAGTATGGCACTCGCTACTTGTTTTCCTTGCAAGTCGCCTATTGACTCGGAGTCGTCCAGGGCGTGTCTAATGAACTGCGATCCAATTGAAAAAGGTAACTACAGTGTACACGTCTTTTCCTGAAATGAATTTCCAAAATTTTTCCTATCCCTAGGAATATATGAGTTGAAAAGAAGTGTTAGGGGAGACGCTGGCAGGCGAACAGGGGTTCCCAGAGAAAGCAAACCGGCCAAGGAAACGTCCGTCATGTTACACGCATGCGAAAAATCCCGACTCGCATCCACCGGGAATCCAACCCGGAACGCAATGGTAGGAGGCAGACCTTCAAACCACGCGGCAGCAGCGCGCCATTGAAAATATCCTATCTTTGAGGAAATGCGCTCCGAAATAAAAAAAAAACGGAAGCTTAGCCCAAATTTATGAAATGGGAGACTACCAACCATGTGCATGCAAACTTCCTTCTTCGAGTCTATTCAAGGCATCTTGACAATATTTGAATCAAACCTTTGAAAAAAAAAGTCCCATGTGCGGCGTGTTTGGTTGTTTCCTAAATATCCAATTTGTCACACTCGTTTCATACTTGTGTTAACTTAAAATTATTTTATTTTTGGGTAAAATGAACTTTTTTTATATATATTTCATCTCTAAATGATAATATTTTATTTATTATTAATACAAATACAACAGGTAAAAAAATAGGCGTGTTGGTAATGGACAGTAATAAATAGTTCTTAGGTAAAATATTATTACACTGGGTGCACAAGAACTCGGTGCGAAGTACATAGCTCTGGTGTAATTTTGTATAACTGATTAGTCTTTGTTTGTAGGAGGCGAAGGAATATCCTGGATTTCAGAAAATTGGGATATACTACTGCGTCTAAGTTTTTAGGAGATCGTCGTTGCTAATTTAACACGAATAATTTTCATATGGCGCTTTCACATGCCCGTTTTTTTAATAAACCGTTTTCATTTATTTATTAATGCCTATTGTGCTCTATTTTATCAGTTTAATAAACTAACAGTGTCGTTAACCTAGTTAAAACTATGCATGTTTTTATGATATGACATTGAAAGTGTTAATAACTTTATTGGTAAACCGATTTGTACTTTAACTAGTAAAAAATCATAATCAATGGAAACAAATTTAAACATTGATTTTTTTTAGAGATAAATACACAAAAATAGACCTTACTTCCGAAAAACGCTGCCATCATTGTTGTAAATACATGCCGGCCAACATTTACATTTAAAAAAATACATGGATGCAGATTTGGGTCAAATTTTAAAATTAAATATATACAGATACTAAAGTGATAATTTCGGCTGGTGACAATACATTCATCGCTAGCAGTTGGCAACGTTCAACATTTCATTACAATAAAAAAAAATTTTAAAACTGTGTTGCAGGGCAGTACACTTTGACTTATGGCAGTCGAATTCTCGAAATTGAGTGGAAATCACAAATAAGTAAGTAGAACTTAACCATCATATTATAATTAGTTATCAAGCACTGATTATCAGTTATTGTATCTGTGTTTGAGTTGATGGGTAGGATGTAGTGTTTGTTTGTGCTAAAATCTCGGTTAATAAAGAGTTATGGTGTTTTGTAAACCTGTTTGTGTGCGATGTAACGCTCGGTTTAAAAAAAAATACATTTTTTCTTAAGCCATCAAATTAATATAAAATACTTAAAAGTTAATTCGTAGCATAAGTTCAGTTTTGTGATAACATGTATAATAAGAAATTTCATTGATTCAATCACGGTTGTTCTCAGATTCAGACATGTCCGTACAGTTATTTGGCTACTTTTCCGTTTAGTTGTGAAAAAAATTAACAGCTCATTTCATGCGAATCTCTGCACAAAATTAGAGTTTTTAAAGAGTTCTCAACATGCAATGTTATTTGCTAATGATTAGTTTATCATGATACTTGATACGGAGGGGGGTTATTCAAATTCAAACTTGTGTGCGGTTTCCTTTCTCAAGTAAATTAATAGTCATTTGGCGCCTACGACGAAAGTAGGAAAAATGGACCATTTTTTCAACGGTTCGTTGTGTTCACAAGAAGGCGTTTGTTACTGTGCCACTATGGCCGACATGGTGGCGAAGAGAAACATCGATATCCCGTAAAGGAGCCCTAGGAGAAATTACGTATGCAAGTTTTAATTATTCCGAACACGTGCTTAATTTTGCTTGCGCGTCCAACCACAGTGATTTGTGGGGCGGGGAGAGAGAGAGAGAGAGAGCGAGAGAGAGTGAGAGAGAGATAGAGAGAGAGAAAGAAAGAATTTACAGATCCAACCCTTAACGTTTCGCATAAACTGCGAGCTACGGAAATCTCCCACCTTTCACGGAAACGACTTACAGGTCCAGAACTGTACACAGCTGAGCACCAGGGCCCAGTCTTGCCTGTGTATTATCTTATTTGTGTAAATTTCTACACCTTTTTGACATGAATGGTTGGTACCAATATCATCGAACAAGCAGCACGTTGTTCATTGGGTTAAAAAAAAAAAAAAAATCTCAACACAAGTACAGTATATACAAAAGATTTACGCGATTGCAACACTTCAACTCGGAAATTAATGTGTGACCGAACGGGTTAACGTAATGATTATTGTATCATGACTTTTTCGTTTGGGAAACAACGTTTTACGTTTTAACTCATCAGTAGAGACCTTAAAAATTCGCGAGTTCAATGACCTGCAGGCTAGACTCTACAGGCTTATGAACAAAAAATGCCGATATGAACTGCACATTGGTTGTCTGCTGTCACAGTGGAAGGCGACAATTGGACACCGTTCTCCAGGAGGTATCAAACACCGTGAGGACCAATGGATTCAAGTTATATAAACGCATGTGTTTTGAATTCCAGCTTGTCCCAAAATTAATCCGCGAATTCTTCAGGCCTCTACTCATTAATAGGGACACCCGAATTTCGCGGAAAGATTCCCGCACATGTTAGAATTGAACACACTACGGGTGTACCAGCAGTTTTCGTTTGCTTATATTCCTACTTGGCTGGCCAACCAGACTTAAGTACCTCCAGTGCCGTACATCTGTGATTCGCGCGCACACGCACCAAATACGCACAACACGGAAACCATCCAATCACAGAAGTGGATCTGAGCTAAAGTGTTGTGACATTTACCTGGTCATGCATTTTTTTTTTTGCGAAAATCGGATGTCCCTACTCATTAGTATGGTAAACCCTTAAAGTCACTTTTTTTTTTTTTTTTATCTTTCCGTTAGAGGCATATTATATTCACAATACCATGTAGCTTACAGTGCACAGTAGTTCGAAAGATCTTTTTCGGTTCAAGTGGATCCTGTTCGTAAAGGAGAGCGTGCCTTATTGACTACACGCTTCATCATTTCGATTTCACTGCTGTCATTCACAAACGTTGAATTGTAACTTTATCCTGAACTTTAACCCTGGGAGTTGGAAAAAAAAAACAATAAAACTTCAGATTAAAACATTTAAGAAAGTATGAGTCCATGTTTATGCTTAGTACACTATTTCCACCTGACAGCTGTCGTCTTGAAATTTGTCAACATCAAAACTCCAGCGCACACTTGCATAGACTACTACGCCACCCATGCATGCTTGTGTTGTTCCGATAGTGTACACTTTCGTACAATAGTATAACGTGTTAAAACTAGTGATCTTTGAATATATAGGCTGCTCACGGTAAAACGAGCACTTATTGAAAGCCCGCTTACGATCCACTTTTATGCATGTTGTTTATTCTTCCGTCTTATGTAAAATTAACTTTGCCATGGGCCTCATAACATTATTCATGCGTCGGTCAAGTGAAATAGGGAAAGTATTAGGAAGTAACTATTTTTCAAATCTGCTCATTTGTGCTCTTCGATGCATGTATAAAAAAAACAGAAAGCCAAAGAAATAATTTAAGTTATCGCATACTGTTACCTAACACTTTTCATACGACGCTAAGATATGGAACTACTTACCACGCATCGTTACCAATTTTACTAGGTGAATGTCTCTCAGTGCGCCCATTAAAGTATATGCAGGCAGGGACAGTGACTTTTATCTAGTGTTCAATTCAAAAGTGCTCACTTTATCGTGAACAGAATTTTCTTATATATTCTGACAAAACGTCGTATTCCCAAGATATTTATTTTCCGAGATAACACGTAAACACGCAAACGACGAATGTAGAGAAAATATGTCCTGGCTACTAACTCTTAACCATAAACCGGAAGTTATTTTATTTTATTGGAGGATGCTGTCTTCCATTTCTCGCGACCTTTGCTAATCATGAGCAACGAAACTGAAGGAGTCACGTGAAATGAGTCAATTCGCCTGGAAGCTGTTCGCCTTTAGCTTGGATCAGCGGAGAGATTAACAGTAAACAACAAACAGCATGCGATTAAAGTGGGCCGCCTTATTGCAGAGTCAGACTGTATTCAGTTCCTACTTCTTGCGTCTGCAATTAAACCGCGCGAGAAGTAGAAAGAAAAAACATCGGAAAGGGTGGCATGTTTGCAAAAAGTCCTGTGACACTTAAAAACAATTAAAAATATTTTTTATATAACGAAGGAAAACCAAACATACTATGCCCAGAAAACACACACAGCACCAAATAGATGTCACACTAAACTAGATGATATAATTAAAAGAAACTTACACTTAAACTATACTTGTTAAAAAGATTACAAATATTTGTAAAATAAAAAAAAAACTCAAAGTGCTCTCACATTACCCGTGTCAATTTTTGACGTCCGTATCTATAGTGAGTAAGTAAGTGAAGAGATTTGGGCGGCTCTTAGCATCGAGGTCTTGAGAGCCGATGAGGGCGAAATGTGGTGAGTAGGGAGCAGCACCGGGATGAAGAGGGGGGGGAAATGGGAGATCCCAGAGAAAAACCCATCGACGAGCGGAATCGTCCGGCACGATTCCCATTTGCAGAAATCCGGAGTGAACCAGCCGGAGATTGAGCCTTGGTGGGATTCGATCAGTCTAACCGCTCAGACATCGTAACTCCCCGTATCCATCATAGTACGGTGTTCAGACGTTGTCAACGCTGTCATTATTCCTGGAGAATGGGCGTCAGAGCATAACGCAGTTAGCGCATAGATATAGGGTATTCAAGGCAGAGCACTTTTGAAAGCCTCCTTATTTCGAATAATAGTCGATAAATATATTTTATTTTACCCACTTCCGAGTGCGTCGGAACATACACGCTGTGTTTATTACTTCCATGGCAATGTTTATTTAAAAAAGGTGGATTTAAGGATAAAAAATAGCTGAAAGGAAAAAAGTTACTAGGGCCTTAGAAGTGCTCACTTTACCGCGAACAGCCTATACCTACTAATAACGGTATATGATAATGCGGCAAATTAATGGATTGTTTCTGAAAAACCTGAAGACAAATCACTGAAAGTGTATGATGCGAATACCAGCGTTAGGAAAAATTAAATACTCCCTTGAAAACACTTGTACTACATAAAGATCTATACTCGATATTTTGATAAGTTAACAAACACGATACTTTCAGAAATATCATTTCTTCGTCAAAATATTAACTTAAATATATTATCGTCACAGCACAGACCATGTTCTATATATTTTATTAATGTTTTTTTTTTGTCTTGGTGAGAATTTTGATGTATGTGAAATATTTGATAACTATGAAATGCCAGCATAATTTCAAATACTTACAAGAAATGTCTAATTGTATTATAGTCGAAGTACCGAATACAGAATAACACTGAATGTATATATTAAGTACACCATAAGCTTAAATACCAACACGTCGTAAATTCCCACTTTTGAAAGCCCTGCTTAGAATTTACTTGTAAGCCCATTGTATCTTCTACCGCCTTATGTAAAATTAACATTGACACGGGAATTGTTACCTAACAATTTTTATTCGACGTTAAGAAATGGAACTACTTTCCATCCTTCGTTACCAACTGTACTGGGCGCATGCCACTCAGTGAGCCCTTTAAAATATACGCAGGCAGAGCCAGTGACTTCTTTATAAGGTTGATTTCAAAAGTGCCCACTTTATCATGAACAGGCTTTACACGCAGGGCGACTAGAACACTGCACGTCAGTTCAGGGCTTTGTGCTTAGTGGCGATGGCATACTTGATGCGTGAGGTAGTGTTTCTCTTATCACTTCTGCGCTTCTTGGCCACAAACGAGGAGAAAAGATTCAGGTAGGCGGGGCCCTTAATTGCTGTTTGTGAACAGATACTGCTAAGAAATATTGAACAATTTTTAAATGACAACCCTACGACTGGAGCTTTGCGCTTTCTTTTAGGGCCTGGACAGACCTCGTTATATACCCAAATTTCGCGAAAAGATTTCCGCATATGCTAGATTTCAATACCCTACGGACGTCCCAGCAGTTTTCTTTCGCTTTTTGGCGGCGTGTCTTTGTGACAATACATCTTCTTACTTGACTGGCCAGTCAGAATTAGGTTACTCCGAAACTGCATGTCTGTGATTCGCGGGCAGACCACCTAAGACTCACAGAAACTAGATCAACCAATCACGAACGTGGATATGAGCTGAAGTTTCATAAAATATAACTGGTCGTAAAATCTTTTCGTGAAAATCCTAAACTTTAGTTATGGACTCGCGTTGTTAAGTAGGTCTACTACAGTTCTAACTGAAGCAGTAACACGCCAAGTATTGCTGAAGTTATTAAAGAATGGTGTACTGTGTGGGAGAAACAGTTTTGTGCTATATGAGCTACTGTATACTTATAACACTCACAGATAGGACCGCAATACACAGCTAACTACGTTTTACAATATTTTTATCGTACCAACACCGAAAATTATTGCTATTCCTATATTAACATGCTCGGAAAGTTACTGCTACATAAAGTGATTTCCTACAGTCGTATGTTTTCTTTTAGTGCATGCTTCACAACTAATTAAAAAAAAAAAGGCATTTTGCAAAAACGTATTTACTTTGAAAGTGTTTTGCGATACAAGTTTTGAGAAATATTGGTGGTTTGGGGAGAGTCGCTACAAGCTTGCTAACAAAACACTGTAATATAACAAATTGCATCAAACACATTTATCTGGCTGTTGTATACTCTTCATATGCACAAATACTGCATAGAGAGAAATGTTAAATTCACGCAGTAAAATGTTTGTTGTACAAGGAAAGTATTTCTTTTTTCAAGAAGACTTTGTTAAAGCAGCAAAGATGTTTTGTTAAGTTAAATACATTTATTCTTGTACGAACAAAATTACGCAACTGACTTTGTTACATTTCACATTTTGTTCGGTCACCAAAAAATACCCTGTAACAAAGCTACACATCTGACCATCTACTCATATATACAAGAGTATATATATACATATATATATGTATATATACTCATGTATATAGAGTGTATATAAATGAGAGAGAAAGAAAGAGAAGGAGGGAGAGAGAGAAATTGAAGATCCCCCCGCTGTCTGTGTCCAAGCAAAAATCAACTGTCAGAATTCTTTGAATTGGCTGTGGTAGGTTTTCCATATACATAGTTTTTCCTTCCGTACTATATTTCTGGCAACATTTTCATGCTAAAATATGTAATCAATTAAAATAAAATATAATTAATAAAATGAGATCAACTAAAATTAGACGGTTAATAAAAATTTTGGAGAATATAAATAAACTCTAAATTCAATTTAAAGAATCTAATTTCGTACAAAAATATTTTGAATTATTGCGGCAAAAAGTATACTTCTTCCCTTATCACTAAACTTATTATAAATAATTCCGCCCCTCCCCCTCCTTCAACCAACCACCGTGCATCATAAAACATTATTTTCTAAGAGATCTGTTGTAACTAAATTTTTAAGCATCAATAAGCCCTATGTTAATGATTATCATGTTTCCAGTTTATATTTAAATATATGCCTATCTAAGTTTAATATTTAGAACAGTGTTTATCTTAGTACAATATAATTTACCGTCCTTCTATCGTTATCGGGATCACGGTGGCTGAGCGGTTAACACGCTCGCCTCCCATCAAGGCGGACCGGGTTCAATTCCCGGCCGAGTCACCGATTTTCGCAAAAGGGAATCGTGCCGGACGATTCGGGTTTTCTCGGGGATCTTCCATTTCCCCCGCCCCTTCATTCCGGCGCCGCTCCATATTCACGTCAATCACCCTCATCGGCTCTCAAGACCTCGCTGTTAAGAGCCACCCAAAATTCTACACTCTCTTCTATCATTGTCTTAGGCAGGCGTGATGACAAACTATTTGTAAAGTATTGCTATGAGATTTGATTTATTTATTGAAGTGAGGTAGTGTCGATTTTGACACCTTTTCAAGTGCAACAATAATTGTCATAACTATTCAACAAATAATTGGGCACAGTTGGGTTTGCATTTTACCTAATAATTCAAACTGTATTGTTTCCAACACGAAACATGTAATTCGGGATAACATTACTTACCAAACCTTAGGAACCACATTACGCACAAATCTTTACTATGACCGACACGTCCGTCTTACCCCATGGAGTAGCTTTTCATTTACGTATCACAGAAACCTAAGAGAATTAAAATAAATAACTTCAATGTATCTTGTACTATTGATATTTAGGGCTACCTGCTTTTCGCGAAAAGATTTATCCACGAGCCAGACTTCAACTTCTTACGTGGAAATTTGCAAATTTTCTTTGGCAAATGGTTGCGTGTGTCTTTCAGAAGACATGTTCTACTCGACTAGGCCAATCGGACACTCAAGAACATCCGACTGCAATATTGGTTCTGAACTAACGTGTTTTGGAGTACAGTTCGTCGTGGGATATTTTCGCGAGAAAAGAAAAAGGTAGCCCTCCTTACCATATTTTCGCAAATCAACCTATTCATTAATTTCGTATAGAAACTTCGATTTTAAATGTTTAAAAGTTCTATTTGTCTTCAAATCTCTTGCAGCAGCTTCATCATGGAGATCTGTTTTTAGAGAAATACGAAGTAAAGATACTTGTAATAAAGGAGCCCGGGATAGTTATTTCCCAGGTAGCAGGAGTCTTGTGTGAAACGTTAATCATCCTCGACTTTTAAGTACCTTGGGAAATAACTGGTGAACACAACTGCGTTCTCATAAACACTGTGCTTTTGCAAGACACCACCCCCCACCCCCCTTTTTTCCCGCTACTCGGTAACAGTGCTAGATGAATTAGAAAACGTGAGCATGGAAATGAGGGCAACGTTTGTCCGCGGATGAATTATTCCTTGACGTGGCCCGTGCAATTGCAGGATGGTGAGTGTTGGGAAGGGGGGGGAGGGTGTTTGGGGGGGGGTGCTCAATTAAAAGTGATTTATATGCGCACATCTCTAACTTCCGTGGAAATTCTCTCATGTCACTGTTGTTTTGCCTTCTCGCCTCTTGCTCCCATCCTTCCCTGAAACCCCACCCCCCCCCCTCCCCTCCTCGACCACACTTCCTAGACTACATGAACATGCCCGCCTACCTCCAGCGCCCAGGGGTTAACATTTTGCTCTCTAATTTTCCAGGTGGTAATTAGCACCGGGGCTGGGACAGGGTTATGGGTACGACGGAGCAGCGGGGGCAGTAAAAACAGTCCCGGACCAAAAAAAAAAAAAAAAAGAAACCAAACAAAACAGTGTTCATCAGGAAGAAGCCGTCGGGACAGCGATGGCATTGCCACTGCGGGGGGTGTGGGGGGGGCATGCAAGACCCGACGTTGCCAAACTGACTAAGTTCGGACCGGACCCGAAATGAGTTACTCGTGGGCACGAAGTTGTGCAGAATTCGTTTAAAGCAAAATCTGCAGTGATTTAGCCTGTTCGCTGTAAACTGAGCACTTTCGAAAGCCATGCTTAAGATTTACTTCTATAGTCCATTCGCGGTTACTTCGCACTAATCTAAGGCCCTGCTAAAGTTCTACTTCCATCATATCCCTCCGCCTCACGCAGAGAAAGCTTGACCAAGTACAGAAAACAATAGCAAAGGGACAAAGCACTGCTTTCGAGCGCACTCAGTTCAACAATATTTTACATACGAAATATTTCTTACTAGGCATTACCGACACACATATTTGATCACTGTTTTTATTCATATTAATTATAATTGATATACTAAATATAAATAGAATTTTAATTTTACACAAAATTAGATACTTTTACGTTAAAGGAATTATAAAACTTCTGTAATACATAACTTAATTAGGAAACAACCGAACACGTCATAATAGGGTAATTTTTCAAAAGTTTAATTCAAAATGTGTGATGACACCGCCAACAGACTATATGAACATTGTGTATTCTTCCGCCATATGATAAATAAACATTTCTATGGGCCTCATCACTTTATTCATGCGTCGGTAAAGCGAAACTGTCGAATTGTTACAAAAGAAAATATTTTTCACATCTGCTGATTCGCACACTTATAATCATTAAAAACAAAACAAGGTAAATGACATTAGTATTCACATTCGTTAACCTAACACTTCCAATTCAACGTTGAGACATGGAACTACAGTCGTTGCCGACTGTTCTGGGCACATGTCAGTCAGCGCACCCGGAAAAATACACAAAGGTAGGGGCAGTGAAGTTCTCCAAAAGTTTATTTCAAAAGTGCTCAGTCAGTAGCGAACATCCTTCAGAATAGTGGTACCTGTATTCCGAAATTTCATATTACTGTAGCAGTGTTTCAGAAACTGTACATACAGTCTATATCGCCCCACGTATAGATTGCTAAATTATTTCCGAAATAGGTCACGTATCACAAGCGTTTTATACTCTGTTAACATAAAATGATCTTGTTTTCTTTAAATTGTTAGTTTTACCTATATTTTAGTTATAAATTACACTATTGCATTTATAATAAACATGAACAAAATAAGCGAGAAAACGTGCGTTGTTAATACCTAGTAAGAATTAGTTTTTGTGCGAAATATCATGATAACTGAGTGCGCACGAATTCGGTGCTCTGTCCTTTGATGTAATTTTCTAGACTTAGCCGAGCCTAGTTTGCTCGATGCGGGATAATATCCTGGGAGCAATTCTCTAGCAGGGTTTCAGACAAGTGCGAAGTAACCGTGAATGGATTATATAGGATGACCCCGAGTAAGAACTTGGGGGGGGGGGGGTAATTCATATGAATGGTCTCGAATATATCTGTGCATTACTAACAGGATTCTTATCTTCCAATCGCTTCCGTGCTTGAGCTGGGGACCGGAATTAAGCCTTGCGATAAGGCACACTCTACGTGAAAGGCGTTATTAAATTCCGATAGGGTGATCGTTGCAATCAGAACTGGTCTTATGGTGCTTAGTGTTCCGTTGGCTTCACATAAACCATATTTTCATTTAGAAATATATTGCTTAGTTTTTACTTTACAAGCCCAGTGTTGTTTCGTGTATCAAATTCGTTAAACTACGATAAACAGCCAAATTTAACATATTCTGTTTGTTGGATACTAAACAGCATTGGGCCTAATGTAGTAAACCAAAACTGCCATTTGTGCCAGACTAGAAGGGCTCATCGAGTTAATTTGTTAGTAGAATGAATAATGATTGCATATGTAAAAATTATCTTTATTCATTTTATCTACCGCGACAAATAATAATTTTTGGTATATACTGTGTTAGTGTCTGGAAAAGCTTATGAACATGATACTACGCCGACATTCACTCGGGAAACGGGAAGAGATGAATCTGTAAAAACCACTTCTATCGTTCGGCCGGAAGACTTTAGGTCTGTCTGCTACTTAGAATGAAAGCGAGCAAAGCAAAGATACTAAAATGACCTCAGTTCGGAAATCATAATAAAGTATATTCCCAGTATCTTCATACATTGGAATCATACATTTAGGCCTTCATTTCTATTAACATAAAAGTATCTTATTTTTGATCAAATTAAAATTTTTCTTGTATTTAATTATTTAATTATTTCGTTATTTCAGAGAAAAGGGGTATTTTGGTAATGCCTAGTAATAAATAGTTTTCATGCTAAAAATTACTAAAGTAAAACGAACAAATGAGGTACGTTGTCCCTTTGGTGTAATTTTCTACACTCGGTTAAGTTTTATTTTCATTATACGGAGGAATATCTGGGCATTAGAGCAGTAGGGCTTCAAAAAAAAGTTTGAAGTAGCCATTAATTAACTATATACATATGTCCCACGTAAATTTATCCCGCATACACACGCCAGAACCTTTCGACGGAACACATCAAACAAATACCCGTTACTGAAGATCTCTGAAGTTGTATCCTTGATAACACGAGTGCAATACTGTATCGTCGCATAGCCGCGTAGCAGTTCGGACACTTTGATGTGATGAACGACACTGCAACGAGTCCAAGTTGTTGTGTTTCCGCTAATGGACCCGTCGCGCACGCGTGCCTTCGCAACGGCAATCCTTTCTCCCCCCCCGAGTATACACACCCATCCTTACAACACAAACAACCTCCACGCAACTAGAGTGCACTCTAAAGTGCAGGAAACTCGCGCAGAACAAGTGCAGAAACTTGCTCCCACTCGTACAAACACTCACGCATACACGAGCACATCGCTCACGATTGTACCGCATTAAAATGAAATGTTACGAAAGGCATCTCCGATCGTTTATATATTCTTCTCGGCATACGTTTGGAGCCAGGCTGCTTTTCCAAGTGAGAACCTCTATAGTTTTCGACTCTACGCGTGAATGAGTGGTATCAGTAAGTGACACACAGACGGTTAAGTGCAAGCCCCCAACCATTTAAATAATCAAACTACGTAACTAGGAGCCACTTTCACAGCGAGCTTCGCATAATCCAGCGTTAATCACCATTTACGCACGAGAATTTTGCCACATTTATGATTATAAAGCTATCGCACTTTTCCTCCAGTGGAGTCATTTACAATGGTTTCACCGATTTGGAGTTATGTTTGGATATTTCAGGTTTCGAGTGCACAACGCATCTGGTATATAGTTGTGACACTGACAACTAAACACTACATATTTATGAAATACTAATTTCGTTCCCTTCTAACAGTTCGTGGGATTTCATCTACTTAAGAAAATTTCAGCTGTAGGAAAAAATCGGTTTTAAAATTACCTTGCATAATTAATACGGCTCAGAAAAATATGTTCATGCGTGTCGAAGTGGCAATCGTGTGAAATATAAAAAAAATCGTGTTGCAGTAATAGTTAACTGAAATAAAACAAAAAAAAAGTCTTTTTCATTCCTACTTTTAAAATCCTGCAACCTATAAAAACGGAAAAACTGCACTTTTGAGACATACAGTAAATTAAAATTCCACCATATTCACGACTGTTTACGTAAAACGAGTTCCAATGCCTATATAAACGTTCTATGGCGCACAACAGGATGTGTATCTTGTAATTTCGAAAGCAGAACTCTATCGTAATTTGTTTTAATAAATTATGAGGAAATAAAGTTCTCCCCCTGGTGCAATTAATGCTACATACGTAATCTATTTTGTGCCGGCCCAGAGATAAAGATCATAATTCCTTCCCTAATTAAGGATAGAACACTTATATAAACAAATTTAAGTGTGGCGTGTGTTTCTCTGGGTAGCTACACATATGATGTAAACATATATGTCCTAGATAATATGTGTATTCATACTTAAGCATATGACATTGGAAGCTAGCTTTCGTGAATTAGCAACCTTATAACTTACCAGAATATAACCAATAAATATTGAATGTGTGTATAGTGTCTTGATGAGGGGGTTGATATCGGTTATCTATTACCTAACTCCATTCATTTGTTTTTCACTACCTTAATAAAATGTAAGAAAAAATAATAATTTTTCAGAAGTGAAGTTTTTATTTTACTCTCCGTTTTAACCCATTGTTTATGGCGGTAACACATTATGAATAGATGCGCAGAGAGAGCGTTTGTAAATTAATTATGTTACTGCAATTTAAGTTACTGTTACATTGAAAATGTGCTAATAAACCAAAAAACTACAAATAATTATTAGTACTACGAATGAATTTTAAGTATCATCAGTAGCTATCCTATGTTTGCCGTTGAAAAGAAAATGTTGACATGATATTCGAACAGAAGGTAAGAATGGAATAATTACAGAAACAAAACTTAAATCTTTTGCTGCAATTGTATGCTGTTTACGGTCAATTGAACACTTCTGAAATCAGCGTTTGAAAAAACGTCTCTGCCCTATCTGCACGATTTTCACAGACACACCGACTAGCGTGCACTAAGTAAAGTCAACACCGACAGAGGAGAACGATGTCTTAAGGTTGAATTAAAAGTGATAGGTAAAGATTTGTAGATATTATAACTATTTATTATTTCTTTGTTTATATAGTTTGAATGCATAACAAATGTAAAAATTGGCAAGTGTTTAAAATATTTGCTGTTCTAATACTTTCACATGAATAAAGGGATTAGGCCCATAAAAATATTGATTTCACATATAGTATAGGATATTCACGTTAAAGTGAGCACTTCTGGAAGGACTCTCATTTTTAATAATATTCAATAAATATATTTTATTTTAGCCTTAGACGTTTTTTTCCGTGTGCGGGGGGATAAACATACTATGTTTATTACTTACATGGCAATATTTATTTTTTTTAATGTGGTTAATAATTAAAAAAGGGTTGAAAGCGAAAAGTAACTATAGCCTCAAAAGTGCTCACTTTAACGTGAACAGCCTATACAAGGATACACAACATGCTTACAAGTTGATCCTTAGGAGGGCTTTCAAAAGTTCTCAGTTTACCGAGAACAGGTTATACACAAATGGTGTGCTAATGTTGGCGGCCGGCTAGTCGATGTGCAGGCATGCATTTCCAGTTACGTGCGCACCTTCACCTGACCGACGAGCGGCCGGTTTGGGGGGTGGGGGGGGAGCGAAGGGAGAATCATTCGCCTTCCTGAAACGAGAAGAAAGTGACTTTGTGGCTTCATCCGTGAATCAGGAGAGCTCCCGCGGTGTTTCCTTGCGGTATCGCTTGCGCCCTCGTCTCCCCCCTCCCCCCTCTACACTTCAACCAATTCCCACCCCCACCACCCATCCATCTTTCCCCGTGGCCACGTTCCATGACTATGCCCATGCCGGGGGGCCCAGTTTGAATAGCAGATCAAAAGATCACTTAGCGCGTGGATGGTGCAGAATCCTCGCTCCGGACCATACTTCGGGCGTGGGTTCAGCCTCCTAATCTCTCGAGGGGTGGTGCCTGAAGAAGTGGACCAGGGAGGAATAGGCTGAAAGAGCCCTAGACATGAAATATTAACTCCTCTCGATACCCAGGAGGCCTTTACGCCCCTCCAACACTCGCGCCCTTGCGCTTGGACCTCGTGTACCAAGCATGGACAGCGGATCACACGTATAAAATATCGCCCCCGTCGTCTTTTACCCGCGGGCCATGAAATATTCACGGGGAGGTGCGCCGCGCCCGCACGATTCTCATTTTAAAGATTCCTGGGGAAATATTCCCGACAGATTGTCGATGGCCTGGACTGGGGATGCCTTATAAGACGTTCTGGAGTGCCTTGGTGCGTTTTAAGTCCCCAAGTGTCGACAGCGTAAATATTTAAAACCCAAATTTACGCATTCCTTCCAGGACCTGGAACTTTGCACATATAAACAAAATATTTACTCTGTAACAAGAATGTTTTAATAGATTGCAATCCCTTTAAAAACATTATCGTAAACCATTTTGGAGAACTGTGCTGATAACACATTATTCTCTACTATATTTTCTTTGTTTTCAGCAGGCTTAATGACGTGACTTCACTGAAGCTCCTCTTGAGTTCCTACCTTTACAGTAGTTCGTTTCGCAATACTTCACCAAACATGTTATAATACCGCACGGTAACTGATCAACATGCAGTTTACACTGACGAACGGATAAAGTGAACGGATAAAGTTGAGTATAGTTTAAAATACATGCAAACGTATTTGTCGCATAGTAATTTTAAGTATTTTTGAGTTTCGCGAGAAAGCTACTAAACTTACATGGGTGAAATTTTGTTTTAATTAGTTGTTTATTATTTTGTAGGACTCGTATCACAAATCGATATCAAGGGTAGTTTAAAGTATTTCCATTAATCGCACCGTACCAAAGTCTAAGCGTAATAAGTAATTACTATTGATGCAATATTTTCAATATTGCATCAGTGGTAGCTGATGTTTATTTATTTTATTTTTTTTAAATTTTTTTTAAATTAAAGTTTTTAAATAAAGTTTAAAAAAAGTTTAATTAATTCTAAAATTCATAAATTCTTGTGGTCACTTTTTGCAGGCTAATGTTTGTTAATTTCCCACTCTGCGGTTAGGTAAACATTTCCATTACAGGTTTATCCTCCATGGTCATTTGTGTTACATATTATTTTATTTCATATATTCGCCAATAATGGTTATGAGTAGAGACCTGAAAAATTCGCGAGGGTTACCTGCACGCTAGACTCTACATTCTTATTTACAAAGATGCCGATATCAACTGCACATTGGTTGTCTGCAGTCACGGTGAAAGGAGGCAATATTGGACACTTTTCTCCAGGATGTGTTAAACACCGTGAGAACCAATAGCGAAAACTATATAAACACACGTGTTTTGAATTCTAGCTTGTCACAAAATGAATCCGCGAATTCTTCAGGTCTCTAGTTGTAAGTGATTTTTATAGACAGTTGTTCTTCATTGAAAATTGTTCAATTGGCATCCATCTTATCACTGTTTTCTTTATCATTTATTCGTATACACATGGTATAAGCCTACTACAGATGTCTAAAAATTTGGATACGGCAACGAAAATCTCTTTGCAACAGTGCAAAATAATATCAAGTTTCTAACATTTGTACTGTGACAGCGGAGACACGAACTTGTTAGGAAGTCAGTCAGGTGAGGATACAGTAGGTAGTCAAATTTCAAACATTTAAAGGGACGACTGGTCTAGTGGTCGGACTACTCCATCTCCCACCTCGGCGAATAGGGTTCGATTCCCCGCGGAGTGGTTCCCGAATTTTCGCATGTGGGAACCGTGCCGCGGACTCATGCCGCTGGTCGGCTGGTTTTCTCGGGGATCTCCCGTTTCGGCCGCCCCTTCGTTCCGGGGCAGCTCCATTCTCACCTCGCTTCACCCTCATCGGCTCTCAAGACCTCGATGTTAAGGGCCGCCTAAATCTGTCCACTCGCCACACTTCGGCCATTTAAGAACCTTGCATGATCTCGCCCTCAGCATGTAAAAGTACATAGGCCTATGATTTATTGCTACGTGCGATCCTATATCACTGAACACTTCACTTCTTGTCTTGCGAGAATAAAATAGAAAAAAAGTCACTCCCCCCGACCTGCATATATTTTAACGGGTACACTGAGTGATATACGCCCAGTAAAGTTGGTAACTATGGAGAGATAGTAGTTCCCTATCTTATCGTTGAATAAAAAGAGTTAAGGTAACCACTTGTGATAACTTAAATTATTTCCTTCACTTACTGTTTTTTTTTATGCATCGGAATGTAGAATTGAGCAAATTTGCAAAATATTTCCTTATCTAATAATTTTACAGTGATGAGGCTACGGCAGTATTAATTTTACATAAGGCGAAATACTGCACAACGTGCACACAAGTCGATCTTAAGCAGGGCTTTCGAAAGTGCTCATTTTATCGTGAACAACCAATATCACTATAGATATTGCGTTTATGAGTTTGTTGACGAAGAACTACACTTCTGTTTTGACCGTAAACAATTAAAGCCTTTGATGCAGTGCTTTTTAAAATTTCATTTGTTTTGAGAACATTTCACTAGTATGTCAGAACGGAGCCACATTGACCAACTTCTGTAATTTTTGCAAGAAGTTGCAGTAAAATATATGTATTCGGATTTGGTTAATAATTTACAACCATGGTAATGCCATTTATTCCATGACCCTCCAAGAATGTTGAAAAATACACTAACCTTGGAACATGCAACAAAACTTTTCACAAGCGGTGGCAGGGCATCACCTCCTTATTTTCACCGCCACTACAATGTATTTGGTAATTCTTGCACTGTACCGTATTTATGCTGGGAGAACACTTTTCACCCCCCTCACAAGAGAATGTAACCAACCCCCCCCCCCCCAAAGAACTAAAAAAAACTAGCGCTGTTTCCAATCCCGTTTATTTCCGGCGTCTGGTACTGAGAAGAAATCGTTTAATCAGCTGACAAACATCCAACCGGCTGACAAATTCTCATTCTCCACCCATTCTCCAAAAAAAAAAACAATAGGCGTACGTTTTCCTTAGTTGCCCATTACAATAGGGAGGTTTCGTCTACTATTTCATAATTTATTTCTGCAATCACATCTTTCGTTAACCAAACATATTCTTGGCGGCTTTCGATCGTATTCAAGATAGGTAAGCATCATTCGTCGTGAAAATACATTTCAGTACTTGTGTAAAGTCTACAAAAGCAGGGGCTGCCCTGGTGTAGTGGTTAGACTACTCGCCTCCCAACTAGGCGAACCGGACTCTATTCCCGGCGGCCGGCGTCGCTCCCGGATGTTCGAATGTGGGAATCGTGCCGGATCATGCCGCTGGTTAGGCGGGTTTTCTCGGGTATCTCCCGTTTCCGCTTACCTTCCATTCCGGGGCTGCTCCATACTCACCTCGCTTCACCTTCATCGGCTCTCAAGATCGAGATTTTAAGAACAGCCCCAACCTTTCCACTACACTCCTCAAAAGTACTGTTAAAATCTTTGACATAAAATACGAAATATATATTTTTCTTTCCTTTCGTTATCTCGCACAAAAAGGGGATGTAAGCCAAAGATGAAAACAAACTTGCTCTTGATGCTAAGAGTAAATGAGATCCGTCATAAAACGCCACGATACTGTAACGCAATACTTCCACTAACATCTATTCGTGGTATTGCCTCACTTTTGATTCAAACTATTGAAAAATCACCCCATGTATGACATGTTTGGTTGTTTCTTATGTATGTCACGTATCATAACCGTTTTATATTTATGTTAACATTTACGTGTCTTATTTTTATTAAATATAATACCTATTGAGAAATTGTTCTCATGTGAAATATTACTGTATTAACCAGAATGGGCCCAAATACGGTGCTTTGTCACTTTAGAGTCATTCCCTGGACTTTAATTGACCATTGTTTGGATGGGGAGGTAGATCAAACGTAGACCCTAAGCAGGGCTTCAGGAAAAACGTAAGTTACCATGGTTCGACTATATCATGAATTGGACAAGGAGTTTTGCAAGAAAAATTCATATATAAGACCACACTGCACAAAACGGCTAAACTCCGCTGAACTGCTTCAAATCAAATGATAAAGATCTTGGCTTCACAAAACAGCTTGGTAAACAACAGCCCCATCCGTCTATAAAAGGTCAAAGTTGGCAGCCGTGTAAGCTTAGGGCATCCCACAAACGTGACGAGGAGGAGAAGGGAGAACTCCGAGAAAACTCGCCTCCACGTTTCCCACATACTGCTACAAGTTGTGATCAGGCCTGGCATGTCTGACCACACCTTCACATATTTATCCAGGACACGGGCTGTGATTGGTGAAATTAGTTATGAAATCGCAAACCACGGAAATCCCCTCTACCGGCCAGTAAACGGGGAACAGCACAGCCAATATAGGACACTGTAGCCCGTGGGCGGTGTTTTTTTTTTGTCGTCGGGACATTGGAACGAGAAGACCACTGAAGATGGGTATTTCCGGCCGTCGACTTTAGGCCGTGATAATCATGAACAAGGTGGGGACTCTGCAATTCGACTTTACTCAAAATAAGGCTGGTTAATTCTTTATTATTTAATATAAATTAATACTTCAGTATAGTCGTATAGTTCCACCCGTGCATACTTCATAATGTTTATATCGAAATAATGTTGTATAACCTTAAATGTTAAATACAACCCTAGGCCTGATCACAACGAATATCCAGGTAACTCCGCTAGGAATCGAAGCCAGTTCTCCTTGATGAGAGACTAGCAAAGTGTCAACTAACCCCTCCGCCGCCCTGCCTATTTAGTTCATTGTGCATTCATTCCTTGTGAGGCGTCGAGGCGCAAACAGTAAACCTAAATGGTTTATTTATTAGGAATTGAGTGGCTTATGATAAACACTAGAAAGAAAAGAGAAAAAATTTAAATGAATACAATATCTTCACACGGAATTTTTTTGAATGTACTATGTATAATTGAGAAGACGTGCGAAACCGCTTGTCGACTCGCATCACAAGATTTATCGCTGCCGATCCGATCGCTGAACAGTGACTGTATTGTGAGTAAAAGTTGTACGTGTTGTTAAATATATCACTTCAACGCCGTCAGCTGAGGAATATTTGCTGTGTACTCTTAATCCTATCAGTTTCTCACCCGTCGTCCTTCGAGAGACGCGGGGTGTCTGAGAATATCCTTCCACCCCTCGACGGACGAGTAGGTTTTTTTTTTTGGGGGGGGGGGGCGAGTCCCTTCCTTCTAGCCACCCCCTGCTTCAATAGGACAAGGTTTCCCTCTTCACGGGTGAGTGAAGTGTACGAGTGCGAACGCGGAAGAATATCATAACCTTCGCCTGGGACGCCGCGCTGGTGTAGCGGTCAGACTACTAGGCTCCCGCCGAGGCGAACCGGGTACGATTCCCGGCGGGGGGGGGGGGACACCTCTGGAACTCACGCACGTAGAAATCGTGCCGGACGATGCAGCTGATCGGGTGGGATTTTTCTCGGGGATCTCCCGCTTCCCCCTGCCACTGCATTCCGACGGTGCTCCGTACTCACCTCGCTCATAACATTTGCTGGCGTCCGCCGAACTCCCGATTCGGAGATGTGTCCGAAGAGGAGAGCGAGAGATAGATAGAGAGAGAGAAAGACGGAGGAGAAAAAATCTCTGGCAGGGTGCGATACACCCTCCTCTCATGCGCCAACCTCCTAATAAAATACGCAACCCCAGGCTCGGTGTCGTATGAGTGTATCTCTTCCCTCGGGAACCTCACAGCGTTAGGGTGTCCGGGGGGGCGGGTGTTGGAAAGGGTGGCTCCAGCTTTCTTCCCAAGACAGCCCTGGGATGCTGAAGGCAGTCCTGGGGGTTGGGCGAGTAGAGAGACAGTTCTGGCGAACGGCATTCACCATCCAAAAACATTTTGTTTGTTGTATATAACCCGGGGAGAGATGCACCCCTCCCCCTTCCCCGTTTCCCCTAGACGCCAAAGAGAACACGAAACATACAGTGTTTTCGGAATATAAAAAATCCCCCGCTCGCTCGTACGTCGCGTTGAGTGTGTTTTCATATAAAACACCCCCTTTTTTTATTTTCTCCCCTTTTTTCCTCTCTCTCCGCAAGAGTGTGCGTGCGTGGCGGATGCCACGTTGTCACGTGACAGAAGCGGCCGTCGAGAAATCCTCGGAGAAGAAAGGATTTTGCTCCTTCAGGAAGAGGGAGGGCGAATGTTGCCAGACGACGCGGGATATTTATAGCAACTGAAACTTTAAACCTGCATGATTTTTTTAACTCTGAAATCGGGAAAGTGTGCAACGAAGAAATAAGTTAACGTAATCAGAATTGCAGGCTGTTCTGGGATAATTCAGAACTACCGGCTTGCGTCCAGTAAAGTTGGCAACCATGGAAATAATGTAGATCCCCGTCTTAATGTTGAATTAAAGTGCTGGGTAACCATTTGTGAATACCGGGATGATTCTATATGATATATTAATTATTTTCAGTGTATATACCTGTAAGAATGAGCAAAGTTGTAAAATATTTACTTTAGTAATAATTTTACTGTTGGACTTGTCTGACGCGTTAATAAAGAGTTCAAGCCATTGACAATGTAAATTTTACGTGTAGTGGAGGAATACACAGTGCGCAATCAAGCAGATCTTCAACAGGGCTTCCTGAAGTGCTCAGTTTACTGTGAATTTACTTTACAACATTTTATCCATCATCCCCACTTTTTTAGGAACCGCCCTACTTGAACACATTGAGAAAAAACTTGACGTGCGATATTAACATATCTACTCGTCTCAGCAGTATATGTACCGAGAATAAGGGTGTCTAAATGAATTTATACTTCTTAGAACTTCCAAGAAACAGCTTCTAAATGCTGTTCACGATAAAGTGAGCACTTTTGAAATCAACCTTATAAAAATGTCACTGCTCCTACCTGCATATGTTTTAACGGACGCATTGAGTGACATACGCCCAGTAAAGTTGGTAACGAGGGAGGGAAAGCAGTTCCATATCTTAACGTCGAATAAAAATTATTAGGTAACCATTTGTGATAACTTAAATTATTCTCTCGCTTTCTTTTTTTTTAATGCATCGAAGTGTTGAAATCAGAAAATTTGCACAGTATTTACTTTTTTAATAATTACCACAGTTTCACTTCACTGACGCATGAATAAAGTTACAAGGTCCATGGCAATGTTAATCTTACATAAGGCGGAAGAACACATAATGTGTATAGAAGTACACATCTTACGCAGAGCTTTCAAAAGTGCTCGTTTTATAGTGAACAGCTATAGTCGTGTGTATGTCAGTTTGTTCCTGCTCGCTGTACACTCGGACACTGCCAGTTCGTTGAAAGGGTTAGAGCTCGTTTTTTTAATGAGCTTATTAACTCACCAACTTCTATACGCCAAAATTCTAGGGGGTCACAGTAGTGTAGTGGTTAGACTACTCGCCTACCACCCAGGTGAACCGGGTTCGATTCCCGACGTGGTCGCACCTCCCGATCTCCCGCTCCTACATTCCGGCGCTGCTCCATACTCACCGCACTCAAGACCTCGATGTTAAAGGGCTGTCCAAATTTCTCCACTCCACGCCGGAATTCTAATACGACTGTGGCGTACAAAGTAATGCGACTCTTAGTTGGGTACGGCAGATGCAAACTCGACTACTCAGGAATATGGATCAAAAATTTCGAACGTTTCATGCCCGGTTGCACCATCGTGATTCGAAACTCGATCCGAGATCGTATCTAAGATCGACATAGAAAACTGTTGCACCATTCGAGTTCAGAGCTGGACTGGAGATCGAGATGAATTTCATTTCGAACCGTCGAAATTGGCGGTTCGAAATCTCAATCCGAGATCAGCAGCCATCGTCGACAAATGTAATTTGAAAATACGCCAACAGATAGAACTACGTTCGAGTGTTTTCTTGGAAAATTAAAATAACATTATACGAACTAAAATATTATTCAGTAAAATTCGTACAACAATAATTCACTTTAAACAGATATAACATCGCATATATAGTTCTATCTATATTGAAACATGCGCCTACTTCCATGACGTCATAAATTAAGAACCAATATGAAAATTTGTCTCATACTTACTATCGATCTCTCACTTTGGAACCAAGATCGAAGAATCGGAGGTCCGGAAACTTCGTTGGTGCAACACTTTTACATTGGATCCAAGATCAAACCAAATCTTGGTTAGGAACCAGGATCATTTGATCTCGGATCGGGGAGGATATTGATGCAACCTGGCATTAGCGACTTCGGACTCGTTTAAGTTCAAGGAAGCTATTGCACGGAAAAACAGTTGGTGTGGAACACCCGTATATCGTTGTTATCCAACTTCCATGTGTTTTAACCACTTTTTAATTGGCAAAATCTGGATATTTGATACCTTCCCCTACAAAACAACTCACTATAGTTTCAGATAATTCTAGGAAGGGAAACGTAAAACTAAAGGATGGCAATAATAAAATATGAATGAATCAGGCATGAGAAAGAAAAAAATAAAATACGCTCACGGAAGGGAGGAAGGCTATCAGGAAGCAAATATTAATTGTGAATAATGTACTGGATAGGGTAAAAAGAATGATATATTGTGAGTTGAGTAAGATTGACTGACGGAAAAAGATGGCACAGAATAGAATGAACTTATACGAAACTACTTGCTTTTAGAAGTTTCGCTTTATATAAAACCAATAATTTATATATTATTTTTACATAAAATTGTTTGCGTGATCAGTATATGAGAAATTATAGAGATATAATTCAATCTAAATGAATGTACATTCAAATACTATCAATAAATTAAGTGTTTGCAAAATTTTATAATATAGGACGTCAGTAAAGTGGCAATATTCCATAGTCACTTCTAATAAAAAGTCACATCTGTCCGAAAATAATCTCAAAGCTACAAATTTTTTATTAATTTTTTGAAAATCCGATAAAACCTAAGTGATTAAATATTCACACTCGAGGAAATCGGTTTATTTTACATATTCTAAAAATTAACAAGGAATTAGTGTATAATTGCAAAAAGTTGCACTCAGGTAAATTCGAATTTTCTATGTGGAAACTACGCTTAGAATCACTACAAGAAAAAATAATAATTTATCGCCTAATTTACTTTCCAGTGTCTGTAATTAATATCAGAAAATGTTAGCTAATTATTTAAAAATGCTTTATATTTACTTAATATGAAGTTCCTTACAAACATATGTGTAGAAAGAAAATTTCTTCTATTGCTTAAATCGTCAAAAGCATCAAAATATACTTCAAGATAATGCAGATAAAATAACTTTCAGAGATCAGTTTTGGTGAGACACGAGTGTTCTATATCACGGGGGTAATTTAAATTAGAGGATAATTAAAGTGATAGAGTACATTTCGTTATGGATAAAATATTTCGAGTTACGGAATACTATGGAATATAATGCCTACGTAAATTATTAATATTTGTAGGTAAAATTAATAAACGGCAACTCTGTCAGTTAAATAACGAAAAACACTTAAATATAACATTTAATAAATAATGATTAAGAAGGAATCTTAGGAAAACAAACTTCGAAAGGCGTAAGGATCAATTCGTTTTACTTATTTAGACAGTACAGTTTGCAAAATAATTTTGACCACGTTTGATTCCTATCGACAAAATGTTGCAAAACTCTTAAATATCACATGTCGTTAAAAAAGGTTAACAGGCTAAGTTAATGTACAAATTCCATCTCAATCTACTTTTACAGCCTAAATAGTTAATAAATAATTTGAATTTATTTTTTCATAGAATCAGAAAATTAAGCATCTTCATGGGTCATTACAGCCTTCCTTCTCCGGACAACGTCGATCCATGTTTCCTAATGTACGTTTGATTAAAAATTTATTTTCCTAGTGAATAATTTTGTTCTCTGCTGACTGTCGCTGCCTTTCCTATCCATTACGACTCAACAGTTGAGTAAGACATCGGCCGAACTTATGGTAATGTAGATTTGCCACAAAAGAAGTGCCTATTATTACCTACTTTAGCCGAGTGCATTAAACTCTTAGTGCCGATATTTATGAAGTATTTTTGTATTAAAATTAATGACATATATAAGCTATTCACGATAAAATGAGCACTTTTGAAAGCCTTACTAAAGATCTACTTGTATGCACGTTGTGCATTCTTCCGTCTTACGTAAGATTAACGTTGTCATGGGCGTTGTCAAGTGAAACCGTGAAATTTTTTGAATAGTAAATATTTTACTTAGCTGCTCATGTTTACACATCACTGCATAAGAAAAACAGAAAGCGAAAGAAATAATTTAAATAAACAGAAATTGTAACATAACACTTTTTATTCGACGTTAAGATACGGAAATACTTCCCCATCCATAGTTACCAACTTTAATGGGCGCATGTCACTCAGTGCACCCGTTAAAATATATGCATGCAAGGGCAGTGACATTTTTCTAAGGTTTATTTCGAAAGTGCTCACTTTATCGTGAATAGCCTTTAGTTATGCGCACAGTATGTAACGTGTATAGTAGTACTGTATTCTATTTTATCTCCAGAATTGTCGGATTGTGCGGACGTTCGGTTTCGTTTAGTATCGATGAAAATGATTCTACTCTATAAATCTCCACTATGGCATATATTTTATCAATTACGTTAGACTATCGGAGCCTATATAGCTGTCTGGTGGCTAGTTCAGCACGTTTAAAACCTAACTTAAAAAAAAATTTTCTTTTGACTTGTTTAATGATTAGAGTATTCATATCATTATTTATGGTAATGTCGAAATCACAAAGTACTATTAAAAAAATAAAACTAAAGCGTAGTGAGGGATTCCTTTATGCGAGTCGTTCAGGGCGGTGCTCACTTCCAAACATTCATTAAAATTATTTCGGTAAAGCCTCATCTGAGTTCATTCATCTACAAAAAGTGCGTTTAAAGTTATGAGGTTGCAGCCATTGAAATTAAAAAATTTACACATCTCTGTTTTTATTTTTTTGGTTTTGGAAATAACATCTAGACTATATTGCCTGCGTTGCAAAAAAAATATGATTTAACACACACACACACACACACACACACATACATACATATATATATATATATATATATATATATATATATATATATATATATATATATATATATATATATATATATAAAACTCATCCAGTAAATGCTTACAAGAACATATAACGTAATTTTAAACATTCGAGAATATCACGTATGTGTATTGATACAATTCATTGATAGAATCGAAGTTAATTAACTAGAATAACTTATTTTTAATGGGGCACTTTAAGTACAAAAAGTTTTGTTTTAACACACTAAGTATATCTCTATAGGCAGTTCACGGTAAAATGAGCATTTTTGATAGCCCTGCTTGAGATCTACTTGAATGCACTTTATGTAGTCTTCCGCCTTATGTAAAATCAACATTGCTTTGTACTTCGTCGCTTTATTCATGCGTTGGTCATGTTAAACTGTGAAATTATTATAAAAGTAAATATTTTACAGATCTGCTCATTTTCAACCTCCGATGCATAAAAAACCGGTAAGCGAAAGAAATAATTTAAGCGATCACAAATTGTTACCTAACCCTCTTTATTCGACGTTAGGATATGGAACTACTTTCCCTCCATCGTTGCCAACTTTACTGGGTGCCTGTCACTCAGTGCGCCCGTTAAAATATATGTCGGTAGGCGCAGTGACTTTTCTCTAAGGTTGATTTCAAAAATGCTCAATTTATCGAGACCATCCTTTAGAAGCAATCGCAATAAAATTATAAATAGATATATTTATCACAAATACGAATACATGAATGAAACAAGCGAAATAAACAAAACATACACATCAATATATCTGATAGTCTACACTAAAAGAACTGAGAATAGACTTTCACAAAACTCTACCCCTCTCCATACTGTCCCATTGGTTCTCCAGAGTCTCAACTGTCCATCAGGGAGCACCCCGAGCAACCCCCGCTGTCCTCGCTCCGAACTCTAGACCGCTGGATCATGTACTCACCCAAGTTTTGTCTAGTATAGGCCAATTCACCGTTACTTCACGCTTTTCTGTAGCCATCATTTGTAATATTATAAATATATGATTTGCAGATTTTACAAGGAAACTGATTGCAAATTTACAAAGGAATTTCTTGCAAATGGTTTTCCAAGTATTTTCTTGTAAAAGTATAACAATTTTTTTTTAGAGTGCAATCACTTCGCTTCGCACTCATCGGCCCTCAAGATCACAATGTTAAGAGCCGTTTTGGAACCAACTCAAATTCACAAACACTGGCCTAATCCCGAGACAGGATCACTAAGTCACGACTGCTGTAATACACGTACGCTATTTCGGAGGTAAATTAGTAACGCGCTATCGACGACGAGCCATCATGCTGCTGACACATAACGCGAGGATAATGCACAACGCGTTCCACGAGGGTGTTAGGAGGGCCTCGCATCGTAAATTATTTACATGCAGGGTCCGGTATCACACTTCCTAGGGGTGTCAGGGTGAATTTGGGGGGGGGGGGTTGTGTCCAGCTGCAGGGAACATTACTCAGGCAACATCAATAAGTCCGCCCAGAAATGGATTTCTCATCCAGCGGAGTTTCTGAGAGACAAATGGGGTGGACTCTTTCGTTGCCCCCGTGAGACCGATTTTTGCACCCCCCCCCCCCACCCCCACAGCGCACCTCCCCGGCATCACCCCCTGCCCACCGCAGCCCGTATTACCCTCCTTTCCGGCAACTCGATTTCGCTCCCGTGTATGGCAGAGTTATGGGGCGGCTTTGCACTCGCGAATATGGATAGACTTCTTTCCGAGGTCGGCAGGACTACCCACCGCACGTTTCCCAGCTTCCGGCGAAGATCTACTCTCCCCGACGTGATCGTGATGCTTGGGAGCTCTCCGTCATCGTCTGGTAGAAAGGCTGGAACGAGCAGCGCGAAGCTCTGGAAAAAAAAAAAGAAGGGAAAATTTTCTGTAATCATATGACAAACTATACTTCACTTCCTTAAGGGGCCAACCTAGTTGTATTTATAGCCTCAACGTCATCAGCTGTGTCTATTATAATTTTTAAATATTTATGCAATATTTCAATGCAAATATTTCATGGGCAGAAATGAAATTCGATATTTTTCTATAGGCTGTTCACGGTAAAGTGAGCACTTTAGAGGCTCTATTTACTTCTTTTTTTTTTCCTATCAGCCATTTTTTATCTCGTCAACCTTTCTCTGTATGGATATTGCCCTGCAAGTAATAAACACAGTGTACATATTTCATCAGACTTGAAAATTAACGTCTAAGACTCAAATAAAATTTATTAATCTACTATTATTCCGAATGAGAGGACTTCAAGAAGTGCTCACTTTACTGAATAGCCCGTACCAGTTTATTACTCAGGTGTATTTTTGAGTTTAATTGAGTTTTGAAAACTCGGGATATTGAAACACGGGTTACTGAAACATAAATGTAGTCAGTTTCTTGCAATGGGAGTGAATGATTAAGTGAAATATTTGAAAGCACGCGCATTGCTCCACAATGTCGGCACAGAAAATTTATTTGGTTTTCTGTGCCAACATACAGTAGTGAAGCAATAGCGTATGTTCAGAATATTTGACATAATCATAAATTTTGTTGCAAAATATCAAATTACCAGAAAAAAAAATCCCTGTGAGTAGCCTTCAGTTTACGATATTTATTTGCCCTTAAAATTGTTCTTGTTTTAATTAGTACGAGACAATGCTTAATCTTTTCTGAACAGATAGCTAAAGACATTAAGATTTCGCGGATTTATTTTGGACAAGCTACAATTCAAAACACGTGTGTTTAGATAACTTAAGACATTGGTCCACACGGTGTTCGACGCCTCCTGGAGAAAGCTGGTCCAATCGCCGCATTTCACTGTGACAGCAGACAACCAACGCGCGTTTGATATCGGCATATTTGCACATAATACTGCAGAGTCTAGCCTGCAGGTCAATGAACTGGCGAATATTTCAAGTCTCTGCAGATTGCTGTAGTAAATTTCTATAATCACCGCTTGAAAATTTGAGGAAGTAGAATAAGCGCGAAGCTTTCATTTATGCTATTTCCCATTGCCGCCGACGCAATGATTCCTTAAGGCCGGGGTTGACCTTGAGGTGTTTTCGATTTTTAGTATAGTCCATTCACGGTTAAATACTCTTCGCTATAAAGTGAGCGCTTCTGAAATCTACCATAGAAAAAGTCACTGTCCGTACCTGCATATATTTTAACGGGTACACTAAGTGGCATTCGCCCAGTAGACTTAGTAACGATGGATGTAAAGTAGTTCCGTATCTTAACGTCGAATAAAAAGTGTTAGATAACCATTTGTTTTGACAAATTATTTCTTGCGCTTTCTGTTCTTTTAATGAATAGAAGTGTAAAAATAGCAGATTTTTAAAATATTTACTTTTCTAATAATTTCACCATTTCACTTGACCAACGCATGACTAAAGTGATTAGGCCCATGGCAATGTTAATTTTGCATAGGGCGGAATAATACACAACGTGCATACAAGTAGGATCATAGAAGGGGTTTCAAAAGTGCTCATTTTATCGCGAACAGCTTATACTACCTACTTTTCTTAAGCCCTGCTCAAGTTCTACTTTCAGACTATTCCTCTGTCTCATGCAAACAAAGCTGAACCAAGTCTAGAAAATTACATCAAAAGGACTGCGTACCGCATAAGTGCGCAATCATTGTAATAATATATTGCATAGTAACTATTTCTTACTAGCCATTACCAACAAAACCTATTCTCTCGCTGTTTTCATTTATAACGGATTGGAAATTAAAAGATTAATTTATAAATAAAATATATACATAAAAGTTCAATATAGCCTAAAGTAGGATCCTTTTGTGATAACCGAAGTATAAAACACTTGTGATCTGTGACATATTAAGGTAAGAACCAAACACGTTATGAATGGGATGATTGTTCGAAGGTTTGATTCTAAAACTTTAAAGAGAGGCTTCAAATAGGCAATGCACTCGCCCGTATAAAATGCATAATTCATTAAAAAGCAATGCACACGCTAACATATATTTTTTAACACTGTAAAATAATTTGCTACAATTTACTTATTTCAAAATTTTTAAAATTATACTTTTAAAAAAATTTGGTAAAGTAAACATTTAATCTGACCATCGTAATGAATACTCTCGAAGCATGTGATAAAAATTAATAGTAATATTTACAACCCCGAAAATTAAGTTATGCATGCCCTATTTGACATTACGTTAAACGGATTCACATACATTATTTACCCTGTGACTTTAACAAAGAGACCATCACAGTGAAGTCCAAAATTGTAAAGTTCTTAGAAAACGTAAATTTATGTAGTTTTGGTAATGATTATCCATTTAGATGAAATATTGTTTCCCTCGCCCATTCTCGGGAGAAATGGCAAAGACTGCAAGATTCTCGTCATCCAATACCTTAATCGTCCACATCTTTTATTTCTTTTTGACAATGATCATTGTCAATTACATTAGTCTTGAAAACAACGGACTCAACCAAAGTTCATGTTATTATTGGGATTAAATTGATAAAGACTCGAGATTGCTGAATTTTTGTGGTATCGAATCAATGTTGAGTAGCTAATAAATTTGATCTCTTCGTGGTTTTCAAAGCGAACTCTGTTAGTTAAGTGACTTCCAATACGAAATGATGTGGTTCTTACTATTTTCTAGTGTGAAGTCACTAAACTACGAAAAGAACAAAGAATGCAATAAATAGACCTAACGCGAACAGGCAACGACATGTTCCAAGCAGGATGCAATGGGTCTGAACATGTCTAAACAATTCCAACACACTTTGAAAACACTAATCACCTCTGTTACAAGCAATAAACATAGGGTTTCACAAAGCACGTGTTAGAATGAGCACCTTTAGTTTAATAAAAGTCACGTGACCCGAATGAGTCAGCTAAAATGATGACGTATTTATAGTATTTAGTTTTTAGTATGTAACGAAACTTACAAAAATACAAAATTACCAAACTACAACTATCTTTGAATAAGTGACAATCGATGGTGTCCGAACTGAATGCTACTAAATACTACAATGCATTATTGGCTACTAAATGGTCAATTTTAACACGGCTTTAATAAAAACACGCTCAAAGCGTATTTAAACTGTTAGTATTATGAACTTTTCGAATGCAAATACAGGTGGCAAATTTAACACTTCGCGAATTATAAGGAAATGGTTTTATGCACACGTAATTTCAAGCTTTAAAGCATGTTGTTAATATGCAGAGAAATTAAGATTGCGATGTAGAGAAATATAGGACATTTTAAAGTTCTCAATGAGTCGCAGGCCGAGATGGATGTCACAAGAAGCCTGCTGTACCGACCGCCCTAATTCGTCATACTTCATCAGACTTCGGATACTTGTCAAGGTGGGACAATTACAATATACTAACGTGGCTCTCAGTCAAGGTGGGACAATTACAATATACTAACGTGGCTCTCAGTAAAGTAGTGGATGTAATTAACTTAACAATTGCAACAGAGGGTTCTTAGTGACCACCAGACTACTCTGTCACTTGTATAAAACTCGCCCCCAACTCCACAATCATGTCATCCATGATGAAAATTCATCGGAGGCGAATAAAAATGATGGCAAAAGAATTTATCAGTAGCAGCCTTACGATAGTCAGTTTAAGAGGGTGCCTGTAGAAATGCAATATATATATATATATTTCCTTTTTTATTTTTAATTACCGGAACTACTCTTTTATTTTCCCCCTCCCCAGAGAAAAATATAAACCGTTTCCAAAATGATTAACTTTACAAAACGTATGCACATATTACTTTAACAAATTTCCATACTAAGATTCCCCGTATTACTTTAAAAACCAAAAATGTAGGGTTACAAAAAATGCGCTGTTACAAAAATCTATAGTTACAGAAATATATATATATATATGTGTATATATATATATATATATATATATATATATATATATATATATATATATATATATATATATATATATATATATATATATATATATATATTTACCTAACTGGCACCAATATAGTAAAAAAATTTACTATATTCGCAAATTGACGTCTCGAGCGAGACCAAACCACTAGGTGCGACCTCCTCTTGAGAGTTCGCCGGCGCTTAGTTTGCCAGGGTATTTATAGTAAAGTTTTCGCAATCTCCGTCCACCGCAAAGCTGTGGAGGACATCCTCGAAACGGAAGCCGATCTTCGTCCGATCCAGTTCACAGGCGGGGCTGACGTCACAAGGCGACCGCCTATCAGTGGTATTAGCCGCCACTAGGTGGAAGGAAACGTCGCACGCTCAGTATAGTCCCGGCCTTGATCGAAGCCACTAAGTACCCGCATCGTGGGGTCATCGTCTGTTATCAACGGGCAACGTCTTCGAAAACTTAAGTATAGGCTGTTAACGGTAAAGTGAGCACTTTTCAAGATTCTCCCAAAAGGCATTAACCCCTAACCAATACATTTTATTGCAGCCTCAGACGTTAACTTTTGAGAATGATGAAATGTATGCACTGTGTTTGTTTTTCCTGTTGCTATGTTTACATTCAAAAGTTGCGGCAGGAATAAATTAATTGAATGTAAAACTTAGCAGGGCCTTAAAAAGTGCTCACTTTACCGTGAATAGCCTATACCCGTGATCAACGTGGGGAAGCGTAACTCCGTTACACAATGCTCCCCCGACCTTATAGTATCTTGTTTAAACTCCAGATGTTTTTCCCCCACATGCTCTACCATTATGAGATCTCCCCATTCTTAACAAGCACGGTTTGAGTACATCTAAAACAAAGCATAACATTGGTACATGGGTACTTTGATGCATCGTTTCAAAGTGCAATCGCCCTCCTTCATTTCTCCACACTCGGGGATACGTGCCGTACCGGTCCATTGTTCGCCTTGAGGATTCCAAGAGGCACACACGCCGTTGTTCCGCGCAAAGGCCAGGCCAGATATGTCGATAGCTTTTATGACGCAAAGGGTATACATGGTCCTGGGAGGAAGAGTGTGGTTGGTTGGGGGGGGGGGGGGTGTGGGTTATGGATGAGAGTATCGGACACACGGTGGCATCTGGTCAGCTGAGACCTTCGCCCCTACAACAGACCAGCGATGGACGGCTATGGTTCCCTCCCGATCGAACGATAACCGTCTTCATTCAAGGATCCCCCTTCCCCTTTTTTTACCCCAAACCACCAGGAACCCCTCCCCCCACCCCCTTAACCACTCGGCCGGTCCTCTAGTGCTAGCTCTCCCCCCACCCCACCCCCTTCTCTTTTCAGAAGCTTTCGTTGCAAGTGATACAACTCTCTTCGGAAGCAACACACAAGAGATTTGCAGTTGGAAGAGCTTTCCTCCGGAAATCTGAATTTCTATTTCAGAATCCGTCCCGAGGCTGTCTGTGTGAAGGCCTGAATAACGCATAAGCACGTATGCCATGTCCGATTTTTTCCAGAATGATTTCCCTTATTCCTATCTATGGATATGACAGTATTTTGTGTTCGTGCACTAATATAATGAAAAATCAGATAGCAAAACCGTCGTCTCTTTATCAACGGGCTTATTCAACTTAGTATTAAAACAAGAACCTTATCTTATTTTAAAATAACTTTCATGCTAACATGGTGATCTTCAGATCGGGTAACTCATGGCTGATTTTGAAAGGAAGCTTAGATTATCCTTTCCAGCATTCAGTATGTTGAACTAACGAGTCGTTGCTATAGGCCGTTCAGAATAAAGTGAGCACTTTCGAAGCCTTAGTTACTTTTTTCTTCCAACCAATTTGTATCCTTCCACCACTTGTTAATGCAAACCCTGCCATATGAGTAATAGACACAGTGTATACATTCACCATACCCATTACCAAAAGTCCGAGGCCGCAATGAAATGTATTTATTGGTTGTTATGTCTGATGAAACTGCTTCAAAAAGTGCTCACTTTACAGCGAATGGCCTATACCCATTTTACCGCAGTTAACAATAACACTAGAGGACGTATACAGGAAATGTACTTAATGGCAATTTAGAAATACTGAAAGTGGTCGCAGATCCGTGATAAGTAAACACTAAATATTATTGTTGCCGGCAAATGCATCGCTCATTCAGATTGTCGAGCACAAAGCTTCTTTGGGAACTTTTACAAACAAATGTAACGAAAAATCACTGTCTCTGAGAGGCGTCGAAACCAGACTGGTCGTTACGAACACAGAGAATTAATCCACTCGTCGGAAAGGTTCGCCTGGATATGATTCCCTTAATATATGAAATAATAATAGTTTTCTATTACTGAAGAACACTACTATAAATATTTTTCTCTGAACAGGTCTTAGGTATTATGCATTACTTCAGCACAATGTCTTAACAAATTTTACGAGATGCGCCAAGATGCATCAGAATTTTGGCGTTAAGAAATATCTCGAGAGAAATATTTGTTGACAAAATTGGCAGTTGCCCTTTTCTGAATTTCATGTGATAACTTCACACAAACCTCTAGACAGCTATTGAATAAACCTTTTACCCTGACGTGCACAAAAGAGATAATTTTGTATGTTGCATAGAACCCACAAAGTAACCTGAAAATAACAGACACAAAAACAGTTACGAGTTAGCTCTTGTCGTCAAATACTGACTTAATTCTTTCTGAGGAATCATCTGTAACCCGTGTAATGTGCGTAGTTCATTTGTATTTGAGTCCGACTATGATTATATGCATCCTCTCTCACTTGAAATACTAACATTTTCGAAAACACTCTAAGCATAACTAAAAACTAACTGAGATTTTGCATGTAAAATTATTAAAATAGTGTCCAAGTTTAAAGTCTTACTTCACATGTACTACACAAAAATATGCATGCGGCTCTGTGTTATTTTAAATAATTTTAAACGATAAACCAAATTATCCTCGTACTTCCAGTTTGTGTTATTTGATGGCATATAAGGCGTTTCTGTGACATGTGCTTTAAAATCCTTCAATGGAGTACGCATGTATAAAATTAAAATTTACGCACTTACTTAACGCCCCTCCCCTTGCACTATTCGTGCTTAGCAATCGTGTCCCACGCACTATGATTTTTTAAATTCAGGTGCCGCAGTTTTGAAGTGGCCAAACGACGCCTCCTGCCACAGCGAATCGTGTCCAAAATGCAATGGAGTCACTCCCTATTTTTACATGTATAAAACGTGGCGAGCAGTGCTGTTAGCTGTCAAGGGTTTTCTCGGTGTACTTCCATTTATACTCCACGGCATTCCAACACCACACCCCTGTGGACGCCAAAGACCTCGGTCGTTCAAGAGGAGTCCAAATATCTGATCTCAATAAAAGAAATACAGTGCACAAATTCTGTGGATGGGTTAGGGGGAAAGGACGCCCCATCGTCCCTAATGCCCGGTTGCACCATCGTTGTTCAAAACTCGATCCGAGATCGGATCTAAGATCGACATAGAAAACTGTTGCACTACTCGAGTTCAGAGCAGGACCGGAGATCGATATGAAGTTCATTTCGAACCGCCGAAATTGACGGTTCGAAATCTCGATCCGTCATCAGCAGCCATCGTCGACAAATATACGCCAACATATAGAACTACGTTCGATTGTTTTCTTGGGAAATTTCAACAACATTATAAGTGCTTGAATATTATTCAGTAAAATCGGTAACAACAATAATTCACTTAAAACAGATAAAACATCGCACATCTAGGTCTATATATAGTGAAAAATACGTCTACTTCCATGACGTCATATATTATGAACCAATATCTAAATTTTTCTGATACTTATTGCCGATCTCTCACTTTGGAAACACGATCGATGAATCGAAAATCCAGAATCACGAAATTTCGTTGGTGCAACACTTTCACATTGAAGCCGAAATCAAACTGTTCGGAAAATGGATCATTCGATCTCGGATCGGGGAAGATGGTGGTGCAACCGGGCATAAGTGCAGCCAGGCCACAGCAAGAAGAGGCACCTGGTCTAACAGAAACCTGCGACAATCCCCTGGAGTCCGTTGTAGAACCATCCCACGAGATAAACAGGCCATGGACGTAGAAGAAGCGGTGAACTCTTGATGATGATGAGGGGGGGGGGGGGGAGTGGCGTCTTAAGCAACGCGCTGTATTTTGCGTGCAGGGAACTATTACTGTTTGCCGTGGTTAGGGCACAATGGTGAGAGGGGGTTAAGGTTGGGGGAGGATGGAAGGGGGGGGGGCGAGCAAGTAGAAGCCGCAAAGCCACATTGCGGCAAATTGAGGCCGTATTTAATGCCGCTGTTGGGATTAGCCAACTTCCTTCTTCCCCTCCCACCCACCTCCCGTCTTACTCTCCATTTCTCTTTGCCTCGTCCTGACTTATAACATCCGCGCTGTTACCAAATCTTGGGCTTTCCTTCGAGCTCCCAGGGGTGCAGGCGATATCTCAAATCGTTTGCCTGCAGAGAGAGGGTTGATGCGCCCCGTCACTCAGTAGTTATGCCTTCGCGTTGTCTCGTAACTACGTACCTATAGGAATTCACGGAAAAGTGAGCACTTTTTAAGACCAATCTTAATTTTTCCTTCCGGCCAGTTTCTACGTTTCTTCCACTTTTTAATGAAAACATTGCTATATTTCGAACACTGTGTGTACCTTTCACCACTCCCGAAAGTTGTCTGAAGCTGCAATAAATTATATTTATTAGTGGTCAATGCCTGTAGGAAGGGCTTTAAAAAGTGCTCACTTTTCTGTGAATAGCCTATATGAAGCATATTACCTGCCGAAATTCCTCCGTTCGGTCACGTTAGCCGCAGGGGCCGCGGTGGCTGAGCGGGTAGCCTGCTCACCGGGTTCAATCCCCGGCCGGTTCACTCCCGGATTTTCGCATGGTGGGACTCTTGCCGGACGATGTCCGCTGGTCGGTGGGGTTTTCTCGGGGATCTACCATTTCCCCCGCCCTTTCGGCCCGGCGCTGCTTCATTCTCACCTTAATCACCCTTATCAGCTCTCAAGACCTCGTTGTTTAGAATCGCGCAAATATTTTCACAGTGTTGCAATCGTGTAATATTTTAATGTGCACTTAAATGTGTCTGAAATAAATTCTAGTAAAATATTTTACGCCGTTACAAAATATATTTAATTTTTCTTTCATGTGCAACATAAATCGTACTTTTCTGACTATTTTGGTACTATATTGACTACTTTTTAATGAGTTGTGCATTATGTAAATTAGAGTGTGGTGCTCCATTAGGACCCCTTGTAAAAATGTTCAAATTACTAAATGTCCTCTCAAGAGTACTATAGTCCAATCGAGGTTTCTTCACACATTTAAATCAAACCTTTGAGAAATGACGCTACGTATTACGTGTTGTTTGATTGTGTCCTAAATATGCCACATTTTACAGGTGTTTTATACCTATTTGTATAACATATAGAAGTACCTTATTTTCAGTTAAAATTTTTATTTATTCTATGTACAAGTTGTAATATTTAATTTGTAATTAATATGAAAAAAAAATGGAGCAAAAAGGTATGTGGTAATGCCTGGTATATGTTGTTCACGGTAAAGTGAGCACATTTGAGGCCCTAGTTACATTTTATCTTCGGCCATATTTTATCCTTTAACCACGTTTCTGAGTAAATATAGTCTTGCAGGTTATAAACACAGTGTATATATGCCACCGCACTTGGAAGTTAACGTCTAAGGCCACAATAAAATATATTTATCGACTGTTATTCGATATGAGAGAGCTTTCAAAAGTGCTCACTTTATCGTGAATAGCCTATAAGAAATAGTTCATATGCAAAATAATATTACACTGACAGCGCACGAATCCGGTGCGCTGACCCTTTGCTGTAATTTTCTACACTTGGTTAAACTGTGTTTGCATGAGGTGGAGTAATATCCCGAAAGTATAACTATACCAGGTCTTCAGAAAAACTGGAAGTAACCATGAGTGGGGTAAACTTAATAATTCATTCATAAAACAGCTGCTTATCCCGAGAGATCCAGACGCATACGCCAGCAAAATGGCATCACTGGCCAGGAAAGCACTCTTGGAAACCGTACGCCAATCAGCGCCCGGTAAAGGCTGTTCACGATAGAGTGAGCACTTCAGAAATGAACATTAGAAAAAAGTCAGTATCCCTACCTGCGTATATTTTTATGGGCGCGCCGAGTGACATTCGTCAGAAAAGTTGGTAATGAATGGATGGAAAGTATTTCCATATCTCAACGTCGAATAAAAAGTGCTAGGTAACGATTTGTGAGAACTTAAAATTATTTCTTTCAATTTTTTTTTTTTTTTTTCATCGAAATGTAAAAATGAACAGATTTGTAAAGTATTTACATTTTTGAAAAATTTTACAGATTCATTTGACCAGCTCATTGATATAGTGATGAGGCCCATATGGCAATGATAATTGTACATAAGTCGGAAGTAGACACAATGTATATGCGAGTAGATCTTAAGCAGGGCTTTCAAAAATGCGTATTTTACCATGAACAGCCAATAGTAAGAAATAGTTCTCACACAAAATATTAGTAAAATGAGTGCGCAGGAATGTGGTGCGTTGTCCCTTTGGCGCAATTATCTAGACTAAGTGGTTTTTGTTTGTACGAGTAGAAAGAATATAAGGCTACTATAGGTAGAACTTTAGCAGGGCTTCAGAAAAGTTGGGAAGTAATCTGTATATGAACTTAACAGTATATATGCATCGCCCATTCTGAGGTATTGTTTTTTAATGGTAGCAGGGTTGTGTAGTTTTCCCGAGATTGCTGTGCTATGGGGCGCGTGGCAGATGGGCGGACCCACAACAGAAGAGAAATGAAGCTGCGATGGCCGGAGCAGGCAAATTGTTTGATACCGATGACAGCGCCTCTCTTCCCGCCCACGATATATCAGTGTCGCGGGAGGGGCGAACGTGTGTTTGAATACCGCGCCGGCTCTCGTCTGGGCAGTCGACACCCTGTCCGGGACACCCCCCCCCCCTCCTTCCCCCAATCCACGCACTCACACACAGCACCACCCTCCGCGAGGGCTGATTGATGAACGGCTTAATGGCAGCAGCTTTATTAATGACGCCGGGCGTCTTCCCGTGGACTGGGCCGCCCCTCCCACGCGTCGTCGATGCCGTAACGGTTTCTTTGACGTGGTCGTGCCAGATCGCTGATTGGCTGCCGCGAGGCTCTGGGAACGAGCCTTGTGCGTGGTTGGCTACAAGCTATCTCCCACAAAGCCATGGGAAGCGATATGTCTCACCTTTCTCTTTTTGATAGAAACGAAAAAAAAATCATAATTACCCATAATAGAACTAGTATAAAAACTTAAGCGTTTTGGCCCAAAATTTAAAAAACAAAATATTTTTTTTTTAATAACCAGACAAACACCCAGCCAAATCATCGTAGTAGTCCTTCAAAATCGTTAACCTCTCTCTTCCTGTAGCAATGTTCACTTTGGAATGGTTTATTGAAGTTTCTCCCTTATTGAAATGTAATCACTAATTAAAGTAATGCCTACCAATCTAGGTAGTATATAGAGTATGAATAATAATAACTATTAGTATAATTTTAGAAATTCAATTACTAAATCTTCCTCTTGAGCCCTCAGAAATAATACGTCTTATATCAATACAAACAATAATATTCTGTGTATTGATGTCGAACTACCTACACAGACATCAATAATACAGATATACACAAGAACAAATAAACTGAAGAAACGACACTTACACTTTACAACACCTACACAAACAACATTAAAACTGACACCATCACAACACAGACACAGACATCAAACACACGACGGGCACCTCACCAAAGCGAAAACAACAGTAGGGCTCTCTGTCTCCGGAGAGGATGGCGGTTTGAGGGTTCAAGGGTGGATGCAGAGGAATTTTAACTAGTGACATTTACAAATTATAACGTAACCTTCTCTTTTAAACTTTAACAAAATAATTTTAACCCTCTGTTTTAAAATTTAACTTGTTTCTAAATGTTATAACGCGAGCGACAAATTTTTTGTTTCGACTATTTTTTACATTCACTTTAAATTCAAGTAACTGAGACCAGACACTGTCTTTGTTGGTGTTGATTGTAAACTAAATATCATAATTTATAAATAAATATACGAAGAAGTTGAATTTAACCAAAGGAAAAGATACCTACGTTATGTTAACAAAAGTCTCAGAGGCCTGTAATAAATGACATTATTAGGGAACAACTAAGCATGTCGTACGTGGGGTGATTTTCAAAGGCGTGATTCAAAAAAGTTTAAAGAAACCGCGAATAGTCTATATCAAAGAATTCTCCTGCTCCAACCACCGCAGCTTCATTTCTCTTCTGTTGTGGCCCGTCCATCTCCCACTAGCCCGATAGCGCGGTTATCTCGGAAAATTCATATCCCTTCTACCACTGAAAAACAATATCACACAGGGTGTGAAGCCTATGTATTCCATTAATGGTAACTTCGCACTTTTATTTCAATCAAACATTGGAAAAATCACTCAATTTTAACAGGTTTTTATCGCTTCTTAAATATCGCTACTATCATTAAAAAAATTATTAATCAACTTTTTCAAGGTTTTACGCAGTTATATTTAAAATATAAAAGCTCGTGTCTACAGGAAAGTTTGAAAAATTTCTGCAAACAAAAATCGCAAACCTCGTAACTGTACTATGAAATTACAAACAGCAAAAACTCGTACATCGACAACTTATTTTTAGTATAAATTAATTTTCAAATATTTGTTAAATAGCATACTTGTATAAAATATTAGTCTTGGAAACCAAATTTATTATGTTTTTGTCTGGCCTGTAAAATACCAGTTTTTAGAGTTACGGAGTTGTCTCATGAGGTTAACAATATATAGGATATTGGAATCGTTCTTACGTTCGTTAACATTAAAGTACATTCTAATCTCGTTATATGAAACTTTCATTTATCTTTTGTATGTAAATGGTAATATTTATCACGTAGTCAATATGGATTATAAACAGAGGGAAAACTGGTATTTTGGTAAGGCAACTAGGAAAAAGTACATTTCTTACTGAGGCATTTAGGTTTTGAGATGATATTATAGGAAATACATTTCGACATCACGTATAACATATTTATTTTTTACTGTGTATTGTATACAGTTGGTGCATTATATTCTACTTGGTATTGTTTACCCAGACTTGTTTGTATTAGATTAATACGTGGCGAGCATTTCTAAAAGCCGTACTTACGATCTATACACCTTTTACTTATTGTTTGTGCGTCTTTCAATTTATGTACAACTGTACGCCGTGGAATTTGTAACTATTTAGAATCTTTTCTGCGTATTACGATGAACGATCCTGCACGGAAACCAAACAGTTTTACTTTTTCTCAGCACTTAAAATATACACATCATCTATCACATGAACAAGCTAACATCAATGCAGTTCGCCAACTGTTTTCCATGGCAACAGGAGTGTATTCATTCGCCAGAGATGGTTTCTAGTAAAACAAAAAAGAAAATGTAGCTGAAGCTATGTTCAGAATGTGAACACTGTGATGAGTATGTTGCTGTGGTAACCTGTAGAAGTTAACATTGTGCGATATGCTATATATATCCTATTGATAGGGACAGGAAAAATTCGCCAATTCAATGACCTGTATGCTAGACTCCACAATCCTTTGTACAGTCGAACCTCAGATGTTTGTTCATTGGCTGTTGCACCAGTGTTACCCCACATTTGACCCTACGGGATTCGCTTCGTGTTACATTGCAAGTCAGCTATTGGCTCTGACCCAATTGCAAAGGTGACTTCAGTGTACACGCGTTTGAAATCTAACTTGTCCTGAAATGAAGTCGCGAATTTTTCCTATCCCTACCTATTTATTTTCTGTATTATATATGTATATATAACAAAATAAAAGACATTATACTTTGTTACCATTAAAATTTTTTTATTATATTCAGAAACCGTAGTAAAATTTTGTGGAAGTTAAATGGAAGTTATTTTTAATGGAAATTAAATTTAGTGGAATTTCGTGAAAAGACTTCTTGAGAAAAGAGTTTGTAAAGGGCTTATTAAAGTCCCCCGGTGTTGTACCTGAACGCTTATCAGAGGGCGACTTAAAAACTAACTCATTACGCTTGCTTTACCTAGGATTCGAACGAAGAATCTCGAGCCGGCCTGCGCCAAGGCTGGTCGGCTCGAGAAAAGAACCGTAGTTAGAATATTTTACGCTGTGTTCTTTCTAAGAGAAAAAAAAAACTGTGTATTATTAGATTTATACAAGCACTGAAGTCTTCTTGTTGCAACATATCTGTGAATGACGTCAGGTGTCATTGTGAACGGTGAATGCAAAATACAATTTAGCAGACCAGTGCGCATTAGGTGGTATCACTATAATTAAATTCGTCTTATAAGTTATTCTGCCTCCTGTGATTTACCTTAATCCGTGACTTACACAAGTGCAAATGACTATAAACCAGTATAAATCATGGCATCCTATAAATATAACTGATAATTTTAGTAGATAAAATACGAATGTGTTTTTAAGTTTTGTTAAATATAATGTGCGCACAATAGTAGAGGCACAGCACCAAAATATTTATTTAATTTGCGTAATCATAACTACATGTTATTTTCCACTAGTACAATTTTCATCACAAGATTAAAATACAGGATGTTCCGCGACTCAACCGACATACTTCGGCAGCGTATTATACAAATCATTTGGAAACAAAAAATGTCACGTACGCAAGTAGGCTATATAGCCCCATTTCAGAGTTACAGGGATGCCAATGCAATAAAAACACAAGTTGAAATTACAGAATGTCTTTAATGCAACTGGCTACATTAATGTTGAATGTATCACACGAGCTGATCAAAATATGCACCATCTGACCGTAAGCAGGCTGCGATACGTTGTAGCCCACCATGGCGTATTACCACTGCATGGAAGCCAATTCATTTCCTAGCTGATTAGTGGCGTCAGTTATCGCCTGTAGCAACTGGGCTCGTGTGTGTCTGATTACCGTCCGCCGTTAACACGACTCTTCAGGCAGCCCCATAAAAAGTCTAACTGGCCCACCTTTTCCAATCCACCAGCGCGAGTACTCAACTACTGCCCCACGCCCATTTCCGCCACAGTATCCGTAAACAAACACCATGTCTGGGTACTATGCACGTGTAACCATTCCTGGTATTGTTGCACAGCCACTCGCCTCGACACACTTATAAAGACTGGCGACCCAGCCACACTAGTAGTATCTGTTTATCGTCAGATTGGTCACATTTTGAACAGCATTTATATACAGGACTCGCAACATGAATGTAGTTAATTGCATTAAAGATATTCAGTAATTACAACTTTTGTTCAAATTTAATTTAAGTCGCTGTAACTCTTAAATGGGACTGCATAGCCAACTTGCGTATATGGCATTTTTTTGTTGCCAATGATCTGCATAACACGCTGTCAAATTATGCCGGTTGAATCGCGGAATACCCTGTGTAGTATATAATAACAAAACCCAGAAATTGACTGGTAAAGGAATAATATACGAAAACACCAACAATCAATTATGTTATAGATATGCAAGGTAGGTTTACGTTGTAAGACGCGGCCGATGACAGTTTCAGACAGAAGAACAAGAAACGATGTATAACTACTACTTTGGATATAGTCCTGCCAGGCATCACACGTAGGCTTAACGTGACTGCGGCACAAATTTAGGTGCTCCTCAGTATCGTTTGGTAACCGACATTTGCGCATGTGAGAGACATAACATTTTCAAACTTGCGTGCACTTCCCTCCTTCCCTTCCCGTCTACCAAGTGATGGAGAATGTTTATATCAGCACCTAAATACCATCATGGTGAAAGTGAACTTCTAGTTGCATCTTAGGTATGAGTGTCTTCTTCTGCGAAAAATTATGACCAAATGTACGCTCCTCTGTCGATCCGTCACTTTATCCGAGAGCATCACCTGTCATGTTCGTTTGGACTGGTGTCGTAGGAACGGCTCCGATTTTTTTTTTCTCTCGTCATTCTATCGAGAAGGTAGTTAGCTTGTTGACTCCATACCGCATATCCTGGCGCGTGTCTCGTGACCTCCACGTGTATATCGGTTTCACTCTAGCTTCCTAATAGTCTATGCATCTCGCGATGTTAAGGGGAAACAATAGTACTTTTTTTTTTCAATACCTCAATGTTACGTCTGATTATAAATTTACGACGGGGCCCTTACAAGACTGCGATTCAAATTCTCAGCAAGTTCAATTTTTTTTAAAATATCTCTGGAATATCTTCCTTTGGTTATTGGCCGCGTGTCTACGTGAGAAGACATGTTCCTATTTGATTGAGTCAATCGTGATAATAGTACTCCGATACTGAACGTCCATGACTCGTGGACAGACACCTCAGGCACGTGACATTTAAAACCATCCAACCACGAAATCTCATATAAAAAAGTGTTTTGGAGTACGACTGCTCTTGAAATACTTTCGCGAAAAACACCTGCCTCCACTTATAAGTATAGTCTGCAAGTTGAACGCTTTTTCGCGCGGGTACAAAACGATAAATTGCTTGGTGACCAACGCCCTTCTGGAGTGTATTATTTGCTGGTTGCAAAAAGACCATAAAGAAATCATAGGCTGTTCACGGTAAAATGAACACTTTTGAAAGTTCTGCTTAAGATCTGCATGTAAACACTTTGTGTATCCTTCCGCCTTATGTAAATTCAACATTTCCATGAGCTTCACCACTTTATCCATGCGTCGGTCAAGTGAAACTGTGATATTATTAGAAAAGTAGATAATTTACAACTCTACTCATTTTTACACTTCGATGAATTTAAAAACCAAAAAACAAAAATCTAAGGAAACAATTTTGAGTTATCATAAATGGTTACTTAACATTTTTTATTCAACGTTATGGTATGGAACTACTTTCCATCCATTTTTACTAACTGTACTGGGTGCATGTTACTCAGTGTGCCCGTTGGCCATAATACTTCATTTCTACAGTTTTTGCGAGAATTAAATTGTTTAACTCAAACGGGAGCCGATATTGTAAAATCCTCTTTACAACTTTGTTACAAATTGTTTTCATTATGTAGTCAAACTTTTTCAACACCAAAATGTTTATACTTGTATCAAATTAATTAATTTATGAAAATTTTGTTTATTTAAAAATTAGTTCAAATTATACAGTTTTTGTGTTGAAAAAATTATGCTACATAACAAAAGAATTTGTAACAAAACGGTAAGAGGATTTTGCAATATCGGCTCCCGTTTGGGTACAGTAAATCAATTCTCGCAAAAGTTTTTCCTAATGTTGATTTCAAAAGTGGTCACTTTATTGTGAACGGTCTTTATATTATTGCACTCAAAGCAAAACAATTAATTAAACTACAGATCACATGAGGAATCTGTGTTAAAGAAGTAATGCATAAATTTTAAAGAAAACCATTGTGAACAAAACAAAATTTACGTAACTTTTCTCGAGGAATACTGGCACGATAAGAAACCTTGCCAATTTTTATGTTTAATAACGGTTGATTCTAAAAAAAAAAAAAAAATAACATTGAAATTTTGCATTTTAGAAAAAATTGAGAATACCTTTTTCTAAAATAGATTATAACGTGAAATTATTCTCTGAGAAGTTGAAATATTTCTTTTGTTTGAAACAGATTTTTTTTACTATGAATTGAGAATGAATTTATTCAACATTGACTACCCGTTTAATCTCCGAGGCTGTAGGTTTGTTCTCTGCTAGTTGTAAAAAGTCAAGGACGTAAATTTCTTTAAGATTTCTTTATGCCTTTTTGCAACCAGCAAATAATACACTCCAGAAGCGCGTTGGTCACCAAGCAATTTATCGTTTTGTACCCGCGCGAAAAAGCGTTCAACTTGCAGACTATACTTATTAAGTGGAGGCAGGTGTTTTTCGCGAAAGTATTTCAAGAGCAGTCGTACTCCAAAACACATTTTTTATACGAGATTTCGTGGTTGGATGGTTTTAAATGTCACGTGCCTGAAGTGTCTGTCCACGAGTCATGGACGTTCAGTATCGGAGTACTATAATCACGATTGACTCAGTCAAATAGGAACATGTCTTCTCACGTAGACACGCGGCCAATAACCAAAGGAATGTGTGGTTGTGGACGTAGTATATTGTCGAAGTCTAGCATGGCCACAAATATTTTGCCGAAAAATACCTGTCCTTTGTTACAAGTGCTCTTTTCTCAGATAAAAAAATCGCATAATTTCTGCGTCATGGAATGTCGGAATCGCAATATTAGTAGTACATTTTCTTTAAATAACTTCGCTTATTTATTTCAAGGTTTGCTTATCAAAACAAATTTTACAAAAAATGATAGACTACTAGAAATAAAATTTATTCAATAATTTCCTTGTTATTAGCAATATTTAAAACGTGCGAAAACAATTCTTACGGTGATTTTAAATTTGAATGTGTATGATCTCAGATCGGTAGGGATCTGAAAAATTCGCGTATTCAACGACTTGCGGACTAGACTCTAAAAGTCGTATGTACAAATACGCCGATGTCAACTGCACATTGGCTGTCTGCTGTCACAGTGGAAGGCGACAACTGGGCCAGCCTACTCCAGGAAGGCGTCAAACACCGTGTGGATCAATGGCTAAAGTCATAAAAACACATAGGGTTTTGAAGTCTTACTTGTCCAAAAATATATTAGCGAATTCTTTAGGTAAGTGTGTTAGTTTTTATTATTAATTATACAACCCCAAAACAATAAAATTGTGATTTTACAGGTTATTGTGTGAAAAATATGCCTTGCACTATGTTTTGTGCAAGGAAATGTTATTAATGTCTACAAGTAGAACAACATTTCGTACAAAAATGAAATAATAAATTTTTCGGTTACCCGCATCCTAAGTAGTACAGCAATAGGAATTCGGGAACTGCTATTAGCTCCTTGGCGGTATGTCTGCGGGCAGGAAATTAAAAGCGAGAGCAGGAGTTGAGTGGGAGGCTGCGTATGGTTGGGACCAGGGTAGGCGAAGGGGTTTTGGGGGAGTTAGGATGGAGTGGACGTTGTGAAAACCCAAGCAGCTCCCACGGAGGCGAGCCTAACGTCAGTTTCTGACAGCGGCGCGCACCGACGGAAACTTTGAGGTTGGAGGGGGGAGGGACGAGAAGCGACGACGCGGCTGAAGATTGATGGACGCCGACTCATTGAAGTTTCATGGCTCGTGCCGGCTCGAACCCCGGGACCTGGCCCCCCTTTCTCACGCTCGGCAGGAAGATGACGGATGGCCCGCCGCGGATCCTGACCTGCATCGCTGATCTGGAGCGAGGTCTCCGGAGAACTCTTGCTCTGGGTCCAGGGTGCTCTCGTGTTCTCCAAGGGGATCTCGCACTATGGCATTTGACGTTCTACGCTACCTAATATAAAATAATACATCTTCACCCGGGCTACATTTCTACTAAAGGCTCTTCGCGATAAAGTGAGAAGTTTTGAAATCAACCTTAGAAAAAAGTCACAGCTCTTAACAGGCATTTTAATGGGACATACTGTGTCATATGCACCTAGGAATGTTGGTAACGATGGAGAGTATGTAGTTATATATATTAACGTCAAATTAAAAGTGTTAGGTAACCATTAGGGACAACTATAATAATTTATTTCGCTTTCTGTTTATTTTAACGCCCCGAAGTATGACAATGAGCAGATTTGTAACATATTTACTTTTCTAATACTTGCACAGTTTCGCATGAGCGGTGCATGAATAAAGTGACGAGGCCCGTGGCAAATGTTAATTTTATATAAGATAGAAGAACACAGAAAGTGCATACAAGTAGATCTTAGGCAGGTTCTTCTCTTCAAAGAGAATAAAGCGTTTTTTTTTGTTTGAAAAATATATTGTGAAAGGTAGCTTAGACATGCCAAAAATCATTTTTTAAGGATGTTCAAGGTAAAATGAACACTTTTGAAAGCCCTGCTTGATCTACTTGTATGCACGTTGTTAGTTCTTCCACCTTATGTGCAAAATTAACATTACCATGGGCCTCATCACTTTAAACATGCGTCGGTCATGCGAAACTGTGCAATTATTAAGAAAGTAAATATTTTGAAAAATCTGCTCATTTTTACAATTTGGTGCATTAAAAAACAGAAATCGAAATAAACAATTCAAGTTATGGCAAAAGGTTTCCTAACACTTTTTATTCGACGTTAAGATATGGAAGTATTTTCTATCCATCGCTACAACTTTACTGGGCGAATGACACTCAGTGCACCCATTAAAATATATATGCAGGCAGGGAAAGTGACATTTTTCTAAGGTTTATTTCAAAAGTGCTCACCTTATCGTGAACAGTCCTTAACATGTGAAATCCTGTAGGCTACATTTGAAAAAAAATTGCTGCCCATATTACTTATATGCTACAGTACACACTGTCACACCTGCTCCCACACTATGAAAAGTTTTGTAATATTAACTGAGTATTTCTTTGTAATTTTACAAATGCTTGTAATAGTAGAAAGATTTTCCTTGTAAAACTACAAAGCCCGTGTTTGTAATAGACCTTAGGAAATGTTTCTACTATACTGAGCCGTATCCATGAGCTTCAGCAAAATGGGGGACACTTAACAACGTAAAACCGTATAAAGCTGTTTGTGCAAAAAACTATGGGTGCAAAAAGAAGTGTATTTGCAAGTTTGAATTATGTTAAAACACTTAAAACCACTCAAATAATCATAATAAAACGATAAGTTTAATAAAACGTAACCGTATTATTTATCATTTATTAGTGTTTCCGCGCTGTTAAGAGGCGTCCAGGTCTCTTAACTCAACAACTGAAATCTTATAAAAAAAAATTAATGTACCTATTCTTCTTAACCATACAACTGAAATGTTTTTTTGTATGTATTTGAGTCTACAATCAGAGTAACAATACGTGTTAGTACCATATGACAAGTTGGTCTTGTGGGTAAAGGTGCTGGCTAGTAATACGAGGGTCGTGAGTTCATGTTCCTGTGCTGGCGCGTGTATTTTTTTGTGTGTTATATTTTGAATATGTATTTTTTTAGTTGTTCTCTGTTACCAATCCATCACATTTGATTTTTAGAAGGAAAAAATAATCATTTTACTTACACTTCTCAATAATGTAAGTTGTAATACAAGGCTACCATTCGTAATATAACGAAGAAATGTTTTGCAGAGAATACAAGGAAACTCTTTGTGATTTCACAAAGGATTTTCTCGGCAACTGGGTTTCCAAAGATTTTTATTGTAAAAGTACAAAAAAATTTTTTAGAGTGCAGTTATAGTTATGTTGGTAGCGATCTAATGAAAACAGTTCTAACACTTGACGAAATGCTTAAATGCGCGGGTCCTGAGATCAACGTTTCTTGTTTTCTACGCAGAAGAGCATAAATTTGCATACAAACAGCGCGCATTCCCAACGTGGAGACGCGAAGGTGCCCGTGCATGGCGTATGGGTTCTGTGGGAAACCGCATGTAAGTTATGTCTGAAGTGTTGATTTCCTACACATCCGTTTGGCCAATGCAAAACACTTAGTATAGAAACGCATACAATCGGTTGTAACCATGCACACGACACATTACGTAAACAGCTCCTCTTTAGCCTACTTTCCAAACGAAAGAAATGGGCTTATGAGTTCACTTTCCCGTCTGCGTGTGTGTGTGTCTGTGCGTTGTGTCCCGTCCTTCCCCTTTCAATTTTTGAACGGGTCAACAGAATTTCACCAAACTCCGTACATATATAGTACTAAGTGAGGACACCGGACTTTTATAGTTTTCGACCACGCCTTGGCACTTGCTTTCAAAATGGTGGCCATTTTACTGTTTACTCGGAAACCATTCAACCGATTTTAACCAAATTGTGTATGCTGACAGAGCAAGTTGTAAGCATTAAATTCAGAGGCGAATATCGTTGGTCCGCCATTTTGGAAGACAGCGCGATACGAAAAATAAAGCTTTTACGTTATACTACCTCGAGCTGTGTACCTTTTCAGCATTGTCTTAACCGCTGGACGGGAGGAAGATAGAAAACGAGGCGTCGTGTTGGACAGCTTGTAGGACTAATTCCTTAGAGAAGGCATAATACTAAGCAATTAAAATTAATTTTGAGGCAGAGAAAATCTGTAAAACACATTATAATCAAATTGTTAAAATAAAAAACTTGTAAAAAAAAGGAAATAAGAAAATTCGCAAGACACTGTGAAAAACGGATAGCTTTTTGTTCCCGTGTTCAAATCTCAATAAAAGCGTTATGTATATTCGCGTGGAATTTTTGTCGAGGGAATTATCAAAAGACTTGGAAAGGTATTGACTTCAAAGCACTAATAAAGCCAATAAAGAAATTCTACTCATACTTTGCTTTGTACCGCACAAAAGAAACTGAGGAATCTGTTACACAAAATAATTACTATAACCAGTTCCAGGAAAGTTGCTCTTAGAATAGCGGGAATGTTTAAGCTAATAATAAGAAATAGTTATTTTAAGGAAAACTTGTATAGTTATTTCAAAATAAAAAATTTGCAGATAGCTTAAATTAATACTTTTATATTTTTTTGTAGTGGAATAGTTTACTAAGCTAATAATCACTAGTACTTATGGATAGGAAAATTTCGCGAATTCATTTCAGGACAAGATAGACGTCAAAAACGTGTACACTGAAGTCACCTTTAAATTATATCACAGTTCATTAGACACGCCCTGGACGACTCTGAGCCAATAGCAGAATAGCAAGGGAAACAAGTGGCGAGTGTCTTACTGCCAGGTGTGTAGTAACACTGGCTACGGTGTGGGTCAGCAGGTAATGAGCAAACATGTGAATCTCGAGTGTACACAGGACTGTGGAGTCTAGTCAGCAGGTCATTGAACTCGCGAAATGTCCTTGCCCTAATTCGACTTGCAGTCGGATGGTCGGGTGTTCACGCCCCGGTTCCTCCGTGGAAGATATTCAGTTTCCATGTCGCGCACATGTGGACTGTGAATCTGTCTCACTCGCGCTCATCAGCAGTCACAAATACACACTGTCAAACGACACACACGCTATGTCCAAAGGCAAACCCAGTGAACACAAGTTGTCGGCAAATTGTCGGCCCGATACCTCTGTCAGCAACTGTCGTTTCAATGCTACAAGATTGCCATCTGAAAAAGGCGTGACGTCGTTTTTGGGACAGTATGTTTGCCGTTAGAAAAAAGACAACGGCCCGCTGCATGTTTTTGGATAACAGGTGGATATCACCTAAATGGTAATATTCCGGCCCAATTCCGATATGGCATCTTAATTTTTTTCGGTAAGCTGGCCGTCGTGTTATTTATTCCGGCCCGCTAATGTTTTCGTGATATGGCTCTTTATTACAATAAAGACACAACTATGATATCTTTTTGCCGACAAACTTTTGGAAAGTGTTTCGCATAGGTAAGACGTTAGCAAGCTGTTAATGGCAAGACGTCTTTTTTCAGACAGTATGTTTGCCATTACAAAAAAAAAAGACAATGGCCCGCTGTATTCTTTGGATAACAGATGGATATCACCTAAATTATGTCGGCCTGATATCTCACAGTCAACATGTCGCCAATAGCAAAAATAATATTCTAGCCCAATTCTGATTTAGCATCTTTGATTTTTTTTTTGTCAACTGGCCGTTATCTTATTTATTCCCGCCCGCTGACGTTTTCAAGACATGGCCCTTTACCACAATAAAGATACAAATATGATGTCTTTTTGCCTACAAACTTTATGAAAGTGTTTTTTGAATAGACAAGATGTTAGCTAGCTGTTAATGGCATGGTGTCTTTTTTGAGACCATGTGTTAACCGTTAGAATTTTTTCTTTCATGATTATATGTGTCGCGTGGTAGCCCATGGCATTTTTTACTTTGAAATTTTTTTCATTTGTACAACCATCAGACAGATATATTAAAAACTAGCAAAAACAATTTGTTTGCAAGCCTTTGAAGAAACGAAGGAACAGTTTTTAAATAATCAGTGTTTTAAAATTATTTGATTAATTGTTATGGAATTTATACATTCACTTATAGTAATTTGTGTCACAATAGTTTTGAAATTACTGGAAAGTATCAGCAACTTACCCCGTGGTGTATAGATAAGTATTGCTGGACTGTCAACTCAAGGGTCTTAGGTTCGAATCCCGCACTCAAAAGATCTCCATATCATATAATATGTTTAGAAGTAAATAGAATGAATATATGTAAAGAGGAAATAATAATCAGTAAAATTTTTAATTGAGAAGTTTTAAGGTTTTTTCATGGTTATACTGCTTATTTCTGGACATCATGTCACTGCAGGCCCGGCATCGTGATGACATCTAGCCGTCGGTTGCCTGGCATCTTGCCACCATCCAGCCTTCGCAGTCCCGGCGTCTTGCCGCCATCCAGCCGCCGTAGACCCGGCGTCTTGCCGCCATCCAGCCGCCGTAGACCCGGCGTCTTGCCGCCATCCAGCCGCCGTAGACCCGGCCACTTGTCGCCATCCAGCCGCCGCAGTCCCGGCGTCTTGCCGCCATCCAGCCGCCGCAGTCCCGGCGTCTTGCCGCCATCCAGCCGCCGCAGTCCCGGCGTCTTGCCGCCATCCATCGGGCCGCTTCCGGCATAAGACAGTGGGCCGGCATCATCTGGCCGGAGTTTGTCTGCTATCTTTTACCAGCCTGATTCCGGCCCGTAATTTTCGTGTTTGTTGGGAATGTATCGGTCAATATGTTAATAAAGTCAACTTAAAAAAAAAAAGTGGTGTAATGGATAGCGCACCGGCCTCCTGAAACAGAGGACCATGTTTCGCACCCACCCAGCAGTAAGGTCGAGCATTTTATAATTGTGGTTTCGGTTATTATTCGTCTGATTAAATAGGTAATAATCAAATTAACAGTACCAATACACCATTAATTTTACATATAATTTTATTATACGATATAGTTCATATTCGCTTAGTGGTATGGGATTTTTGCCACAATTTTCTCAGGTAGTTTTCCATACGATTAGAAAATAGTACTTTACATGTTACGTGAATTTACTCTACATTTAAGAGGCAATTTTACCTTACATGAAGAGGCAATTTTACCTTACATGAAGAGGCAATTTGCTTCCCTTACATGTAAAAGAATTCTACTTCAAACTTTTTTTACAGTCACTATAGTGACGTTTCCAAATGAAAATACCTCTATTTCATAACGAAATTTTTTTCATTAGCACTGTGGAAGAAAATAGAGCTTTACACTCACAAAGGTCAACGAATTCTGAGTCTAATTTAACTAAACCATTGCCACGAAACTTTAAAAAACATCAACAAAAAGGTTTTTTTATCATAATTACTTTAACGTGAATATTCTTTACCAATATGACATTTTATGAGCATTACTTAATTTACACTGCCTGCGTGTTTTAAATAGAATTCCTCTAAAGGCCTCGTTGCATAGAGCCGCCCAATCATCTGCCCCCTCCTTTAGTTCTCTCTCTCTCTCTCTCCCTTTCTTTCTTTCGTTCTCTCTCTCTCCCCTTCTTTCTTTCGTTCTCTCTCTCTCTCCCTTCTTTCTTTCGTTCTCTCTCTCTCTCCCCTTCTTTCTTTCGTTCTCTCTCTCTCTCCTTCTTTCTTTAGTTCTCTCTCTCTCCCCCTTCTTTCTTTCGTTCTCTCTCTCTCCCCTTCTTTCTTTCGTTCTCTCTCTCTCTCCCCTTCTTTCTTTCGTTCTCTCTCTTTCTCTATTTCTCCCCAACTTCTAGTATAGTTTTAACATTTAAATTGTTGAGTAACTTTGTACAGTAAGCCTAGACTGTTTTGACATATTTCAACGCAATCTAAGATACGACCACGGAATTACACAACAAGAAAAAAATTATTTCATGATCTGCGAAAAAAATTGTCTGATCTGCGATGGTTTACTTCTCTATGGTTGGGTGAAACGAAATATGAGCCACTTTTACACGCACATAACCCCTCTACCATGAGGAAAGGCCATATTCCCGCTATAAATTTCCCGGTATCAGGAAGATATTTTGACTTATGACTTTAATCACCTAAAAGGCACATGAAATACGTTATCATCAGAATCTTTTTACGTCCACGAAGGATAGGAAAGGGGGAAAAAGAGCGAATAGTCTGGCTTCAATGATTCGCAAGGAGGGAGAAACGAGGAGGCGGTCGGGAAAGGTATAGTTCGGAATGATGGTTTGTGGAAAAACACAGGCATGATAGGTTAGGGGGTCAAGATATCAAACCATTTCGGGAAAATCTATATCGGCCCGAGGGTCATTTTGTTGGGAGGGAGAGAAACAGTAGTATGACGGTGGTAAAGGAAGAAGGCTAAGGGAGGTTGAGAAGGGGAAGGGGTGGAGTGGGGGGTTCTTATATCCGAGCCATTTGTCTCGCGTTTTTATGCCGCAAGCCTTCGAAGGTCAGCAAGCAAACTTTCAATCCAGGACGCCTCCCAGTTTCGCTGGCTCTTTTTTTTTTTGTTATCGCGAACGGGAGGAATATAAAAGTATATATGGGGGGAAGAATCATAAAGTTATTACACATGTCTCGATCGCGGACTCCCGGACGAAGGGTTTTGTGCTGCGCGCGGCACGAAAAAAAGAAAGACTATTCTGAGCTCGCGCTTAATACTTTATATGTGTGATCTACGGGTCGCTATCCTTCTTCGTGTCCTCTCTCATCCTTCGCCTCATCGCCGGCCGCGCGTCCTGCGGGCGCGCAATGGGGGAGACGGATTGCCATATTAGAGGGATAAAGAGGAAAAATTGCGTTGTGGGGTGGTAAAGAAAAAGGGGGAGGATAGGGTTAAGTAAAATTTGCTCCGGAAGAAAGATCATTGTCACTCCTTTACCCCGACGAAACGTTCAGGCTAGGGCGGTTTCTGGTTCGTGTTAAGTTCACGGCACGAGTGGCCTAAATTCGAGTTACGTTGCGTAGGTAAATAGATAATTTCCTAATTGAACTCAAGGGAAATCTTGTGCTAATTATGGTAATTTATTATACGGCAGTAAATTGGAAACTTTTATCAGAGTCATCATTTTTGAACAAACGAGTATGCGTGCGTCTACACAAACTATATTCATATAATTGAAAAATTGATTACCTATTGTTGACACTAATTACGACACATAATATATCTAGTTTTCTTTCAACCAATATTTTTTTTAGGTTCTTGAATTTATATAATTTGGCTTACAGATTCTGGACTGACTTCTGGTTTTCAACCAGCAGTGATAGGTCTTTAAGTTTTATTTTTTTTTTAAGTAAGGCTGTACTAAATTTACAAAATTATTTTACATAAATTTAATTTACGAAAAAAAAAATAAAAATAAAGCGCACAATATTGCTGCAAATAATGCTACTTTATTAGAGTTTTGCTGGAGGTGCAGCAAGGTACTAAAAGATCAAAGGACAGAAAAATTGGACTTGCATTAAAAAAAAATACGTTGGGCTATGTGATTGTGACGTAATTTATCCAATGTTAACTGTCATAATGATCCTAGATTAACAGAAAGTACCTATGCACTTCCGACACTGTTGAGAACTACGGTATTTACCCTACGGAAACATGAAATAATAAAAAAAAATTTATTATTGAAAAAAGTATGGCCCCCAATGAATAATAAGGGCCTACAGACTTTCAAGCTTTTAATGAACAACACAAATAGGCCCTTGCATAAAGAATTTTAACACTCAACAAATGAACAATTTTGTAAAAAAAAATAGAGCAGATAGGTGCTGTGCACCTTACTCTGCAACCAAAACATTATGAGTATAAAATGTTGTATACAATTTTGTTAATTAAAAAAAAGAAACGCCCTATTTTTTGAATTAACATTTTAGAAGGCCACAATGCTATCGATAACGCAGAGTGAAAAAAAGTGTAAAATTACGCATACATTTTTTTGGTAATTTTACACATTGTATGTAATTTTACACGAATGTACTTAGGAATCCAGACAGGACTACAAAAATGTGATTAAAAACGCTACTTTTCGGCTTTATTAACAACAATGTATGAGTTAAAATACACATTTTAATGTAGGTGTAAAAATACACTAACACCATGATCTAAATACTTAATTCGTGAGCATGGTTGCTACATGGTTGTTGTATTTACACACATATGTCAGTGGAAAAGTACACATTCTGCAGCGTAATTTGACAGTGACTAAGTAGATGTGAATTTACATTAACATCTTGATTTTAAAAAAAAGCCAACTCTGGGATGAATAATTAGCGTTTTTACACATACAAGCCAACGGTATTTTTACACATACAAGCCAATGGTATTTTTACACCTCTTTCCGTAGTTTACAAAAAAAATTATGTGTAATTTGTAAGCCCTGTCTACAGCCATAATTGGGGCCATAGTAGCTGAGCGACTATCATGCTCGCCTCCCACCAAGAAGAACCGTGTTCCAAACCCGGCCGGGTCACGGATTTTTGCAAGTGGGAATCGTACCGGACGATGCCGTTGGTCGGCGGATTTTCTCGGGTATCTGCCGTTTCTCCCGCCCCTTCATTCCGGCGCCGCGCCATATTAACTTCAATCACCCTCATCGGCTCTCAAGACCTCGTTGTTAGTTAAGAGCAGCCCAAATCTCTTCACTCACTCCCTTACAGCCATATTTTAGCAAGTGGCTTATTTCTAGGGCCACCTGCAAAAAGATATCAGGACAACTTGTTCTCCAAAACACTAGAGCTCAGATCCACTTTTTGTAATTGGCTGAGTTAAACTGCCACCCGTTCTAGGTGCCTTTCAGCGAATCACGGACTCTTGAGTGTTGGAGTAACCTAATTCTGATCAGCCCAGTCAGGTAAAGGCTGTTCACGATAAAGTGAGCACTTTTGAAATGAACCTTAGAAAAAAGTCACTGTCCCTGCCTGCATATACTTTAACGGGCGCACTGAGTGACATGCGCCCAGTAAAGTTGGTTACGATGGAGAGAAAGTAGTTCCATATCTTAACGTTGAATAAAAGTGTTAGGTAACTATTTGTGATAACTAGTGATAGGAAAATTTCGCGAATTCATTTCAGGACAAGATAGACGTCAAACACGTGTACACTGAAGTCACCTTTTCAATTGGATCACAGTTCATTAGACACGGCCTGGACGACTCTGAGCCAATAGCGGACTAGCAAGGCGAACAAGTAGCGAGTGCCATACTGCCAGGTGTGTAGTAACACTGGCTACTGTGTGGGTCAGCAGCCAATGAACAAACATGGGAGTCTCGAGTGTACACAGGACTGTGGAGCCTAGCCAGCAGGTCATTGAACTAGCGAAATTTTCCTATCCTTAGTGATAACTTACATTGTTTCTTTCTCTTTCTTTTGTTTTTAGTGCATTGATATGTAAAAATTAGTCGATTTATATAATATTTATTTTTCTTATAATTTAGCAGTTTCTCTTGACCGACGCATGGAGAACGTGATAAGACCCATAGCAATGTTAATTTTACATAAGGCCGACGAATACACAACAGCATACAAGAAGATCTTAAGCAGGGCTTTCAGAAGTGCTCATTTTACGGTGAACAGCCTATAAGGAAATGTCTTCCGACAAAGACACGTGGCCAATAAATATGGATAGGAAAATTTCGAGAGTTCAATGACCTGCTGGTTAGACTACACAGTCCTGTGTACACTTGAGACTCGCATGTTTGTTCATTGGCTGCTGACCCACACAGTAGCCAGTGTTACTACACCCCTGGCAGTATGGCACTCGCTACTTGTTTTCCATGCTAGTCTGCTATTGGCTCAGAGTCGTTCAGGGAGTGTCTAATGAACTGTGATCCAATTGAAAAGGTGACTGCAGCGTACACGTTGTTTGACGTCTGTCTTGTCTTGAAACGAACTCGCGAAATTTACCTATCGCTACCAATAAAAAAAGGAAAACTGCGAGTATGCCATAGGACAGTGGAGTCAAACCTTGGTGCAGATCATTTCACGAAAAACAGGTTGTCCTACTCATGTCATTGTCATCTAGTACCACGAAATTTTTTCACTGGTTACGACAACTAAGCAAGCAGAAATTCTGCACATGTACAGAACGTATCGAAATTATTCTTGTTTTGGTCACGTGGGGGAAAAAAAAAGTATTAACATGCGTGTTAAGTAGCTAACGAAACTTCCAAATGGTTCAAATTCCGTTCTTGATTTTATGTATAGGGAATTAGAACACTGCGAGACATATCCTTAGTTAGGGCCAACTCTTTTTTCGCGAAAATATTCCATGACTAGTTGTACTCCAGAACATGTTAGTTCAGAACAATATTACCAACCAATCACAGACGTTCAGTGTCATGGTATTTTTATTCTGATTAGCCCAGTCGAGTAGAAAATGTCTTCTGATAGAGTTGTGTTGAGTTGAGAAATTTTGGCTGGTCTTAACAACGAGGTCTTGAGAAGCGATGAAGGTGAAATGAGGTGAGAATGGAGCAGCGCAGGAATGCAAGTTTGAGGAAACGGGAGATCCCCGAGAAAACCCGCTGACCTGCGGCGGCGTCCGGCACGATTCCCACTTGCGAAAATCCGGGAGTGACCCGTCCGGGGAACGAACTCGGTTCGCCTCGTTGGGAGGCGAACAGTCTAACCGCTCAGCCACCACGGTCCAGTACCAGAAGGAAATTTGTAATCTTGCACGAGAGAAGTTGAAGTCTAGCTTGAGCATATATCTTTTTGCGATAAAATTGGGTTTGGCTGTGTTGGGGACACGGCCGTTTGGTTTGCATGAATTCGTCTTCTTTGACGCGCTCGGACGCCTTCATGCTTATTTTACGTTTCCGGCACCGCTTCACTCGATCATATGGGGTTTTATGGGTATCACTGGATTGCTTTTGAAATGTTCTTACCAACGGTATACGAGTTCTGTATTTTGAGTTGACTTGTTGACTAGTATAGGGCAACATTGTGATAAATTTTCTAAATTTGTTACATTAAACTCATACAATACCACCATAACCACGCCACACAAATGTTTTTTTTTTTGCTATACGCGCAGTCGATTGATGTTGACGAGAGCTGTCGATTGAAACGAGCATCGTAACGTTTTTTTAAATTAGAACAATCATATTTGCTTACTGGTACCACAAAATGCTGGAAGTATTAATATTGAAACAAGATAAATATTCGGACTATAGATCCATTAAGACTCCTCTTAGCTTAAATCCAAGTGACTAGTCAATAGTTATAATAAGCGGCGAAACGAACTCAAAATAGCGGTACCCCCCCCCCCCTTAGCGTGTTGCTTCGCAGTCCTCACTCGACGTAACATATTCTTACATCCTTTGGCAATCGAGTGGTGTAATTTAATTTTGAATGTAGACGATAGATTCAGAGCTGCAATGCCAAGCTGTATCCCCCGATTCTGTTTTCATCGGATTATCTGGATTGCTTCCCACTATGGTCGCAAATTTAAAGACGTATTCATGTCAAAACAGGTGGCCCTATTCATGATCCTTAAGATGAGTGTACACCTGAGCATTCAAAATCAAGAAGCGAGGGAGCGATAAGGACGATGTTAACGTGCACGTCTAGCCCCTCAACGCTCCTACGCGCAAGGCGTGCAGTGTTTCCGTCGTAACGCTTTGCGGTGTAAATTAGTCACGTAACGGTGTAACTTTCTTACACGTGATGAAAGCGCACAGATTAAACTACGCCCGTATAGTCGTACTTTTCTCTTACCGCTTAAGGAAACTTAAAAATGCGATATTTGACCACATTCACGATTTTTTTTCTAATCGATATACTTAATATGATGAAGTGGAAAGATAGGGAAATATACGATAGTTTTTTTAAACCTTTCTGGCGAAACTTCGTATTTACAGATTTTTTTATTTACCGAGATACGCGTTTAAGCGCAAACAACGATTTCACAGAAAACGTTTCAGTATACAGGACCCTTAACGATCGGCATTTCCCCGGCTATTGAGGTTCGTCCCCGTGTGATAAGACCAAGCTCTAGCTCGCAGAGAAAGACAGTGGTGAAAAAAAAAAGGGGGAGAGGGGGTCATCAAGGGACCGTCGTTGGTTCGCGGGACAGGCGTCTCGGTGCAGCACCGTGACGCCTATTTCCTCTTGTCGCGTGCGTGCAAGACCCACGAGTAATGCGCGAACCATGTCCCAGGCCTGGAATTCACCTGTACGCTGCTTTTTTTTAACAACTCTCTCCCCCCCCCCCCCTTGCCTAGGGGGAGTCACACCAGGGGCCCTCTTTGCGACCGCAAAGTGTTTTCCTGTGTATTGTCCGGGGCGACGCGTAGAAATATTGCGCGCGTCGATATCAAAAAACGTCCGGCCTCTCTTTTTCCGGTGTCTCGCTACGAGGCGACGCTTGACGCCGATTACCCTCCATCCTTCAGTTGTAGGCACCCTGCGACTTCTTGGTATAACGTCCCTGTCACACTGTCAAATTTTCTCCTTCAACTGTATTTGATAGTAGAATTTCAAGATGAAACATCGCCATTAATAATTTTTCAGAAAATTTTATAAAATAATATTTAATGTATTTTAAAATGTGCCACTCTGTCAAATTTGTTTTACAGGGAGAATCTAATTTGAATTAATATTAAAAAATCATTTTCATAGTGAGATACTGCTTTGGTTTTCCATGCAGTTCATTACGGGACGAAATGTAAGAAATGTTGTAATTTATTTTCGTTTCGTTACTAAATGCAAATTTTATTTATCAGATATGTTTCCTGCACAATGAAATTTAACACCGCTGGGTTCATAATATTATGTGCAATATTTACTTAAAATAACATTCATTGCCAGACAGCTTCTACATAATTTAATTATCGTCATAACCTACTTCCTTGTTCGTTATTGTTGAGTGTCTTGACGTCAATTTTTATCATGCACGATTCTGTTGGCTGAAACGTTCAAAAACCAAATAAATTTTGAACTGGTCGAATCAGCAAATGATTGATGGAAACTGAAGCCATCCAACGTTCTCAGGCAAATATGGTGGCGTTTATGATGTTTTGATGAAAAGTTAGGTATAGCCGACTCTGGTGCACTGGCTGGCGCAGGACACAGGACACACGGCCGCCATCTTGAAATTTAAATTTTTTCCCCCAAAAAGCTGTGTTTCTTGCACAGAAAACGGTCGAAAACGGCCAAAATTACTACAAATTTCCCTTATTTCCTTCGAAATTTCCCGTTTAAACTTTGCGAAAGTGCCTTTGCTCAATGTGGCTGAAGTTTGCGCATTGTGGCTGAAAGAGTAAAATTATGTGCAATCATTGTGCTACCACTCCCGGCGGCCATCTTTGACCAGAATCTCCTGTTCTATCATTCCAGTGCAGGGGTTCCCTTAGCATGCTGGCAGCACTGGCCGGCAGGCGGCAGGTATGGAAGCTTTCCGCTGACTGGCAAGATGGCGGCTGTCTCCCTAAGACTGAACCCCATGTCCCTGCACTGGCTAGCAATATGGCGTCCCTATGATGGCACCACCCAGCTTTTCCCTACATCAGCTCGTGTGGGCGCCATTTAGTATGTGTCCCTATGTCGGCGCCCTCCTACGATGACGCTGGCTGACAATATGGCAGCTGTGTCCCCATGGTGACGTTGGTTGGGAATATGGCGGCCGTGTCCCTATAGAGACACCACCCACTGGCTGTGTCCTTATGGCGGCACCACTCAGCTTGTATCCCTATGTCAGTTTGGCGTCCCTATGTCGGTGTGTGCCCATATGTCAGCGACACCCTGCGATGATGCTGACTGGCAAAATGGCGGTTGTGTGTCTCACATTGTAGGATTTGAACCACGAGGGATATCACCACCGGCGGCCATGTTGCTGACGAGTAAGCCGGCGGTGGCCATACTGGAAGTTGCACTGCCTGGCAGCGTCCATCTAGAACTTGCGCAGCGCCCAGGCCTGCTCTGTCGGCCATCTTGTCACTGGCTGGCTGCGGTGGCGCACCGCACAGGCCATCTTAGAACTGGCTAGCAGCAGCGGCCAGAGAACTTCAATCCGGTCGGCCATTGATTGGCAAAATGGCGGGCACCCATGCCAGTAGCAGTGGCCTGTTCTGTTAATCCACTAACTGGTGAGATGGGCGGCTGGTACACCAACCACTAGAACAATCATAGACGTCCTGCTATCTGTCACTCACTAGCAAGATGGTGGGCATGTTGCACACGACAGGGAAATGCCTAGAACATCCTGCTCTATCAATCTGGTCAGCCATCACTGACTAGCGGTAGATTGTCAATATGCCGATATCGGATCGGACACCGATCTTAGCACTGACTGACAGTATAGCGGTCAGTACACCAACGATGGAGAAATGTCTTGGATTTTGTCTGCTATATTGGGAGTTGCATTGACTGACAAGATGGCTGCCGGTGGCAGTGGTTGTAGGCCAGTGGCAGAAAACTTCCTGCTCTGGTCGACCATCTTGGAAATCGTACTAAATGGCAGCCATGATGATGGCGGGTGGCCATGTTGCTGGCTAGTACGACAGGGAAACATCTGGAAGCTTCCCATTCCTGTCTGTTCTGCCAAAGCCGCTGACTGGCGTCGGTGTCCCTACGGCGAAGCCCCCAATGGGACTGACTGGTGGCTGTCTCTCTAAGACTGAATTCCAGCTGACTGGTGGCTGTCTCCGTAATATGGAGCCTCGCTCTACGTCTCCCTATGACGAAGCCCCAACTGACTGGCTACTGTCTCACTAGCCCCACTCGACGGCCTATGACGAAACCCCACCGGCGGCCATGTTGTCAGGTCGGGGAAACTTCCCGCTCCACAAGTCTGTTCTGCCGAGCATGTCAGCCACTGACTGGGAGATATCACCCTAAGCCCCAACAGACGAGCGGCAAAGCCCCCACCCCGACCGGCGGCGAACCCCCACCCGACCAGCGGCCATGTTGTCGGCCAGTATGCTGGGGAAGTTCCTTATGACGAAGCCTCACTGGGAAATGTGCCGCTTTGCCCCTCCCCCCTCTGCTGACTGGTAAAATTGTGGCTGTGTCCCTATCATGAAGCCCCACCCGATCGGCAGCAGGGCAGTCTTCAGAGAACTTCCTGCTACAGTGGGCCATCTTGGAAGTCGCACTGTTTGTTGGTCATTCACACCCGAATCCCCAATGGAGGCTACGTGTCATAGTCACTGACCATCAAAGATGGCGGTCGTATGACCCTATCGCGACGCCCCTCAATGGAGCCCATGTCTCCCCAGCTAGAAGCCCCCAGTCAGCCGGCCGAGAAGGCTTGCAAGGCCAAGTTTGACCAATGGTTAAGTATAGTTGGCTGTAATTTCCGAACCGTGTAAGTAATAGTTGTCAAACACATAATTTAGATGTCACCCCAATGATGAGAAGGTTCGTAAGGCCAAGTATGACCTATGTCTACTAATAAGCATGGTTGGCTGCAATTTCCGAACTGGTTAAGATATAGTTACCGAATTCATAACATAGGCATTACCCCAGATGACAAGAATACTCGCAAGGTTAAGTTTGTCCTATGACTACTTATAAGCAGAGTTGGCTGTAATTTCCGAACCATGTACGATATAACTACTGAATTAATAACATAAGCATCACCCAGATGATAAGAAGGCTCGCAAGGTCAAGTTTGACTTATAACCATAGTTGGCTGTAATTTCCGAACCATTTGAGATACAACTACCAAATTCATAACATAGGCATCAGCCCAGATGACGAGAAGGCTCACGAGTTTGACCTATACACATAGTTGGCTGTAATTCCCGAACTGTGTGAGATACAACCACCAAAGTCATAACATATATAATAAATTCGAGCAAGCAACACATTCTTCAACAATGTATATACTCTGCTTTTAGAAGACACAGAGCATAGGTGTACCTTAACAGGCATAGAAGTGAAGGCCGCACATATCTACGCCGTGAACTCACTGGAAGCAATGACCATCCTTCCTTTCTATGCATGCTATATATTATCTACCAAGTCACCTGCAAGTACTGTAAGTACATGCCGTGGCTAGACATGACCAGACCGTCCTGGGCAGAACATTTTCCGTACGAATCGAGTGAAACGAAACTGGCCAACACTAGCTGCAGAACATGCACGACCTACCACACGAGCTGTGTGAGAACCTGTAAGGCTACCTCAAGCAGCCAATCGACAGTGCGATCATCGCGCAGGCAAGTGGAAGGATAATAAATAACACTAGTCGTGAGAGACACCAGGGTGGCACACCAGTCGAATCACATATGCATGCCCTCCTTTACAAAAGGAATTCAGTTCTACAGTACCCAGTGAGAGGACTGATGCGTTCATATGAATCTACATATAACCCATTAGACACACAAGAGAGACGACACCGCTACATGCTGGGGAAAGAACATCAAATAGTAAATATTTTTGCATACAATCAATTTGTATAATGCTAGAACTGTGAAACGAATTACCCATGAATTGTGTGACACAGTGTACAAACCTTCTTATGACGAGTAAGGAGGTAGCACAACACACACACACACAGTTCAACTATGTATGTACTCAGCTTGTAGAAGATGCAAAAAACATAAAGAGCAGAAGTTTACCTTAACTGGTGTGGGAGTGAATACCTGTAGGTCGCGAGCACATATCGTCGTTGTGTGCTCCCTGGAAGCAGAGACTACAATGACAGTTCCGCCTTTCTGCACATTACCATCCAAGAATGCAACTCGACACCTGCAAGTTCATCACCACCACCCTTGACAAAACATCCATACTTGTTACATATACCATTGATAATGAGTTTACCCTGATGGCAGTGGAGGCATTGCATTTAATATTAGGTATCGTAGGTTCAATTCCTGTAGAGAGTTCAATCATTTCACTGGTGAAATCGGTGGTAATACACACCGACATGAAAGTACTCATTGCAGGTTTGCCTGCAGTGAATAGACAATGTATGTCATTCGCCGGGAAGCAAGACATTTGCTAACAACCCCCCTACCAAACATCATGAAGATAGTAACTACTCATTTACTATAGACTACAACACTTACCCATTTGGTGCAGGCGAAATATGTGAGTGCCTTGCATGCAAGAAGTATTCGAATGAAGACTAAGTTGATAGTGTAAGATGGACGACTGTAACGTAGTTTAGAGGCCAACTTCATAAGCTAGAGATGAAGAACAATCAGTAACCAGTCCAGCAACCATGCAGCCAGTAGTCATTGCATGTTCAGCCCAGCATGCTATCACTTGCAGCCCACCAGTCAACAAGCAGGTCACACTGTGACAACTGCAGCCAGTGGAAAGTAGTCATAGCATGTTTAGCCCAGCATACCATCACTTGCAGTATGCCAGTTAACAAGCAGGTCACACTGTGACAACCCAAGACATGAACCATGTAGTGATAATCATAAAAAGCACTTTGTCGTCGAGTGTGGCAGGGAAGTATATTGCTACATTCACCTAAGATGGAATAATTGGTTGAAGACTTACCAAACACCATCAGTATCGTCAACAGCAAGGAGCCTGACAAGGTACCAATGTTACCAGTGTGGAAATTAGTAAACGCTGTAATACACATCATGTTCACCCGTATGTCTAAAGAAGACCTCGCACGACAAGAAATCCATCTACAAACATCTACCTGCAACAGAGAGATTCATGGCTGTCAATGTAGTGCTACCATTACAGACATACACACCAGGAGCTGACACAACGGGAGCGAGCATCACACCAACATGGAAAGATGAGAAGTTGAGAGGACAACATCGCACAGTGATCGACTGGATAAGGTAATAAACCATTCTGAAGTTTGCACACAGCCATCAATGCAAACTAGCATGTAGTGTGAACAGTACCTAAGTGAACGACATGTAAACATGAATGACATTTCATAGGTGAGCGGAATCGTTACGACTACTATGGCAGTGTACTCTTCTACAAAGAGCTGGTAAAGCTGTGTCACCACCACCCCCAACAGCATTATGATGCTACTATTGTGGAAATACTTTTAGTACAAGTCGTAGTACACATTGGCATGAAAGTTACCATTGCAAGTTCAACCCAGCTTGTTCCCTATGATAACAAGACATGTAAAGACTAGAAATGTCATTCTTCGTAAGTGAGTCCAGCATAACATTCGCTAACCGCACCAGTGCCAAACATCATGAAGCTGGAAGCATTAAGGCATCAATGTGTGGAAATACTTTTTAAGTATAGGAGGGTTAATACTCGATGACATTAAAGTTACCATTGCTTGTTCAGCCCAAAGGCATTTTACTGTGATAACTACTATGCAGGTAGTGATAACCTTTATAGATATAACAAGAAGTGCAAAGGAAATGTTCGTTGTTCATCAGAAAGCGACTGCAAGTATTTCGACAAGACATTCGCTAACCACACCAGTGCCAAGAAGACAGTAACTGCTCATTTGCAGTCAACTACAAGGTATGCATTAATCGCAATGCTTTATATGGGAATAAGTGTGTTTCTTGATTGCTCACAGCAGTCGAATGAAGACTAAGTTGAACATGGACATAAAGAATTTGAGAGGACAACTTCATAGGCTAAACAGCGAACAAAAGGTAACATATTACAGTCCAATAACCATGTCGACGTATGCATCACACAGCCAGCAGTCATCTACTGAGACAAGCAACACAAACTAGCATACAGTGTAAATGGTATATAGACATGCATCATGTAAAACAGACATCAGTTCGTTGGCGAATGTGGTGAAAAGTGGATCATTACATCTACACGATCGTGTACTGTGCTACAACATGAAGACGGAATCAGTGGTTGAAAACTTGTCACCTGTAACACAGGCAACAGCAAGTGACCCTGAAGAGTCACTAGAAGCATTACAATATCCATATTACCACACTGCGATCGGGTACTCTGCTACCACATGGGGTCATTGGTTGAAAACTTACCATCTGTAACACCAGCGACAGCAAGGGACCCCGAACAGTCATTGCAAGCATTAAAGTATCAATTTTACTACTGTGGAAATACCTTTAGAGCATGTCGTACTGCATGTCGATATGAAAGAAGTCATTGTATGTTCAATTCAGCTTACAAGGCATTCCATTCTGATAACTGTGATGTAATGTTTACCTGCAGCGATAGTCAGTACAGACATAACAAGAAGAGTGAAGGAACTGTTCGTTGTTCATTGGGAAGTGAGTACAAGTATTGTGGTAAGACATTCGCTAAGCGCACCAGTATAATAAATATTGAAGAGAGTAACTGTCCGTATGCCACCGTCTACAAGACCTACCCATGTGTTAACTGCTGTGCAGTATATTCGAATAAGATTAACTGGAAGGGCACAGCAGGAATTGCTAGAATAAAGACTACATGTAAGATCATCGAATGTAAAAGCAGTTGAGAGGTCGCAGGCGAAGGCCTGGATAAGGTAATAACTGCTGAGACAGCCTGACATGGCAAAGCATGCAGTGTATACAAGCGAGCATCATGTTATTTCACCTGGTAGAAAGCAGACCGTTACTTCTACATGCTTCTGCTACATCATGAAGATGGAATCAATGACTTGTCTCCTGTAATATACCCAACAGCAAGGGACTGTGAAGAGTCGCTAGAAGTATTACGATATCTGCTACGATTGTGTACTCTGCTACCAAATGAACATGGTTGAAGACTAGATATCTGTAACACCGTCAGAAGAGACGCTACTTTATCAATGTTTCTACTGTGGAAATACTTTTAGTAAAAAGTTGTAATGCACGTCGACAGAAAAGTAGTCATTGCTTGTTCAGCCCAGCATACAAGGTGTTCCACTGTGAGATGTAATGCTTACCCGCTTGCTTGTTCAGTCCAGGATTCCACTGCGATGCTGTCGCAGCGATAGACATAAAAAGAAAGGAAATGTTCGTCGGGAAACGAGTGTAAGATATTCGCTAAGTGCACCAGTGCCATGCTTCACAGTCCATTTGCCACACTACCTGCCTATGTGTTAACTGATGTGTGGGAACAAGAGTGCCTGACAGCAGGAAGTGTTCTGTCTGTTTTTTGCTCGAATCAGAACATGTATTGCATATTAGTATGCAGTCATGTCCTTAAATAAATGTAGAGTGTATAAATTATGTATATTTTATTCATCTAACGAAACCCCCGTAAATACTACATCCACCTCCATCACTAGAAAAAACTTACAACATTTTGTCTGAAGGAGAATAGTGTCAAGTCTCGAACTCAGCTCCCTATGAACAACTGTTTGGCACAGATGCTCTCGCCAACTTTGTTTCTCCAGTTTATTGCTAGAGTGGGCGGGATCAGTACATGGTGGAAGGCATGGCACATTGGGGGGGGGGGGGGGGGCTCAGAGAGAGCTCAACAGGAGCTCAATGGGGGCTCAACAGGGCTTGACAGGAGATCGACAGGGGTTCAGCAGGGGCCCAAAAGGGGCTCACCAGAGGCTAGTAGGGTCCTAACAGGGGCTCAACAGGGGCTCAACAGGGTCTCGACAGGGGATCGACAGGGTCTCAATAGGGGCATGACAGGGGCTCAGCAGGGGCTCAGAGAGGGTTCCTGGAGGGCTCAGAGAGAGACTGATTAAGTGACAGAGGCTCATCGGATTGGGGAAGGATGGCATTACAGATGACCATGTATAAATGTTCATCTGACTATAAGTACAGACTATTTTACCGAGCACAATCATCATGGATGTGTTACTGACTAAATTAAATGGGAAAGCAGTCTACAAGACGCTCAACAAACTTACGATCGGGAAACGCTCTCTAGCAATGGAGTTTCAATGGGCCGAGACTACTGATTGAAAATGTGTCACATTTTTGCAGGATGGCACATTCATATTGCGGCTACCATCTCGCTACATTCAACTATTATCAGTGGCAGATATGGTGATGATAAAAGAAGCTGACATTCATACGACGTATGGTGGTATAAAGCCAATAGCTAACGGCAAGACTATGCACATTGACAAGTTTTGTTAAAAAATGCAGATGTCTGCTCTCTCTCTCTCTGGATGTAAGCAGCATCAGGATCGTTATGTGCACTGCATCTGGACATAAGCAAGTACGAAGGCATAACGATCGGCTACCGCCGAGTTCGATTCTAACTACCTGGAACAAGTGGGAAGCTGTACCAGGTTCGAGCACTGGGTGAGTCAGGGAATGTCTATCCAACACCCTGCAGTATTTTCACCTGTCAAGTCTGTGCCCAGACTCCAAACTACCTTGCACCACAGTCGCTTGCGTGCAAACAAAGATACTATTCGTCAGGTATGGATACAGCAGAAATTGCAATGAACAGCCCTGCTGGACTTATCCGATGGACCGAGTCTTGTACAGCATACGACTATCATGCAATGTGGCATAGTGACATGGATGTGTTCTCCGCTCACCTGTGAAGTGTTTCTTGCTGCCAAGTATGTATAAGAAGCAACTTCTACCTGCAGTCATTGTCAACTCAGCTTCCAGCAGTAGGTGAGTGTCGACGCCGTTCCAGCCAACAGCACTGCCGCCACCAGGTCGACACGACTACATCGACTCATAGAAATAATCTCCCTGACATCATCGCCAGTAACAAAACAACTGCCTGCTATGTCCAGTGTGGAAGTCGACCTCAGCAGGTTAACACCAGCAGCATAGGATACATTGATGCAGCTTTTGATTCAATGCAAGTGTTGCATCATGCCTGACCCTGCAGTAGTAGATAGATTAACTTCATGTTTGTTGTTTATAACTTTTACCCGACCTCGTGGCAGTAAAGACTTAAAGCAACTTGTAATTTTTTTATGTTTGATGTGTGTATAACTTTGTTTTGAGATCTACCCGACCTCGCAGTGACAGAGACATTAAAGTAGCTTGTAAATTTTTCATGCTTGATGTGTGTATAACTTTCTGTTGAGAGAGAGACCTCGGCATGTTAACGATGCCAGAGAAATTAAAACTTATAGATTTACACCTTGATAACTACATGTGTATACTATAACTTGTAATAAAATGTTTTATATAAGCATATATTTCTTCAGTACTAACTGTGTGTGTCCCATAGTGATAAGAACACATACCCACAATTCTTAGTATCTGTCTGGTGCAGAGACATATACAAAATTGAATGGCAGAGTCACCACTGAGAGACAGTTATAAAATGTTCATGTCATGTCTGGCGAGTGAGAATTCACTGTTGTGTGCTATTTCATATCCCCGCAAGACGAACGCAATGGTGGTCGTGTGGTCAAGACATCGAACTGGTAACCCAAAGGTAGCTGTAACGATCCCTAGCACCTCCAACACGTTTATTCTCCATTAGCTTGGTGTATGTTGCATTATTCATGAGCATGAAGAAATCCTGATCGAAGGTGTGGCAGCCTGGTGGTGTTCAGTTCTATGTATGGTTTCAGCCATGCCTTCGAGCAGGAATTTTTCAAGCTAATGCATAATGCCACGTATGACAGACTGATGGAGAATAAACATGTAGGAGGTGGTGCTAGGGATCATTCCAGCTTCCCTTGGGTTACCAGTCTGATGCCTTGACCACATGGCCACCATGTCATGTAGGCTCGTGTCAAGCAAAGGTGCTTTACATGTACCAATGTGTCTCTTTAGATTATCGCATCTAACACCACAAATATCACATTTGCTTTTGTCATGACAATGAGCATTGTTTGCTGAAAATTTTGTAGTAATTTATACCTCTCCTTCTACCAGTCGAAGACATAGCTATGTTGTCATCTTCTTCTCAATAGTACCTAATTGCTAGTTGGACCATACCCACTCATTCTCAACTCTATAGCCCTTACCAAAGGCATGGTCCAATCCGAACCCTTGGCCACCATTTATTCTTCCTCTTGACATCACTTGTGTATACTAGCAACAATTGCACCTTCTTTGCAAATGAATGACACACAGCTACAGCCGAAGTCTTGAAAGTTTACGTACCATATTCATCATCTTGGGGATCTGGTTTCTTATAGCTACAGTCTAGCCACATATTATATTTGACAGCACCATGTTGTTCTATCTCATCGATAATTTGGTTTATTATATTAGGGCTCATACTTCTTAGGAAAGAGCAAACATTGTGCAGCATATTTGACATATTCAGTGTGACCAAATCTTTCAAAAGTCCCCTGAATCCAGATCGCTTCAGGAAAAAGCCATTCACATTAAGCTTTGGAGATGGCGAATAATCTTGATGTTGTTTATTACAATCTTTCATTTATAAAGTTTCAAATGGCTATTTAAATCATCGCCATGTACATACCTTCTTAGACACTTATCACATTGAAATGTCCTACAAATAGCATTCCTCACACATGTACTGTTTTCATGTTTCCTAGCATCGCATGCAATTATAAATGTCTTGTCACAATAGTTACATGGATGTCTTGGCGATAGGAGCAAATAACTATCTTCGTCATTTGTAGATGAACCTGCATGTTTATTTCTTAATATTCGCATAGCAGGCAGTGCAGGACGACCCTTACATGTGGCAATATGCCTTTTCAAAGTGCTACGACATCCAAACTGTGATTTACACTGTTCACAGGTGAACACAGTGCACTCTGTATTCTGACGAAAACCAGTTTCATGCTGTCTGAAGCTGGTTATTTTAGACATGGTCTTCTTACAGTAGCAACACAAATAACTTTCCTGTTCCATAAGAACAAATTTTCGCAGCCCATGTTACCTCTTCACTGTCTGAACAGCAACTGAGCTGGCCAGCCTACTCCAGCCTGTTTTGTTTTTAAATCGTCAACATGCGCATACGTTCTTCGAGACTTATCATATCTATAGTATGTGCTGGATTCTGATGACAATCATTTTCATGCTGCCTATAACTGGGTAGTTTAGTGAAGGTCTTCTTATAGTAGCAGCACACATAACTTTGTGGAATAGTTTCCATCAACCTACATTCTTCGACATCTGCAGTACACTCTAGATTCTGCCGACAACCGGTTTCATGTTCTCTGCAGCTGGTTATTTGAGAAAAGTTCTTCTCACAGTAGTGACATAAATAATTTTCCTGTTCCATAATCGAATAAGATCACGTTATCCACAGCCGATGTTCACTCTTCACAGTCCGAACAACTGAGCTGACCAGCTTATTCCAACCTGTTTTTTAACCACATTGCAGCAACAACCTAACAAGGGGTACTAATTAGCTTGAGAGAAAGTTGTGCAACTAACGAATGCTGTGCTGTTATATCTCTACATTCTGCTGGTCGATGATGAAACTATACTGTAGTGGGGTGATGGAAAATAGTACCCAATTATTCGCAACAATAGCTGATTTACTGATGGTAGGGTCACACCCTTGGTAATCATTTCTACTTCTTCTTAGCATAACTCTAGTATGCTTTTTTTCAACGGTGTTTTCTATTCCTTCAACATCACACGCAGACACATTCGATGTCTTGAAGGCTCTAGTTGGATATCTATGGGGTTCTGGTTTCGTACAGCTACAGTCCACCCCTATATTATAGTTTATACGACCATACTTTTCCACCTCTGTTTGACAGGCAGTGCAGGGAGACCCTTACATGTTGCATTATGTCTTTTTAAGTTGCTATGACATCCAAATTAATAATTACACTTTGAATATAGTACGACCTGCATTCTAATAACTGCCAACTTAATTTTAACTGTAGATGTTTTTGGTTAGAAATGGTCTTCAGTAGTGACACAAATAACTTTTCTGTTCCGTAATCGAATAAGAGCATGTTATCCACACCTGATATTCACTCGTCAAAATCTTTACACCAACCAAGCAGGCTAGACTAACACAAGTACTGTTAGTATCAGCTTGATTACGACTTACACAGTTTCAAATGCCTTTTTAAAGCATCAGCACACAACATATATTCTTCGACACTTATCACATTGATATGTCATACAAATGGTTCTCTTCATACATGAACTTCGTGCATGCCTCCTTGTGTCATATACATATGTAAACGTCTTGTTACAATAGTTGCATGGATGTCGTGGAGGGACCAGAGAACTGCTTTCAGATGAACCTGTACATTTAGCTGGTAATATATTCAGATATCACTTGATGTTGCAAGATGTCTTTTCAAGTTGCTACGACTACCAAATTGATATTTACACGTTTTTCATACAAACATAATGTGACCAGTGTTCTGATAACAACCAGTTTCATGCTGTTTGTAGATTTTTTTTTATAGAAAAGACATTCTTACATTAATGACACAAATAACTTTCCTGTTCCATCGAAGAAAAAGAGCACGTTATCCAAAGCCGATCTTCACTCTTCGAAGAATGGATGACAACTGCGTCTGTCAGTCTATACATCCCACATACATCGAAACTGGAGACTGGTTCCTACCACCAGTAGGAGTGCGAGGGCACACCCTGCCATCTTTACCAAGTGCCAAAACTGTGACTTTTAGCCGAACCTGTGTTGACATCTATGTCAGATGCTCTAGGTACACATATCTCTGTCCTTTGTGAGTTCCTAAGGGAATGAATCAGTACCCCTTGTTTCCTCTTGCATCGTCCGACGCGCATTACACCAGCCCCTTGACTGTGGTGTGTCCAGTGTCCAGTAGCAAACCCTTGCAAACACTCTATACATGGGAGACAGTCGTGCATCTCTTCATCCTGTTGAAGATATGCAGGTAAATGTTTTTAGCCATATCTTATTTTTTTATGTCGTGCATATGTCAAAAGGAATTCTTCAGGCAAGTATGCAAGATCAGATTCTTTGTCGAATGCTGCAAGTGAGTTATGTTTTCCATATGCCACAAAATCTGAAAGAATCTTCTGACTGCTGGAACACCATGCCATCATTTTTTCACGATGCGTAGCTGCTGACCTCAGATGCACTCTCAAGTCAGTCAGAGCTCACGAACGACAGACGAACTGTGAATGAGCCAGAGAGCTTGTGTCTCTGCATATATACCTTTGTTTTATGCATACGAAATCCTTATCTAACATGATTTACACAACAGCAAGCAGACCTACTGTCTTATTAGAGAAAAAAATTCTCATTGTCAGGTGAAGGATTCAAACCTACGCTCCCGCACAGGGAACCAGAGCTTAACTCAAGCGTCTTAGACTTCTCGGCTAACCCAAAAATGTATTAGAAAATGACATATTATGTGTATATACTGAAACGAAACTGTATAAAAGGTGTTTATTTATAATTTGGTGAAGACTTTATCATAGAATCGTCATGTGTATGCTAGCCCCCTTCAAATGCTTGCAGTCAATTATGCTTATAAGTACACATGCATGCCCCGCGACCCTTCTCACTGGGTGTGATGCATGAATTTGAAAACTATATCTTAACTGTTTCGGAAGTTACAGCCAAATATAAGTCGATGTACTTGGCCCCGCGACCATTCTTGTCATTTTAGGTGATGCCTATGTTAAGACTTATAATTACACATAGGTCAAACTTATGAGCCTTCTCATTACCTAGAGTGATGCTTATGTTATGAATTTGACAACTATATCATACATGGATCGGGAATTACAGCCAACTCAATGTAGAAGAAAGTAAGTACATTTTACCAAGGGTAGCATTATAGCAATGGACGAGTAGCTTTCTTCGCTGGTAGTGTATACTGTGTAAGGATAGGCAAGTCGATCATTGTGGTCTGTGCATTTGTTGATTTTGCATTGGTAGTTGCACTCATGGTCTCCAGTGTTATTCTACTACTCGAGGTAAACCTCTTTATGTTTTTACATCTTCTAAAAGCTGAGTATATACATAGTTGAACTTTTGTGTGTAATTGTTATATTAATTTGTCAACTATATCTTACACGGTTCGGAAAATACAGCCTTCTATGCTTATAAGGGGACACATGGCCCCCATTTTTGACAGTCAGTGACTATGACACGCAGCATCCGTTGGGGGTTTCGGGGATGAACGGCCAACAGAGAGTGCGACATCTAAGATTGCCGACAGGAGCACGAATTTTTCAGACGACTGCCATGGTCGCCTGCCGCCTCTCGGGTGTGGCTTCGTCTTAGGGCGTCGGTGGGGTGGGGCTTCATCATACGGACACAGCCGCCATTCAGCAGCCGGGGATAGAGCGGGAAGCTTCTAGACTTCGTTGGCGCCGGCGGTGGGGACTCGTAATTGGGACACAGCATTATTTTGCCAGTCAGCAGCTGAGGGAGGCAGAGCGGTACGTTTCCCCGGTGGGGCTTCGTCATAGGGAACTTCCCCGACATAGTGACCGATAATAGAGCTACTGGTCGGGTAGGGCTTCGCCGCCGGTCGGGGTGGGGGCTTCGCCACGGGTCGGCTGGGGTTTAGGGATACAGCTTCCATTCTGCGGCTTAAGTGCTAGGCAGAACAGACTTATGAAGCGGGAAGTTTCCCCGACCTGACAACATGGCCGTCGGTGGGGTTTCGTCATAGGCCGTCGAGTGGGGCTAGTGAGACAGTCACCAGTCAGTTGGGGCTTCGTCATAGGGGGCACATAGAGTGAGGCTCCATATTAGGGAGACAGCCACCAGTCAGCTGGGGCTCAGTCTTAGAGAGACAGCCACCAGTCAACCCCATTGGGGGCTTCGCCGTAGGGACACCGACGCCAGTCAGCGGCTTTGGCAGAATAGACAGGAATGGGAAGCTTCCAGATGTTTCCCTGTCGTACTAACCAACAACATGGCCACCCGCCATCATCTTGGCCGCCATTTAGTACGATTTCCAAGATGGTCGACCTGAGCAGGAAGTTTTCTGCGACTGGCCAACAACCAGTGCCACCGGCAGCCATATTGCCAGTCAGTGCAACTTCCAATATAGCGGACATCATCCATGACCTTTCCCCATCGTTGGTATACTGACCGCTATCCTGTCAGTCAAAGCTAAGATCGGTGACCGATCCGATATCGGCAATCTGACAACTGGCCGCTAGTGATGGCTGACCAGATTGACAGATGTTCTAGACATTTCCCTGTCGTTGGCCACCTGCCCACCATCTTGCTAGTCAGTGCCAGAGAACTGGACGTCCGAGATGGTGGGAGTGGTTGGTATACTAGCCGCCCATCTTACCAGTCATCGGATTGCTAGAACAGCCCACTGCGACTGGCATGGCTGCTTGACATCTTGCCAATCAGTGGCCGACCGGATTGAAGTTCTCTGGCTGCTGCTAGCCAGTGCTAAGATGGCCGGCGCCGTGTGCCGCCGCCAGCCAGTGACAAGATGGCTGACAGAGCAGGCCTGGGAGCTGTGTAAGTTCTAGATGGACGCTGCCAGGCAGTGAGCTGTCTGCCAGACAGTGTGATTTCCAAGATAGCAACCCGGCTTACTGGTGAGCAACATGGCCGCTGGTGGTGACATTCCTCATGAGTCAAATGCTACAATATAGAACACACAACCGTCATCTTACTAGTCAGCATAATCAAAGGGACACAGACACCATATTGTCAGCCAGCATCCTCGTAGGGTGGCGCCGACATACGGACACATGCTAGGTGGCGCTGACACGAGCTGACATAGGGACAAGTTGGGTGGCGCTGTTATAGGGACCGCCATTTTGCTAGCCAGTGCAGGAATGTGAGGTTCAGTCTTAGGGAGACAGTCGCCATCTTGCCAGTCAGCGGAAAGCTTCCAGACCTGCCGACTGCCGGCCAGTGCCGGCAGCATGCTGAGGGAACCCCTGCACTTGAACTAATAGCATAAGCAATACAAACGTACAAGGTTTTGAATTCTAGCTTGTCCCGAAATAAAACGACGAATTTTTAGGTCTCCAATCGTAGTTCATTCGACACGCCCTGGACGACTCTGAGCCAATAGCAGACTAGCAAGAAAAACAAGTAGCGAGTGCCATACTGCCAGGTGTGTAGTAACACTGGCTACTGTGTGGGTCAGCAGCCAATGAACAAACATGTGAGTCTCGAGTGTACACAGGACTGTGGAGTCTAGTCAGCAGGTCATTGAACTCGCGAAATTTCACTATAACTACCAATAGCTTATCTTTACTGTAACTCCTAGAAATTGTATTATATACCTGCCCTGTCTTCACAATTAACTTCAGTTAATTCCTCATAATAGTATAAATCCTCCCTAGTCCTTGGTACGAAATAGAAAAAAAAATAACACTGTGGATGACGTAACACGTGCACCCAAAGATAAACGGGCGAGTGTAATTAACACTCTCTCATACGCTGGACGCGCAGTCGAGATACGGACATTTAAAAAGCTGGTTGAAAGAAGCCCGAGGAAGGGGCAGCTAGCGGAAATGGAGGACTAGAAAGATAAAGCTGACCAGCCGCCTTTTGTTTCGTAATAAGCACGAAGCTAATTTGTAAAGAAAATATAACGTGAAGTCGTCGCTTAGCACGGGCGGAAGAGCCTGTCTACGCATGCGCGTGGAAACGGAGTGTCCGGATAAACGAAGGGTGGAAGGGGGGAAAGAACAGCCGGTTGAAGCGAAGAATTTCCGAAAGGTGAAAGCCATAGAGAAGAGGGGGAACGGGAGAAGATAGATTACTGTAATGGTCAACCATGGGGTTAGGTACCCGCAGGCCTTGTGCCTTCTCACGGGAAACAATTAAAAATTATAATTTGTGGATTAAGAGGCGGATCGCGGCGCAACAGCGTGTCACTTTGTTCCGGCGAAACTGACAACTCCCTTGCTGTTTAAATTTTTTTTTTTTTTTCACACGCGTCCAGGGGTGTCCACTCACGTTAGGGATGAGTGCGACCAGCAAGCCAGAGCACCTGCTCACGTGCGAATTTCATTACAGCCTTTCAGGTCCACTTTAACTTACGGTCGTGAAATAGTTGTTTGTGCGAATACGCGTATCTCGGTACATGCAAATACGACTTTTCGTCGGGAAAAAAAAAAACTATTTTTTATGCCCCTATTCCTTTTCCTTTTGTTATATTAAGTGTATTGTTGGAGAAAAATTCCATGAAAACGGTTAAGTATCGCATTTTTAAGCTTGCCGAGCAGTTTCGTTAAGAGTCAAAATAAAGCTACAAACATACGGGCGTAGTTTAATCTGTGGCCTTTCATCGCGTATAACAAAACCCGTATGTTACGGACCTAATTTGCATAGTACAGCGTTACGTCGGAAACACTGCACGTCTTGCGCGTAGGAGCGATGAGGCGCTAGAAGTGCGTGCTAGTGTCGCCCGTATCGCTCCCTCGCTTCTTGTCCTTGGACGCGGGGTTCCCAAGGGGTTCCATTCTACTCTAAAATTTAAACAACATTTACTTCGTTGTCACAGCCAATGAGCTGTAGGCAGTATGTTAGGCTATAGTTACATGAACCAATTATGACCTAGGCCAGTAAGACGGTTCGTGAAGCATTTACTCGCAGGTATAGTGAGACCATTGTGGGCATTGAGCTTCGCAGTATGCAGTTAAGACCAGAAGTTACCTGCAAGTGCGTAATGCACACAATAGTGTGTAGACTGGGTCTTAATGTGTTGGGGCAGAAGGACGGTAACTCCCAATGGCGCACGGACGATGCCGCTGGACGGCGGGTTTTCTCGGGGATCTCCCGTTTCTCCTGCCCTTTAATTCCGGCGCTGTTCCGTACTCACCTCAGTCACCCATTGGAACATTGCACCCAACTGTACGAACGCGTACATATCATCAAAAAGTAGTTCATACACTACCGACATTTTCAGAATAGTGCGGTTTATGTTGCGTGTGAAAGCATTCGTACATTTGGTAACGAAGTAAAAATTTATCATGAATCAAATTATTTAATTTATAAAAACATTGATTAATAATAGTGTGTTTTAATTAAAATCCAAACCTACTTCCATCAGAAAAAAAATTTTTGTAAAAAAGTTTTGTGAAGTAGGGCAATTATAATGTTGGTAACAGTGTTAAAAAAAATTAATAGCTCATTTTATATACAATTATTTTAGATATAACATGATAACTTTCATGCCCAAAAGAGTTGTAAGTGAAATTAACTATAGAAAACAATGGTTGAATTAAACAAACTACAGGAAAATACCGTAGATCTCATGGTAGCAGCCTGCAAGTGACTTTCTGTGGTTAATATAGTCACATTTAAAGTTCAGTTATACATTTTAGGTGTTGTTTTACCCCATGATAGTATTTTTAAAGATATCATGGAGTCGATAAATATTGCAGGGAGACTACATATTAATATCAATGGTGAAATAGCTGCCATGTTAAGAACCTCCGAATAGCTGAAATAATTTCAAAAGTATTTCAAATAAAATATTACATTTTTTTAAATTCAAGTAAACGTAAAAGGGATAGGGGAAAAGATAAAATATATAGTTAAATACAAGATGAACGTAGCCTGTAGGGAGTAACATGGAAACCTGACAGTCCACTGCTACACACGATAAAAATTATTTTATTTATTTATTACTACAGAGAGACACACAACACTGTTTTAGAGATTTTGTGCTCAACGGAGGTCCAGAGGTACACGACGCCGTTTTAGGGGGCTTTGGAGGTTTTGGGCACAATTTGGGGGGGGGGGGAGTGCAGACCATTTTTGCCTACACAGAATTCTTAATTCAAATTTTGAAGAGTATCCCTGCCAAATTCCATCTAGCTTCATCGAACGGTGTAAAAATGAGATACACGAGTCTGTTTTAGGAGTTTTGGGGGTTTTGGACTCATTGGGTGTCAGAGCCCATTTCAGACTTCACAGTATTTTAAGTTAGGTACTAAAAGGCATCTGTACCAAATTTGGTCCAGTTCCATATTTGGTCCAGATCCATTAAGCAGTGTAGGACCGTATAGAGAACGAATATATTTACATATATTCCAGCCATCCCATATATATATGTATATATATAATATATATATATGGATATATATATGGGATGGCTAGAAGTGTCTGTTGTGACCACTAGAAATTTCTGCGGAGGCGGTTAGAAGTGTCTTCTGGGACGGCTAGAAGTATCTTCCGAGATGGCTGAAAGTTTCTGCTGGGATGGCTAGAAGTGTCTTCTGGGACGGCTAGAAGTGTCTGCTGGGATGGCTAGAATGTATATATATATATATATATATATATATATATATATATATATATATATATATATATATATAGTGAATTTATATATACACATAAATATACTTTGACTTATATAGGCCTATGTAAATTTTTCGATTTTTCTTCCGAAATAATGATGGAATATAGACTATAGGTTGTTCGCTGTAAAATGAGCACTTTTGAGGCCCTAGTTACTTTTTCCTTTCGGCCATTTTTTATTGTTTGAGCGCATTGTTAAATAAATATTGCCACGTAAGTAACAAACACAACGTGAATATTCCACCGCACTCGGAAGTTAAGTCTCGGACTGAAATAAAATATATTTATTGACGATTATTTCAAATGAGACAGCTTTCAAATGTATTAATTTTACGGTGAATATCCTATATACAAGACGCACAGAAGTAAAAATCCGAAAATATATATGAATGAAAACAGGCAGGGAGGGTGCAGTGTCAACCCTGCCACTCCCTCTATTTACTAATAGATTAGGGAAAACAGAAAGCTGCACTACATTAGTATTGAAATGTAAAAATCTGCCAACGAAGTGTTTACTCGAAGAGCAAGGCGAGTAAACAACCACTAGCATAACAAACGAAAGCAATTCGACTAACTTGTTATGTTACACGGTTGGCAAAGGAAGCAAAACTAGTAACATATTACGGACAAGGTGTGCCCCAGAATGGCAATGTCTACGCGCTCAGCCTTTGGACATACCCACGAATATTCAATTACACTAAGAGCAGCAACTTGGGGTATGCCTATAAGGAAAAGTAGAAAATATTCTCCGAAGCTGTGATTTAAATTCTTCAAACGCTGACTAAACTTGTCCGACATATCAGAGACCTCGGCGAATTCATGTAAATTCAATAATTGTAATAATTAACCGGATTTTTACAACTGCACTGCAGAACGCCTTGCTGATTCGTTGTCAAGCTAAACCAGTTTTGAGAAATTGTCATAAATTCATACATTTACCGGGCAGAAACAAAGTCGACCTCGACCTATTTCGGAAGCATAAAGAACTCATGCTTTACATCGTTCCAGCATTTATTTGTGTGTATTAGTTAGTATTATTTATGGATTAAAAATAGCATATGGATCAAAATTTGCAGGACAAGGAAAAATAAATTTTTTATTTCAATTATTCACACTACGTCGAATTTTCCCCGCACATGACTTTGATAATCACATTTAACCATAACTAATTATAGGCCTAAGCATTTATTATAATGGACGACTTCAAGGTTGCCGGAGACGAATGGAATGATTATCTAAATCAAAATACAATAAAAATGCCAAAACATACTGTAGTAAAAAAAAAATCTCTGCCTTGACCAGAAGACAATAACGAAACTGTTTAAAATCGCCTGTCAGATCATGATTTATTTAACCAGAGTGCCATTTAGTTACCCAAGTCCCTGCCTAGATCTTGTTCTTAGTAAAGTCGCATCAGGTTTGTTATTTTACATACAAATTAGAAATCATTGTGATTGTATCCAGCATTCAGACTCATAGTACACACTTGATTGTAATATAGTCTGGACGATTATGTCACTTCTTATTAAAAAGTTACAGTATATCTACTCATATCTCTCCCTTTCTTCCATCCTCTCCCTGCAGCATTCTATCCTATTGTTAATGCATGATCAATATTCCCTTTCCTTTGTAACAGGCAACGGTTATGGAAAACTTTACACTCTCCCTGCATAGAATTATTATGAGAAAAAAAATCGTTAAGAAATTTAAAAAAGTTGGGAATATTTTTTAAGAAATGAATAATTAAAATGATTTAAACACACAGGATTATCGCTCAAACGTTAATTCAATGAAACGATAACCCAATCAACAAGTGGACTGATTGCAGAATAAATACTACATCCATTTTCTATCTACAGATTTATTAAATAAAATAACACATAAAATATAATTAATAAAAAATCTTTTATTTAGTATCATAATTTTACAATCATTGTATTACAATATTTTAAGATCTTGATTCTTAACCCAGGAGTCATGTGCTTTTGATCAAAACCCCTCCAACGAACCAAGGACATATCTTTCTTCCTTTTAATGATTTTATCGATCAAATATTCATTTGGAGAACTGGCTTTTTGCAGTTCATGTTTGCAAAATCCTCCTTTTATTGGTTCTCTGTCATAGGTTTCCTCTAGAATGTGTTTATCTAATTGAAATGATTTTAAATATTTCATAATACCATTAACCATACTTTCTTTTTTCAAAGATTCCTTTCTGCTTCGAGATCGTATAAAATCGCAAACTTTGAAATTTGGGATTCTTTCATCGATGACTTTAACATTATTATAAATAGCTTTCGTTAAACTATTATCCGTAACTTATTTGGGCGCCATCTTAATAGTTCTATTATATATGAAATAACAAAATTTAACTATTTCAGGCAAAATGTCAACCCATTTGTAAGCCCCTCTCGATGTGAAATTTTAATATATTAACTGCTTAATCGATTTGTTGTAACGTTCCACAACACTGGCTTTAAGCTCCGAATATGTTGTGCAGTGATTAATACCATATTCAGTCATTAGTTTCCGGAAAGGCGTAGACAAACATTCTGTTCCTTTATCGGTTTGGAGCGAATTAGGTTTTCTCTCTTTCAAAATAATCTTCATTGCATTGGTAACCTGTTTCTCAGTTTTGTTTTTCAAAGGTTTACCCCAACCATACTTTGAATACACATCTATTACGGTTAAAATATACTTATATCCCTTATTGTATGTGGAAAGTAGTGCCATTTCACACAAATCGGCTTGAAAAAAAATCATTTAAACCATGAGTTATAATTATTCTTGTAGGATATCTTATCCTTGCAGGGCGTGAAGCTCTTCAGAAATATTACTAAACTTTGTTTGTAATATAACTGCCTTTTCAACTCTTAAATAATAGAAACAATTTAGTTTGTATGAGAATTATTCCCAGACTCTCTCGAATCGATGAGAAGTTTTAATTTGTCAACCAATTCATTAGGATTGTTCCAATATACAGGAGAAAAACGATCACCAACTTCATCTTTATATATTTCACTTCAGACAGTATCGATTATTAAATGTATTTTTCGATGGTTTTCATCTCCTGAAGGAATGTTAGCATTGGTTAGATGAATAAGTTTCTTTGTATTTCTGCAAAGCAAGTTTCGGAAAATCCATTTGGAAACAATCTTTGACTCACATCAATTACATAATCACCAATTCACATCAATTACATAATCACCAATTGTAATTTTGTTGTCAGGCAGAAACGTTATTACCGAATATCCTAGGAACCAGACATTGTCATGCCGATAAACACCAAATGTCGTATCGCGTATAGACGAAGATTGTTTTGAAGCTAAATAACGACGTGTTAAATGAGAAAGTGGTTGCGTTTTGTTCTTCTTTGTTAAAGGTTCTTCTTCAGTTTTAATTTCCAAAGCTGTTTCAATAGGCTAACTCAACACAGAAAGCAAAGTATCCATTCTACTCGTAACAGGTTTAATTATTTCTTCGTTTAAAACATCCTGTTCCATACGAGCTTGTTTGGCTTGTAAATATTTATCTTTCACAGAAGATATAAAAGTTATGTAATTTTGAAGTAGAGGCAGACATTTTTTGATTATATTACATTAAATTCAAACTATTTATATATGGATTAAGTCATTGCTTTTCGAAATGCTGTATTATGTCGACTAACTGTCCCACTAGATCGATTAGTTTGAGCTTTTTCAATCTTATCGATTTTACTTAGAACTGCATCTAATTTAGCTACAATTTTAGCTTTTAAATCATTAATAAAATAATTTATTCTTGTTTTCAAATCATTATTTTGTTTTCTCAAATCTGTTTGTGTAACTAAACCAAATTTTTTATCAATGAACTCATAGTTTATATATTGCGTTATTTATTCCAGTCGTGCTTCAAGTTTGTTTGTAATAGTATCACTTAGCACTTCATTAGTTACAACTCTTAAATTTTCTTGCATTTCTGTAAGTTGTGTTGTAAAACTATGTTTGTCATATCATTAAAGTCTTTACTTAATCCATTTAAACGTTCTTTTATTCTAAATTCATTACTCTGCTAATCATTATTAATTTTGGTTAAAATGTTCGCAATAACACTCCTGTTTTTATAAACATTATCATTCAAATCCATTACCTTTATTAATTTCTGTTGAATATTGTTTGATTGTGTTTTTAATACATTTAACGTGATAGTGTTTGAGTCTTCCAAGTAACGTTTATTTACTGCATCGCTATCTTTCACAGCCATATCCATATTACGTAATATATGTCCGTTCAAATCACAATTCCCATCGCGATTTTTGGTTAAACAGCTATTGTAATGATCATGTTTTATACCACTATAGCCAAATTTCGAAATACTCTTTGTTCTTCGCCTGAAAGTTAAAAAAACTGTTAAAACCATACCTATATCTGCCTTTATATAGGGGAAGCGTCGGTATAATCACTAAAAAAAACCATAGTTGTCTTTCCAACATTAAAAACACATATCTTTAAACATTGAAAAGGTCATATCGCCTAAAACATGATCATTGTAAATATGGTGCAGATTCATATTATCCATTGCAAACACAACTACCATATTTGCATTATAGCGCAAATTATGTTTTGGTATACATGCATAACTTTGCGATGGATAAAAACAATCAACGTTTGAATGTCGACCAAAACTAAAATATTGTTGTATTTCACCCTGTGGTTTAAACTAAACGTCGTCAAAAATAAATACGGAATTGCGTAATGCTTCATTCCGAGGCACTATATGTTCTTTATTTGTAAAAGGGAAATATCGCATTCCATCAGTTAACCACAAAATGGTCGCTAATCGTTGATATTTCTCTTGTTGCAATGTTAAAAATAATATATATGTTTTCAAATTTAAGACCATTTGGATGTTCCAACAGTGACATAATAACACAATGTTTTCCACACGAAGGACTTCTTATTATACATAGTATATTTTATGGTTAAAGAATACCATATTTCTGTTCAATTATGTTTTCTTTCATATTTACAATTACCAGCATATGTACATTTTGTTTTATAACCTTTATTTCTGCACAATTACAAATAATTACATAACATATTAACATAAAACTATAAATGTAGGTAAATATATAGGTTCGTGTTCAGTTGAAAACTATGGTTCCTACTAAACGTATCAAAAAAGGACGTGGTGTATTGAATACATTGATTAATTAACTACCATTTGAATTGCATTTACCGAAGTACAATGATTGCGGACTAGATACTAAACTTGCTAAATGTTTGGCATGGAAAGATCAAGGAATAAACTCTTTGGATAACGCTTGTAAAGAACACAATATCGTTTACAATCGAACAAATGATTTGAAAGGAAGATATATAGCAGATAAAATTCTAGCCGATAAAGCTGCAAACATAAGGGAGATTCCATCTACATCTACAGGTTAAAAGCTTTGGAGCTTTGGTTGTTGATAAAGTTATGCGTGTAAAGGTGACGATATGTGTGGAATCATTCCGCTCCTATTTCCAGAATTAACAGCTCTTGGATCAATCCTCGAAGGAGTTTCGGCAATTAGTAGAGCAGTTAAACCAAAAGGTAAAGGAATGTATTTGAAACCTTATGAAGTTGGACAAGGACGTAAAAGCTCCAAACGTGGAAAAAGAGCACAAAGTCCTAAATATTTTTCCAAAATGTACACTTACAAACAAAGATATTAATGTATTTGTAAAGAAACTGTTTCGGCTATTTATGTCCTCCAATTGAAATATGTAATTATTAAAAATAACATGCAATTAAGGTACAATTAAAAATGGAACAATTACCAAATACAATCAATTGTGGACATTTATGTTTACATTTTTTATTATAAATAGGCTATATAAGTAAATGTAATAGTAAAACATATTAGTAATATGTAAATTACATTGATACTAAGGGGATATTCGCCACAATTGCGTGCAGTATATTTCCCAGGTTTGGAGATAGATGGAGAATGGCAAATATGTCTAATCGAATTCATTACCTACAACAGCATATGGCTAATATTGGTGAAAAAAACCTACAAGATTGTGATACCGGTAGGATCTTATGAGTTGGATGACTTAGAAACATTCATTAAAGCAGCATTATCTGAAGATGTACATTTCCAATTACGTGGAAATCCAAATACACTAAATAGTGCAATGTATCGTAATGTCGGTATCGATTTCTCAGAAGACAATTCAATTGAAAATAAGTTAGGTTACAAATTGTGAGTATAAATCCAGCTAATCAATTGCATGAATAATCAAAACAGGTTATTATATTAATGGTAAATGTATGTCGTGTAAAAATTAATATTGTAGGCGGTTCATATTTTAATGGAAAACCGACAAATGCAATATGAATTCACGCGTGCTGTGGCTCCAGGATATAAAATAAATTAAAAACCGAATACATTGATATATCTACCAGTAATAGTTAATCATGTTGATGAAATAGTTGTCACAATTGTCGATCAAGATAGTAAACTGATTAATTTTAGAAATGAAGAAATTACAGACTGTTTACATATAAAAAAACTATATAACCAGTTGCATTCCATTGCACAGTACAATCATAATGGGCATTGTGTATAATAGTAAATTTGTACATTAAATAGGCAGTTATTTTAAAAACTATGGCCCTAAGTAACATATTTCGAAGAAAGGAAGTATAAAAAGATGTAAACGGAAGCATAAAACGCTCACCCCAAATAAGTTACCTGTAAAGTTAACACGAGGCAGCGAATTGTATTTAATAGAATTAGGATATACAGTTAACAAATAGAAGACATACTTAATGTTTAAGAACCAATCAGTTATGAAACTGCAATCACCAATAGCGAAATACATGTGTATGAACCATTCGGAGCATGTCCATATCCGTTTTCTTCCGAAATAAGGATTTCAATATAAAATCATTATATTTACACATTACCATCGAAATCAAGTTAAAGGTTTAGATGAACAATTAAAAAGACAACTGATGCAAGTAATCCAGTAACTACAAAAATAGTAATAAATGGAATACTTCATTTAATCGAAAGAATTGCATATCTGCTAAATTGGGCAGAAATCGATCAAACACAATATGTTGGCATTACTTCCACGAAAAAGAACTATCTCTCAGGAACTGTAAACGGTCTTTATACAGGACTTATGGCTGGGTGGAGCAATGCTATATATTATTCACTACAAATAAACCCAGGTGGAAAATACGAAGTTGTTATACCATTAAGTATGGAATGCTGTGACTTGTTATTTATTAGTTTTAAACTGCCCTGTGTCATTATATAATATCTTGTGAATGGTTGGATGTGTCTGAAATATGACTCCATATTAAATGTTTAAATATCCTTGATACGACTAGTTGATGCTAAGATTTTTGAGGTTTGGAACTTGAAAAGGTTTTAAAGCCAGGTAGCAGGATAGCTGTTTGCTCACTTTCAAAAAAAAATTTACATGTTTGTCGATTCCAACTATCAAACGGAGAAAAAAACTACATTTCAATTAAAATTTAATGGAATCACACTCTGAAGGAGGAAATTACAAATAAAATGTTGGAAAACATCGAACGTGTCGGAAAGAACGAATTTGAAAGGGAAGGGAACAGACAATTATCTCAAGAAAACTTTCCCGGGCCGCTGGTCAAGTTTAAGAACCCTGGGGAATTAAACAAAACTGATCATCAAGTGAAATTAATACCTTTTTGAGAGGCTCTCTTACAGACAGATCTCTTACAGACACACCATGATGTTTCCCGCTGCCCTACAACTCTACAGCAAGCAGTGGTAGAATTCAACGAACTTTGAAATAAAAATATTTTTCTCACATAAAACAGATTACAAATGACGCAGTTGCAAAATCAGTTGAAATATTGTGAAATTTAACAGATTTCAGTTTCGCTAGCATTCATTTAAAGCTGAATACATGCTAATTCATTAATATCATGTCGAAATTTATTTTCTAGGGACAGCTATTTTATTAAATATATTAGAGTATATACGCTTTTTATGGTAGAGTCAAAATTACTTCAGGCTAGGAAAAACTACACATGAAATACGAATATATATTTTAAAAACATATTGAAATTAAAGAACTTTACAAACAAGTTTGTTTCATGTAAGTTTTTTTCAATGTTTGAAAAATTTTTATTTGAGTATTGCTTAAATCTAATAATGGTGTTCGAAATTTAACTTGTGTAAGTGGAAAGATGTGTGCTTGAAAAAAGATCGCTTTTCTTTCATTGTTTAAACTTTAGTGACTTAAAATATCATCACATAGCTGTGTTGGTATGAAAATTAATCATTGATTAGTTTAAAGTTAAGTAAGTTTGCTGGAAAACTATATAAAGTTTGCTGGAAAATGGTGTAAAGTTTTAAAATGTCTGTATTTTTACAGAATTATACTTTAAAAAATTTACTTAAAACAGTTTATATTTTAATTGAATTTATTGTGTGTTGAAGACAATAGGAAGTTATTTCTTGGTGATGAGGAAAATAAAGATTCATCGGCGGGAATTGTTAAATTTTTTATTTCGATGGGAATACACAAGGCTCTCACATTTCGAAATATAGGGGTAAGCTTCAGTGTTCGACCGAATATAGCAGTTCGTGAGATAGAGGGGAGAGCATTAGTCAGTTAGTCCAGGTCAGTTCAAAATCCGCTGCTGCCCGAAGGATGGAGGCCTCCCAAACATTTTACACAAAAGACATACTTTGGCTTTGAAGCAAACCTCCGTTCCTCGGCGAGGCAGCTCTCATGCTGTAAAATGCGCACTCTGTGATGGGGGAAGAAGGGAGGGGGATCGGGGCTGCGTGGACCGGCCAGTTCTCCGGAAACGTGTTCTTGAGTGGTGTAAGAGGATGGGAGCTGCGTGGCCTTGATTCGACATCGGGGGTTGTGCAGCCTCCTCAGGCCAGTCATCCAGAAATGCTTTCTGACCTTGAGGGGGCAGGTTTTGTGAAGCCCGCCGTTGGAAGGGGCCAGTTCTCCGGAAATAAACTCTGGGAGGGGGTGCAGTGAGGACCGACGTGAACAGTTCTTGCAGTCTGCCGCCATGTTAGTTTCACTACAACACTTGGCCAGGATACACGTATGCATTGGCTCTCTCGACTTCACCGGGCACGGCGGGGTTTGTGATGCGACCAAGGGGTAGCGAGGTCCCCAATTTGCAGTGTCGCCCAACGGGCTTTGGAGAGTGATAGTCTCCATTTATCGGGAATAAAATAATTTTCGTGTAAACCCCGTTTCTGAGTTTGGTCGACGAAACTTGTTATGATTTTCAACTGTTTTTAGAAAAATAAATATGTTACGAATCTGCTAATTTTTTACACTTCAATGCACTTAAAAAAACAGAAAGCGAAATAAATAATTTAAACTATCATATATGGTTACCTAACACTTTTTATTTGACGTTAAGATATGGATTATACATAGTTACCAACTTTACCGGGCGCATGTCACTCAGTGCGCCCTGTTAAAGTATGTGCAGGCAGGGGCAGTGACTTTTTTTCCAAGGTTGATTTCAAAAGTGCTCAATTTATCGTGAACAGCCTTTACCTTCAGATCCCATCTCTAAATCCCATCACTCGGTAATGGCTAAGGTTTCTCTTCTCCAATTCGTGTTTTCATGAGTGTCTTGCCATGGTTGGGTGATTCCACATGGAAATCAAGTGGATGAGATATGCACGACTTGTCGTACAAAGTAAGTACTCCTATTACGGCCACTATCCTTCATTTCTATAGCTTTTGTGAGAATTGATTTTTGTGCCCGAACGGGAGCCAATATTGTAAAATCCTCTTACAATTTTGTTACAAATTGTTTTTATCATGTTGCAAAAAATTTTTAACAAAAAAAAAACTGTATAATTTTCGTTGATTAAATAATTCGATAAAAGTATACACTTTATTTTGTGTTGAAAAAAATTAGACTACATATTAAGAACAATTTGTAGCAAAATTGTAAGAGGATTTTACAATATCGGCTCCCGTTTGGGTACAAAAAATCAATTCTCGCAAAAGCAATAGAAATGAAGGATCGTGTCCTTTAGGGTATTATTCGCCCCTCAAAAAATTAAGGAAAAAGAGCATTTAGTTCAAAAAATCGGAAACTAGAGCCGAAGGAAAACAGACTCGCACAAAGTACTACCAAATGAATATCACCAACTTCAGAATAGGCAATTGTAAATAACATCTTCGGTTTGCCTATCTCCAAGTTATTGGACTGCCACCTTCAACTGTGGGGGCTGTTTTTTTTTCGCAAACATAGCACGGTATAATTATTTCAAATGCTTCAGTTTACATCATTTACTGCGACGTGAGCGTAAACACCCATATATTTATTTTGAATGGCGATGTTGATTAAGTTGGTCTTCGTAGAATTTTTGCGAGATATTGTCTAAAAGTTGAACTGTGTTGAGTCGAGTGATTCGGGCGGCTCTAAACAACGAGGTCTTGAGAGCTGATGAGGGTGAAATGAGGTGAGAACGGAGCCGCGCCTCAATACGAGGGAGGAGGGGGGGCAGGGGATCCCGAGAAAACCCGCGGACCAGAGGCACGATTCTCAGGGATCGAACAAGGTTTCGTTTCGGTGGGAGGTGAGCAGTCTAATCGCTCCGCCACCAATATACCGTCTCAACGTAAGCGTAGGAGGATACCCAGGTGAGACATCGTCGGAACCAAGCGCGAATATTCTTTATGCCCGCACCTATAGGCCGTTCACGGTAAAGTGAGCACTTTTTGAAGCTGTTTCATCAGACAAAATAACTAATAAATACGTTTCATTGTGGCTTCGGACTTTTCGTTTTGGATATGGTGAATGTATACACTGTGCTTATTACTCACACGAAAATGTTTACACGAACAAATGGCGGAAGGATATAAATTGGTCGAAAAAAAAAAAAAAAAAAGCAACTAGGACTTCAGAAGTGCTCACGTCACCGTGAATTTCCTATATGTGTGACGCATTCTTTTGTCGGGCATGCAACACGAAACACGGCATTCGCCCTTGCGCAACGAGACACGTCCTCGGGGCAGTTGCGAAGTGCACGACAAAGGCGAGAAGGCGGCAGTTGAAACCTCGGACGAAGGCTGGTGACCCGTCGTAGTCCTACCCGGCAACAGGAAGATGTAGGGTCGAAACTCTACATCGCGAGGAGGTGTGGGTTCCTACCCCCCCCCCTCTCCGGACGAGCAATGAGGACTTTGCCTCCCCCCACCGACCACAAACGGGGCTTAATGGTCTTATTGTGTACCTGCTGCAAGAGCGGACGGAAATATAAGGTACCCCGCTGGCCTAAGCCGCGCCGCGCATCCTACACGGAGACTCATTACCGACGCTGGTAATTATTCGCATACAGACGCACCAACAGAACAATGCACCTACCACAAACTTTCCTTCAGATGAGAGCATGTTCTCGTTCCGGGGCTCTGCCCCTTCCGACAGATATCGCCGGGTATTTCGCCAAACCTACGCTGTGCAAAAAATTTTCCAAACTCGAGCCGGAGCGAAAGAAATCTTGGGGTATATAGGCTCTTCACTGTAAAGTGAGCACTTTTGACGCCCCTAGTTACTTTTTCCTTTCAGCCATGTTTTATCCTTTAACCATCTTTTTAAATAAATATACCTATACGAGTAATACACATGTTGTGTATATTTCACCGCACTCGGAAGTAAACTTTTAAGGCTAAAATAAAACGTGTTTATTGACTATTATTCCAAATGAGAGAGCTTTCAAAAGTTCTCACGTCAGTTCATTTCACGGTTACTTCCAACTTTTCTGAAGCCCTGTTAACGTTCTACTTCCAGGATATTCTTCCGCCACATGCAAACAAAGCTTGACGGAAGGGACACCGCACCGCATTCGTGCGCACTCAGTGCAATAATATTTTGCATTAGAACTATTTCTTACTAGGCACTGCCGACACACCTATTTTCTCCCTCTTTTATTCTTATTAAAATTGTAAATAAAATTTTATAATTTATATATAAAACATAAGTAGAAGGTCAATAAGATACTTTTACGTTAACACAAGTATAAAACGCTTGTAATATACGACATGTTTCGGAAATAACCATAAGCACGTCATACGTGGGGTGAATTTTCAAAGGTTTAATTCAAAAAGTGTGGAGAAACTGCGAATAACTATACAGTTTTTTCCATGCTGGGCAGATTGACTGTCAGCGATGTTAACTTGCGTGAACATTGGAAGGGCGGAAAACACCTCTGTATCCATGGCAACAGCTGTAAACAGCACTGATTTCAGAACTGTCTACAATGTGCCCTCGATGGTGAAACAGACTAAAGGTTGTTCACAATAAAGTGAGCACTTTAGAAATGAACCTTAGAAAAAAAAGTCACTGTCCCTGCATGCATATATTTTAATACGCGCACTGAGTGACATTCGCCCAGTAAAGTTGGCAACGATAGATAAAGTAGTTCCATGTCTTAACGTCGAATAAAAAGTGTTAGGCAACCATTTGTGATATATTAAAACTATTTCTTTCGCTTTCTGTTTTTTTTTTTTCAATACATCGAAGTGTAAAAATGAGCATACCTGTAAAGTATTTACTATCTTAATAATTTCACAGTTTAATTTGGCCGACAGATGAATAAAGTGACTATAGGAATGATAATTTTACATAAGGTGGAGGAATACACAACGTGTATACAAGTAGATCTTAAGCAGGGCTTTCAGAAGTGCTCATTTTACCGTGAACAACCTATATAGTGTTACCACCTTCAGCCAACAGATGGCAGTACCTCTGGTCAATAATATATACGTATAATTTATCTAAATGTTGCGATAACAGTATACCTAACCAACTCTGAAACGTTAATTTTTTTTTTTTAATCTCTGATAGTGTTTATTCTACTCAGGTTCGAAAGGTTAATGATAACAATCTGACAAACGAAATTGCCATCGCCAGATAGCAAAGGCGTTGCACGTGTAGGCTTAAAGGATTTTCTGCGTTTTGTATATACAACCAAGAGAATGATTGCAATTTTCATAAAAATAGATACATTCTGTAAAATCTTTCGATCTGTATTGTGTTAGAACCTATACGTGAATAATAAACCTGGTCTTTCACACTGAAGAGAAATTCGACTAAACAAGTCCACATATTGTTTGTAAAACTGATTTTGTAGAACGTTGGCTTACATAGTTCTTGTTTACGACTGCCAAACACTCTTGTAAACACATTTGGAGGGCATCCATTATAGTTACAAACATAGTTAAGTATTAAAATTGTAGCAGAAGCGTCCTCTTTTTCGAATACAAGCCCGTCTTGCAGCGAAAATTTTCCCGTGTACAAAATCTTCCATAATGAATCTCATTTTGTTCCCCTATCTGGGCAGAATAAACTTTATCTCTGGTAAGTTTTTTTTTTTTTCGTATCGACGATCAATGTCGTAGACAAAAGATGAGATATAACAACTTACGTCATCTGCAGACGTCAACAGAGCTGACTCATCCATCATCGATATATAGAGATAGATGAATTTCGCGAGTTCATTTCAAGACAAGACAAACGTCAAACACGTGTACACTGAAGTCACCTTTTCAATTGGATAACAGTTAATTAGACACGCCCTGGACGACTCTGAGCCAACAGCAGACTAGCAAGGAAAACAAGTGGCGAGTGTCTTACTGCCAGGTGAGTAGTAACACTGGCTACGGTGTGGGTCAGCAGGTAATGAACAAATACGTGAGTCTCGAGTGTACACAGGACTGTGGAGCCTAGCCAGCAGGTCATTGAACTCGCGAAATTTTCCTATCCCTACCAATAGAATTGCGGAAATCGTACGGTCAACAGTGTCATCGTTTACGTTTGAATTTTCAACTCAACAATCCTTTTATTAGAATAAATACTTTGGCTAAGTTAAATATGTAAACTTACCTTAATTCCAGCCCATGTTGTCTTTGATAGCGCCGTTGGCAAAGAGAGACGCTCCAATTTCGGAACACGCAGAGTGGAACGAATGTTAATGTGAATTAATAACAACGCCGCGTAATAACGGCAGGCTGATCAACGGGCGACTTGCGAACGAAACTAAACGTATAGAAGTGGTGATTGCTGATTGCTTGCTCGTAGTTTCGTTCAATTTCAATGGACGAATTAAATTACATGCTCCCAGCAATGTTGACAGCGATAGTTCATTGTTAGACGTCTTGACGGCATATTAAGAGCATAACGTTCAACTTTATGGACGTGGAATACTTTCATTTCGTTTTTTTATTAAGAATATACGAGTAAAAATTGGCATTAAGCAAGTTACTTATATGCCTAAAAACGTTACAAGTTACCTTGTTTGTTGCGTGAGTTATCGGTCGATCGGATCAGTTTGAACCATGGTAGGAGAAAAAACTACACAGGAAAATATCAAGACCATAGGAAGTTTTTTTTTAACCGCGAACTGCTTTTAATAAAAATTATCTTAAAATATTTGTATACTTCATTTGTAATTTTTGTCCTAGCCTTGGTTAGCCTTCAAGCAATGAATGTAAAAAAAAAAAAAAAAAAAAAAAAAACACACACACTTCAGATTCTGCCATGCCCAGATGTAAAGCCATAGCTTTGTTGCTTTCTGAAAAACCACAGCCGACATTAAGACATACATTTAATAACTTGAAGAAATAAATATTATTGTTTCTAAATGTTAAATTTTGGCCTATTTTAACACTGTGTCTTCTCTCTCTCTCTCTCTCTCTCTCTCTCTCTCTCTCTCTCTCTCTCTCTATCTATCTATCTCTCTCTCTCTATATATATATATATATATATATATATATATATATATATATATATATATATATATATATATCGCTAAGCACTTCTTAAAATTAATTAATGCTCCTCGTTTTTCAATATTTTTTTGCGCATTACTTATTTTATTTATTGGTTCCAACAGCTGTCTCTTTGGTTTTTGAGTGAAATTATTTAAAAACAAGTAGATGCAGTAATTCCATTTTCTTTTGTGGACGATACTCCAATACGTAACGTTGAAAATATGGACATGAAGGGTGTCCATCGCACATAACCAAAAGAAAAAAAAAATTCTAATAGACGTCATCAACATAAAAATAAAACTCGAATAACAATCTCGATCTCTTCCGCTGCTTGGGAAACATATCCAGGAATATTTCTTAGAGGTGATGAAATTTTGGTCATATTATATTGAGTGCTCGGAGTCCTGGAGTGCCATTTACCCGCTCTTAATTACCTGCTCTGAAGTATTCGTTAACGACCGCTGAGCAGAGCCGGAAGTGCCAGGTGGGTCGGTTGGAAGTGGAAAGAGGGGAGTTTACCGGAGAAGGGGCGAGGAGGGGTGGTTGTGGGAGGGGATAAGCTATTACGTCGTCAGCGCGCTCGCGGTGATTTCTATCACGAGCGATAAAGCGCCGCGTTCCGCTGCACAGCCGGGTTGGTGTCAAAACTGTTTTGAATAAACATGGCAATGGCGTGCAGGATGTGGCCCACCCTCCTCCCGCCCCTCGCCTCTCCTCGTCAACCTGGAAATTATTTCTTATCCGACAGTGAGCTAGTGCCTTCGTGCACGTGTAATGTTTGCGTATCGCCTTTCCGCGCGATCCGTATCTCATCGTCGTCTCCTTGATGTGTGTTAATGCGACGTGTTATTAAAAACGTGTCGGGAAATCTGAAGGTGTCAGGTTACAAAACTGGCGTGACGTCCTGAATCGCATCATAATTTTCATATCTTGTCACGCTCGGGTGAATTCGCCAAGGGTGCCTGCCGCGAGTCACTTGAGAAAGAGTGGAGTGGAGGCTTCCCGAAAGCCCTGCTACGGATCTACTTCATGCATCCTTCCTTCCACTCGCAATATTAACATTGCCATGGGCATGATCACTCTATTCTTGCGCGATCCACGTGAAATGTTTGAAATTGTTAAGCTGGGTTCACAACCATTTGTCGCACCTGTTCTTCCGGCCGTTCGTCGGTAATCCGTCGGTTCTTTCGTCCGTCAATTGAAAGCGACTCGCAACAATCCGTAGTCCATCGATCCGACTGACCAGAAAATGTTCAGTGTTACCACCCACCAACACGAACTTTCTCTCGCAGGGACAAATGTTTTTGATGAATGTCATTAATATATTCTCATTTCCTTGACATAATTTATCAGCATTTCCTCCGAAAATCTGCAAGTCATCTTTGAGTTCAATTCAAAGGTGAAACGTAAAAAAGTAAACAACTTCACTGCCTTGTGTATTTGAAAAGGAAAATATTGAGACAAATAAACAAGTGACTGTTTCCCGACAGCTACGCTCAAGGAACGGTATTACAAGGCGGTGGACTATCCGTCGGTCCGTGAAAAGTTAACGTTTGAGACAAATTTGACGGATTGACGGATAGAAAAAAAAAGTTACCCTGCGATTGGTCGAAGATCACGTGACCGACGGACGGACAATTGAATGATGAAAAGGATTGTTGTGAGTCCAGCTTTAGAAATGTAAAAATATCACCGATTTTCAAATTTACACATTAATATGTATGCCACAAGATATAATAACTTTATTTGCCATACATTTTTTTTTCATTTACACTCGTCAATACGTCAAGTATTAAGAACTACTGTTTTTGATTAGCTGTCAACTTAACTGAGGTAAATGATTCAACAAACACTCGGGCACATCTTTTGTATAGGCTGTTCACTGTAAAGTGGGCACTTTTTAAGGTCCTCCCAACAAGTATTAACCACTAATAAATATATCTTATTGCAGCCTCAGGCATTAAATTTTGAGGGCAGTTAAGTGTATGCACTGTGTTTATTGGTCGCATTGCAATGCTCATATTAAAAAGCAGCAGGAAGATGGAAATTGAATGAAAGGAAAAATTTTGAAGCGCCTAAAAAAAGTGTTCACTTTACCGTGAACAGCCTATAACGAGTATACACATAACAGTCAGTCATATGACCATGACACTGCATAAAGGCTGTTCACGATAAACTGAGGACTTTTGCAATCAACCTCAGAAAAAAGTCACTGCCTCTGCTTGCATATATTTTGACTGGCGCACTGAGTGGCTTGCGCCCAATAAAGTTGGTAACGATGTAGGAAAAGTAGTTCTATATGTTAACATCGAAGAAAAAGTCTTAGGTAACCATCTGTGATAAGTTAAACTATTTCTTTCAGTTTCAGTTCTTTTTGAACCACCAAAGTGTAAAAATGAACAGATTTTAAAATATTTAGTTTTCTGATTATTTCACAGTTTCACTTGAGCGACGCATGAATAAAGTGACGAAACCAGTGGTAATGTTGATTTTAAATAAGACGGGAGAACACCCAACGTTCATACAAGTAGATCTTAAGCACGGCTTTCAAAAGTGTTCGTTTTACCGTGAACAGCCTATATCAAGGTTGCAAAGGAGGAGAAATGAAATAAAAAAATCGAAAAAACATAAAGGTTTCATGAACTCCACACAATCTAATGTGGTTATGCATAAATTCTGTGGAAGATGATGTTTATAGAGTTCTGCGCCACAGCAGGCTCTGAAGTACCTTAATGGAATACTCAGAATTTCATGAGAAAGTTCTCGAGAACTCTCAACGACAGGAAAAGACTGAAAACCAAACTCAAGTTTCAATAAGCCCTTAAATACACAACTAAAGAAAGGACTTGAAAACAATTCTTATGCCGAAACAACATAACCCCCGACAAGCATGACACGACATTAAAACTAAACAGCTAATGAAGCGCAAGCTAGATCTGACGTAAGCCCGGCGAATTCTGTCGCCTGACCAACAATTTTGGATTAGGAATGATTTCTATTTTCTACGTGTCGTGCGGTACGACGCACAAGAGAGTACGACCTTCCAAAATGAAATTGTATGGCAAGCTTACACTACAATGGCAAATACGCAGCCTAAAAGGGGGGGAAAAAAATTAATTACTGTATCTCGGCCCTAACGCTTAAAAATAATAATTTTACTTCTGTATGCATTAGCGATAACACTTTGTCACCATCACGTACTCCAAATTTCCCTCTCGTCCACCGCCTTTGAAACTAGTCTAGCGGAGCCTATCAGCGCCTTCTAAATAGTTAGGTAAAATGCCGAGAGCGTCGTGTCGGTTCTGTCGTGCCAAGCTGTAATTCAAGCAGTCACAGTGAAACTTTAATTGTAGTGTCGTTGCTGCTGTTTTCGTCGTGTCGTGTTTGGGTTTGTCGGAACTATGTGATTCCTGCTTCAGGCATATCCGACTGACAGCTTGACTCAAACGTTCGTGAGGGGCTAAGTTAGTGTGCTCAACTGAATTACGTGCGTGATCACGAAAAAAAAAAAAAAAAACCTTAATAGAGTCAGAACCGTGGTGGCTGAGCGGTTAGCCTGCTCACCTCCAATCTCTGATAACAGGGTTCAATCTCCGGCCGGGTCACTCCTAGATTTTCGTATGTGGGAATCGTGCCAGAACGATGCCGCTGGTCGGCGAGTTTCCTCGGGGATCTCCCGTTTCCCCCCGCCCTTTCATTCCAGCGCTGCTCCATACTTCACCCTCATCGGCTCTCAAGATATCGCTGTTAAGGGCCGCCCAAATCTCTTCACTCATTTAACAGAGCCGTGCTATAAGTGAGGAATCAAACGACCGTGACATCATTTCAGGGTGTTTCCAAAGTACCTCTTTGGCCTGACGTTTCGAAATACAATAGTATAACGTTTATTATCGACTAAAAGCGAATGTGTAAAAATAGATAGGCCCTACGTACCATCTGCTAAGATGTAAGAAATATTTTTTGTAATATTTATATAAGTTTAATTATTAAAAAAAAAAAAAAAAACTTGTTTATGGTAGTATGGTAGTACCATATTTCTGGACTGATTCAAAACAACGCTGAAAAAAAATATTCTGTGGTGGCCACAAAATTATTTTGTTGGTATTCACCCTGCAAAATTTTTTGTGGTGTACACAAAAAATTTTGTAGCTGCCACAATATAATATTTAGTGGGCACTAAACTTTTGTGGCCACTAGAAACTTGTTTTCAGGCAGCTACAAAAATGTTTGCGTACACCACACAAAAAATATGGGAAGGTGAATGCCAACAAAATATTTTTGTGGACACCACAAAATATTTTTTTTGTGAAGATATCATTCAATTATTAAACTTAAGCATTTGCGACTGTCTGGGTTGCATAGTGTTTTAAATCCTGTTTTTTTTTTTTTTAACGATACAATTAAAAGTGCTCTCAGTGTGTTAACCTACAAGAAAAGACACCACACCCCAGACAAGGATGGAATATTATTTTTGGATTCCTCCGACTACGATAGGATCCTGTATTGAACTCTGCTGAAGATTTTTCATCAATAACACGGTAGGGTCACCGTTGAAAGTCCCATATACACACGCATCAGTACGATAACACTGCACGCCAGTTCACGGCCCTGCACTTAGAGGCGATGGCACACCTGTAGCGCGAGCCGGTGCAACCCTTATAGATCCCGCGCTTCTCGGCAAAACAAAATAGAAAAACGATTCAAGCAGGCTGTACCATTAAGGGTCCTGTGTACTGAAAAGTTTTCTGTGAAATCGTTGTTTGCGCGTAAACGCGTGTCTCGGTAAGTAAAAGTTATGGAAATACGAAGTTCTGGCAGAAAGGATTTTTAAAAAAACTATTGTCTATGTCCCCATATTTTTATATTTTTACTTTTATCACATTAACTGTATTAATGGAGAAAAAAACTCGCGGAAGTGGTCAAATATTGCATTTTTAAGGCTTGCCTATGCAGTTTTTTTTAAGAGGTAAGATAAAAGTACGATTATACGGAGGTATTTTGATCTGTGGACTTTCATCGCGTGTAATAAAATTACACTGTTATATATCTAATTTACGCAGTACAGCGTTACGACGGAAACACTGCACGCCTTGCGCGTAGGAGCGATGAGGTGCTAGAAGTGCGTGTTAGTGTCGCCCGTATCGCTCCCTCGCTTCTCGACCTTGGACGCGCAGCTACATAGTCCCCTTAAGGCAGGGTTCCCCCCCCCCCAATGTTTTATGCTATACTTGGCCGTGTATTATTTGGCGGAATTCTCCTTCGGGACATGTCAAACGATGGTCTCGTGGTAAAAAAAAAATTGGAATAAACTCTTTGAAGTCCGACCCATTGCCAAGTTACCAGCGGGCAGTAACGACACAGGTGCGTATACAGGGTGTCGTGGATCAGGAGGGGGGGGGGGGGAAGTTCGTTTTCAGAAGGCTTTTTCCCGAGCGCCCAAGTGTGTAAGACGAGACTTTTCGATTTTTGCAAGCGATAAAAACGCCGCCACTTAAATCATCCGTCTCTCGACAGTCCATCAGCCGATCCATGTGAGTAATGACACACGGCGAGGGTGTGTGTGTGTACGAGCAGGGGTTGTGAAGTGGCCGAGGGAGGGTGGTGGCTTTAGAAGCGAGGGAGGGTGTCCGCTGTACAAGGCTGAGTTTTATTAATACTCACACATATGATTCTAATCCTCCCTCCCCCTGTGCCCAGCCCCTCGGGCCTGGCTTCATCTGGGGGGAGAACCCCCCCCCCCCAACCTTTAGCTCTGTTTACAATCCTAGAAAACACATTAACACTCTGTATTCAAGAGAGCAGATTTGACAAAATGAAGTATGGAACTTTCAATCACCTCCGGCGGGGAAAAAGCACGTATATCCCGTCGCGCGTGCTCAAATACTTTGTAAAAGGAAACTGCAATCAAATCCGATGCACACATATGATAAATTAAGAATGCGCATCAGGATATAAATAATTTTCAAGACACCATCGAAAATAACATTCGTCTTGATAGCATAATCCGTTTGATATAGACTGTTCGCGATAAAATGAGCACTTTTGAATGCCGCGCTTAAGATCTACTTCTAAGCACGTTATGTATTCTTCCGTTTTACATAAAATTAACATTGCCATGGGCCTCACAACTTTATTCAAGCGTCATTCAAGTGAAACTGTGAAATTATTAGAAAAGTAAATATTATACAAATCTACTCATTTTTACGCTTCGGTGCATTAAAAAAACAGAAAGCGAAAGAAATAATTTAAGTTATCACAAGTGGTTACCTAACACTTTTTATTCGACGTTAAGATATGGACCTACTCTCCATCCACCGTTACCAACTTTACTGGGCGCATGTCACTCAGTGTGCCTGTTAAAATATACGCAGGCAAAGGCAGAAACATTTTTCTAAGGTTGATTTCTAAACTGCTTACATTATCGTGAACAGCCTTTATGAACTCGAACCAAGCTTTTCTTAATAAACCAGCAAGCTTTGAATAATCCTGAATCCAAAATACTTTCCACACGACCATACTGCAGCGAACTTGATATGTAAGGTATTATTCACTCTACCTGCTGTCCTGTCAATTATTCATTATAGTCAATTCGCGGTTACTTCCAACTTTTCTGAAGCCCTGCCTAAGTTCTATTTTCAGGATATTCCTCCGCCTCATGCAAACCGAGTGTATAAAATTACACCAATGGAGCGCACCGTAATCGTGCGCACCCAGTGTAATATTGTACACAAAAACCCTGTTACATTACCAAATTTTCGCCTTCGGATATATTTGACAATAAAATCTGAAGACAAAATACGGCCATCAAAGTTTTCCTTCCGACAAATTTTATCAAATAGTCTAGAATGTGTTTCTAAATCTGTCACGCTATCAAAATTTTTTTACTAAGAGAATATAAATTTAATTATTTTTACAAAATTATTTTCATAGCGAGATAGTGATTTTGTTTTTCAATGCAGTTCATTACAGGAAGAAATGTAAGGAATGTTGTGATAAATTTTCTCTTCTTTACAGAACTAAAAATTTATTTATCCAAAGATTTTTCCTGCACAATGAAACTTAATGTCTCTGAGTTCGTAATATTATGTGTAGTATTCTCTTAAAATAGCACTCATCACCAGACAGCGTGTACATAAATTAATTCTCTTCATAAGGTACTTCGCTTCCAGCAATTGTTCGTTATCTTAACGTTTTCTAGCGTCCATGTTCGTCGGGCACATTTCTGATTGGCTGAAACTGTCAAACATAAAAGTAATCTTAGAACCGGTTCATCTTCAAATGTTTGGTGGAAACTGAAGTTACCCAACTTTCTCAGACAAATATGGCTGCGTTTATGACGGTTCAATGACGTCATAACTGTCCAACTTTATTTAACCAAACTTACTGGAATCAGTTTGACGGAAAAATTGTACAGTGTGACAGAGGCTTAAGCAGTGTTTCTCACTAGGGAGTATTACCAACACACCCGTTTTCTACCTGTTTCATATTAATCGTAAATTTAAAATATTAGAATTTGTAAATAAAATATAGGCTAATAAATAGTTCAATTTAAAAAATTTGTTCTTTTTTTCTTAAAACAAGATATAAAACACTTGTCGTAAATATAAAATTTAGGAAACAGCAGATACGTCATACATGGGGTATTTTTTCAAAGGTTTAATCCAAAACGTGTGTATAAACCGCGGATAGTCTATGCATGAGTGTGATTTGAAATCACAGGAAGCTTAAGTGGGATTTGGCCACTAATTAACCCATTCAGTCAGTGTCCTGTACCTAGAAAGTTGCACAGCAAATTTCTTTAATGATCCGCAATGTACACGTCACAAAGCCGCATCCTATAAAGTACTTCCCTCAAGTGTGGGAGTTATAGTTTCACCGTTGAGGGTATATTTCCTAGTACCAGAGACAACTGGTGCTGCCAGTTAACGCGAAACACGAACACATTTTTATTGTACCCGACACATGACAGAGTTTCGTACAGGTAAAGGCTGTTCACGATAAAGTGAGCACTTTTCAAATCGACCTTAGAAAAAATTCATTGCTTCTACGTGCGTATATTTTAACGGGCTCACTGAGTGATGCACAGTATAGTTAGTAACGATAGTGAGAAAGTAGTTCCATATCTTAACGTCGAATAAAAAGTGCAAGGTAACCATTTGTGATAACTTAAATTATTACTTCCGCTCTCTGTTTTTTTTTAAATGCATTAAAGTGTAAAACTGAGCAGATTTGTAAAATATTAATTTTTCTAATAACTTAACAGTTTCACTTGCTACTGACGCGTGAATAAAGTGATGAGAGACCCTTGCCAATGTTGATTTTGCATGCGCTGTAAGAATATATCAACAATTTGCATACAAGTAGAACCTAAGCAGGGCTTTCAAAAGTTCTCATACTACCGCGAACAGCCTATAGAAGTACAGTTCCGAACAGAAATGTTGTTTGCTGCAACTTAAAAAAATTATATTTATTTGGGACTGAAAGGTTAGAGTAAACTTCAAGCAACCCTATTGTGTGAGGATTTGTTAGTCTTACCTCCAGTGCAGATTATCAGTTAGCATAAGATTTTCCTTAAAAAAAAGCTTTAAAATTACTTAAAGCTTAAAATCAAATGTGTAATATTCTCATAATTAATTAATTTGTAGTTTTCGGTGGCCTGTTGACATTAGAGCTACAAAAAACAAATACAATTCAAATTTAAAAAATTTTTGTAGTCTCGTTTAATGAAAATTATGGTATCAGTATTTCAGAATAACAATAAATTTTATATGTATATCCAATATCCTATAGTTCTGTTCATATATAATTTTTATATGGCACAGAAGGACTTAATTTTTATTTCACAGGTTTTACAATAATTACAAAAAGCATTATATAATTTTCCTTCCAATAATAAGTTGCGCTGTCATTAATTTTTCGCTGTAGGACAAGAGTACGCAAGCTCTGTAGTGACAGCAATGTGCAGGAGGAAAATTAAATGTTTAAGGGGGATTTTACAGGGGGGTCAGTTTTAGCAGGAGGGGTGTGTGCCGGAAAGGAGGGGTGTTCAGATAAATTGACTGAAGTATAAAGCGTATAATATCTGCCCGATTATCTCGCCGAGTAATCAAAGCGAGTGTTTTTTTTTCCCCTTCCTCCAATGCCCGATCCCCTTTGTCCCCAGACAGTTTTTCGCATTAAGATTTACCACGTGCACCATAAATGCAATTTCACACATAGTTGTATCGAGACATCCAGCGCCATATGTCGTTCAGAGTTACATACCCATTGAGCAGTACAGATGCCTAGCTTCAATTTTGTCACATACAAGTTCAGTGTGCTGTCAAAACGAATTTAAAGTATATCTTGTGTTGATATAACATCAGGTCCAAATTCTGCTTAGTATATTACACATTGAAGTCAGTGATATTTTGCAAAATATTGTGCAGCATATTTAAAAAAAAGTGTCTGCTCGTTTTGTGATTCAATATCAGGTTATATTTTGAACAACCAAACATATTTGCAGAGGAATCGTACACGTTCGGAATAAAGTAGCAAAATACTGATAAGTGCAGAAAAATAGAAAGCAGTTGACAGTGAATATGGAAAGCAAATGAGAATCTGCACCCAATACATTGCCATATAACAAGCAGCGTACTGTTACCACGACAAAACACTGTCTCTTGTCATAATACCAACATAGCAAAATAATTAACCAGTAGAGAAAGAATCGCGTTGTCAGTCATCACGATAGACACCATCATCCTATATATATATATATATATATATATATATATATATATATATAATATATATATATATATATGCACGTCAGTGTCGCTTGTCTTTTGGCTTGTGTGATAATGAGGATTATGTTTCCGTTTTGACTTGGTTGAAAATGATTGGGTATTTCTATAATTAGCTGTTTCGCATGTGGCCAAAGACGTCGACGTTGTTACAAAAGAAAAGTGTAGCACAATGACAAATCAATACAAACGCAAGCGAGTTTCAGTTTACTCTGTCTTCAAATAATGACGCAAATGTTTCGTATCTCTATTAAACGTACATGTATTTACTTCCACAGGCCCTTAAGAATTGGCGCTTATCGTCCACTTTTTGGGGCAGCAATGTCTTCGAGTGGAGTGGAGAGATTTGGACAGTTCTTGACATCGAGGACCTGAGAGCCAATGAGGATGAAATGAGGTGAATATGGAGCAGCGCCGGAATTGAAAAGCGGGGGGGGGGGGGATATCCCCGAGAAAACCAGCCTACCAGCGGACATCCTTCTGCACAATTCTCACATGCAAAAATCCGGGAAAGATCCCGCCGAGAATTGAACCCGATTCGCTTCGGTGGGAAGCCAGTAGTCTGACCACTACACCACCGCAGCTCCAATGTCTTCGAGTCTACCGTGTGTTATTTTGCATAAGTCATAAAATGAGACTTGGCAAATTTACGAATTCATTGGGAACAAACATGGCTTCAAACATTAGTAAGTTTGTACCTTTCTCGCAATTGGTCCTTGACTTAGTTCAGAGATCCTCGAAGACATTGAGACAGTAATAAACAAGCAACAATATATAGACTATTCAAGGTAAAGTGAGCACTTTTTAATGCACTCTCATTTGGAATAATAGTAAGTAAATATATTTTATTTTAGCCTTAGACGTAAACTTCCGAGTGTAGTGTAACATATGAAAGTGTTTGTTATCTACATAGCATTATTTGTTTTAAAAGGTAGTCGAAGGATAAAAAATGGCTGAAAAGAAAAGTAACTAGGCCCTCAAAAGTGCTCACTTTACCGTGAACAGCCTTTATCTCACTGTGATAACAAGCAACCTACAAGCAATTGAACGAAATTTAATTTTTTAATGTATACCACTGCAGATATTTGTTACATGTAGCAGAAAAATTAAATTTGACATAAAATACACAGATAATAAATAAAATAATAACAAAGCGCGCCAAGGTTATCTGTCGCCAACTGACATGAGTTCCGCAGAGGGAGTTGAGTCAACTATCACAAGTGGGGAGATGACAGCATCTTGGGTTGGGTCGGTTTCCACTTGTGCAGATGTGTTATCATACAGCAGTTGGTCAGAGTTTTCGCTGGTATAATGGAAGAACATTTCCCATTTATGGATGTTAATGCCTTGACATAGTGGACTGCAGTGGTTGATGACTAGCTGGAAACCAAGCGAACATCGCCCGTTTGAATTGGCCGACCAGATCCCTCGATCTCATATCTTTCAAGAATGCTTAAGACGCTATCGGACGCCATTATGCAGGGTGTCAAATACATCCACGGACTATCTTGGAGCTTCGAGTTGCTGCGGCATAGAAATGGGACTCCATAACTCAAGGAGTGCTCGACAATTTTGGTCTCAAAGTGGGAGCCCCTTGTAATAAAGGCTGTCCACGATAAAGTGAGCACTTTTGAACTCAACCTTAAAAAAAAATCACTGCTCATACTGCATATATTTTAACGGGCGCACTGAATGACATTCGCCCAGTAAAGTTGGTAACAATGGATGGAAAATAGTTCCATATTTTAACGTCATATTAAAAGTGTTAGGTAACCATTAGCTATAACTTAAATTATTCCTTTCGCTTTGTAGTTTTTTTAAGGTATCAAAGTGTAAAAAAGAGTATATTTGTGAAATATATACTTTTCTATTAATTTTTAAGTTTCACTTGACTGGTGCACGAACAAGGTGATAAAGCCCATGGCAGTGTTAATTTTATATAAGGCGGGATAATACACAACTTGCATTCAACTATATCTTAATCAGAGCTTTCAAAAATGCTCATTTTTCCGTGAACAACCTTTAATTACATAGCTGTCCGTCATATTGACTCCCTACCACTTCAGTGGTTCTGCATAGGTTGTTATAAATTTACATAGATTATTATTTCTAGACGAACTTTTGAATGTAGTATGGAAAAAAAATTTTTTTTTCGAATGTCTTCTGATGTGATGTTGAAGTAAACTGATACAACTTCTCATGTCTATGGATGTGCAATTGATTATTTTTTACTAATGAAATCATAACGTACACCGTTTGATCTACTTGGAAAGAGAAGTCGAAACAACACGAAGAAGACATTAGATGCAAGGGAATCAATTACACATGTTAACCACGCCGTTATTAAGCCGGGATGATCACTTGACGAACTCTGTTAATAAATGGGAACAGAGCAAGAGCGCATTAGGGTACGAAAGAAAGCTTAATTTGGGGCGTGCCCTCATTCGGAAGCAATGCATTGCTCCCAGCAGTATATTCCACCATTATTCCTCTAAGTGCCAAAGGAGTTCTTCTAGAGTTTGTGGTGTCACTGATACTGTAAGAGAGGGCGTCCTACCTGATCCCATACATGTTGAATTGGCGATGCGTCCGATGCCCTCGCAGACCAAGGTAATAGTCCGTAACTCGTAGAGCTCGATGACTGTGGTATGCGGACGAGAATTATCGTGATGCAGATGAGTACGCCATGTAAATTGTTGAAGACGGGGACGTGCGACATCAGCAACATATCGGTGGCTTCGCGGGGCGAAACGAAAAATAAAACCAAGATATTTCTTAAGTCGTAATTGGCAGCCCGGACCATAATACGAGGTGCAGAAGTCGTAGCATATAGGAATATGCGCTTGATGCTGACACTCGACTCTGCGGTGCCAGGTCTGTAAACGACCAGAGTCAGAGCGATGCCGTTCTTCAGGCGCTCTGTGCACCCCTGCAAACGTGCGGCACAATAACGTGGAGTCAAAGACGGTCGGCGCGGAAGACGCCATGACTGAGTCCACCCTCTTTCAGTTGCCGGTGGAAAATCCTCTGGGAAACTGCGTTCCGTTGTGCAGACCTCACAGATGCGCGAATCCCTGATGATGTTGCGTTGCATTCGACTTCTGCACTTCTTCTGATGTATTGTCCTCGCGTTCTGAAGTTCGTCGTAACGAGCCACGGTATTGCACGAGAAAGGCCTCCTTGTATCCACGTATCAATACAATGTAGCATAGCGCTCACAGCACGGCCCGCATGATATTGATGCAGCTCCCACTATAAGAATTCGTCCAGAAGCCGCCACCTGTTGGTCAGTCGCCCGTTAGCGAGAACGAGACATAGTCGGAAACTGACTTTTCGTTAGTTATTGAAGGTCCTCATATCTCCACGGCCAGACACACACAAGTATAGAGTGATGTCAAAAGCGTTCGGCTTGACCAACAGCAAATTTTCACGGGCAAATGATGACGGACCATGACTGCTTCGGTTCGGGTGATGCACGGTCTTTCGTTCTCCGCAGATGCAGGGAACATTGTGGGTGCCATATCCCAATTTTTTTTTTTAAGCTTTATCTTGATCGCTGGCAGCAGTTCAGGCATTCACAAGTTGCTCGCTTACAAATAATCCATTTTTTAATTTGTACTAAAAGCAAGAATCATTCAGTAAGTTTTCTTGAAGCATGAGGAGAGGAGAGCATGTGGTGTGTGGCCAATAACTATGAATCATCTCTGCTGTTACACATGAAATTCATTGCTCGATCAGCGTATTTAAGAATGCAGATGTGAAACAGCCGCTTATTCCGTGAACGCCAGCCGCACACGCCAGAAAAATGGCGTCACTGGGCAGCAAATTGCTGGAATACCTTACTCCCCAGCTAGTACTAGGGTTGTTCGATAAATCAATATATCGATAATTATCGATATAAAAATAACATCGATTTATATGCCACTTTTAGATATATCGGTGTATCGACATTTCGATATTATTAACACTTTCAATATTATCGATATGTAGAAAATACTGAGTAACTGTTTGGAAAATTATCGTTATTAAATTTGTATGACATCGAACAGCCCTAGAGCGGCTGGTAGCCTTCTCGTCAGCCGGCAGCCAAGCCAATAGGGAACATTACGCAGCTTGCAGTAGCCAATCAGACACGAGGCCCGTTTTCAGGGGTCTGGTCTGAGGACAGGGGCAGACTCGAGGTCCAGTAACTCGCGTGATACTGGTATCTTCAGTCCTGTTATGGTTATGGTTCAGCGAGACTGTACTACTATAATTAACATGTCTGATTTAAGCTCTGTTTTTTAGTTTACAGATTATTTTCTAGGTGTGTTAGTTTTGCAGTGTTCTTCAGTTGACTGGGATTTTGTTTCTTGGATTCATAATTGCCTATGATAAATTAATCGTCATTCTCCATTATTTGACTTAGTTGTTTTATTTTCCTTCCGGTTTGTGTTGGTGCATTGTTTGATAATTCATATTGAGGCCACTCAGTAAAACATGTCAGATTTTATTATTATTTTTTTCTAATTCTTTTTATGTAGCGTCCTGTGTAATTTTTCATCTATCATAATCGTGTATCTGCTCACATCGATGCTAATTACAATTACAATTACAATTACAAATCACAAATCAACCTCAGAGTGCACAACCTACATTAGCTGCAAGGTATAAGAACGTTTGTAAACTCGCTTAATATTATTGTAAATTTGTTTCCTCACTTTACTAAACCAGGCAACTAATCACTGGTAAGTCAGTTTGCAGGTCCAAACCAACGTTTGTATGTATTTATAGGTAAATAGCCTCCGCAAAAAAATAAAGAAATATTTACAACTTGATTAATTTTATATTATTGTTATTTTCTGATAAACAGAACATGGTAAAATAAGCACTTTTGAAAGCCCTGCTTCAGATCTCCTTGTATGCACGTTGCGTATTCTTCCACCTTATGTAAAATTAACATTACCATGAGCCTCATCAATTTATTCATACGCCGGTAAAGTACAATTGTGCAATTATTAGAAAAGTAAATATTTTACAAATCTGCAAATTTTTACACTTCGATGTATTAAAAAACCAGAGAGAGAAAGAAATAATTTAAATTATCACAAATGGTTACCCAACCCTTTTTTTATTCCAGGTTAAGATATGGAACTATTTTCCATCCATCGTTACCAACTTTACTGCGCAAATGTCACTCAGTGTGCCCATTAAAATATATGCCTTCAGGGGCAGTGACTTTTTTCTAATGTTCATCTCAAAAGTGCTCATTTTATCGTGAGCAAGCTTTAGTAGAGCATTCACACGTTTTCAGTGTCTTAACTTTTACCTACGTATGAAATACTCCATCCTGAAAAAAAAAAAATCTCTGAATAATTTTTTTGCTTCCCCAAGCAGGCCGTCGTTAGACACCTCCTCCCGACTTCCCACCACGTGACGTTGTTTTGACGTGAAATTTGTCAGGCATTTTTTTTCCCCTGCCGATAAACAATGGAAGCTAGGGCCGACTCAAGGTGTGTGCGCCGCTATTGTGCCCGAGGATGGCACACTCGCGAGCACACCCACGCACGCCCAACTTCCGGGCCGAGGTCTGCCGGGGTAATTAATATCATCCACCTGTCCTCGAGAGGGCTGGGTAGTGTGGTATAAGCTGTGCACTCAATTCCCGTCCCGTGCGCGCGCGCTATGTTCTCTTTTAAGGGGGGCAGGTGCAAGTGAGGGCTGGCTTGCTCCAGCGTGGGCGCCGTCCCGCCTTAGGGCAAGGGCAACATGCACCCGTCGCTTCTCTTCAGGCTCCTGGGAGTAAGGGAGGGTCTACGATTGACTTGACAGAATAAAGGCTTGGCTACAGTCGCGTTGGCGTTACAATAACTCGTTGCAATAATTCATGAATCCATGGGGAGTAATCGCACTGGATACAATCAACGTAAAACGTTGCCGCGACGCTGAACGTCAAACGCAATTCGTTAAAAGTTGGCGAACGTTCAAGTCTTTGCCTATGACGTTTAATGCCAGCCAATCAGAATGCAAGACGACTCAAACAAGTGGAAACAAATTGTACAGACGATTGGCAACAGATGCCCCCAATATCGCCATTTGTTTATATTCTGTTAATGTTATATGACATCAATATATAAATGACGCAAAACGCATTAAAAAATAATGACGTGTAACTACTAAATCTGCGAAATCTTTGTTTACAAAAGTTTTTAAATTACAAACACAAACAGAAATACTTATATACATATATATACACATATATACACCTACTTTCATTTTATTTTTATTAATGTTAACGTCGATTATAGACATGCATGTTTTATTATGGTGACGTTTAACGTTTAACGTTTTGCGTCAAGTTAATTGCAGACGAGCCTTAAGTGTGCCGTGTGCTTATGATATGAATCAATGTGTTCAAGAGTACTGGTTTATGACTGTCGTGTGCGGGTTCTGACGGGTCGTGTGCGTTCTTGGCTTGACTTAAGATATCGTGATATTTTATATCTTGACTGCGAGTCAAAACAAGTAGCCAATCAGAGCACAGCGACAGTTGTTGTTGGCGGCAAACTGTATTTACAACTCCTATTTAGGTTATGTCGTATTGTGAAATCGTATAATTGTTTTATCGAGAGACAGTAACCTCTTAATTTCAAGAACATTTCATGGTCATGTTTCCTTTCGTGGAAGAGGTCAACGAATTTATTTTAATTAACCTTTTCAGATTTATTTGCGTAAGTACCCAATGTTGGCATCGGCTTCCCCTTCTATAAGAAATCACGAGTTTTTCAAAAATATTAAACAATCGGTAACCACAAAATAATTAAGTATATGTTATTAATCTTCACTCTTGTCTATTTTCCCAGGTCATGTCGTCTGCTTTCGTCTCCTACGATTATGATTGGCTAAACATGACAGTTGCTAATTAAATCATAAACTGCACAACTTATAACTCGTTAAGTACACGAAAAATAAGTACAATTCTTATATCTTCAGTATTTAATCGTAAACCCATCCTAAGGCGTGCAAAATCGAAGCTCATCGTCCGCCAATTCCTTGATGCCACCGGTGTACGGTGAAGATGATAACAGCTTATTTTGAGCGACGTAATTTTAGGACGAGCTAGATTCCAATTGCATGTACATTTTTGTAACGTTTGCAATTGGATCTCAGTTTAACAGATACGACAACGAGAACTCTGAGCCAATGATGTGCCTGCAAAGAAACAAGGACTGAATCCCGTGACACCATATTTCAGGGTAGAAATAAAAACTCATTTGGATGACTGCCAATGAACCAAAACCAGGGGCTCGAAAATACACACGACGGTGGTGTATAGCCTACAGGTAGTTTAACTCTGATAAGTTTCCTGTCCATAGTAACACAGGGCGAGTCCTTTCAAAGAGGCCCCGTGGGACATTATCGATGTCATCCCGCAGCATGTCCTCGCCCGTGCCTTTCACAACTTTTGGTGTCGTCTGCACACCTGCCTCGAGGTCAATGGCGGCCACTTCCAGTATCTACTATAGGTATTTTGCTGTCACGTTGAACTGTATTTCCTCATTCCCTCGCTCCGTTACACATATGTCCCACGGGGCATCTTATAAAGGACTCGCCCTGTATACGTCCTTAAAAAATACTGATGACCTTTCTGGCCAGGAATTGGATTGCGGACTACAGATACAAGGCATAAAGTTGAGTGTTGATGTTGACAAAGCATAAAGAACATTCAACATTACTTTTGCCAATGCCATTGTCTCCTATTATGCTTATTAACAAGAACATGTAATTTCGGGTTACCTCCCACCACGGCGATTCGGGTTCGCTCACCGGCGAGTTCACCCCCAGATTTTCGCATGTGGGAATCGTGCTGGAATATGCCGCTTGGCAGAGGGTTTCCTCGGAGGTACTCCCATTTCCCCCGCCCTCGCACTCCAGCGCTGCTCCATCCCAGGGTATCATTTCATGTCATGTCCGGGGATGATGGGCACCTGCGATGCCCCAACTTGAAAGCCCGTCATCAGGAGAATGTTGCCTCGCCCTGGGTGCACTCCCGGGACGATTTTTTTTTAGCTGTACGTGAAGAGATTTGTACGGCTCTTAACATCGAGGTCTTGAGAGCCGATGAGGGTGATTGAGGTGAGGATGGAGCAGCACCGGAATGAAGGGGTGGGGTACCCCGCCAACCAACGGCATCGTCCGGCGCGATTCCCACATGCGAAAATCCGGAGTGACCCGGCCGGGGATTGAATCCGGATAGCCTTGGTGGGAGGCGAGCAGGCTAACCGCTCGGCCATCGTGGCCCCCTTTTAAGCTGTAGCCTAACATATAACTTATGTTAAAGTTTGAGAGTTCTATGAAAAATAACATGAACACTCTAAAATCTTAATCAGTGGGAATTGCACTGTTTATATCAGTTTGCAGCACCTAGCATATTCAACAGCCAATGAATTTAACTGATTAATTAGTGGGAAAGTGACAATTTTACTGTACTTATAGAGTCAGTGTCATTTTTCACTAATTCATCAACCATTTTATTCACTGTGTTTTTGTGATTGGTTTTGACCGATGGATCAGTTAAACGTCATCTACCAAATCGTAGTAAAACTACGTGTATCAAATTCAATAACAACGCACACACACCAATAAAAAAAATTCATTATAAAATGTGAATTTAGTCTTTGATCGTGCCATTTTATGATGTAATATGAACATTCAGTCTTTCATTCCTTTTTACGTATTTCATTTTGTATTCACGTAATCATCATAACGCATTATTTGAATGTTTAAACTGCATTAAATGTGGTGAAGTGAGTACATTTATACGTAATATTTGTTTTAGCAAATCAAGCGTAACCAATTAAACTTAAAACAAAAAGAAGGGGCATACAATTTAAAACTAAATAGGCCTACTTTCGGCAAAGGAAAAAAATTACATAATGCTTTTTTTTCTTTGTTATCAAATTCGGTTTGGTAACGCAGCTGGTAAGTTAGCGATGCGCATGGTGCGGGACCAGTAGTGACTTTCAGTGATTCTAGTAGTTGAATTTCACTGCCGATAAGTGGTTTCTCACTGATTCGAATTTAGAGTATAAATTTAAAATTCTCACAGCTACTATCATTCAGTTTTGCAAACACATATTTCTCCTTTGTGTTACTTTTGACAGACTATTATTTCATCACAGCGAAAAAGAATGCTTTACGCCAAAAATCTAGAAAAAAATTATGAACTCTTTAACGATCTTAAGGTTGATGGTAAACTAAAATTTCATTATTTTATTTTCGTACAAAATAAAAGTTTTATTTGTTACATTTCGGCTTGTCAAAACCACAATTTTATTGTTCTCGAAAAGCACAAATAACAAAAACTTACTCCCTTACCGAAATTAAATAATTCACGTTGAAACAATATACCACGAGTTACTTTAAGAAATGTTTGAAATCACGCTATGAAATGTTTTTGAAATTTTTAAAAATTACTTAAAATATGAACGTTTTTGTATAATTTTTTATTCGTAGTTGTCTATAAATTTTGTAAAATTAATTTTGATAAGCATACCTTTACATTTGTCGCTAATAAATACTAGTATTCACTCACGCCGGTTAATTCTTATTTATTTTATTTAAACGTTCCAAAAAACAATAAAATTGTGACTGCATGCATATTTTGGACAAGTAACATATGGACGAGAAAATACGTGTTTATGGCCTATACAACACTGAAAAATTCTAAGAGGGAACAGAATCAAAAAATGGAACAGCAATTAATAACGAAAAATAAATTTATGTAAACATGACCAACAGATAACACATAGAAAACAACACAGGCTATAAATCTGCTTGAAAAAATTAGAACAACATTAACTTGTTTTATATAAGTATTTTCTTCGTGCTCAATCCTGTTTTTCCATTTCAGACATCTGCATCGCAATGGCGAATGTCCAAAAATCTCCATCTAGACATTCATCCTCATTGCATTATTCATTCAAAAATCACAATGAAATTGTGATTCTGACACGCCATAACTAAAAAATATGCGATATAAATTTTTTTTATGAGCAGAAAAAGTACTTATAAGTAGGGATAGGAACATTTCGCGAGTTCATTTCAAGACAAGATAGACGTCAAACACGTGTACACTGAAGTTGACTTTGCAATTGGATCGCAGTTTATTAGACACGCCCTGGACGACTCTTGAGCCAATAGCAGACTAGCAAGGAAAACAAGTAGCGAGTCCCATACTGCAAAGTGTGTAGTAACACTGGCTACTGTGTGGGTCAGCAGCCAATGAACAAACATCTGGGGCTCGAGTGTACACAGGACTGTGGAGTCTAGCCCACAGGTCATTTAACTCGCGAATTATTTCCTATCCCTACCAATAAGAGATGTTTACCAGTTATAAAGAGTTTCGTAAAGTATTAAAATTAAAATTAAAATTGGGGAGCAGTGCACTTAATTGCATGACGTTTGTATTAGGAACTGCCGTTGTTTTTGTAACCCGCCAGTATCAGGTGCCGGAGCCAGCGTGGACTCGCACATCAGGTGCCTGGAGCGAGTGCGCGCGTGAGAAAGAGAAGAGACAGAGACAGCGTGCGCTGTGTTTAAATTGGAAATTAACGCGCTCGCCGCGGCTCGCGGAGCAAGCATTGTTATTAAAATGCTGCGTCCGTTGTCCCGGGCGCGGATATGCAAAACACGGCGGTGCTGATCACACCACGGGATAAGGATTTGGGTGGGGAGGGGGGGAGGGAGAGAGAGGTCTCACGGGCAGGAAGCTGCCCCGTTTGAAATATTGGGGAAGCCTCGCGGGTCCATGCGCACCTGCCGTGCTCGCGACGGGCCCCGCTACGGCGAGATATACTGGCCTCCTGTAAAATACTGCCGCCGAACACCGACACCATTACTTCTAAGAGACCGATTCACGTTCAAACGAGACTTGTTATACATTATGGACAGGTGTTTTACGCGAAAATATTTGCGGCCATGCTAGACTTCAATATCTTACGTCCACAACCACAACTTGCTTTGGTTATTGGCCTCGTGTCTACGTGAGACAGGTTCTTATTTGACTGGGCCATTCGTAACAAAGTACTCCGATACTGACCGTCCATGATTCGCGGACAGACACTTGAAGCACGTGACATTTAAAACCATCCAACCACGAAAGTGCATATGAACAAAAGTGTTTTGGAATACAACTTGTCTTGAAATATTTTTCGTGAAAAACACAAGTCCCTAGTGATACTACAGTTTCGTTAACACTATGCCATTTTTTAGTTTATTTATTAATAATTCTTTAAGTGGCTTTTGACACTTTCTACGAGGTGCCCGTATGCCAAACGGTGAACTGATTCTCCCTTTCAGCCACAGATAAATATAAAATTCAAGACGTTGGACCAAAACTAGTATTTTGTTCGGATCTGTAGGTACTAATATCGATACGACGTTTTGTCGTGCGTTGGAGCCAGTATAAATCTGTCCGTGCTTTATCTTACTGGCAGCAGCTGTTTATGCGGCTACGGAATATAGTTTCAACAGAGAATGATATTTCCCCACACTTGGGAACATTGCTCATTGGACGGTATGTTCTACTGTATACAGTGCAGACCATTAAAGCCTCTTCATACGCAACGTCCTATAAAAAGGACACAGTTATTGAAAGGGTTTTTTATATTCCCGATCTTTTAAAATCTCATACTTCAAAGTAATCAAAATATAACGCTTTTTGACACTAATTTTCTTGCTTAACAAACACATAGTCCTGTTCAGAGACATAGGTGTCACGTCCACCAATATTTCTGAATATCTTCTCCTTCTTTAATGTCTTCTTTGGCATGTTGGACGTTTCCCAACGGAAGCTCACTCACGTACGACACAAGGGCATTGGCAGGTAAAGTACGTGCGTCTTGGTAGTGATGCAAACAAGTTGCAACTGGTCCAAACCAGTTACGACGCGTCGCTCCATAGATAAAACAACAAAAAAGATGGCGCACTCCAATGCTCTTCCCCATACGGCGTACGCTGAGACTAAAAATAGTCACTTAAGACCACAGACTCGGATGATGACCGCAACTGCAACTGGCGGATGTATGTAATACCGATGTTTCTAAACAGGACGATGTGTTTGTTAATCAGACCACTCAGTGTAAAGAGAGTTATAATTTGTTTTCTTGCTAATTGCTAATCCTGGTAGTGGATTATTGCAATTTCTAGTGGAGTGCGGTAAGCAAGGAGCGTAAGACGAAAAAAAAAAAATGTGCCACTGAAAAATATTGCAAGGCTGAAAACACCGCTCGACGATAAAACCAATGAAATAGCTTGATAAACTGTTGTAATTGTTTATTCGGCTCGTTGTTGTTATACGTGGACGTGAATACGGCTACAGCAGGCCATTAACAAACATTCATTGGTACACCTGACGAGTAGGGACCTGCGAAATTCGCGATATTTTCTGGCAGCAGGCTAGAATTCACTGTCCTATACATATTCGAGTCGGTACAAATGTTTTATTGGCTTCCACAGCAGTGAGGGCACATTTTCCTTTTTTGGCTTGGTTGGACGTAACTGCACCAGCCTCTCGTCAGTTGCTTTCTATTGGTCCAAATTCGTGCAGGGCGTCTCCGAACAAATTGTAATCCAGTGACAAACACAGTTCAAAACAAACGTGTTCTGAAGCCCAGTCTGTCTTGAAATAATAACGCGAATTTTGCAGGTCACTACTGACAAGTATAGACTCGGAAATCTCGCTGATTCATTCTGAAACAAGCTAGACTCCGCAATGCTTCATGCATTCGAGCATCGGTTCGTATTCATTGGCTGTTGCTCCAGTTCAATCCCAGACCAGGCATCACGGGATTCGGTTGTTATTTTCCGTGCAGGTTGGTTATTGGTTGGAAGTAGCTCGGGGCGTGTGTAACAATATATGGCCCAATAGAAGCACAAACACGTTTGGCGTGTCCTCAGATGAATCCGCATAGAGAGACCTTGGGAAATTTCGCGAGTTAATTTGAGGATAAGTTGAACATCCAACACGTGTACATTTGATTTTCTTCCTGATCGTTTTGCAGTTTGTAAGCCACGCCCTCCACGAATTTGAGCCGAGAACTAACCTGTAAGAAAAATTACGGCCGAGTCCCGTGTTACCTGGTCTGGGGTTGAACTAGAGCAACAGTCAGTATTGAGTCCCGAGTACATAAAGGATTGTGGAGTATAGCTTGTTCCCGCGAAATTTCCGGTTGTCTACTGATGAGCTCGCTCTGCACAAGTGGACAAGAGACATGGCGAAAGCGATAATCAACAGATAATGAAAATTTAAGCTCTTCAGACACACATGCAGATGTTTCTAAGCGAGCTGGTTACACGCGATAATTTCGCTATGCAGTTTCCCAGAGTGGTGTGTGAGACTGACGGCCGCTACTGAATTGTATGCGTGAGTGACACACATTTGGAACGATGGCATTAGACAGATTGAATATGTGTAGATAATGAGTGTGAATGAAGTGACTGTAATCAATATAGAGACATTTATAAGGACTTTAATTAGAGTTGAGATAGACATTAAATATTTCGCTCACTGAGAATAACAATAGTGGAGGTAGCCAGTTTAATGCTGTAAATAATAACTGTGTGAATAAATTTTAACTCAAGTATAATTATTTTATTTTTATTTAGACCTACATTCACCACGAACTCGGAAACGCTCCTCTGGCGTCTTGTAACACTATCCTTTATTTGCTTTCTGGTTAACGAAGTTATAATTTCTGCTTTTCATAATCCAGGTTAAATTCCTAACATAAGATTGATACGGAATTTTCCCCAACAGCTAGTCCTCGAGGCAAAAATATATAAATCGCACTTAACGTCATTAGCATAAAAATTTCAGAAGAATTATTAACTTTTTTTTTTTTTCAGATGTAATGCCGAGATAATAAAATCTGATTCCTAAATATTTGTTAGTAAATCATTCTATAAATCGGCTCTATTTCCTAAAATTTTACCTCAAGGAAAATTTGATATCCCACGTAATTTCCATCCATATATTGTGTATTACAAATATTATGAATTTTCATTGTATAGCCCTCTTGACCTATGTTTGCTGCTAAAGCCAGACAGTGATGAATGAATGTTTATTTTTCGTAGGGAATGAGCGAATATCAGTATTTACTTAACCTCATTTCACAGACCAGTAGTTTCGTGTAATTTTTCTGAATTCCCATATTACAGATATATGAATAATATAATAGAATGTGCAAACGAAAAGGACAAGTGGTTACAAAATGCGTTCTGACATATGTGATTCCAGAAACATATACAAAAACTAGGTATTTTATTTGGTTATACTCATTAAAATCACCGTTTTTAGGCCAGTATGCTAATGGGGACAAGGGGATGGGAGATTACCTTATATACTAAACTAACCTGATATAGCTTATAAGCTGGGTGCGCAGATCAGTAGTTCATCTCAGAAAATTGCAACTTATACTCTGAAGCGAAAAATGAACGCATTAGGACTAGCGAATTCCTTACGGAGGTTGGATTTTTTTTTTTAACAAAACTAAAAATGATCATGATAACTATACCCTGTCTTACGGGTATAAATGTGCACATAATTTATTGCTGTACAAATTTTACGAATAAATTGAGTAACATATCAGACAGGTCTAGCTAGAGCTTCTGCTAGTTCACACACACGGTGGAATTTTTAGAGAGAATTGCGAATGGCCTTTTCTGTCAAAGCAACTAACCATGCGATGAAAAGGGCCAGAATATACTACTTTTGGTCTACAAAATCACTATCTGGGCCATATGAAGATAAACTGATGGGGTACGTATCAGAAGTCAGATATATCTACGTACAGTGATTTTCATAGAATATATTTGTCGAAACAGTTTCTTACGATAATCAGGATATCTCCACCGCGACAGTAAAAAATATGTGAGTAGTAGGATTTGAGGGCTTGATGCATAAGGGCATCGGGCATCGGGTTCGGATTCGCCCGGCCGCCATCTTGTCATGTTACCATCCGCCATCTTGGATGTAATTTAACTTGACTTTACCTTTGACCCGTGACCTTAACCTTGACCCCAGTAACCTCTGACCCCAAATAAAAAAAAATGCAAACAGATCAAAAAATTTATAACGAAACATTTAATTTAAAAATTGTTTTAAAAAATTAAAAAATCTATTAGAAATTTATAAAAAAATTCTTTTTGAAAATCTTTATTTAGAAAAGCGTTTCACTAATTTAAAAAATCGTTTTAAAATATATTTTTTATAAGATTTTATTTAAATTTATTTCTCAATTAAAAAGTCTTTAGCCCAAGCGAACATTCCCCCTCCCCCCTTTTTCTCTCAAAATTTCCCTTTTTCCCCCTCAAAATTTCCCTTAAAATTTTTTTATTAAAAATTGTTTAAAAATTTTAATTAAAAAACTAACCTTTTCGGAGGTCTCCCCCCGCACCACCAATTACTCACCTCTGTTCGAATCCAGCAGGCGACTGACTCCCTTGTCTCCACTCCCCTCACATATACTCATTCCGCCATCTTGATTTTTTCATTCGTCATTTGTTAACATGCTACTGGAGGCAGCCATATTTTTTTACATGTTACTGGAGCCCTCCATCTTTGTTGATATGTTACTGGAGGCCACCATATTTTTGTATATGTAACTGGAGGCCGCCATATTTGTGTATATGTTACTGGAGCCGGCCATATTTGTTTTTTCCTACATCATTTGTTTATATATGTTACTGGAGGCTGTCATGTTGGGGGCAGCCGTCTTGCTAGGTGCAGTCATCCATGTTTTTTTATTGTCATTTGTTTTATAGTTTGTCTCACCTTTGTGCGACAACCTGATTATGCCACCTGATATGGGCCTGTACCAAATGGTGATATTGACCATTCCTGCAAAGTACTTGAATTTATTCATTTTTTATTCTACATATAAAGTAGGAAAAGTTTTTTGAAATAAAACACAGCATATACTTTTTTACATAAAATGTGTTGTACACATAATAAAATATACAGAGTTATTAATCTTCTTCGACGTTCACCGCTCGATGTCCGCCTCGGCAACCCAAGATTTGTAATGGGCAGAGACACCTCACCACTTTAAGCTGGCGATGCTCGAAGACGAGTAAACTGTTACGGTGTGCGAACAGTCAGCTGCGCTCACAACAGTACTTTGACGGTTCTTTTTCGGCAATTGTAAGACACAAGCCGGTCGTGAAGTATCAGGCAAAATGCGTACGTGTTGGGAGGGATATTTCCATGTGTAGTGAATTCGATCCTGCAGTCGATTACATTGGAGGTAATTCGCTCGTCCTGTTTACTCAAATCGAATACCATGAGCGGGGCCAAACTCTTGAACGTATCGGGGCTCAATATCGGGGATTGTGTGCGTCCATAATATGCAGTTTGAAATTGAGCACACATATGATATGCAAGCAGGTAATGGCCATTTATAGAGTTCGTGTTCACGTCTATGTACGGGTAGCTTTCGCTATTCAAAAATATTTTGACACTTTCTATTTGGCATGTGTCAAACTGCGAACGGCTCACGCCTACATTGTGCTGTCTTCCGGTCTGTAGCCCAACAATGATGTACCTCGGTTTCTCAGAAGTAAAGCTGGTCTTCACCATCCAGTTAATTCGCTGGCTTGCTGGCAATCCGGGGTATGTCTTTAGACTCCACGACCTGAAAGCCACGTGGATGTTTTTACCATCTTCCAAATTCTGCAACATGTGTAGGCGTTCTGCAGTGCTCAACTGCACATGAGGCAGCATCCATTCGATAGACTGTAAGTTCAGGTTCACTCCCTCCCGGTTTTCTCCCATACCCACTATGGTATCCAAATGTGTATTGGTGAACATTATCACCAGTTCCGGCAAATCCCAATAGAGTGGAGAGCGGAACACCTACTTCGAACCTTCCTTCAGCATAAATGGGAACACTGTAGCCATCTACGATTCCCTAGCCTGTCATCTTGGCTGCAGGCAGCTCATTCGACATGAGCGAAATGTAATTTTTGATTGTTGAGGTTATGCCCACATCTCGCGACTGGTACACCTCGGCATCGTTGAGAAACTAGGCAATGCGATCGATCAGGTGAAGAACTCCATTGCTAATTATTTTCGTCGATGCTGGATTGGTCCCATCTTCTTTCGCCATAGTCCCCCTGATCCCAGGAAAGACTCGCAAGGAAGAGTACAGATATATTGGTGTTGGACTGCTATCCGAACCTACGATGGTAGTGTGTACGGCCCGATCAGGAACGGATGGTAGCATGAAGTTCCATCTTCGTTATACTGTCTTCGAAAATGGTTGGCTCTTCATAGTTTAGGAAAGCTTCCGTGGCGATCGACCTCGTAGCCGAGACTGCAGAGGATAATCTCGCTAGCACGTGTTAACTCCTTGGAGGCATGTGACGTACTGATGGTAGGTTTTGCACGGCACGTTCTTTTATAGCTTCTGGTCGGCGTAAATCTTATACCCATCTTCTCAAATGTAGGTGTATGGTGATTTCTTCATTCCGGAAGTTCACCAACTTTCCGCGCTGGTCGATGAATGTCTCGACCACCTCGTGTGCTCTCTTCACGACGACCAGAACGTAAATGATGCTTTGTGGTGCCACGACCAGTTTATAATCTGGAGGGATCATGGGGGAAAATTCGTACAGCGTATTGCTAGGCCTGCCGCTGAGGTATGTGCCGCTCGCCAAATTGCAGGTTATTCGTATCACATTGTCTGGCAAAATATTTACAGGCTGCGACGACACGTGTGTTTTACCAGCTTCGTAGATGCACGGCTCGAACCCCAGCATCGGTACGATGGTATCCGGTTTCGTAAATATCTTCGTTGCATTTGATAACACTCATCAGAGTATTGGGATTCCCACGTAGTTTGAATTCAGTGTTGGGGGCAGCGAATCTTCAATGTACCTTGCAATATAGTCTATTTCATAAGAGCCAATGGGCAGCGAAACTTCATGGGAAACATTGCCACTTTTTACGAGGTTCAACTTGCAGTTTTTTTCATCAATGTTCATTATCGCATTGTAAGTTTGAAAATCAACTAGTCCTATGCTCCATTCCCCCTCCAGGTCGAGTGACGGAAAATGCAATTCGGAGTTACGATCCATCAAGGTAAGAGTAATAGACATGACTGATGGTTTCCTTGCGGTGTATAGTCTTTTTATACAATTATTTGTACGAGCTAACCAGGAAGTGAAGGTACAAATGTCCGCAGATCCACGTGTCAGGCAGCTAGCTGCTCCGTTTCGTAATTGTAAGTTAGATTACAATTTTTCAGGTACTTGCGCAAATCGGGCGGAGGATGCAAATTCCAAAAACTATCATAATAGTCTGCATGTTTAACCTTTTTTGCGTAGGCTACCCAGTGCTTGCAGGGCCCTGCTGTTATATCCAGATTAATTACGGCGCATTCTTCTCTCTTGAGTTTAGAGGGCAAACCATCTCTCATAAACACTCGGAGAAAATGAGGTATTTTCAATTTGCGTGCAAGCAGTTCCAAATCCACATTTGTGAGTGCTCGTTTCGGTAGAGATTTCATTAGTGTTTCTTCCTGCTGCATCGCTTTTGCGCACATCCGCCTCCTACTGGGTATGGTCTTAGGTAGAGGCCTTGCCAGTTTTTTTTACCCATGGCGATAGCTTCCATATTTGCTTTGTGTCTTTGGGCATCGGTAAACCGCTTCCATTTGTTCGCTGCTGTGTTGACGGCTCGGGCGATACCACTCGTCTCTCCGATTAGGCCTCCAAGGGCTGCGAGTGCACGCAAAAGCAATGGAAAAAATCCCCCGGTAGATATTTTCTTAGACTTGGTGGCTTTCCTTCTTTTTGTAACTACTTTTATTTTCACCTGTGCCTTTCTTTTGCCCTTGTCACACATGCCCATTTTCACTTTGGCATTCATCAAGTTGGAAACACATCACGCTGTTATTTTTTCCCCGAGCCCGGCATCTGATGATTTTCTTATTTCGTCCGCTTTCTGTGCAAGTATCATGTCTGCCCGGTGTCTGGCTTGCAAATCCTTGTGCTGGGAATAGGCGATGTCGTGCTGCTTGCACGCCTTGTCCAGGGCGTTTACGCCTGTCTCGTTGCGTGACAGCCTTTTAGCTAGCTTGGTTCCTAGCCCACAGAATCTGTATCCGGGAATGTGCAGCTCTAATGGTAGACTGTTCATCAACTTATCAACAACCCCGGTTCCAGCTACGATCTTACCTCTTCGAAACATCGTGGTGAACTAAGCGAGTAAAGTATAAATATCGTCCTTTTATATATTTTTGTTTCAGTATCATTCTAGACTTGGAACCGTACGGACATATCACATATTGTAATATGGCATTTAGTGCGATTTCTGCCAGAGACAGTTTACTCGACGTGATAACTTGAAGAGACATTCTAAAATGTGATTTATGTCATCAAGAGGCTTGTCTATGCTACCTCCTCCTCCTCCTCCCCCAATGTATGAAATAAACCAATCAGACGAAAACAACACACAGATCATTAAACAAGATGTTACTCTACCCATACGCATTCATGCTGAAGATGAAGCTATCTCCCACGAATCGTGGCATGGAAGTCTATTTCAGTATACAGTGAAGTGCATCATCGCGGGACAATCGGGTTGTGCCAAGACATGCGACCTACTGAGCCTGCTGGAAGAAGAGAATGGTCTCCCGTTCGAGAACGTTTACGTATACTCCAAATCACTCCAGCAACCGAAATACCGGCGATTGGCATAATACTGCAGGCCGTTGAAGGCATGGATTATTTCCCATGCAGTGATAACGAAGCCGTCGTACCTCCGAACGAAGCACTGCGAAACTCGATATTTGTCTTCGACGGCATTGCCTACGAGAAACAAACTTGCATTCAAGAATACTTTAGCATGGGGCGGCATGCATGCTTGGACTGCATGTAACCCGGCCAGACTTATTCGCGCATACCCAAACAGATGCTTCGCGATAATGCTAATGTGTTGGTGTTGTTTCGCATGGACGACACTAATTTACGTCATGTTTACGACGATCTTGTAAAGACGGACATTACGCTATCAGATTTCAAACTTGTGTGTGCTTTGTGCTGGAAAGTCAAATGCTGCTTTTTGACGATCGTAAAGGACTGGTCCCTATGTAGTGGGAGGTACAGGCGCGGGTTCTATCATTTCATCGCCAGCCGTCGAGAATGAGTTACAGCATATTGAAATTTGGGCAGAGTAACCTCAAGATACTCCATCGTAAAGACAACGATGGCGGTTGTCTCGTACCAGGGGATGATGGAACTTGTGATGCTGATAGAAGAATAATTCGAAACGTTGGCGAACCCGAACGACCTGGGGATGCCACTACTAAACATTTCGTCCTCGAAACTGGCAATGACATCGTCTCGGAACTGCGCAGAATGTTGGCTGAACAAAACACATTCTTTCGAAACTACCAGTCCTAGCTCGGAGATCGTCCGCGATATGGAGGCCAAGGACGTGTATTCAAAGGCAAATCATCGGCAGATTGAATGTAGCATCTGCACAAAGTGAAGAGAATCTGAAAAACCTGGAAGCATATATGACACATACGTTCGATTACTCGATTTCCCACCTCGCCACGAAAATAGATATTCAAAATTACAGCGAACGTCTGAGCAAGATCGAAAGTATGTTGGCGGAGACTCACGACTAAACTTATAAAAGAGAGCGACAGTTATAATTGTTATTCAATATGATGGCGGACATTGCTAGCAGACTACATCGGGTGATTCAGTCTGTTTGCTCAAAGTATTTGATCTCCAAGAGAGCCGAAATTTCACGCGACTCTATAAATGAAGAAATTTTGAAGCCCATTACTCATCGTCTCGATTTACTCAGGGAGAGCTATGGAGTACCCGTAGCTGTAAAGTCCGAAATCGACAATACCGCTAAGCCCCTGAAGAAGCTAAAGCATGATGAAGTACAGTCAGATCAGGACGATGGATCGGATGCTGATTTGTCACACAAGAAAAAAGTACGGAAGAGAGCCCTGAAATCTAATGCTTTGGCTCGCCGGTACTTACGATCGTACACATCTCGCAATAATGATACGACGTATGGTGTATACAGGCAAATTGATAAATGGTTCCTCGGTGCTGATGAAATAGAGTTTCTACCAGGTGGGAGCATCCGAGGTGGCAATTACACGGTCCGTGGAACCCCCCCGACTATACGAACTTCTATTTCGCAAGAAGCCCAGGGAGTTTACAGAATCCGACCTTCTGGAATACAAGACTTTGCTCGAACTCACGCACTTTACCAAAACAACGATCCTGAGAGAGGTGTTTATAAGGATTAAGATCGTGAATAAATCGACATTCTCGCAGACCTCTTCAACAGCATAGCACTGAAAAGCAGTGAAGGTCTGAAGAAGATAAACGACGGCAAGAACATTGATTACGTGTTTTAGGACGATCCAAACGAACTGGTCGATAGGCTGCAGCTGCTGCTTGCTTCGCAAAGTGTTGGAAATTACTCCCACACCAACGAGATAGTTTCAATCATAGAAGAACTTAAGGAGGCGGGCTACATACGATTTATCGAGTGGGTATCGCCAATGAACTGCATGCGGATGCCAGACGCAAATACCACCATCGCAAGGTCATGATTTGTGGGATGAAGGATCTGTTTCAGGTCGACCTCGTCGAGATGATACCGTATGCTCAAGTCAACAAAGGCTACAAATACATGTTGACAATAATTAACGCTTAAATTCGATTATTTAGTAATAATCGATTCATCGATTATTTTTAAACAATTCGATTATTCAAGATTTTTAGCTGTGTATAATTAAACAAGATAAAACAAAACTTTGCAGATACGTACAAGTTTCCCATTTTTATTCAAAATATGAAATATTTTTGAAACAAAATATTTTCAAAAATAGCAGAATTTTTTTTAAAAATGAACAGAACCATTTTTGGTGATAATAGTTTTTAAACAAATTTATAGATAAATACAGTGTTTACAGTCAATTGCTATGTATGGATTAGAACAAGACAATCGATTACTTTTACCGATTATTTATCCTATTAAAAATATAATCGCAATCGATTCATTAGAATTACGAAATTATGCGATAAACCCATCACTAAGGAATAGTCAGTTAACGAACTTATTCTTTTTTTAATTCGATGTATCGTTGACGAAGACTTCGAAGAAACAAAAAAAAAAAAAATCTGTCCTCTTGAAATTTTTTTCCCTTCGCATTGTACTGGCCTCGTCAGCTGCTCTCGGTGACACCAAGGGCCCTACTTCTCCCCTCCCCCGCCAGAGCAGCTGGTTCCAATTACGTCAAATATTTAATACACGTCTGCAGTGTTTCACGCCGCATTACGGCAGGCATGCCACCCTCCCAGCGCCTCCTCGAACCCCATCTTGCTCGACCCCTGCGTGACACTGCCACTTCGCGCCCCCTTCCACGGGCGCTTATCCCTCGGGCCGCGATGACTAACGAAACGTCAACTTCATTTTAATAAATTTTAATCCCCGTTGAAACGGTCGGGCTCGCCACCTCCTCATGCAAATGGCCGGATCCGCGCGAGCTTGCTGTCTTCCCCAGGGAACCTGCCACGTGACTCGAGACTGATGTCATTGTCTATTCGTGGTTTCTTCGCACTTTATGAATCAAACCTTTGAAAAAATCTCCCCATATATTACGTGTTCAGTTATTTCCAACATACACCATGTGTCACAACAGTTTTATACTTGTGTTCATATTAGTTACTTTTTTCTCTGTTAAATTGAAATGTTATCCATATTTTATCCAATAATTTTAATGTTTCATTAATAAATAATTTGAATACAAAACAGTGAGAAAACATGTGTGTTGGTAGTGCCTCGTAAGAAATAGTTCTTATACAAAATACTATTACACTGAGTGCGCACGAATTCTGTGCGTTGTCATCTGGTGTAATTTTTCAGACTCAGTTAAGCTTAGTTTGCACTAGGCGGAGGAATATCCTGGAAGTAGAACTTTTGCAGGGATTCAGAAAAGTCTGAAGTAACAGTGAATGTATTATAGTTATGCCTCTTTTACTGTCAGTGAAGTATACTTTCGAAATAAACATTTGAAAAAGATTATCCCACGATACGCATAAATTATAACGGATAGTCTGTCCAAAAACGCGCCTAATTAAGTTGGCAGCAGTGTAGAAAAAATAGTTCCATGAGTAAACGTCGTATTAAAGGTGTGGCAATAAAATCTGTGAATCTGAATTCAACTATTTACTTTAGTTTCGTCTCATTTTATGAACATGTGCGTATCGGTAATATAAATTCGTTACTGAAAATCTCACAGCTACGCTTGAGCGATACACGAATAGAAGACGTCGGGTCGACGGCGTTGTTAAATATACGTATTGGCGGAAGGATATAAAACGGGGAAATATGTAGGTCCTCAAAACGGCTCTCAAAAGAGCTCCGTTTTTAGCGAACGGCCTGTACCGAACGACGAACTGTAGGGAAGGCAAATAAACAGGACTCTTGTGTAGCTGACGGTTCAGACTTTTACCGTAAACAGTGAAATTCATATCATGTTCAATTCAGATTGATCCTCTAGATGGGCGCAGACTCTAAACGAGATACAATTTTGGGGAGCTGACCAGCCTCCTAGTGCCTTTGTAACACAATAACTGAGTTGAGTGTGGAGGCGTCGCTGCTATTCTCGAAGTATTCGAGGCGCCCTCTCTAGGAATTGTTTCTCAGGGAGAAAAGGAACTGTTTGCGAATCTGACGCACTCCTTTTCCTTCCTCTTGAAAGAGACATGGAAGGAGGTCGGTGTAATGTTGAACGGGACTGCTGAGTTGTGTGCAAATGAATAAAATACTGTGACAGCCACAAAATTATTACCTGAAATAAAATTCCAATAGTACTTAACAATATTGACAATTATTAACTTTCACTACTTTACACATACTGTAGCATTCGTAATAATGTATTATTTCTTCAACCGTAAACATTCAACATTTCCTTTTACCACCTTCAGGTTCAGGTAAGTTAAGTATGCGTCTACTTTCTCTTGGCACAATAAAGTGGTGATATTCAGTGTTTTTTTATGATACTGCAAGTCTGAAATAATATCATTTATTGGTAACCTTGCTGTGCACTGAACTCGCCCCGGATTTTTATGTTTATTTATTCTTTTACAGTGAAACGCACTTCAAGAATCCAGCACACGTGAATAGTGGAGTTGTTATTCTACTTCGTTTAAATTACAAGCACTAGTTTAATAGTACAGTAGTTCTTGGTGTTTTATGCTAGCAGCTATCAACACGTTCACACGATCCAAGAACTATAATAAACCAAATTATAAGAAAATCTATTACAAGTGATTACGTCTCACATAGCCACAAGAGAATCACAACACTGAGCATAGTTTACTTGAACATACGTAATACCTATCAGACCCAGTTACTAAAAATTTTCTGTTTCAACTAATTAATTTAAAACCCGATGCTCAAGTATGTGTCCCTTTTATACTTATACACTCTCAACCCAATTCAGTGATATCAATCAGCGAAATAAAAATCCACTGAAAGAAAATTGACAAGCTACTGCCGACTGGCGAATCAAGCAAGTTAACTGCGAACAAGTGACTTACAGCATTGGAATTCTCGACATGCAGTGGAAATCAAAAATAAATCAGTGATATTCAGCCACTACGTTAATTAGTTATCTGCAACATCAGTTAATCAATTTTCACTTTTTTTCAATGATACGGCTCAATTCTCACTGATTAGCGTTTAGAGTGTAGCTATGAAGTGAGATGTAATTCTTGTAATTTGTTTGCAAACTTCCAGTAGCTCTAACGACTATACAAAATAGGCACTCATAAGTTCCAAATTTTGCCCTTCCAACAGACCAAAAAATTTAATTTTGCAGTTCTAGTAAGAATTAGGTATGCTGTCACTACCAAGTACTAATTATTTTCAAGAACTTAATTATTTTGTTCTTTGCAACAAATCTGTGAATACAAACCCAAACGCTAGATAATTCAGTAACACGTCACTGTGGTATAAAGAAACAAACACGTCCTCTGCATTACATTCATGTTAAAAGCGCATGTTGAAACAATTATATATATATATATATTAACCGAGGCAAACAAGGGCTTTTATCATAACGCAATAAGAGTTTAATAAAACTTGAATGCAAGTGCTGAAATTGTGATGTTCGAATATGTAATTAGAAGGGGATAAGGAGGATAACCAAATTCATTGAAACCTCCGAATTCCTGATAGTAAGGTTAAAATACAGGTAATCTGATTTTTTTGTCGTACAATAAGGCTGTGGGAAGGAGGTACCATTGCAAGCAGGTAACCCTAAATTACGTGTTTTTGTCTTGAAGTAAGCATTAGGAGACAATGACATTGGAAAAATCAATGTTGAATGTTCTTTATGCAGGTGTCAACATCAACACTCAATTTTTTTTGTCTTGTATCTGTGCGCCGCAATCCAATTCCTGGCCAAAAAGCTCATAAGCATTTTTTAAGGGGACATATTATTACGGACAGGAAATTCCTCAGAGTTAAATTACCTGTAGGCTATACTCCATCGTTGTGTGTATTTTAGAGCGTCTGGTGATAGTTCATTGCATCATTGGCAGTAACCAAAGTGAGTTTTTATTTTTACCCTAAAATGAGGTGTCACGGGATTCGGTCCTTGCTTCCTTGCAGGTATATCATTGTCTCAGAGTTCTCGTGGTCATGTCTGTAAAACTGTGATCCAATTGCAATCGTAACAGTTATGTGCATGCATTTGGAGTCTAGCTTGTCCTAAAATTAAGTCGCGAAATTCTCTGGTTTCTACATTATTAATGTCTTGAAGCGGGTGCTGTCACAAAATAATGTATCATGCACTGCAGCTATTTGTAATTGCAAGTATTCTGTATGGAGGCCGCGGTGGTGTAGTGGTCAGAGTACTCGTCTCCCAGCAAGGCGAACCGGGCTCGATTCCCGGAGGGGACCGTCCCTGGATCTTTGCATGTGGAAATCGTGCCAGACGATGCCGCTGGTAGGCGGGTCTTCTCGGGGATCTCCCATTTCCCCCGCCCTCGCACTACGGCGCTTCTCGATACTCACCTCGCCTCACCCTCATCGGCTCTCAAGGTATCGATGGCAAGAGCTGCCCAAATTTCCTCACTCACTCACTCACGAAATGCATGCTGTATCTTAACCTAATTTGTCACGTTGCGTGCCGGTTACTTTTCAAGGGTGCAAACAAAAATTTTATGATTTATTTTTCATCGCAGTGAAACATATACTCAAGAAAGAAAGCGAATATACTACCAAACAGTTACGTTATGAATTCAGCGCCCAAAAATATTGTTTCTTCCTGACATACCTTATGTTTGATACAGCACTGACGTACAGAATCTTTAGTATGAGTTCCAATAGTACGAAAATTTATATTCCTCATTTTTCCTGAAGACATGTTGCCTGGTTCCTGTAAGTAATGAATACAGTTAATTTAATTTCAGTACATGCTGCGTTTATAATTATTTATAAAAGCACTTGTCATAAAATTTATTACATTGCAGAGCTTTAACACGTGCCAAGCTTTTGTATAGTGGCGTCCAAGAGGGCTAAATGGGCAGCCACCTAGTTGAGAGAGTCGCCACTAGAGAGTGCAATGGTCGCAGTCAGCAGAAGGAGAATTAATACCATTCGACACGAACAGCAGCGCTAGACACAACATCGTCGCTTCTAGCGAACGGCGGGAATAATAGGCTAAACATATTTTCCAAATTCCCGGCAATGGCTAAAGTGAGTCTGTATTGGTTTTTTGTGACTTGCTAATATTTAATTCGGTCCCACGCTGATGGATGTGGATTATATACCGAAGAGGAGAAACAGATAAAAGCGAAGAACGTAAGTGGTCAGTCAATGGCAACTTTACCCGACATGGCACGGCAGAGCAGCCATTTGGTAAACGAAATTTTGAAATTCTATAAAAAAAATAATAATCAACATTACTTAGAAAACAATCTTGTTTAATTATCGTGCAGTAACTAGAGTCCTGAAAAATTCGCGGATTCAGTGACCCGCCGTAGGTTAGACTTCACAGTCCTACATACAATCATGCAGAAGTCAACTGTTTATTGGTTGCCTGTTGCGGCAGGACAGTGTGGTTATTATGCTTACAATTTATTGCTTGTTTGTTATTCGCTCTCATTTATCTCCAGGAGGTGTCAAACAACGCTTCGACCATTTTGCTAGGGACACTCGAATTTTCCGAAAACATCGCAGCGCGCATGTTAGGTTTCGATACCCTACGGGTAAACCGCCAGTTTTCTTTTGCTTATCGGTCGTGTGTCTTTGTGGGAAAACGTTTCCTTACTTGGTCGGCCAATCATAATTACGTTGCTCCTGTAGTGCGCGTTTGTGATTCGCGAGCAGACACATGAGACGCGTCACACGTAAGTCATCCAATGAAGAAAGAGGACCGTAGCTAGAGCGTTGTGAAATAGAACTTGTCGTGAGATCTTTTTTTTCGCGAAATTCGGGCGTCCCTGCCAATTGCAAAAGTAACATAAGCGTACAAGTTTGTGAATTCCACCTTGTCCCGGCATGAACCCGCGAATTTTTTTTAGCTCTCTAGCAAGGACCATAGTGTATGGAGGGTGGTTTTTATATTTTTGTTTTATTACAGTAGGCGTTTTAAATAGTAGTTTACCTTATAGCGACCACTTTACCCTGCTCTCCCAAAGTTATCTGTTCTGTGACGAAGTCAGTCTTTTAATTTCCTGACGTAGCACGTGTACGTCTGTGACTTATTAGACAACATGTAAATGATGCCCACACCTGGCGCCACCAAAAAAAAAAAAAAAAAAAACTACACTTCGTCTCCCAGACGAGAGCGCGCGCGGACGCCAGACGCACTTCGTGCATGTCCGGAAATGAACCGAACGTATCTGATTCGGGAGACAAGCGTTTCCATCGCAGGAGCTAGCATTTCCACCGGGTAATTAATTACTTCAGTCACCGCCACCGCAGTCACACGCGACGGCGTTTTTTGAAGCGGAAACGCCTGGGACGCCGCCCCGCCATAACTATGCATTGCGTTCGCGCTCCAGAACAATGGGCGAGTGCTTTATGGTGGCAGTAATTGCGTTGTTGTTACGTCCTGACTTTGATTACTATCGCAGCTTTTTGCACTGCAAGTAAGATGGGAGGTTAACGACGTTCTAGGATAATCTCTTCGTTAGTCTTATTCAATTAAAAGGAAAAAAAATCATTTGGAGTACCCGTATGATTTATAACGAAAATTAAAATAGTTGAAAGTTTGACGACCAGAATGTGAACAGATTAACGTCTGACAGGAAATATCTAAATGTAAATTAAGATACGGAGGTTAAACTGAGAACGGAGAATGTAGACGAGTTAATTTGTCAGGTATCCAGATATTGTGGAGGAGACACTCAAGGCAGCTGGTTTTAGTTGCAAGAATTGTGGCCTGTAATAAACGGCACAGTTTCGAATGTGTTTGGTGAGAATAAGGAATCACAGGATTGAATTCTTCTTCTGTAAATATAAGTTAATGAATTCGGCGACACCGGACTTTCGGTATTCTCCCTCTTGTTCGCCTCGAGCGTGTTTGTGTGTCTGTGTACGCATGCGTATAATGCATGCACGTCCATACATGTGTGTGTGTTTGCTTAGGGAAATTTTGAAGAACACAGGAATTCCCTTAAATCATAGACTACTTTTCATTACTATATTTAATAATAACTGTGCCATTAAAACGCTCTTCAGTCGACTCTGCACGACAAGACATCACAAACCCTTAAATTCATTTTTAAAAATATCAAAGTTTACGATTTTTCCTCACTGAGGAATATATAAAATTTCGACACTAATTACCTTCGTCTCGATTACAAGTATTAAAGAATTTAATTTTCACTCTTAAACCTAAAATAAAAATCACAAGGGAGTAACATACACGTATAAGTAGCTATGAAAATACAGAAATTACACTTTACTACAATGATAGGCCTATAGTAATTAGTAATCCGTACTTCAATGTTAAATATATACCATGTCTTCTCTTTTAAAACTGATAAATACAATTCACTCGGAAAATCTTATAATTTTTTTTTTTTAACTAGTTAACAGGCTTAAAAAAACTTTAAAGTAGATTATAAAGTTAAGAAATAACCAAAAAATTGTAACGTGTTTCGTTTTATTTACCTTAATTTACATGATATACATGTTTAAACTTGACGTTTCAGTTCAGCCATATATACTTTGCTGTTGGTATATATTTGTGTTTTCATTTCACTACGGAAAGTACTAAAACTTTATTTTAGTAAAGAAAATTGGCTGAAATACTTAATGTTTAGTTCATCTGCATTAGAGTAATATAAATGTATTAACACTTTATAGACTATGCTCGAGTGTAGCTCGAGCAAAGTTAATTTGAAAATTTCTTTGTTGTACAGAACAAAACTCGCATGGATGTGCAGTCATTGTTCGGCTAGTGTTTAACGAATTTCTTTTTTCTTTGATAGCCACTCAAAGGAACATGGTTGATTGTAAATCCTTTTATACGATAAAGGACATTTGATTCGGTCACTATAAGCTCCGCTCTCCGTTGTTTGATGACCGGCAAATAATGAACTCTGTAAAGCACAGGGCATTGTCCGGTGTGCTATGGACCAGAAGTACAATGATGAGTTCTAACACAGACTCCAACAGAACCGGTGTTCTGGCAGTAGTGGACATAGGTGACTCACTTCTAATTTGTCTTAAGTTCCGGTAAATGTGTGCTGACCACAGTGTGTTATTATTTTTCGTAGAGCTAAAAAGTGATTTTTTTTCTCCCTTTAACTAAGCGATCTGCATTTGAACCACGCCGCAGACAAACAGCCGAGAAACTAAGCAATACCACCGCGAGAGGAAGTTCGGGTTGTATCCATCTCCCGAGTTTCTACTCTAACGAACAGGTTAAGGTTGTTCACGATGAAATGAGCACTTTTGAAATCAACCTTGGAAAAAAGTCACTGCCTCTACGTGCATATATATTTTAACGGGTGTAACGAGTTGCATGTGCTCAGTAAAGTTGGTAACGATAGAGGGGAAAGTAGTTCCATATATTAACGTCGAACAAAAAATGTTAGGTAACCATTTGTGATAACTTAAATTATTTTTTTTCTTTGTTTTTTTAAAGCATCGAAGTGTAAAAATTAGCAGAATGGTATTGTATATACTTTTCTAATAATTTCACAGTTTCACTTGACCGATGCATGAATAAAGTGTTGAGGCCCATGGCAATGTTAATTTTACATAACGCGGAAGAACTCACAAATTGTATACAAGTAAATCTAAAGCAGGGCTTTCAAAAGTGCTCACTTTACCGTAAACAGCCTATATCTACGTGAACTAGAGGTCTCGAGCGGTGGCTAGAATGAGTGAGTGAAGAGATTTGGGTGACTCGTAACAGCGAGGTCTTGAGAGCCGATGATGGTGAAGCGAAGTGAGTATGTAGCAGCGCCGGAATGAATGTGCGGGGGAAACGGGAGATCCCCGAGAAAATCCACTGATCAGCGGCATCGTCCGTCACGATTCCCACTTGGGAAAATCAGGGAGTGAACCGGCCGGGGATTGAACCCGGTTCGCCTTGGTGGGAGGCGAGCAGTCTAACCGCTCAGCCACCGTGGCCCCGCTGAAGTTATGTTTTAGTGCTATTCCCTAAGTATCCTACCGCCACTCGTCAACAAGACGTAAACAAGTCTGGGAGCAAACCTCAGTGCTAAAATAAAAAATAAGTATATTTTTTTATACATAGCAATTAATTGTTTCCACAAGATTGCATTCCTGGAAACTAAATGTGGCACACAGAACCGTTTACTTTTAAATAACATATGACTAGGGACACCCGAATTTCGCGAAAAGATTACCGCACATGGTACTGGCGTGCCAGCAGTTTTATTTTGCCTATTGGCGGCGTGTCTCTCTGGGAACACATTTTCTCACTTGACTGGCCAATCAGAATTAGGTTACTCCGATAATGCACACCTGTGATTCACGAGGAGACACGTAAGACGCGTAACGCCCTAGATCAATATAGGTAAGATCACGAAAGTGAGCTTGAGCTAAAGTGTAGTCAAATACAACTGGTAGTGAAACCTTTTCCGCGAAATTCGGGTTTACCTACGTATAACGTAAACAAAATCAGATTAACAACATTTTATGCAAAGACTTATTTCTTATCAGGCTCTGCCAACATGACAGTTTTCTTTCTGGTGTTAATTCACATTGACCATGAAAAAAATATTATACTTTATAGCCAAAATATAAATTAAAGTTTCATTCAATTACATTTAAAAAAACTTTGAGAGTTTTATTAAAAAAGAAAATAACCGAACATGTCGTTGGGTGTTATTTTGTACGAGTTCCTCGTTTGACACCCCGCGCATTTTATATGCCGATGTCGATTTGGCAATGTCCGCAGAATGCTCGTACAACTTATAACACGCTTTCGCACAGCCAAAGTTTACGCCCCTTTTACTAAATGAAGGGTTAGTTCTGGGCAGCTCATTTTTTTTTCTTTTCCTTTCTGAAACGGCTACCCCTTTTTTGGCAGATAGCGATTTGGGAAGCGTCCAGCGTGCAGACATCTTGCCGTCGCAGCGTGACGCTCGGCTGGTCCGTGAATCAGATGCATATCAGCCATTTCGCGATTTGAATAAGCCCCCGTGATCGCAGAGCCTTGTGAAGAAACACGCTCGACTGGCTCCAGCCATTAGTAACCGCGGCGCTTGGTGTCAGACGTGCGCTGGATGTGGACGGTGAAATGGGCCTGTCAACACGAACTACAGATTCGCGTCTAGACGTACACTGTTCACGAACATGAGTGTTCCGACTACTAACAACGGGCACGGTGGAGAGAGCATCTGTATCCCAGGAGCCATCGAACATGTAGAAAACATGTGCAAAAATATTTGTTTTGTTTTGGTGTCTAATATTGACATCCTAACTACTTATAGTCGAAGTCAACGAAGTCTGTGCATGCTGTTTGAATTATTCTTGCAACGGGGACAATTGATTGTCTGAAGAATTATGAACATAGGCCTACGCCATTGGAAACACTTCATTTTAGCCTCACGATACCTAATGGGTAAAATTAAAATAACTTACATTAAATAATAACTTAGATTTTAAAAAACGTAAATAAAATATGTGTAATACGTACCATCGATATAATTCCAAGGCGGAATTAATTCAGAAGACAGAATGACACAACAGAAGAGAAATGTAACACCAGGAATGTAGTTAGATGACACCAAAAGACGACACAACACGGCCAGTAGTTCCCTAACTGTAGTGGCTGTGTTATTTTCATGGTGTCACCTGACAGCATTCCTCTTCAGAATCATATGTACGTTACATTTTGATTGTGTCGTGTCGTTCTGTCTTTTGCTCACTGATTTAATTTCTTCTTGGAGTTATATTTTTATATGTTAACTGTCGACAACAGCAAATTCAGGCTCGTTAATTCCTATTTATTTTACTTCTATTTTAAATAAAGATATTTTTTTTGAACAGAGTTATTATTTTTATTTTATTTTGTAGGTTTTCAGAAACTTTTACGAAGTTTCTGCAATGGCGTATGCTCATAATTATTCAAATAATAAATACCGCATTACTACGAAGTAATCCCTTGCTTCTCTGAATATACAGAATGATCCTGAAATCCTCGTATGGACTTTGTGAGATCATTAGTTACCAAGTGAGATAGAAAACATGACGCAACCGGCACATCCTTGGAAATTTGTAATTAAAATTAGTTGCTTACAAATATCTTAAAACTACTTGAGGTAAAGCAACAAAATTCTTGAAACAGTCGCTTGATTTATTATCTGCAATATATGTGAGCATTTGGATGGGTAGTTTTATCTCCCGTAGTTTGGAAATAAAGGTACGACATGTTATTAACCAGTAAAGCTGTCTTACTCCTGCCTGCTTGGCGATTGTTATGACGGAATGATGATGTGTAGCACTCTCAGGCAAGCGATTCTTGATAAAAAAAACTTAGCAGTTTCTGGCATTTCGAAAAACAACTTAATTTAATTCCCTATTTTTAAGATCGTCTCTCTCCATTAATGGTCACGTAAGATCATAGGTCGTGTAATGTATAATTTTTGCCTGGAATTTATGACAATCCCGTATACTTTTTTTTTTAATGTCAACTCATATGCGAGGCAGTAATAGTTCTCATAACCTGCACGTGTTAGAACATCACTCGTAAGTCCGAAGTAGGATCCGAACCAATCAAGTATATCGAGAATGATAACTCGATAAGCCTATTAGGATCACTATAACACCGGTTACAATATAAGTGTTGAGGGCGATATTGGTAATTCGCTATCCTACAACGGCAATGGAGAATTCTTTAATTTGGCGTTGAGGTTAATTCATTCTTTACTTAGTCCTGATAGATATGAAACACTGAACTTTCAAGTTATGTACAGCATATAAGAGTATGTCTTTATTTACAACTGCCTTAATAGACGACATGAAAAAGTAGAAGATATCGTGGCTTGATAAGAAAAAAAATATTTTTTTGAAAATAAATAAAAGTTATAATTTCAATTCAGTTTGATGTACATTAACTTACCGTGCACGGAATTTCCTAATTCTGATAAAACTGATAGGAAGCGTAAAATTGTGCCATTTAAATAACAGAATTTCATAGGCCTACTATATTTACTACGTCACTGTATATTCCATATTCATCCTAATAAATTCAACGCTTTTTCCAGGCACCATTACGAACACATGCTCTTGACGTGACTAGGAAACTACTGCTTCGCGGGGCCGTAGTGGTGTAGTGGTTAGACTACTCGCCTTCCACCGTGGCAAACTGGGTTTGATTCCCGGCGGGGTCACTCACGGATTTTCGCATGCGGGAATCGTGCCGGACGATGCCGCTGGTGGACGGGTTTTCTCGGGATCTCCCGTTTCCTCCGCCCTTTCATTCCGGCGCTGCTGCATAATCACATCACTTCATCCTCATCGGCTCTCAATACCTCGATGTTAGGAGACGTCTAAATCTCTCCCCCCCCTTTTTTTTCACTACTTCGAGTGTTTGTACAAAAAGGTATATGCATGATTAGTGACGTTATAAACATTTACTTCATTTCCGACAATAAAGTCTCAGAATTAATGCACTTTACAACAAAATTATATCAATAATCCACTTGCTTAGCAAAGAAACACAGCTAACCTATGCATTCTTGCAGGAAAGTGGTAGCCTTGATTACGTAACAATTAGTGCAGACATACGTCTAAGTAAAGGCTGTTCACGATAGAGTGAGTACTTTTGAAATCATCCTAAGAAAATAGTCACTGCCCCTACCTGCATATACTTTAACAGGCGTACTGAATGACATGCGCACAGTAAAGTTGGTAACAATGAATGGAAAATAGTTCCATGTATCAATGTTGAATAACATGCGCACAGTAAAGTTGGTAACAATGAATGGAAAATAGTTCCATGTATCAATGTTGAATAACATGCACACAGTAAAGTTGGTAACAATGAATGGAAAATAGTTCCATGTATCAATGTTGAATGAAAAGAGATAGGTGACAATTTGTGACCACTTAAAATATTTATTTCGCTTTCTGTTTTCTTTTCATGTATGGAAGTGAAAAATGAACATGTTTGTAAAATATTTTATTTTCTTATAATTTTACAGTTTCACTGGACCGACGCATGGATAAAGTGATGATGCCCTTGCCAGTGTTAATTTCACATAAGGCGGGAGAATACGAAACGTGCATACACGTAGTTCTTAAGCAGGATTTTCAAAAGAACTCATTTTACCGTGAACAGCATATAGTCATAACTCAATGTCGCGTTGTTGAAAATATTATCACTTTATTTGGTTTTAATTGAAACCTCGGACATTACGAAATTGAACTAAATATTTGACTTGCATGATTCAAGGAATGGAAACAGTGTAATTTCTTTGATATTTACTGTTAATCAATTACAAATAAATAAAAACTGAGGTATTGAGATGTGCGCTACTTAAGATTGTGTTTCGTAACGACTATTTTATCTGACGACAATCCATATGCAAGCAACGGCATGCATATGTTCTTAAACAATGTTATAACCGTAGATGAAGTATAGGGTAGCATGTGCAGGGTTGTCACAAAATTGGCTTGCTTTTCTGCCCAATAGCACTATAAAAACCACGCAAATAGGATATTAGGATAATCACTCTTTGAATAATGATGTCTGTACACTTTGCACACCTAGGTTCACTAAGACTAGAATATATTTAACTTAGTCGAAGGTTTTTTTTTTTTTTCATATAAAAGATTAGGTATTTTGAACATTCCAATGTAAACAAAAACGTCCATCACTTTTGACCACGTGGCTTTGACAATTGTAACGGTCACGGGCGAGTCAATGTTGTGGACATGCGCAGAAGACAAAAATATGTCTGTCTCATCTTTAGTCTATGGTTATAATTGGTTCGCGGTTAATAATTTCCGAAATTAACCAAATGTACCTGCCTTTAACTGCACGTGTATTTTAAGGGAGACTCTGAGATGTTTGCTCCAGTAAAGTTGGCAGCGGTGTAATAAAAGAAGTTCCATGTCATAATGTCGTATTTAAAGTGTGACGTAAAAATTTTGAATCACTGAATCTATTAATTTTTCTGTTTTTTTTTTTATGACCACGAGGGTGACAATAACCATAATAGTAACACATTGAAATATCTATATATTTCACGTCACACTTAATCAGCTGATAAATAATGTTAATGTTACAAATGGCGCAATTAGATCCTAAGTAAGAATTTTTAGTACCCAACGAAATTTTCTAAAGCTACGGTACCAAGCAACAAACTTATGTAACCACAATGCAAGATTATCGGTGCCATCGACACATAAATAAACAAAATGTTCCTTTGTGACAAATCTACTTTACATCAGTTTATATTAAAACATATATATATTATGGCAACAAAACATGTATCGCAGCAAAGAAACTGTTTTTCGAGTGCAGCAATTTTTCTCTTGGCAGACACGATCAACGTTGTAAACACGCTTTCTTTATAAGTGAGCAAAGAAAAAAGTTATTTAAAGATGTTGTGTTTCCAACTGAATCTTGCTTTAATTCGAAGGGAAGGTTTCTTCTGCAACTCCAAACATTGGTACGGTACCAGGGAGCGCGGTGATGTAGTGGTTAGACTACTCGCCTCCAACCTGGGCGAACATGGTTCTATTTCCGGAGGGGATTTTTGCATGCGGGAATCTTACCGGACGATGCCGCTGTTCGGCGGGTTTTTTTTTTCTCGGGGATCTCCCATTTTCACCCAACCTTTCATTTCGGTGCTGCGTCATACTCACCTCAATCACCCTCATCGGCTCTCAAGACATCGGTCTTAAGAGCCGCCCAAATCTCTTCACTCACTCATTAGTTGGGTACTAATATCCCGGGTCCCGCCAAGTGCGAGACCACTAACGAGAAGAGTGGGACGGAAGCTCCGATGGATTTGGTGCGAAGTGTGGCCTAACATTTCAGGGTAAAGCAAGGTGGGCCGACCTTACATTCTACCCCAGTACCTTTACATTAAGTAAAAAGAAATTACCAGCGGTGTTTCAAATACCGATAATGTGAGGATAATTAGAACCTTTAAATTAACAACGTGATTAAATTAATTACAAAAAAAAATCACTTTATTAATGGCAAACTAAAACAAACTCACAAAAGGGATGATAATCATAGATGTAAATTTAATCTCATTACGCATTTTTATAATAAATAACACACGATTTTAAAATAAAATAAAAATTGTTTTACTTATTGGTACAAAGTTTTTATTTTAAATGTCGTGATCGGGATATCAAATTAAATTTGTGTATCGGATGTAAAGGGCACTACGTCACAAATATAGAACTCCACAGGAGTGCCCTTTGCCACGATACCATGATGACACGTAGTGTATTTTCTTACTAGCTTATTCGCGTATTATTCTATGGATGAGATAGTGCTTTGCGCCTCAGAAAAGAGCTCTAAAAGTACAATAAAACGATGTCGAAACCTCCGAAATACATAACAAGAACGTAGATGCACTAACATATTTAACAAATTCAACAATAAATTATGAAAGTTTTGGACGTTAATTAGTGTAGGAGTAAAAATAGTTATGGATGAACGACTTGCGCTGTATGCTAGCTCATGCACATGCAGAGAAAAATGGAATATAAAAGCTGGACTTTCCTGCTGCTCTGCCACGACTAGGGGAGCAGCCTTGCCGACGCTGAACACTCTCGCATCAAGCCAACATGAAGGAAGTCATGAATGAGACCACGAGACATCAGAACTCTGCGAGCAGGGTCGTGTACGAAGTTTCAACACGGCACCGTAGTTCCGCGCCGGGTAACCGCTACACAAACAGTGAAAATCTTAACATTATAAATGTGAAAGTTTGTATGCTTGTTCGTTATTCAATCACGTTATAACGGCTAGGCGGATTTGGACGAAATTTGGTACAGGGGTGGATTATATTCTAGATTAGCACATAGGGTACTTTCGATCTCGGAAAAAAACGAACAGTTTCTTAGGGAATATATAAAATATGCCACCAACCCGGGACTAAACCCCTACTCAACGAGGTCGGGGCGTGAAACAACTAGTAAAATGACTTCCGAATACGAGAAAAACTGGACGATTAGTCCATCACGAGAAGCTAAAAAGTGGCACAAATTAGTCAAACTACGCCACTGTGAGTTGCCAGCTAGACGAAGGAAGTAGAAGGGTGCGTTCTGAAAATACCAGTGACTGTCGCAATTATCAAGTCGTTTGGTGCAACAGCAGTAACAATTAGAAATGTTTGTCTTTTTACAATGACGTGATTAATACTTTATAAAACTAGATTGGAAATCACAGGAAAACCAAAAATAATTGATTCCACATAAAACCTTACACAATTTTTTTTTTTTTTTTGGTCCAAGCAAAATTATTTTTAATACTTTCATACTCATTAGATCACGTTTATAAATGGTCACCAATAAAGTTTAAAATTACATCCTGACAGAAGTACATATATAAAGTTTACTGGTTAAATTCACGAAACTACCGGAATGGTGACTGTGAGATTAATTATCCGTGATATTGCATAAATATGCATTATGTAAACAAAATTATAGTTGCTCTAGAAGAAAAAAAAACAGATTCGCCATAAAAAAATCCTCTGAATAAGAGAACTATAACACTAAAAATTTTATCGAGTTCAAAAAATGGATTTGGTTAACGAAACTTACGGTTGCTGTTATTAGATTTTTTTTGTACCTTGTTTTATTGCAAAATTACATTTCTCGACAGCAAAGAAAAAACTTATTGATGTCTGTTTTGTTTACAGTAAATGAATTTTGTGTAATGCCAAACAAAAATGTAAGACGATATAAAAAATATTTTTTTCGAACATTTTAACTTTTAAAACGTAAAGAAATATACGAAATGCTGTTGCCTATAGAAACGAATCCCTTAAGTCATCGACATACCTCCCAGGTCAAAACCTCATATCGACAATATTATTTCTTATGAGGAAAAAGCTAAACGCGACACATCATATGTAATGTTAGTATGATAGAATCGCTAAGAAATGTTGTAAGTCCATGACCTTGTAACATAAAATGAGAGCCACTGAACCAATTTCGGTCAAACGAAATCTTCATTACGAAGAATATGCAAATTGCCAGTTGTGCCAATTAATTTTCTATAGATCCATATTTCACCACCAAGCTCAAACTTCGTCGTCTTACGAGAGAACAGAACAGGTGATGAATGAATACTAATGACAGTAGTCTTATTAATAACGCCTTCATGTACCGGCACTCTCTTCCAACAAATATTGTACCGGGGATCCAATGAACTTATAACGGTAAGCCTGCATTCACTATGAATCACACGTTTTTATATTTGTATGAAATAGCCTACTGTTCAACGCTTATATTACTTGTTAATGATCTTTCGCCACATATGCGTTTGCATCATAGTATGCTAAATCACATATTTAGTGTTTTGGGATGCACAAATAAAACAAAAAGGTAACATTTATAGAAAATTTAACAAGGGTGACTGAAAGAGCGTACTCAAATTCATTATAAGGTGTGATTAGAAAAATTTATTTTACAATCATAGACTGCCACAAACTAAAAATATGCGAATTTTTTTTTTTTTTTTTTTTTAGAAATTTTTAAAAACTGCGAAATTATTTCGTAGTGCGATTTCAAAGATTTCTCGAAGTAACTCGCGGTACCTTATTTCAATGTAAATGATCTAACTTCAGCACGTCCCGAAAAAAAACACTAAAATTGTGATTTTGACATGCTATTGTGCGAAAAAAAATATCATGAGGTGTAATTTTTTTAAGGCTAGCAAATAGTATAGACTGTTCACGGTAAACTGTGCACTTTTGAAAACCCTGCTCACGATCTACTTGTATGCACATCGTGTACTACTCCGTCATGTGTAAAATTAATATTGTCATGTGCCTGATCACTTCATTCACGTGTCGATCGAGTGAAAGTGTGTGATGATTAGAAATATGTAAATGTTTTGAGAGGAATTTGATGGTTTATAAACTTAACTGTGTGAATTAAAAATCAGAAAGCGAAATAAATCATTTTCAGTTTTCACTAATGGTTACCTACCATTGTTATTCAAAGTTGAAACATGGAATTACTTTCTCTCTTTTCGTTACAAATTTGACTGGGCGTAAACCACTCGATGTGCCCATTAAAATATATGCAGTTAGAGGCAGTGTCATTTCTCAAAGGTTTATTTCAAAAGTGCTCAGTTAATCGTAGTTGTAAGTATTGATTAAAACATAAGCAATTAGGGGAAGTGAAAATTTTCGAATGTTCATTTCAAAAGTACTCAGTTAATCGTAGTTGAAATCTATTAAAACATATGCAGTTAGGGGAAGTGAGATTTTTCAAAGGTCCATTTCAAAAGTGCTCAGTTAATCGTAGTTATAAGTATTGATTAAAACATATGCAGTTAGGGGAAGCGAAATTTTTGAAAAGTGCTCAGTTATTCGTAGTTGTAAGTATCGTGTGCGAGTTGAACAGTATTGGAACGAAATTACAAAGTAACGAATTTTTTTTTTTTTTTGGACAACGCCCTTAACGTCCTCTCTCGAACACCGCCATTTTGATGTGTATCGTTCGTGGCTGGCGGAGATGGTCCAAGCAGATCTGCGTCCCCCAGCAGTAATGTTCCCGCGCCCTTCCTCCCTCCCTCCCTCCCGCTCAATTAACATATGAGCGGGAGTGCGGAAATCCGCCGGGGCATGCAAATTGCCGCTGGGGAGGCGAACGACCCGAATTGCCGCGTTGCGCGACCTGCTATTGGCCATGGGAACGGCGGGCGTGCTATTAAAATATGGCGTGTCTCCTGTCGCACTAGACAATATTTATTCAAGCCACGGTTCACCGGGCGGGGCTGCGCAACAAAATATAATTATACATCTAGATTTATATCCATTCGATACGCTTTTCTGCCCCCCCCCCCCCCCCCCCAAAAAAATTCACATGTAAATTGTAGAAATAAATCACCTCCTCTGCTGCGAAGGCTACGCACAGTCTGGCGCTAATAGATTTGTATGGTTTAATCGTTTCCAGCTCGTAAACGGTAAGGTATATGAGGAGAAAAAAGTCAAATTACCCGCCTCGTTTAATATAAAACATGAAATTGTTACAAATTTATATTTTTATAATTTCGAAACCTTGAATAATTGATAGGGTAGTTTTGACTAAACTCACAAAGTTATGTTAATATTAATGCGGAAAAAAAATAATATAAGAGGATCGTTGTTTGAGGTGGAAAAGGGGGGAAGGGGGGTCGAAAGCCGTACACATTAGTTCCCAATTTTATTTATGTTCCTGTTTTACGCTGACAGTGTCCCCCCCCCCCCTCCCTCAAAAATTGCGTATGAAAAATATTTTGTGAATTTTTGTATACGTTGCCCCATTTCTACTTAACCCAAACACATCCAAACAATCACTTCCGCTTTTTTTTTTGCACCATTTTCCAGGAATATGTTTTCTTTTCAATATCTTGAGATATAATCCAGAAACAATCAAAATAAACTAATATGATTATTTTTTTCATTTAATTTTATCGTATTTGTAACTAAAAGGGTACTTGTCTCAGTTTGCCTACATTTGCAGACATATTTCTTTGTCGCTGATAATGGTTGGATTGTCCTGCAAGTAATAGAAGCTTTTTGCAATAGAAAATATTTACCATCTCATTGTATGTACATACCGAAAACATGCTCAACCTTTTGCCTTAACACATACTTCCAGTATATTTTAATATGTTGCCTGGATTCCAGGCACCGTAAGTCGCCATTAAAATCTGCGTGGTACTGCGTGCATACAGTGTACTGTTATTTTGCAAATTGAGATATAAGAGATTATGCCGTTAATAGCTCTTCTTTCAATGATGAACTTCGTGAAGCAGTTGGTGAAACTCATGTTCAGCATTAGTGCATGAAAATAGTTTGTAGTTAGACTAATCTCCAATCCCATTTGTTGTATGATTTTAGAAATGCCTAATCAAATGTGTCGATCGAATTCATATCCAACCTGTAAATGTTTCGTGTAATACGATACTGTGGAGGGTGTTAGGCACACAACTTAAAAATCATCATATTTGTGTGCCACTTGCTAAACTTGTATCGTGCGCATGCTCAAGGTCAAACCCCACAACATCGATCAAGGCGATGCATTCGAGAGGGCCCGTGTTCGAGTCTTCGTACAGCCTTCCTGGTTTCGGTATTCAACGGTTGTCCGAAATCACTCCCAGGCAATCATTAGTTCCTTAATTTGAGAAGAAAAAAAGTCTTCGTTGGTTCCTTTCCCAATCATGTCGCTGACGAGATGTTGAAACATTCTTAAAGTCTGTTCACGGTAAACAGTACTTTTCAAAAAACCTGCTTAAGATATACTTGTATGCACACTATGTATTCTTCCACCGTGTTTATAATTAGCATTGTCATGGGCCTCATCACTTTGTTCATGCATCGGTCATGTAAAACTGTACAATTATTTGAAAAATAAATACCTTACAAATTTCGTAATTCTAACTCTTGACACAGTGAGGTCTGCACACATTTACCGGAACTTAAGAGAAATTAGAAGTGAGTCCCCTGTATACACTACTGCAAGAACACCGGTTCTGTTGGTTGCTGTGTTAGAACTCACTATCGTCCTATTGGTCCATACCACACCGGCCACTGCCCTGTACTTTACAGGGTTCACTATTGGCAGGTCATCAACCAATGGAGAGCCGAGCTGATATTGACCCAATAAGATGTCCTTTATCGTATAAAAGGATCTACATTCAATCATGTACCTTTCAGTGGCTATAAAAAAATTAATTCTATCGTTCGCAATATGATTGTTACTGAGCTGTCGTGTTCTTGTGAGGTCATGTTAGACACTAGCTGAACAAAGACTGCACATCCATAAGCGTTTTTTTCTGAACAACAAAGACATTTTCAAATTAGCTTTGCTCGAGCTATACTCGAGCATAGTCTACAAAGTGTTAAATGCGTTAAAAAATAGAAAGCCAAACATAGAACTCCTTTTATAACACATGCTTACCTAACACTTTTAATTCAACGTTATAGCATGGGACTGTTTTCTTTCCGTCGTCACCAACTCAACTGGGCGCATGCCAGTTAGTATGCTCGTTAACATATACGTAAGTGTGGAAAGCAGTGACATTTTAAAAACGTTATTTTCAAAAATGCGCACTTGACAGTTTAAAACCTATAGTTCTACTTGCGCCGTCACAATTTTTCTGGCGCTACGAATGCATTATTGTCTTCCAACACAGTTTATTTGTCATCACAAAAGTGCTTTTGTAGTTGCCGTTAAATAACGAAAATTTAAAAAAAAATTTCTGTTAGATCAGAACATTGTGTTGCCTATATTGACAAAAAAAGTGGGTTTTCAGTGCAATCCCTCATGTTGTTTGACTGGCGCAGTAACTTGCCGGCACTAGCTGTAGCGCCCTATAAAGTAATCTCTGGTTGCTTACTGCTTCCTTCATTTATCATCTCGCCGCCACAGTGGCAGCTAACGGCCATTAACGTGAGTAATAACACGGAGATCTCTACCCTCTGCCACCCCGCTGCAACAGCGACGACTAGCCACCCCCTCGTCGCCAGTCCCTCCAACCCTCCCCGTAGACCGGAACTTGATACTTCTGCCCTTCAGCAACAAGCCGGAACATAACTAGGCAACGGAGAGAGAGAGAGAGAGAGAGAGAGAGAGAGAGCTTCAAATTAATGTGAACTGTTGGACAGAGCTACTCTCCTTACGGGATGAGAAGAAATCTGGACTTTTAAAGGTGTGTTGAGAAATGACGCAGAATTTGCTGACAAGTATAAAAGCCAAACAACGCCCTGAAGAAGTAATATTTTTTTTGCCGCCCTGTAATATGTGCGCGAAAAGGGAATCACGTGTTTCCCAGACACATCTTATGCGAAACCAAACGCCACGTAGGCAATCACATTTTTTCTATAGCCGTTTATAAAATAATAGTTTACCAACTCCACTTTGACGTGAAACATAATTTTATCTAAGCAATTAATATAAAGTCCGTTTCTTTGTATTTGATATTTACTCTCACTGAAAAAGACAGTGGTAAATCACATGTATCGTATCTCTTCAAGCAATTTGTTTTGTTTTTACACGATCAACACTTACTGCGTTTACTCCTGGACTGTATAATATTGAAATTTGTAAACTGCATGCAGACGAGTTAGATGCGTGCCGTATTAGAGTAGCAGATTTATCATTAACTCAGTAAAACGAGGAAATATGTTTTCGCACAGACGACACATTCATGTAGTACGTTGAAATCTATCAGAACGTTAACGTTTTCTACTCTAAAACTGTGTTATTACGTGTGTCATAAAAGAAGATCGATCGGAATATTGTTTCTAATGTATGTAGCTTTGAAATATCGTATTATTTTAAGCACTTTGCATTACGTCGTGATTTTCTGAAAATACTTATGAAAATGTTTCAAGTCAATGAATAACAGGGCAAAATCTTTTCCATAATAATTTTGAGAAAAAATTTTTTTTTAACAATTTTCCATTGTCCACAACAAATGAAAACATATTTTTTTCTTATTTTCATCATGTATTTAAAGTCACGTTAGGGAAGTCTACAGATAAATTTTACAGACTATACAAAAATTTTGTCCTCGCAAATTTTAACGATGTTCCTAAGGTCAAAATATTATGTGTTTAAATTTTAACACCTTGAAAATGTTTTGCTTGAACTAGCAAACTAGTTGACTTATTTCTAACAAACTGCGTGTGGTTTCTCTTATTAACGTACAATCGACTGCAAAAGAAATGCTTCTAACAACAAAATTAAGACTCGTCTAGCTAAAAATGCACTCAACTTGAACAAGTTCATCATTTTTACCACTACAAATTTGAAGTACAAAAACATTTTGTTGACTAAATTAATCAATATTTGGTTGCTTCTATACAAAAGGTGATTGCTGTGTTTTGCTGATCTTTCAATACGATTACCCCTTACCAAACGTGTGATAAGAGCAGATATATCGTTGCCCCTTAACCTTACAAGCATTTCCCATAGCGTGAATAAAATGCCCAATGAGCAGGTTCTGTCATTTGTTTGCGAAATTCGTGCAGCATTTGTCTCAGACAAAAAAAAGTTAAAAATCCATGCTGAAGAACAATCATTTCAACGAATGATTGCAGCTTTTAATAAAAATGCATAGCAGAAAAAACTCAAAACAAACTCCATACTTCTCATTCATTAAATAGTTTCCATTGACAATCCGACTTGCACTCTCTCAGACACAAAATTCTCAAGAACAGTTACTATTTACTTAATATTTTCATGACGAATTTTTTGTGCTCTAAAATACTCTATATGCATGTATATGCTATCCACGGTAAAGTGCGTACGTTTGAAAGACCTCTCATTTTCAATAAGAGTCAGTAAATTTATTTTATTTTAGCCTTAGGCGTTAACTTCCGAGTGCGGTGGAATATACACACTGTGTTTATTACTTACATGGCAATATTTATTTTAAAATATGATAACTCCGGACGAACTTTTAGATGGATCCCTATTATAGGCCATGCCCTGCAATAACCATCTGTGAGCTCCACTTAGGATGCACAGAAAAAGGCATTGCTGTTAGCGTCGCATAGACTGTTCACGGTAAACTAAGCACTTTTGAAATCGCTGTTTAAGATCTACTTGTATGCACGTTGTGTATTCTTCCGCCTTATGGAAAAGTAACGATGCTATGTGCCTCACCACTTCTTTCATGCGTCGGTCAAGTGAAACTGTTGAATTATTAGGAAAAGTGGATATTTTACAAATCTGCTCATTTTTACGCTTCGTTACGTTAGAAAACCGAAAGCGATAGAAATATTTTAAGTTCTCATAAATGCTTACCTGACAATTTTTATTCGACGTTGAAGTATGGAACTGCATTTTCTCTATCGTTATCAACTTTACTGGGCGCATGCCACTCACTGCGCAAGTTACAATATGTGCAGGTAGGAGCAGTGACTTTTTTCTAAGGTTGTTTCAAAAGTGCTCACGACTAACGGTAGGCCATATCGGCAAAAGAACTATTCTATAGTGCATGTGAAATGAAGCGCAATCAGTGTAAATGAAGCTAGCTTGATAAAGTGCACTTACGCAGTTCTTCTCTGCCGACTTCATAATAACTCGAAATGCCGTGAGGTATGTCAGATGCTCTGTCATCTTACCCCGACCCCCCTGCTGTCACGAGGATCTGCTGCTTAGTTTGTGGTCCCGTTTGCCCTTCGGATTCCTTCCCCTTTCACCTACCGTAATCGAATCGCGATGATGAACACCACTCCGACAACACCCTCATATTCGTTCTCGTCACCGGGTGTTATCTCATCCACCCGCTGACAAATAGTTCCACATTCACGCGGGCGGGCGGTACGTGACTTATGCCTCGGCATTTACAACGCAGGCAGGACAAACGAGCAGGGATTTGCTTTGATTTCAGGAGGAAACAAATACTTCACATTTGTATAAGTCACTGTTGAAAGCAACAGTTCGTGGCTCGGCAGATGTAATCAAGCTTCTATTTATGGGGGGAAATACTCAGAATTTTTGTCCTTTAACTCTAAACTTATGTCTAATTAAGATGCGTTATTCTTGGAGCATAGATTAAATATGTATGTTAAGCTCAAATATGTTTCCTTTACGCGAACAAAACGTCTCCAGTGACAAAACAGATATTTAAAAAATAAACTGAATTACTGATAGGAAAATGTAATTCCCCCCCGGGTCGTAACGTTTCGTGTGGTAACGAATCATCCTCATCTTTCATTCATTCATGAGTTCAGTTGTTGCAAACATGAGATATTTTGTTGAGCGCTGTACTTTTTGGGCAAGCATTTTCCAGGTGTTGTGTGATCGGTTATACAATAGCACTAACCATTCATAAACAAATTGCGCAGAATTTCCGAAAATCATACTATCCAACAGGATTACACTCGCAAAACTGTAAAATACTTCCTTTCTCAGCAGGGTATTTTGCAGTTATGAACAGGGACAGGTGTTTTTCGCGAAAATATTTGTGGCCACGCTATACTTCAATATCCTGCGTCCACAACCACAACCACGTGTTCCTGATTGACTGGGCCAATCGTAATAAAGTACTCGTGGAGACACACTTGAGGCCCGTGTCCATCCAACCACGAAAGTGAATATGCACAAAAGTGTTTTGGAGTACGACTGGTATTGAAATTTTTTCGCGGGGAAAAAGAAAACCTGTCCCCAGCTGTAAATATTCTTCTCGTAAAAACAGTCCAATATCACGTGCACGGGAAGTACCAATGGGTTGATTTAACCTTGAAACATCCTTTTCGCTGAAGGTCTTATGTCAATATTTGCTTATTAAGTTTATGGTTAGAGATGCTAGTGACATCGGTATTTCCTAATGTAGTGGACTGCGAACAGCTTTTAACGCTAAAATGTTAGTCGTGTATTCGGTAATTCTCAGACAAACACTCGTTACTTTTCATCGCCTCGTGAGGGAGACGTCTTATTTTACTCCCGGAATCCGAGTACCATTGCTACATTTCTGTGATATCTGTTACGACAAAGTAATTGAGCATCTGCGCTGTGAAAATACAGTAACATCACTTGTAAAGTTTCTCCTAAGGTTACAACAACTGTATTCGTAATAGGTCTAGAATTTTTTTTTACGGGCCAGGAATTAACATAAATTCCGATATCAAAGTTACAGACTGTTACATTCTTTGATGAGTATTTCACTTAAACACGTAGGCCTATACCTATACGGATAGCGTACTATTAAACTATTAAGTATCTATCAGAGAACTGTTAAGAGGGGATGAGGTGATTTTATAACGTTCTTTTGAGTGTATAAAATCTTAACTGTCTTTTACCTTTCATTATAGGAAAGATGCGTTTATAAGATCGTGCAGTTGTGTGTATTTCCCCTCCCAAAAAAAATCTTTTGTAACCAACCCAATAGACCATGATCGTTTCCAGGTATTATTGCCAATAACACATGTCCTGACGCCAACACTCATAAAACAATATATTATGCAATTATGAAGTTGCTACTATGCAAACACGCAACGCGCCTGCAGTCTTCAAGAGTTATTCCAATGTCCAGTTATTACAAACAGCATATCACTAACGTAGATTCTTTTCAAGATGTGAGATTATCATATCCTTGTCCGAACACACACACGTTGATTGTTTCCCACCAAAAGTCTTCAAGACAGTAATCTTAAAAGCAGCAACCTTGTAGAAAAGTTTTGGGTGGCGATAATATTTTTTGTGAATTAAAAAAAAAAAAAATAACATTTTCCAGTCATCTATTATTAGTAGTGGGGGGGTGCTGGTACTAACCCAAAGGGGATTCCACCTTTAATGATATCAAAGTTACCAACACCCGCTCGTCTAAAGTTACCAAGAATATTTAAACATTTAATATCAAATCATATACAAGTACTTCGTCTTCAGACAAATCCAATCTCTAATCATTCACAAGATATTATAAAACGACACTGGGAATTTTCAAACTAATAAATAACAAGTCACACAATTCAATTTCAACATAAACAATGTTATTCAAAATTCTTAAAAAAAAAAAATATTCTTGAAAACAAATATTTGCAATTTTCTTAAAAAAATTTACATTGCAGAAGCATTATTTCAATCTCACTTTATTTTACCAAATGTATACAAAAGCCATATTTTCACATGCTTTAAAACAAACAAAGCACCAGAATGAAATATACAATAATTGTGTTACAAACTTAAATACCAAACATTTATTACAACAATAAGACATTTTAACAAAAACAAGGCATTTTATCAATAACATTTTATGATTTAAACTAACAAATATTTCATCAAAGTTATCTACATCTTAAACCTACTACTATTACTACTACCACTACATCATTCCAAAAGTGTCTTACACAGATTACAAGATCAAAAAATATATAAAAATTATTTTAAAAATAACTACAAATATATTACATCATTGGTGTTAACATCCTTTTCCTATCTATTTACAATGACTATTTACGTTAACGACATATTCGGGGTGTGTGTTCGTTGACACATACAGAGGGCATTCATTTGTCACATCCAAGGTTATTTCCAATCACACACACCGATGAAAGAGTGTAACACACTCACACGCCCGCAAATTTCCAGTAGATGATTTGTCACTCTACAACCTTCTTATTATTTTGTAAAATGTATTGAAGACAGTTGTATTCTTGATACTAAAGTTTTACAGGCCTTACATAAAGGCAAACAGGGAACAGCAGCATTGAATGGTGATGCAAAAAATATTGCAAAGAGTTGTACATATTTGTAGACATTGTGGGCAGCTGTAGATAGCTGTGATGATGCTTGAGGAACCAGAGGTGCATCTGGTGTTAGCATATAGACGTCGGCGGTGTGGTGGTGGGGGTGGTGGCAGTGGTTGTGTTGTGGGCGGGCTGCATTTATTGTGGTCCTGAAAGTATTTATAGGGTGGAAAATAATAAAAATCACATGTGTATTCTGTAGTGCCCCAAGGTAAGGTTGATACTCCATCTGCCTCAATGTACTGCTTATCATCCATACCTGACAACACTACCTTGGTTACACATTCGGTGTAGACTTGAAGAGCACGTGAACATAACTAATATTGGGTCCCCAAAACCCTTGTGCAATTTTCGAGGCAATCTCGATAATCCTCGTACCTGAGTGCCTGTAACTGATTATGTTTTACACACTTTGCCTTATGTATACATTGTTAGGTCGCAACATATGCATAAAGCTGAGATGACGTGACCAGCACATTCATCTTTCATCATCCTGGTACGGCCTTTGTTCTTGTGAGGGAATCCTTTCGGGTTATCGAGCGCATAGTTAGATGTATCAAACTGTGTCTTTAAATCTGGGGTAATTATTTTATAAATGTCCTCACAAGCAACAGAATATACCAAGGAATCGGTTTCACAATAATGGAGGTGTAAGGCTCATGGAAGAAATGTAGTATACATGTGCTGATAATGGAATTCGTAGAGGATCAATTGTGATAGATCAATGATGGCAACACCAGTGTACAAAAGTTTGCTGAACAGTACAGAACCTTTGACATCTCGATAAGGACCAAGTTTTTATTGATAATCTGCCTTGCCTGGAATGTAGGATGTCCTATCACATCTGCAGCCCCATAGATTGTGCCATACCTCGAAATGACTCTGATTTCTCTTTCCTGGCAGACATTCTGCAAGGTTTTTCCATAAATGAAATTATTCATTAACTTGAAAAACAACTTTTCGAATGTGTTCACAGCCTTGGTGGGTTTCTCAATGTTAAACTCGTCGGAGCCATCCAAGGCTTCAGCTCAAAGCACAAAATGCGATGAACAGAGTCAAGTGTGGCTTCATACATCAAGTACTGCCACAGTGTTTCCCCGTGTATAAAATAATTCTTCTGCAACATGAGGGTTAAAAGAAGTTTCTCATGTGAGCCGTTCGGGGGTACGCCATTTTCTGGGGCTAAAGGCAGATCAGATAGTGCATCATGGCATTCGTCCAGAAAAGACAGATCAACTTCCGCAAAAAAAAAAGAGTGTCACCGTCATTCACCATGTTTGAAAAATCCCATGTTGAAAACAGGTCAGCCTCAACCCACTCAAAATTGCCAATCAGAAGCTTGGGTCGCATTGTATGACTGTATAGCCCATTGATGCCGAAATAACATACATATATTTCAATGCCACACTGGCGTCGTAGTCCTCACCCATGTAAATATTGTTTACTTCTGCATGTCTCTTTGAAACCTGGGTAATGCTGCACATAACCCCACATTCTACAAAAATATACATGTCAGGTTAAGTAAACAGCTGTTACCGCACATGTGTCATAGAGAGAGCTGTGACATACATGGCGGGGTGAAGACTGTAATGAGCCAAACATATGGTCCTGAAATTCTCAAAACATCAGCCAGCAAACAACTGTCCACATGTTAGTAGTGAATGGCATACTGCAGCAAGTTTATGCAGTTGAACGCATCCCATGCACCTTGCACATGAGTGTAATCTGCATTGCTAATGCCTTTGCTGCTCATCACATTATGAAATGCATCTTTTGGGGGAGTTACTTGCACATCAGATTATCTTGCAAATGAACAAAGTCATAAGAAAAAAACTCCCTTCCATTTTGCCAATTCTATTTGGGTGTTGTCTGGGCATATCGAGCAGGAGATACTCAATAGTGCAGGTAGTAAATTGTCTTCCAAAGTTCCAGAGAGATGCTCATGAATTGGAATGAATCAATAAATTGCAACTTCTAAAATTGCACTTTTCCCTTTGAAACCAAACCCATTGGGAGTTTGTATGGTAATACATTTGTATTTTTCACAGGTCATTCCAATCATTTGAATTTTACCCGGGTTTTCGATTACCATGGTTACATTGGGTTTTGGTATGCGACGTTCAGCCAATAGCTTTATAAGAAAGTGAGCATCATAATTCTGCAGGTTCAAAAACAGCAACAAGTTGTCTTTTGGGCAGTCTGAAATTCAAGTTGCACTTGGTATGTGTGCAACCTTAGTTTTCACCCGTCAGATGGCCATGATCGACCACAATATCATCTGTATTCAGCATTTCATTACAATTGTGACAACTTTTCTGAGCCACCAACCTAGCTTCATCAGCAGGGGTTTTTGGATTCATCAGAACAATCATGCTGCAGATTCCTGCAACTCACTTTGTTAGTTCAACTAATCTATCAACTAATTGGTACATACAATCAGCACCTATAAACTCGAAATAGTTAGATAAACTTGGATTGTATGAGTAGACCAACAAAATGCTACAAGCATATGGAACATGTTGGTTGATGGTAGTTGTATTACTAGATTCATCATTAGGTAAGCCAGGTTAGGTGGGTTTCAGGCAATTTCTACATCACAATAGGCGACGAAACCCAATCTTTGCGGTTTGCTGTAATCTTTAAATTCCATGTACTAGTTGTTCCCAGTCGGAAAAGTACTGTGAACAGCCTTTTATTGCTGGCAATGAATACTGTGAATCGCGAGTTCTTCATCAGTTCTGAAATACTGAAGACAACGCTCACAATCAAATGTCTTATGAGCATGTTTACTCAGCTGACTACCAACCAGCTATGGAAAATTACTAATACAGACAAAATGCAAATTAGCAGCATTTCTACTCGTGCAAATCGCCAAAATATTCACATGTTTGTCATAATGTGCAGGAGAAATATGCATGGGTACTACAAACCCACCCATTTCACAAGTTTCGTCAATTATATTGCTATCTTTGTCCTCCATACAGTAGACATTGATAAAAATTGAATTGTTCTCCTCAAACTTACGAATATCCTGTTTGACCATAGGTGTTGACAGACCTTCGATATTCAAAACCTCGCAAGGATTTGGAAATGAAGTAATTCTCTCAACATGTCGTGTGATAGGAAGCAATGATGCTACGACAGCATAGTGGAAACACATTCCCTCCAGGCAGTGTACATCGACACAAGCTTTCCTATCAGCAATAAACTTTTTTTTAGTTTAGTTTGTGTAGCACCAATGGGCTCCTCAAACATCTTTGTGAGATAAGGGATGATATTATCATCATATATTAAACCCACATCGCATGAATGTAGGACAGAGAGAGCTTTGCATTGAAAATAAAAAGTTTCTGTAGCAGCTCCCTCCACCATAAGGGATTTCAAGTACTAACCCGCTATGGTATCTGAAACTCTAACTGATCAGAGTGAAGCTATTATTAAGTTAAATAAAGGGACCTTATACCTCTCAAAAAAACAAGAAAGATCCATGTCACAGTTAAGCCTATCGTTAGGTATCAGCACATCATTTAGTCTTCCTGTGAATACCATAGCCATGAGCTCGTATGTCAGGTCTGGCAAAACTTCCAATGAGGCTATAGAATCAGAAAACTAATTAATTTCCGACTCCCTTGGCAAAATATTTCTAATCGACTCGAAAGTCGATTGTGAAACAAATGGAGCCCTCTCCAAATCACACAAACTTTCAGAGTGTCATAGAAAAAAGTCATCATTCAAAAGATCAACTTTCTGATATTTGGGGGAAGCAGACACATTTTGACCTTTGGGTGTTGAAAATCTCTCTGTAATAGAATCAGTGCTCGAATCGCTTAAGCAGAGATTGTCTTCCAATAGATTAACTCATGTCCAATTAGGCAAAGGGACACTGTCTCGACAGCTTGCTGTAGACTAACTGTGTCTGCAATTCAGAATATGAATCGCTTATGTAAAGATCTTCAAGCAATATGTCAATACTGGATTGCTTATGCTCATCCATTTTAAATTACTAAATAAATTTTCTTTGGTTTCTCCTCTACAATAATTACACCACAATAACTTAATATGAATTGCCTCATCATGCTGAAAACAGAGCAAAATAATACCACTTTATTTCCTCATCACAACATAGTTGTTATTAATACTAATATAAACCACTGTATTTTTAAGTAAATAAAATTTTTTAAGGGAACAGTCGGCTTATTTGGGAAAGGCAGTCAAATAAAGCAATGTGTTTTTGCTAAAGATACGGGGGATGAGTTATTCTTAAGCCTCCTGGTCAAAGCCAGGCAGAGGATGATGGAGAATTGAGTATGTGGGGAGTGAGCAAAACTTAGGTCTTAAAAGTTGATGTGGGTGATTCGTGCGGAGTTGGAGAAGTGTAAAAGACAGTGCATGCGGGATGAGTTTTGGGCTGCTTGAAGAGCTGCGTACGAGGTGGGCACGAGAATGAGAAAATGGTTCAGTAAACTGTCACTGTCCACACCATATATACCACTGTTCAAACATGCTCCCCTTTCCCCATGTGCGACAACTTCCCCTTCCCCTGCTATTGCTAATCATGCAGACCCTACAGTCGCATGTGCAACAGCAGGAGGGAGAGTTGTTACTTCCCCTCTGGCTATGCCACTCCCATGACTTCTCTCTGCAGCATGCATTACCAGTATGCAGCTCGCCTCTACTTCACAAAATGAGTTTTATGGACCTGCCTCATCTCGCCTGTTTTTCACAAGTTTTAAATTTTAAAGCAACTGGACTGTGATTACACTCACCTGTATCCTGGATTAATACTAGCATACTGAAGTGATGAGTCCAACCTCTCCATCGAAACTGAAGCTCTATTGTATAACATTCTCTCTTTATATAGTTAAATTTTGGAAAAATATTAGTTTTTCAACGACAGCTTGGTTAAATCAGATTTACAGACACAAACATTGCTGTTCTGAACCTCAGAGTCCCACATTTCACAAGGTGCACTTAGAAGTCCGCTACTGCCATGCATTTGTGTGATGTGTTCCTTATTATTACATGTTTCAGTCCATAAGGTGGGACTGTCGTAAAACTCTCTACTCAATTTATATTTTATTTGAGGAAAACTTGGTTCTTTGGTTATTTCTACACTTCTGTTTAAAAACATAGCTCCCAAGAAGAACAGGACAATTCACAGTCAGGCCACATATTAAAAACCGAACAGTCTTCTTCATAACACAGCACTCGTCTTGTATACATGTTTCCGCGAAAACGTTTTGCAAAATTCCAATATTTATCTCTGTTACATATTTCTGTTTGGAAGTGTATGTTCTCTAAAGACTGGAACTATACTTTCTGGTATCCTCAAGTAATACTGGAGTACGTCTTCTCTGGACTAAATTTCTACATATTTTCGAAATCTTACGCATGTAACAAAGCATTTTTTTGAAATTAATATCTTTATATGTAGGTAGGATATCTTCTGATATTTATTACTTCTGCATTGGATAAACTTTTAAAATTTCCTTCTGCATGTTTCCAAACATGTGTATGGGATAGTCTTTCAGTAGTGCATCATTTACATATTGAAAATGTTTTTCGTAAATTATGTCACCAGAGTCCCATTTCATGTTATGTGTCTGGTAAATCTATTCCCAAAACATTATTTTAACTTCAGGTTTTAAACTTTACCAAGGCCTGGGAGATTTAAAGCATAATACTTTAGAGTCATTAGCATCGGTTGCATAAGAAATAGCAAGCTCCTTAATTACAAACGATTTGTCTTGGTAGTTTTCGAAACCTTGAGCATAGCACATCATTTTTATGATATTTCTTTATACGCAATGTACAAAAAGACTCTCAACTCATTTTATTTATAAGATCACAGTGCTTGCCTTGGAGTCCACTTTATCGACTCCGGAACCGTCCATTACTATATCTGGAATAATTGTAGCTTCAAGTAGCTGTTCCAGTCTTCGCGACATACAATCCCTCCGCATATGTTGTAAGTTCTCATCATTAGCAAAGGCAGGCATGCCATAAGGACATTATTCACATGGCAAGTAGGATATGATATTCTTGTCAGCTTGTAAATGTTCAGCTAGGAATGAATATACTAGTTTTATTTCGGGGCCTGCAAAAGAAATTATAAATTCTTTCGGCTGTGCTCGCAGTTGGGAGCAGTCTAAACTCAATAATGTTTTCGCCTTCCCATATGCTAAGAGCATGTTGAATACTTCAACACATTCAGAATCACAATTGTCACAGCAGTGACCTTGATGTATAGTATGTGTTGCAAGCTGATGCAGAGATTGAAATCCCTTGTAGATCTAGATGATGTAGTGAAGTTGAAGTAGACATTGTACATGTCTGGCATCATTCTTGGTGTGGACCCCTGTAGTTGTTACAGACGTCTGGAGCTGTAGTAGATGTCTGTCATTGATGTTGTAGACATCTGGAGCTGTAGTAGATGCTTGTCATTAATGTTGTAGATGTCGTGTCGTTCTCAGTGTGAATACCTGTCATTGTAGACATGATGGACGCCTAAGTCTCACTAATGCTATTTCAAAGCACATGCACACATATGCACATGAAGTGACATTAGCAGATGCCGACTTAACACTGAGAAAAAATTAGTTATCCCTCCTTATATACAGTAGTAAACGGATTCTAAATTGCTGCCATTTTTATTTAAATTTATTAAATGTGTACCTTTTAGGAAAGTCAGTTGAAATATCATGAAATTTTACAGATTTCAGTTTCGTTAGCAGTCATTTCAAGCTGGATACGTGCTATTAGAGTAATATCATGTCCATATTTATTTTCTAGGGAAACAATTTCTAAATAAGTTCAAATATATACGCATTTTGTGGTAGATAGCAGAGTCGAAATTACTTCAGGCTAGGAAAAACTGCATGTGAAATATGCAAAAATATATTAAAAAAAAAAAACAGATTGAAACTAAAATACTTTGCGAACAAGTTTGTTTCACGTAAGTTTTAAATGTGTGAAAAAGTTTAACTTGAGTATTGTTTAAATCTAATAATGTGTGAATGGTGTTCTAAGTTTAACTTGTGTAAATGGAAAGATGCATGGTTTTCATTACTTAAAAAATAATTTAGCGAGTTAAAAATATGTCTTATAGGCAGTTATATTTTAGTGGAAAACGGAATAAAGTTTGCTGGAAAATGGTATAAAGTTTGCTGGAAAACGGAATAAAGTTTATTGGATTAAACTTAAAGTAATACTTAAAATGGTTTATTTATTTTATTTTATTTGCCGCATGTGAATGACATTTGGCACGTATTTCTTAGTGATGAGGAAAATCATTTTCATCGGCGGGAATAGTGAAATTTCGCTTGGAATACACCAGGCTCTTGCGTCTTGAAAGATAGGAGGAAGCTTCAGTCTCCAAGTCAAAGTAACAGTTTGTAGGGAAGAGGGTGGAGATGCATGGTCTTGAATAGATAGTGGGGGCTGTACAGCACCCCCCTCTGTGGACAGGGCAGTCATCCGAAAAAGCTTTCTGACCTTGAGGGGGCCATGGGCTAGTTTTGCGAAGCACATCGTTGGAAGGGCCATTCCTCTGGAAACAAACTCTGGGCTGGTGTAGGTGGAAGGGGTGGTTGATGCTAAACAGGTTTTTGCAGTGTTGGATCGATAGCAGGGTGCATGGACCAGAGTTTTGGAATAGTGTAGGGGTGGGGGACACATCATCTAAAATGCGCTCAGGGCTGTTGTTGCATGACCTTGAGAAGAGCCGTCCTCTGAAAACGAACTATGTGTTGGTGGGGAGGGGGACTGATCATGGAAAACACGTTATGGACAAGTGATCCGAGGGTGGGGGAGGTGGTGCAGTGAGGAGCGACATGAAAAGTTTTAGCTGTCTGCCGCCATGTTAGTTCTTTGCAAACACTTGTCCAGAATACATGTATACAGCAGCTCTCCCGACTTCAATGGGCACGGTGGGCAGCAGGCTTCATTATGCGACCAAGGGGTAGCGAGGTCCCCGATTTGCAGTGTCGGCCAGTGGGCTCCAGAGAGTGTTAGCCGCGAATGTAGTTAAGTTATTCTCGTTTTAATATTTAAAAAGTTTAAAAAAATTTTCTGTGTTTATCGGGAATAAAATAATTATCCTGTAAACCCCGTTTCTGAGTTCGTTCGATGAAACTTGGTATGATTTTCAACTCTTATTTCGGTAACTAGTGTCCTGAATTTCACAGACTTAATGAAAAATGTGTAATACCTGTGTTATTTAAAATAATATACAGTATGTTTCTATGAAGTGTTGCAAAGTTACGCTTTACGGGATTAAGACATTCTATTCCAGTAAATTTCAACTCAGCAGCACTCCACGTATATATAGTCAGGCTTTCGACGTAAGCTCGCTTCATTCATTCACCAGCCTCCAAGGTGCATGGATGTGTTTTAAAATTACTTACGATATGTGTACAAATGAGAGGGAGACATACGCTGTGGTGTCAGTATAAAATTTAAATTGTATAATTCAAAATGCGTGTTTCGAAATCTTTATGTGTCTTTGTTAACTGTAAGTGCTAAATCATTGTCTGTGTGTTTCGCTGCTTAAATTGCACCTCATTAATGCTAACTTGGTAGGGTTAAGGATGCGCATGAGTAGTGTTAAAATCATTTAGTCAGTCGTATTCAGAGTTTTTGCCATAATTTCAACTCAGTTACTTGCCAGCCTCCGACCTTGCTCCATGTACCTTGCTCCATGTATATAAATGTAACAGCTTATAAGCCAGTGCACGTCATTCATTCACCAGCTTCCGAGGCAGACCGATGTGTTTTGGGGGAGCTCCTGGTGATATTTCATTAAATGTTCAGTCTTTTTCATGTATTTGAGTTCGTTAGCTGTTTAATTTATTTGGAAACATTTGTTTTGTATTTTCATTAAAATTTCCGAGTTTTTCCCCTCAGTATGATTACTCTCATCACAGCTTATAAGTTTACATAAGTCCTATATCCAAGTCAGTGCTTCAATGAGCTCCCGAGCAAATGGGCGTATATGAAACGTTTTCTTTTTTATGTGTGTTATAAATTAATTTCTTTTAACATGTGGATTCCATTTATAAAGTTCCTCACCACTCACAGGCAGACGGGCGTGTTTTAAAATCATGTCCGGTATGTGTGAGAGGCATCTAGTAGTGTGACATTCTTATATATCTTGTGTTTAGGAAGACTGCAGTTTAATTTATAGGGATAATTTTTTAATTCTTAATTAATTTTATACTGGAGAGTCACGTAAATGTTATCGTTTATAATATGTCAACACTAGATGTTATTTCCGTAGTTGTGATCGTTTGAAATTTGCGATTCGATGAGTCCTTCGCGTAATTTATTCATATGTAGAAATCGTTTAAACACTATGGAATTATTTTTCTTTCATGTGTAATGATTAATTGCTTTCGGAAACAGTCGTCGTCTATTTAATCGTTTGTCATTACTAACATGTCAATCGCAACTTTCAAAGTCGCCTGTGTCCCAACGCTTTCTACAAGCAATATCACTACCAAACCAAAAAATTTGCACTCATGCCACTCTTCCACAAAACTCACCACATATATACCCTGTCCCCAACACGCCACACCTCATTCGAGTGCCAGAGATCCAAGGGTGAGGATGTACCAGAGCTGCTTCCCATCCCCCATCAAAAAAGAAAGAAAGAAAATTGGCCCTTAGTACACCATTGCACCAAACGCACAAAAAATCGGATTAAAAAGTAACACTTTCAATCCACTAACCCTTCCAATACATTTAACCCTTTCAATTTGATTAACACTTCCGTCAATTTAATTAACCTTTGGATCAATATAACCCTTTGATATCAATAAAGGCGCCATCCCCTTTGGGTTAGTACCGGCACGCCCCTACTATTCTTATTTATTCATAAAATACGATTTTGAAAGCACAAACGTATTTTGTTTTTATTTTCAATTCTCAGTATTATAAGTTCAAATTAGCCTAAAAAGTGTAGTGTTACAAACACATCTAATGCGTTTTTACAAGAAACATATCTGTTGCTTAAAAAATCAATTTTTTTTCAGCAGGATGATTTCCTAGGGGTTTTTTTTTTTTTTTTTTTTTTTTTTTTTTTTTTAACATGTGCAAAATATACATTTGGAAGGGTGTATGCTTCAGTCACCGTGTGTACGATCGTAGATACGTTGCGTATAGGCTGTTCATGGCAAAGTGGGCACTTTTCAAGGCGCTGCAAAAATTTTCCTTTGAGTCAATTTTTATCTTTCGGTAGCTTTTTATTTTTAAAAAATGCCATGTTACTAACAAACACAATAGATACATTCCAACACTCTACAAAATTGACGCCCGAGGCTGCTATAAAACATTTATTAATGGTATGCCATTTGGGAGGGTCTTAAAAAGTGCTCACTTTACCGAGAAAAGATTATATGAGTTAGTTATGTACGCGACAAGGCAACCGCGACCAATAATTTGAGCCTCTTCCTTGTGACTAATTTGATTTGTGCAATTTTCTACACTCCAAATTTTTTTTTTGTACTATCACAAGAAGAAACCTTGGAAACCCAGTTACCGAGAAAATCCTTTGTAAGACTACGAAAAGTTCTCTTGCAAAATATGCAAAACGCGTATTTCTAACATTTAAAATTATAGCCTTGTAATACAGCTGACATTATTGAAAAATCTACATAAGATATTTTTTTCTTCTAGAAAACAAATGTAATAAGATAGTAACAGAGGATAGCAAAAAATAATAATAATAATAAACGAAGTTTAATTTACGAAATTGATATTACACTTTGCCAGCACGGGGAATAGAATCCATACCCCTCGTATCATTATCCGGCAACCATAACCACAAGATAAACTTAACTTACGAGCTTCAAACTTATTTTTATCGTAAATATAGCTGTAAGTACCTACAAAATATTAATGAAGTTATTTGGTTTTTAAGAATAGGTGCATTTATTTCATTTTAAGAGTTCTATTTTTGAGTTAAGAGATTTGGACGGCTCTTAACAACGAGGAATTGAGAGCCGACTTAAGAGTTCTGTGTAGCTAGGAAGCATTAACAGCTATTGAGTAATTCGGTCACGTTTTATTGGAATTGTCGTTTTATTGTGATTATTTGAGTTCTTTTAAGTGTTTAAGCGTTATTCAAACTTGCAGTACATTTCTTTTCCCACGCAGCTACGCTTTACATCACTCATAGAATTTGCGCAAACAGATATGCAGAGTTTTCAGTTGTTGAAGTGTCCGTCATTTTTCTTTAACTCGTGGAAACGGGTCAGTATAGTGCAAACATTTCTTGAGGTCTATTACATACACGGCCCTTCTAGTTTTACAAGCTAGTAGTTTTACAAGAAAAATATTTGTACTCTTACAAGCATTTATAAGATTACAAAGAATTTCTCAGTTAAAATTACAAAACTTTTTACAGTGTACACCTTTTTGAAATGAGTAGTTAATACCAATGCCATATAGTACGCAGCACGTCGTTTGCTGGTTGTATGAAAAATGCTGACCACAAGTACAACGCGTACCAAAAAATTACGCAGTTGCAACACTTGAACTCAGGAATTAATGTATGACGGAAAGGGTAAATGTTTTCGGCATGGCTAGTACGTTAGCTCAAACAGCCACGTACTCATATTGGTCTTATTATGGCCTTTCATAATCACGCTCTGTAAACAAGGGCCGTAAACTACGTCTGCACGAGTTCTCTGTTTACAGCTGTGACTCCCTGATAACCGGAGGCAATAACAGGCCCAGGGTAAGAAAATCATAGGCTAAAAGATGAGGCAGACCGCTTATTCGTCTTGTGCGCGCGTACTCGACATTGACTTACCCCTATCATACACAACTGTCAAAGTCACATGGGCGACAGTGATAGCGTAGGATTCCCTTCTTGTTCCCTTGCAAGTTTGTTAACGACTAGGAGTCGTCCAGGGTGTGCGACCCAATTGCAAAGGTGGCTTCAATGTACACGTCTTGGACGTCTATCTTGCCCTGAAATGAATTCGCGAAAATTTCCTCTCCCTAGTAATTTATTATTAATGTACGTAATACACGTAATTTAACAGTACTGTATACTAAAGGCTGTTCATGATAAAGTGAGCACTTTCGAAATCAACCTTAGAAAAAAGTCACTGCTCCTTCCTGCATATATTTTAACCGGCGCACTAAGTGAAATCCGCCCAGTAAAGTTGGTAACGATGGAGAGAAAGTAGTTCCCCGCCTTAACGTCAAATTAAAGGTGTTAGTTTAACATCCGTGATAACTTAAATTATTTATTTAAATTCCGGCATTTTTTTTAATGCGTCTAAGCGTAATATTTAGTAAACTTGGAAAATATTTCATTTTCTAATTATATAATAAAGTGATGAAGCTCATGGCAGTGTTAACTTTACATAACGCGCGGAAGAATAGATGACTCGCATACTAGTAGATCTTAAGCAGGGCTTTCAAAAGTGCTCAGCTTACCGTGAACAGCCTATACACAACTACACCACGCTAATAAAAGGCATTGTTTAAGATATTCTAAGCTTCACACATAACTTACTGCACGTTCTCGCCTGAAATTCACAACCACGTTTACGTCGACCCACTAAGTATTAGTGTTTGAGTCCACATAAAGTTGATGAGTGAGATAGGCCAAAAGTAGAATGACGTAGAAGGCACACCGATGCGCCTTACAGCGATAGATCGGAACAACTTCCTTGTACATACAGCGCATCGTGCGGGTACAGGTTGTTCATGGTAAAATGAGCACTTTTGAAAGCCCTGCTTAAGTTCTAATTGTTTGCACGTTGTTTATTCTTCCGCCTTATGTAAAATTGACATTGTCATGGGCCTCATCACTTTATTCATGCGTCAGTCAAGTAAAACTGAAATTATTAGTAAAGTAAATATTTTACAAACCTGCTCATTTTTACACTTCAGTATATTAAAAAAAAAAAAATAGAAAGCGAAAGAAATCATTTACGTTGTCAAAAATGGTTACCTAACAATTTTTATTCGACGTTAAGATATGGAACTACTTCCCATCCATCGTTACCAACTTTACTGGGCGAATGTCAGTCACTGCGCCCGTCAAAATATGTGTAGGTAGGGGCAGTAACTTTTTTCTAAGGTTGATTTCAAAAGTGCTCACTTTACCGTGAACAGCATTTAACAGAGTGTTGCCTATGAACTGCCTGTGTGGCGTAATAGATAGGCCTAAAGTTATTGCTTCTCACCTAAGGAATCTTGTCTTGACTTGAGTTTATTAAGTGCAGTATAACGACGCTCTTATAGCTTTGAGTGTCATTATTACCATCACAGTGATATCGATAAAATGCTTTTCATCACATCGGTCTATTAAATATAGTTTACCTGTGTCCTTGAAAAGGTCACCCTGGGTGTGATGTCACATTGTCTTTCCGAATTCTCTGTCGTCTGATTTCGCGGTAAGGGCACAGATGCGGCCTATAATGCCCCCTTCAGCCAAGGGCACGAGTCGCTGGCCCTTCTCGAGCCCTAGGTCGTTTTCCGGTGCGCAACTGTTTAAAACATGTCGTTTGGTAGTGTTTACAACGTTGCGGTAAACATATGCTGAAATCGTGTTTTACAATTCCGTTATCAAAGATTGCTTTATTTTTTAATTTTCTATGTTACCTTTTGAAAACAAAAACCAACGAATTTAAATTTATGTATGGAGTTAATTTATCCCATACTTTCGCTTAAACATGCCGCGCACTGGGATACGAAGAATTCTATGTATAGTCTATTCGGGGTTAGTAATAACTTTTCTGAAGATCTCCGAAAGTTCTACTTTCAGGAGATTCCTCCACCTCATGTAAACAAACCTTAACCAAGTTAAGAAAATTATACCAAAATGACAGTGCACTCTCACTTCAAAAATATTTTTTAGTGAGCTATTTATTACTAGTCAATACCAGCCATCATAATATTCCCCAGTTTTTACTGATTTAATTATAAACTAAATATTGTAATTTTTCAATAAAATTTTAACAAAATATTCGGGTTAACATAAAATAAGATACTTTTATGTTAACACAAGTATAAAACGCTTGTGATACGTGAGATATTTAGGAAACAACCAAACACTTCATACATGGGGTGAGTTTTCAAGCGTTTGATCGCATATTTCTTATTACTGATTACTTACATCACGTGTCTATTTCCAACGTATGCAGGCATTTTCTACCTTTCGTCCTTCGGCGGACTTTTCTTCTCTTTTTTTTCCCGCGAGCCGGAGAAGTGCCATTCCAGTGGTAAAAATAACTTCCCCGCCCGATGACATGGTGCGGGAGTGGCTTGGGAGGAGCCCCCGAAGGGTGACCTTGAAGTCCCTGAAGCTTTCAGCAGGATAGCTGGCGAGTGAGGACCCGCCGCCCCCGGAGTTATGTCCTGCCGGCCTTGTTGATGGCGCTCGCCGCCGCGCCTGACGGCCGGGCAATACCGCGCAGTCGGGGTGGGAGCTATTCCTAGCCGGCCATGCATGCCGCGGTAATTTGGCCATCTCGATCGTGAATCACACGCTTCCAAGAGTTACACACGCGCTCGCGCGAGCCCGGGCTAGGCGTACACACGCTGATAGGATTGGATCTAATCCGCTAATAGGTGCCACACGTAGAGAGGGAGGTCGCCCCAACCCCCACACCCCTTATACAACACTCCTCTTCTCATCGCACGCTCCCTTACAGAGGCTCTCTATGTGTGCCCGGGCGTCCAATCGCGAGGGCTGTTGTATTTCAGACTACGCGTTGAAATGCGATTATCCCTGTGTCCTGCAATACAGCTGGCTGGGGCGCAGGGGTGGGCAACCCCCGAAGCGTCAGGGCTGGACAAGCTGCTCTCGCACGCTGCCAGAAACGCCGTCGGCTTATCGCCGTCTTGAGCCAAGCGCGCCAAAGCTCAACGCGAAACCTGTTTGAAACAAAATGTGCGCACGCGGAACTTCAAGTGCTTTCAGAATTATTATAAAAACACACACCGTAGGCTACATTATAACAAAATTAATTATGACTGGATTGGACAGGAGTAATTAACGTCCCCAGGTGTAATGACTGAAGGCTTATCAGGAGGCAGATTATAAACTAATTTATAACCTAACTTAAACTAACACCCTGCCCTTACCTAGGATTTGAACCCAGAAACTCCCCCCCCCCCCCTCACCGATCGGCATCGCAACAAACGACTGCTCCACGGAAGGTCAGCAAATTATAGTTGAATAAGTCATCATCTTGAAGAATTTCGGCACGGTGCAAAACAAGCCAATGTATATTTTAATTAAAACTATGGCTTACCAGGGTCGTGGACGAAAGACGCGTGTTTTCGTAAAGAGTAACGCGATAAGTAAAAATGGTCTTCAAAGAGGAATACAAAACTGTGAACAATCGACCAGACTGTAATAAATGTTTGGCTATTGAGAGAAGCTTATTCAAGTCACCCAATTAAAGGTTGTTCACGACAAAGTGAGCAATTTTGAAATCAACATTAGAAAAAAGTCACTGCTCCTACCTGCATATATTTTAACGAACGCCATGAATTACATGCGCCCAGTAAAGTTGGTAACTATGAAGGGAAAGTAGTTCCATACATTAACGTCGAATAAAAAGTGTTAGGTAACCATTTCCTGTAACTTAAATTATTTCTTTCGCTTTCTGTTTTTTTGATGCATCGGGATGTAAAAATTTGCAGATTTGTTTAATATTTACTTTTCTAATAATTCCACAGTTTCCCTTGACCGACGCACGAATAAAGGGATGAGGCCCATGACAATGTTAATCTTACAGATGGTGGAAGAATACACTACGTGCATACAAGTAGATCTTAAGCAGGGCTTTCAAAAGTGCTCGTTTTACAGTGAATAGCCTATAACAAATGAAAAAGTAACTTCAGTGGCGTTTGGTGGTATGACATCGAGCAAAGCGGGGGGGGGGGGGGGGGAATTTCTTTTAATGTGGGAGTTAAATGCTTATGAAGTTCTTTGTCTGTGTGCTACTAACAAACCTTATCCATTATAAAGAATGTGACTATTGTCACAAAAGGTTTGTGCGGTAAATGTTGGATGTTCAGTATATTCTTTATTTAACACTGAGAACAATACGATACTGTAGATCTTGCTAGGCTGTTATAAAAATGTATTTGTCATAGAAGCAAAAAAAAAAAAAAAATGCAGAAACATATTTACTTCTTTTCTCTAATTTTAACAGGATGTCAGCGGAAAAAAAAAAAAAAAGATTGTTGTAACTCTTAAACGAGAGTGAAAAACTTTACATTTATAACATAAGTGACAGTACTTCAATTAAAGGCTTTAGGCTATATAGTGAGCACTTTTGAGAACCATGCTTAAGATCTAGGTACTTGTATGTGCATTGCGTGTTCTTACACGATATGTACCATTTGCATTATAATGTGCCTCGTCACTTTTTTAATGCGTCGATCAAGAGAAACTCACTAATTATTACAAAAGTAAATATTTTATGAATTTGCTAATTAATTGACTTATATGTGACAGAAAAACAGAAAACAAAAAAATAATTAAATATTTTACAAACTTTACATGAGACTTTTAATTCAACTTTAAGACATATGTAACTGCAATCTAAATTCGAATAAGTGTAAGACCACTGATTGCTTCAGTGAAAACATTTCACTGATTGAATTAATTAGTGACGTGAAACAATTTCACTGATTGAATAATTAACGGCTAACTGCAGTGGCGGATTAAATATTGTTGTGATTGAATTTAGCCAAATAATTGCGAGAAATAAGCATATTACCTATAGATTACTATATGTATATAGTAATTTACCCTAATTAAAAAAAGTAAAGATATATTCGGAGGTGGCTGAAATTAATCTCACACACCTTTTCCACTCCACTTTTTCGCCGCTACCTTGCCATCTGTGCTACCAACTCATGTTGAAAAACTAGAGGAATATATGTATGTTATATTTCTTATAGAAATCGTGAGGATTTAAATTGTGTGTCCTTGCTTTTCCTTTTCGGTTTAATTGGTATCGTTTGGATTGTTAAAACGAATAGTGTAAATGAGTACACTCTCTTCGCCACATTATATGCACTTTAAGCCTGCAAACAGAGCTCTGTATTGACTACATGAAAACGAAATGAAAGACGTAAAAATGGAACGAAAGACTGAATGTTCATATTACCTCGTAAAATGCTGTGTTTTGAAAGACGAAACACATTTAAGAAAGTATTTTGTATTGGTTTCATTAGTTTATTCGTTGTTATTTCACTTGATACACTTTGTTTAACGGCCATTTTTACACACAGTTTAACTGATCCATCAGTCAAAAAACAAACCACTGATAAACAGTGGAGGAAAGACTTATAAATCAGTGGAAAATGTCACTGAATCAATAAGTAAAAAAAATTTGCATTTTATCACTGATTCATCAGTTAAATTCACTTAAGTGACTGTTGAATCAGTCAAGTACTGATGACTGATTGAAGCAGTGAAATTCTCACTGATTCAGGTTTAGAGCGTAGTTTCCTTCTGTCACTACCAACTTTACTCGGCACGTCCCAGTCGGTGTGTCAGCGACATTTTTCAAAGGTTGATTTCAAAAGTGCTCAGTTAACCGTGAACGGACTACATCAAAGTGGCAACTCACACTTTCCTGGAGACAACCAGCCAGTGAGGAAAGTCCTGCAGTAGAGTGGAGGCTTATTCTGTGAATCGATAGTAAACAAACGTTTCGAGAACTGAAAATCGAGTGACTAGTAAGATAATTCACTGCTGGCTTCTTTCGAATGGCAATAAATGTGTATCGACTTCTAAAATTGCAGTTATCAATAATCAAAATCCCATGATTAATACGCTGTGACACTGCGGTTGTGGATAGTGAATTCGGTTCGCTTATGTACTGCGAACTAGTTTCTTGAAACGCGGAATGCGAAAATGGATGGATAACAAAAATTTTAATTGTTTTATGTTCGCGTCGAACGTTGCTCTATTTGTAGTAGCTAAATAAAATACCATTAAAAAAATTGAAAAAGTTTTGTCTGCGTTGTGCCTGCATACTTCCATATCCAAATTACAATTTTACTATTTTTGTGTTATACAATAATAAAGATTCAGTTACTTACGAAAATGAGACCTTCGCAACTGAACAATTTTTTCAAAATGTTAACATTAGGCAAACTTTTACATTGGAATAAAAAAGTGATATGCTTCAATTTTTACAGTATTTGATACATGGGCGTATCCAAATTTCCGTAAAATAACATTTACTAAACATTTCTTAGAATTAACCATGACAATAGCATTCAGCGTTCCTTTCCTAAATTATGGTATATTATAACGTTAGTTTTATTTCTGTTACAGAAATAAAATTAACATCAAGACACTCAAAAGTAATTTGGCAAAAACCATGGAAACTTCTGAGATGGATACGAGTAATATCCGCTTATTAACAAATATTATACAAGTTTGTATACATAATAAACACACACTCTGAACCTTTTGTACCCTAAACCCTTGGGTAAGATGTATCCCATCATGTAAGATGAAAACTATGCATGGCTGCGAATAGGCCCTAATTATAATAATTTTAGCATTTTCTATGTAGATCTCCAGACGACCTGTTGGATAATACTGCATATTTCATGTGAGATTCAGACAGTGGCGAGGTGTGTGTGTGTGTGTATGTGTGTGTGCCTTAGCGGTGTGCGCTTGTAGGTGTCGTTCCGAGAGAGGTTATCCTCACCAATATCGATGCAAAATATTACCTCCAGAAAGTCCCGGAAATAAATGGCTGTAGGCCTACATCACAAATATTGCTCATTGTGATATGGCAGGTATCGTTATCGTAAACCTAATTATTAAGAGGAGACACGTTTGTACCACTGATTGAAATTGTAAATATTTCAATATTACAATATTGGAATGTGTTCTTTAAATGATCTTTGTAATGGTGATACGTATTAAACGAAACACAGGTACGTCACTGCAAACCTATATCGTCTCAAAATGCCCACTGGAAGGTATAGCAACGACAACAAGCTAATATCAGCCGTTGTCTACCGAAATTTGAAACACAAATATTATCCCAGAATTAAAATGCTGCATAGATGTTTGAAAGTGAGACTGATGGGATATATTACATGATGAAACAACCTAACTTGTAAGTTAGTTTGGGATTCTCATTAGTAATACTTTAATCCCCAATCCAAAAGTGGTATTTATTATGTGTATTTGTGAAACGAGAAAACCTATACTATATGTTATAAAATCGTAGTCAAATCAGAATTTTTTCTGAAGTCTACAGAATTTCTACTAATTTTTTACTTGACTGACGCTTTAGTGGTTATAACACAAAAAAAAGCGTAGTTCATCAAGAAAACAATTTTATAGATGAAACAAACCTTTTAAAGACACTGGCGTATATTTAAGCGTGAATTATTGTTATGAATTAGTCTGCCCGAAGGTAAATGAGTGGCATATCCCTCTTAACTACAGTAAATTTGATTCAAAGTTCAGCAGAATGAGTATTTAAGTAAACCTTAATGTTTATTCATCTCTTTCAGTGACATCTCGAAACCGCGACCCACCCATAAACAATTTTGCAACGAGATCAGAAATCTGCTAATAAGACATGTGCTATATAATATAAGTAGGATAACAAGTATTTATCACTAAGGAAAGATTGATGCGGCGATAGTTCTGAACGGGTACCTGAAAACCTACTAATTATTACCTTGTATGGTCGCTAATAATACTTAGGTCTGTTGAAGTCCGATCCTTATTCGTGAAAAAACTCATGTCATTTTAGGTAAAGGCTGTTCACGATAAAGTGAGCACTTCAGAAATGAACCATAGAAAAAAGTCACTGCCCCTGCATGCATATATTTTAACGGGCGAACTAAGTGACATTCGCCCAGTGAAGTTGGTACCGATAGAGGGAAAGTAGTTCCATATCTTAACGTCGAATAAAAAGTGTTAGGTAACAATTTATGACAGCTTAAAAATTTTTCTTTGGTTTTCTATTATTTTTAATGGAATGGAGTGCAAAAACGAGCAATATTAGCAATATTAATTTTACATAAGGCGGAGGAATAAAAACGGGTATACAAGTAGATCTTAGGCAGGGCTTCCGAAAGTGCTCGTTTGACCGTGAACAGCCTGTATCAAGCAAGTCTGTAATTATAGATTATGTGCGTTCTGCATTAAGCGTATCCCTATACAAATGGCGTATTACAATCACTTACCCTGTTATAGTCATTGGAGAGTCACTTCTTTCTGAGCTTATGTTTACTGAGGCAATTTAACCCCTTCATTGTTATAGACTATTCGCGGTATCGTCAAATGTTGTAATAAAACCTTTGATAAATCATTTTATATAATGTATGGCATGTTATACTGTTTATTAAATACGCCGTGTATCGCAAGCGTTTCATGCTTCTGTTAACATAAAAGTATTTTATTTTTGGTTGAATTGAAATTTCGCTTACATGGGTAACGTTCATATTTGTCGCTATTTCTGCACCTCGTTAACATAGTTTGTGTATGCTCCACACGTTTAACATTGCTTATATTTAACACTTGTAATTTTCTGTGTGTTGTGACGTATATCATTTATTTAATTTTTTGTTTAATTTTCACATAGTTAGGATTTTGAATAATTGGCTGTATGAATGGCAATATTTATGTTTAGATTCATTCAGTTAGCTAGTTTTTATTTTCGTTTGTATTTTTAATTAATATTTCATATTAATTTCATTCTCGTGGTCTCAACTGATTGTTAATGCTTCGGGGAATATTTTTGTTACATTTCTACGAGACCGTTAACTCTATGGCTCAGGGATTTAGGCCGTTTTGGAGCGAGTCGGTTAGTTTTACATAGCTAGCCTTCCGATCGGCTACCAGGTTTAAACACTGCACCCCTATTGGCTGGAGAGTATATCATAAGGTAGACCGGTCCATTTCGGTTGGTATATCGCTCTCTCTCTCTCTCTCTCTGCCACCACCTTTCCACGCAGCAAGACGTAGAACAGAACGCCCGTCCAGAAGTTGGACGAGGCCTAGGATTTCCACCTTGGTTGCCAGGGTGTTCAGTTCTCACAGATTGCTCCTCTCCGTGTATGTTTTCAGCATCTGTTTAGGAGATCGCTAGTTAGGCGTTGCATCGTCCGTGAGCCGCGAGCCACGTAAGAAATAACTCGTACACTACGTGATGTTGGGACCTGAACCATACGGGAGAGATCATGTCCTCTTCCCTTACAATAAGATGCAATTTCGTTCGAGAACAACCCTACATCAGCATAAGAATTATGGTATTTAAATTTTCTACGTATCATAGCACAAACAAGATGGCGCATGTTCTAGACGTTTTTACCCAACGCCTTGTTGGCGTTAGCTCGAATACAGCACAGTTTAACGACAAGAAACCCTAGTGAGATTTTTAGTGTTTTATCGGCAGCAGTTAAGCCAGAGGCATATTTTAATTGGAATTTGAACTAAAACATTTTTTAGTAATTTGTAAAAACAATTACAGTACGTGTTAATTTATAGCAATGTACAACTTTATTAATAACGTAGCACAATGATATTATAAAAAAAAACACAAATGAATTGTTATATTAACGATACGAGGGGTGTAAATTTACAAATTTGAAAGTACGTGTAAATATCCATGAATATGAAATATTAAAACTCAAATTTGTGTTTTACAACTACGCCAATGTAGTATTGAAACACGTACATCGATGTAAAAGTACATATTTTTTTGTTTCACTCACTTGGTAGTAAAATCTTACTGTAAAAAACACAAATGTACATATATATTGACATTAAAAAGGGCGTAAAATTATAAATTATAAAATATATGAGCATATATTTACACATACAAATTTACGGTAACTTTACATTTTTATGTGTAATTTCCTAAAACGAGTACACTGTTTGTAATTTTACACCAATGTTCCTGTGAATTCAAATATAACTACAAGCATTTGCTTAAAACATGCGATCTAGCGGCAGGGAGTAGAAATACTTCGAACTCCTTTTCGTGTGTTCAAAAGAATATGCTGGGTTTTGTATATAACTACCTGCGTAGGGGGCCCTGCGTGTCGCACACTGCCATACAAATCCTAATAGCACGTGCGCAGCCTCCTAAGTCTACTATTGTAGTCTAATCTAAGCAATCCTGAAAGGACAGCTCAGTTACACTTAACATTAATTTGTTAACTAAGATGCGCAGACTAAATTATTAATATTCTACTGCTATATATTAGAGTAAGTTCCCACTCCTCCCTCAAGCGAATCTCCGTGCACTCGTAGCGCATGGCCGTAGATATGCTTTGTTACAGCCAATGACTACAGAGATTGGCTGCTGCGAGGTAGCACATCACTACCCCTACCGGAGTTTCGTGCACTCGCAGCATTAAGGGTGGAAATATACTCCGTTACAGCCTATGGCTATGAAGGCATGCTCGCAGCGAGGTAGCTCAGCGCTAGGTTTACACATATGTCCCGCGGACATACGTTAATATTAAATTATTTATATTGGGTTCGTCATTTAGATTGGTTAATTTCTCCTTTCTTTCCACAGGCTCGTGCCATCTTCTTCTGATCTAGTAAAAACCAGTAAGTGCTGGCCCTGCTGGCACTTACTGGCAGCTCTCTCTCGTTTTCTTTAGTTTCAGGTCTACTGGAGATCGGAGGGAAGAGCCACAATCGCGCCATTTCGCTCACCGGGTGATGTGCAAGCATCACTCTAGTTAAGCCAGCCTCATTCCCAGGCAACAACAGTCCCCATTTCTCTATTAGTCATTTCATCTCTACTAATAATAAAGAATGATGTCCAACCTTCTTTCTTCCGTAGCATCTCTATTTAATGCGTGCAATAATTTTGAACTCTTTCCTGTCGTCTGGGTTATGTCTATGCCGGCTTATCCTAGCCTCTTCTAAGTTATAGTTTTAGCTACACTGTAAATTTTCCGTATATTTACGGAATTTTTTTACGGAAATGTACAGTGTATATACGGAAAGGTAATCCGTAAAGACGAAAAACGAAGTTAAGTCCGTAAATACAAAATACGGAAAGTCTCCGTATTCCCTTTGGCTTCGAGTTATGGGGACAAAAAATGCCCATATTATTTCAAACATTAAAAAATAGCACCAGGCGTCTGTAACATTTGGTAACACTAAAAATACAGTAAATTTAATAGAAACTGAATTTTTTATTTTGTCTTTTTTGACTTGGGTTCAAACCTCGCTTAAGTACAAATTTTTTTAACTTTTTTATATTATTTTTCTACACGGTAGAACACCCGTATAACGAAAATTAAAGACATTTTCATTATTATTTTTTTTAATTTTAAACGGAAAGTACAGAAAACTAACTTGGAAATTAACGGAGATAGTCCGTGAAATTTACGGAAAGTCCGTTTGTGAAAATCAATGTGTTCGCAATTTTACGGAGAGTTTACAGACACTTCTGGATAAAATTTTACCACCACTTTCCGTAAAATGAAGGAAATTTTTTGTAACGGTGCATAGGTACACTTAGGGAGGTAGTCATGGCCCAATCGCTGTTCATGACTGCCCAATCTCGCTTTGCCACGATGCATGTATCCTTGCATGATTTCCCTTCCTTGTAGGCGTAAGGGGTTCGCCCTGAGACGCAGTTAGCTCCCATCCTACCTTCGGGATACACTTAACACTTAGTTATCTGGTAGTTAGAAAAAATAATTGCGGAAGTCAATTCTTATCCACATTTTGGAGATAACGTTTTATAACTTTGTTTAACAACCAAGCTACAAAACGGAGTACAATTACATTACAATTATAAAAATACACATAAAAAATTTGTGAAATAACATGACGCAGTTGTAAAAGAACATATTCTGACCGTAAAATTGCTAACTAAAACCGTAAACATGTACAGAAATTTTGTATTTACAATTACAGTTAAACTGCGATTTTACTTTTTTGTTAGTGAGAAAATACACATACACAGTGGTGAAATTACAATTGCGATGTGTGTGTAAATTTACAATATGTGGCAGGAAATCTATAATTCACATAGTCAAATTACATGAACAGAGTGCTTGTTATTTAACATCATAATAAATAAAAAATTACATACTAGTATGGTGATATTACACCTATAGTGTACATGTAATTGGGTATGATGAGCATTAAACAGTAACAGACCCGTGTAGTAAAATTACCATAACAACGATTGTGTTAATTTACAATGTGTGGTAGAAAATTAGTAGCAAATATCGTAAAATAACATGTACAGAGTACATGTGATTTAATGTGATGATTAGTAAAAGAAACCGACAGGTATGTTAAAATTACACTACCAAAGTTTGTGTAAGTTTACATTATACGGCTTGATATTGGTAACAAAAAAAAAAAAGTAAAATGACACATACAGAGTACTTGTGATTGAACATAAAGATTAGTAAAAAAGTAAAATGACACATACAGAGTACTTGTGATTGAACATAAAGATTAGTAAAAAAGTAAAATGACACATACAGAGTACTTGTGATTGAACATAAAGATTAGTAAAAAAAGTAAAATGACACAAACAGAGTACTTGTGATTGAACATAAAGATTAGTAAAAAAGTAAAATGACACATACATAATACTTGTGATTGAACATAAAGATTAGTAAAAAGAATAGTAAGTATAGATAAAATTACAAGGGCTTTGTATTTGTAAATATTCATGGGACACAGGGTAAAAGTACATGTATACATGAACATGCAAAAATACACGAACATGTGTGGAGATTGTGCTGCCACGTACATTAGTGTAAAATTACAAAATTCTTTTTACAGTGTTAGTTTTAAAAATTATGTTATTTATGTTTACGTTTTTTACTATTGAGGAAAGACCCAGAGCAAGTATATTTCACGGATTTTATTTTCTTTAAAAAAAATCCGGATGAAGTAAAATCAGCGGTGGGAAAGTAAATATAGTTGTAACAGATCGACTGGAAAAAGGGGGGGGGGGGGAGGGAGGGAGAGAGAGAGAGAGAGAGAGAGAGAGAGAGAGAGAGAGAAAAGTGGCTACTGCATTCCTGCGAGAGGTCTTTGTAAAGCACGCACGTAAGACAGCCGTAAAATCGGAAATGTTTAACACGCGCTTATTCGCATTCAGAGCAACGTTCGAGCATGTTTGTTATACAGTGTTCAACTGATTTCCGATGCGCTTCGACCGCTCCAAGTGCAGCGGCCTCGTTAACACACGCTTCGACGAAGATGCAGCCATCGTTAAGCCTCCGCGCGTCTTCAGCCGTGCGCGACGGAATTGCCTGTCTGCGTCTGCCGCCTCGACAGTGAACATTCTTTCTGTAATGCATATGGCAGCGGAATCTCCGCCGAATTCGCTGCATTTTACTTACACCTGCCAATATAAATGTATATTCGTGTCGGTGTATAGGCAAGGGTGCGAAGCTCCCCATCCCATCAGTCATGGTGACTGACATGTCTTGGTGTCGTGATGGAGTGCACTGCAGTTTCGGGCGGCATTAGTAGGGGAGCACGAGTCCTAGGCCACTTTGGGCACTGGCAGGCGTAGTACCACAAGATTAACCTGGGAAGGGACTCAAATAGGAGGATACTGAATTGGTGCTGCCCATATTTGGGGTGAGGGATACCATCTGACGCTATCACTAGTCGCTGTGCTCTGATTGATTGTTGGTTTTGGCAGACCCGTTGAAGATGTAGTGCTAAAATTCATGATCTAGGCATCGTATCTGATATCCAACACAATGGGAAAGACATTTCTGACAACGTTAATTATGCGTTTAAGCACTTTTGTAATATGTAGTGATCATTTCCGAACTGTTGAAGATATAGTAAACATAATTCATTACAAAGGCATTGCATCCGGTATCCATCAAGATGCTTAGGTCATTTAAGCCCTAAACCCTTCCTGGCAAAAGTTTAATTTGATTCAAACACTTTTGTAAATATAGTCATGATTTTCAAACCATTGAAGCAATAGCAATCAAATTCATAACTTAGACACCATATCCTTTATCCATCACGATGCTAAGGTCAATTTTGCGTTAAGCCATTTCTGACAAGGTCAATTATGTGTTTAAGCCCTTATGTAACATATAGTCACCATTTCCGAACTATTAAAGACATAGTAATCAAATTCATAAATTAGACATCATACACAACAATCAGCATAATGTTAAGACCATTTAATCCCTAAAGTCTTTATGACAAGGTCAGTTATGCCTTAATCATTTTTATAAGCATACTAACTCACAATGCCTATCTACCAAAGCTATAATCATTAAAAATTTTGCATACACATCAACCCCAGCAACAAACAAGACTACATGGTCAAACACACCTAAAGCCCTTTTATAAGCATACTAACTCATAATTACCCATATACCAGAGCTACAGTCATTAAATTCGTAACATACACACCAAGCCCAACAGTAAACAAGACTAGAATGAAATACACACCTAAAGCCCGTTTATAAGTATACTAACTCATAATACCCATCTAACAAAGCTACAAACATCAAATTCATAGCATACACATCAACCCCAACAACAAACAAGACTCCATGGTCAAACAAACCTAAAGCCCTTTCATAAGCATACTAAGTCATAATTGCCCATATACCAGAACTAAAGTCATCAAATTCATAACATACTCTTCAGCCCCAACAATAAACAATACTATATTGTCAAACACGCCTAAAGCCCTTTCATAAGCATACTAACTCATAATTACCCATATACCAAAGCTAGAGTCGTCAAACTCAGGCTCTAACGACTTATAAAAGGCCCTTTTGTGTGTTAGAACTTGTAGTAGTGTTTATTGTTGGGGTTTATGTGTATGATATGAATTTAACAATTGTAGCTGTCTTATATAGAAAATAATGAGTTAGTATGTTTATAAAAGGGATTAAGGCACAAATGACCTTGTCATAAAGGACCTAGGACTTAAATGAACTTAGCATTATGTTGGATGTCGGGTATGTTGCCTAAGTTATGAATTTTATTACTATATCTTCAACGGTTCGGAAATTATGACTACATTTTATAAAAGGGCTTAAATGTATAATTGCCTTGTCAGAAAGGGCTTAAGACCTAAGTGAATTTGCCATTGTGGTGGATATCTTATATGATGCCTACGTTATGAATTCTATCACTATATCTTCAACGGTTCGAAATTAGTATGAGTATAATCATAAAAGGGCTTAAATGAATAATTGATGGTCTGCCACAACCAACGACCAATCATAGCACAGCTACTAGGGATAGCGCCAGCTGGTATCCCTCCACTCCAGCACCAGGTATAGCGCGAGCTAGTATCCCTCACTCCAAATATGGGCAGCACCAGTTTAGTATCTTCCTGTTTGAGTCCCTCCCCAGGTTAATCTTATGGCACTACGCCCGCCAGTGACCAAAGTTGCCTAGGACCCATGTGCCCCTACTACTGGAGGCTCTTAACATCGAGGCCTTGAGAACATATGAGGGTGATTGAGGTGAGTATGGAGCAGCGCCGGAATGATGAGGCGGGGGAAACGGGAGTGACTCTTAAGGGCCCTGCACACGTTCCGGAAAAAATCTGAGGAAAAGCTGTGCAGGCCTGGCCTTCGGGATTATCGAAATCGGCCTGAATGTACCTTCCCTACACACGTCCCGGAAAAATCTATATGGAAGATAGGCCATTTCATGTTCAGAGTTGATAATGGCATCATCAGACGATGTGTTGGGTGTTATCGGGTGTTTACTTGTTACAAAGACATGAAAAAAGCCCTTGAAAAAGGATGTGAACAGACGCGTATGGTGTAAAGAGTGGTTACAAAAACGAGAGGAGTTTTCTCATATAAACCTGCTGTCAGAACTGAAGGTAGTTCCCAAGGATTGGCACAATTATTTGAGGATGGATGAATAAACCTATTTAAATCTGTTAGCGTTGATTACACCAGTTATTAAGAAAAACGATACTGTCATGAGAGTAGTCATTTCGCCTCACGAGAGACTGCCTGCGACGCTAAGGTATCTGGCAACTGGGAGAAGCTACGAATATCTAAAGTATTCGACTGTAATATCGCCACAGGCCCTGGGATACATCATCACGGAAACGTGTGAGGCAATTTACAAAATCCTACACAAGGATTATTTGAAGGTAAGACAATATATCTACTTTCCTGCTTCGGATTGGCTATTGCCTGGGATGTCCTGTATATGGTAAAAACGAAACACACTCAGTTATGTTATCGTCTTATCATTTATATATGGTGGCCAGTATACAAATAGTTTGCACAATATAAACCACCGATTGGCCTATTAGTATATTCTGGTGATGAAGGTGGAAATGGATACAAATATACGGATTTCGCAACACCGATATATTTAATATCGGAGGTATTGGTGACTGCTGATACATAAATCGGGTTAGCACTAAGTATTAACATTTTACATGTAATCCTTGAAATTAAATATTTTCTGTTTCAGTTTCCACGAACAGAACATGAATGGAAGAATATTACACACGACTTCGAGGCAAAATGGAACTTCCCCCATTGCCTAGACGCAATGGATGGGAAACATATTACTATTGTTGCTCCAAGTGGAAGCGGGTCGGTGTTTTCCAATTACAAAGGACGACACATTATGGTTCTACTGGCAATAGTTGATGCTAACTGCCAGTTCGTTACGTGCCGTGCCATTCCGGTACAAATGGCAGGATTTCAAATGGCGGTGTTCTAAAGAATTCAAGGTTCTTTGAAAGACTTGAAAACAACAAGTTAAACATTCCCAGAGAAGATACAATCAGGAACTCTTCTACCGCTATGCCTTATGTATTTTTTGTGGACGATGCTTTTCCGTTATGGGTAGATATGATGAAACCTTTCAGACAAGCAGAGCTCATTGCCCTCGAACGTAGAGTATATAATTACCGAGTATCACGAGCGAGACGCATTGTTGAAAATGTCTTTGGCATTCTGGGGTCACGCTTTCGAATATTTCATACAGCAATATACCTGCACCCCAAAAACATCGAGCCGATTGTTATGGTCACTTGCGTATTGCACATATTTTTAATTAAATATGTACAGAGTTTGTATTCACCCGCGGAATGCTTTGATAGGGAAATTACAGATGGTGGAATTACAAATGTAGGATACTATACTGAGTATACTCAAATGTTAGAGTTGAACCGAAATAATCCTGGCAATACACCCCGTACAGCTAAAAAAAGGCGAACAGCGTTTTTATGCATTATTTTGCAAATGGGGGCCAGGTTCATTGGCAACTTAATTTCATTTGAGATTCACTTACAACGTACTTTGTAAACAAAGGGTTTCGTACACTACGTACAAAGACTACATATAGGTCATACCGTTAAGCACGGCACATGATCCATACGTATCCTGTATACTGTGTGTAAATAAATACGTACTCTCACACTTATTCAATGTGTTTTCCTGGTAGCCCCCAAAACACATTTTAATCCGCCTAACACTATCCAACGTTAACATACTGAAACATGTATGTATCTCATTGCCAGTGTTGTCCTCATCATCATCATCATCACTGTCTATGTTGCTCCGAGATCGTCTAGGAGTGTCCTGATCCTCTAGAAACCTAACAAACAGCACACAAACAGAAATAATAACCAGCAACAGTAACATCTCTAAATAGCATCGCAAGCTTAATGATTACTAAATATCCTTGTCAGATGGTGTGGTGTTTATATCATCTACGCCATATAGACATGGATACAGTATAAGTACAGACTAACACTATTTATATCCAATTCTGAAAATAAAATACAAGTGACGACTCACTTTAATAAACTGAAGTACCACAACTTCGTCACCTCCTGCTCCCGACTTCCGTTAGTCTTTCATTTTTTGGTCTCCTTCCTGTATGCACTTTTGATGTTGTTTGTTTTATTACAGCAGTCTCTTTTGCAGCGTTCGGCTCAAAGACTTTTAATATCGTAATTAAACGCGCGTAGGCAGCTTCTGTTTTCGTTCTATCGTGGTAATATTTACTTCTGACCAGCCAAAGGCATGATTCAGATTCGTACGTTTTGATAGTCTTCAAGTACTTCGCGAGACATTATTCGCCACGTGGCAGCGACTGAACTGTATTGGTCATGGCCGGCAGCACCCCCCCCCCCCCCCACACAAACACACACAGTGTTCGGTCTGCGCAGTCCACGACTGCCCAGGCTTAACTAATGGTTTTTACATTCTTCTCCGGCGGCCTGTACAGTTCCTCATAACTGCGCTGTTCTGTACCACACACGCTCCGTAAATCCCGAAGGCCAGGCCTGCACAGCTTTTCCTCAGAGGACTCCCCGGGACGTGCGTGGGGCCCTGAAAGGAAACTTCTCGACGATTCGTCTAGCGTGTACGTCACGTCCTGCCACAGGTGGGCTGAGTCGCTTCGACGACAGCGGGATGGCGTGGGTTCGAATCCCCGCCTGGACAAAAGAACACAGAGCTAACCACCAGATCACTTGACTGAATGCGTTCGTTCGCAAGGTAACGCGAAAGAAAAAAACGTCTGCATAAGTCCCTAAGATAGAGCTTAAAAATCCTGAAACATCTCATTACTGTATGGAATTATGAAGCTGTTTTAACCTACTTCACATACAAATACTTTTAAAATATTGTGGCATTATGTTACCGTTTTTTAAGAATACAAGGTCTTGCAGAAGCAATACATTATTTCGTACTTCGTTCGCATACACCCACGCCTAATTTCATTAAAAATAAATTACAGCTAATCATATGAAAATGACTACGTTGCTCTTTATTCCGTGAAAATTCTTATAAACTATCTGTGAAGCTATTTTGCAACCCATTAACGAGAAAACCATCTCCAGATCACCTATTTCATATCAATGTTCCGTTCGGTATTATCGCAATATGTTTGGATATTTGAACAAACAAAGCAATATTGTTGCGAGATGGTGAGTCATCTTTCGCCCCCTACCTCCTCCGGTTTTCCCGTCATCAGCCTAGCCAGCCAATGGTTGGCTAGGGAAAATAAATATCATTACATAAATACTAGTTCGTAGTTCCCGTGTCTTGTTTTTACTGTTGTTTAATATCAATAGCTAGTTGGGTATAGGGGTAGGTTAAGCATTTTTTATTTTAATAATATTAACACGCTATAAAAACTAAGACTCTAGTATGGCAGAGGAATGTTCCATTTGAGGTTCCGCAGTAACATTGCTAAAGGCTGTTCACGATAATATGAGCACTTTTGAAATCAACCTTACAAAAAGTCACTGCCCCTGCATGCATACGGGCGCACTGAGTGACATGCGCCCGGTAAAGTTGGTAACGATTGATAGAAAGTAGTACCATATGTCAACGTCGAATTAAATGTGTTAGGTAACCATTTATGATAATTTAAATTATATCTCTCATGTTCTGTTTTTTTTAAATGCCTCGGTGTGTAAAAATTAGCAGATTTATAAAATGTTTACTTTTCTAATAATTTCACATTTTCACTTGACCAACGCATGAATAACGTGATGCGGCACATGGAAATGTTAATTTTACATAAGTTGGAAGAATACACAATGTGCATACAAGTAGATCTTTAGCAGGGCTTTCAGAAGTGTCCATTTTACCGTGAACAGCCTATATAGAGTGTTCAAGGTAAAATAAGGACTAAAATAAGCCCTGCTTGAGATTTACTTGTGTGCACGTTGTGTATTCTCTCGGCATAATAAAGTAGGTCAAATTAACATTACCGTGGGCCGAATCACTTTATTTGTGTCCAGTAAAGTTGATTTCAAAAGTGCTCACTTTATCGTGAACAGCCTTTAGATTCTCGACTTTGAGGAGAAGTTGGCGTACTGGTAGACAAGGCGGACTGAAGTGATTAAGGCCTCCGCCTACCTGGCGCCTTTAACTGCGTTGCAGAGTGCTTGAAAAAAAAAACGTTTTTTTCTACGGAACTATTAAACGTGCGTCCACTGTGCTGACCTACGAAAAGACCACACACACTTCAGACGAGGTCTGTCGAGTGTTCTCGTTAGAAACTACTTCAGAGCACTCCAGCATATAGTCCACTCACAGATCTGCTTCCAGGACCATCCTCAGCCTCGTGCTAAGAAAGTTTAACCGAGTATAGGAAATTTAACCTAAGGGATAGCGCACCGCATTTTGCTTATAAATTATTTCTTTCTAGGCACTACCAACACACTTATTTTATCCCTATTTTATTAATGAAAATTTTTAATTTATGGGTAAATGCAAAGTAAAGGATTAATTTAATAAAAAATAAGGCACCTGTGTGTTAACAGACGTATAAAACGGTTGTCATGTAGTCAACAACCAAGCACCTCTTCCACGGGGTGATTTTCCATTTTTTTTTATTCATAAAGTATGAAGAAACCGCGACCTGACTATAGTTAAAAACGGCCTTTTCAAAGCCCTGTACATCACAACATACGCGACAGATACAAAAATAACTCAAGCGCCCTGCATTGAACCTTGCCACGGATTTCCCACCAGTAAAATGATAGAATCACAGCTGAAAGCTCCATAGATACACGCAGCACGACGAAAACACCGCACGCCGGTTCAGAGCCCTGTGCTTAGTGGCGATGGCGCATTTGATGCGCTTGACAGTGTCGCCTTTATCACTCTCGCGCCTGTCGGCCTCAAGTTCAGAAAAGAACTCCGGGCGGGCGTTAACTTCAAATGCTTTTGGGTTATATTTTTTATTAAGTAACTAAGACTTAGCAATAGGCAATGTTAACAGGGTTCACACTTAGCTACAAAAACTTGAAATGTTAATCAATTTAAAGGTGTGTTTAGGCGTTTTGTTTAATTGGCACGTTGATAGTAACCTTCAACTACTCTTATACTGAAATGATGAAACAAAGACGAAGAATTTCTGCATTAGAAGTAAAGACGACCCTAAAGAGTACATGGCACAGAGATTTTTTTTTGCTTTCGAGGCGCAGCGATACGGGCGACAATAACATGTGCGACCAGCGTCCCGTCGCCCCTACGCGCATGGCGTTGAACCTGCGCGCAGTGCTTCTGCAGCTAAGCTTTCCTGTGCAAATTGCATTCGTAAAAGTGGGATTCCACTATAGGCGATGAAAGCCCGTAGTTTAAACTACGACTGTACGGTTTAATTTTTCTCCTGCCTATTAAGGGGTACTCCCGCCTGCATCGTTATTATCCTTTCTCGGCCGAGAAGCGCAGGAGCTATAAGGGTTACATTGGCAAACACTACGATAGTGCCATCGCCGCTACGCGCAGGACTCTGAACTGGCGTGCAGTGTTCTCGTAGTGCTGCGTGTACCTACGGGACTTTCAACGGTGACCGTATAATTTTACTGACGAAAACTCTGTAGCAAAGTTTAATACATGCTCCTATCGTAGTTTGGCTCGTGTAAGACCAGTATGTTTTAAGATACGGCAGTCTGAAAACCCCGTTTTTAACTACATTGGAGGGCTCCAAAATAATATTTACAGTATTCGTTGTAGTATGTGTGTGTGTGCATGTGAGCACATATGGAAAGCAAACTCGCTCCGAGGCTCCGCGAGGAAGGAATCGACATACGGGTCGTGTCGGGCAGGTCGACCCTCCCCCCCCCCCCCCCGAAGAAGAGAAAGGTAACAGCTTGTAGCCCACAGCATCATCGCGCCCGGACGCGATGACGTCCCAGGAGAGGCGGCCAACCGGGGACGAATCTTTTGACGCAGGTTTCCTCAGTCGCGAAGCCCTTAAGGGAAATGGTGCATGAAAGCAGTATATTTACCCGATTTTTTATATAAGTCGCTTTCCAAACAGTTTATTGAAATGTTTGGCTCGACAAGACGTAAATAATAATTTCCAACGCCTTTTTACGCTGTTAGATTCTCACTGCCTTCATTATTCTCGGCGCGCTAATGGAAGAAATGAAAGGAACTTTTGTTTTTATCTTCAATCAGTTTACGTTGTTAGATTTTCACTGCCTTCTTTACTCTCGGCGCGCTGATGGAAGAAATGAAAGGAACTTTTTTCTTATCTTTAATCACAGCTCCAAAAATAACGAAAGCAGGGAATTTTGAACCATGTAATAAGATGTTAAGATGTTCAAAGTGGTTATTTACGTCTTGTAGAACCAAAAATTTCGAAAAATCACCTGTAAAATATATTGTGACAAAAAAATATAAATCTACTATTTTCGTGCAGCATTGCCCTTAAGGTGGCCGACTGGCTGCAGGTATTTTGCACGTCCAAGGCCAATGTTCTGATCCACGAAAAGGACACACATTTCAAAGAAGGGCTGTTGAGTGCTTTACTGGCATCATTCACTTTAGAAACATCATTCCAGGGAACTCCAAAATTGCTATAAACGGCTTTTTAAAAGCGTTGTATCTCAAAATATACACGTCAGACACATGAAAAACTACTCAAGGGCCCTGCATTGAACTTTTCTATAGATTTTCCACCAGTAAAATAATAGGGTCGCCGCTGAAAGTCCTATAGGTACACGCAGCACGACGAGAACACTGCAAGCCAGTTCAGAGCCTTGCGCTTAGAGGCGATAGTGCACTTGACACGCCTGGCAGTGTCGCCCTTATCGGCTCCTGTGCCTCTCATCCTCAAACACTGAGAAAAGTTCCAAATAGGCTGAATCCTTAAGGGCGATTAAAGCATGGGCATCACGCTTCGTCGTAGCCTCTAGGCGCAAATCAATAAACTGGCGCGCCATCTTCCCTTCGATAACACGCCTCTATGTGGCTTTTAGCGGTTAGCACATAATTGTATACCGTAATGTTGTACTTGTTTACAGTATACCTTTCATAATATTGTGCAACGAAATGTTTATACTCAAAACTGACCGCGAAATCACCCTCTCTAAACATGTTTGTTTGCAAAAGATTGTCTCTTAAAATAAACCTCAGTCCTGAAACTGGTATACACATGTGCAACGATTCTTAAACGAGTATCTCAGTAAATAAATGTCCTGGGGATACGAATTAATTTTTCCTAGGAAAGGCAAATGGCGATTAACTTCAGCCACCACATTTTTTTTATCCTATGTTATTGTATATTCAAAGATAATAAAATAGCAAAAATCTTTAAAACTAGCAATTTTATGTCTTTCTTGCGAAGTTTTCTTAAGGCAAAGTAAAAAAATAAAAAGTGTCATCTCTCGTTTATAGATTGTTCCCTGTAAAATGAACACTTTTGAAAGCCCTGCTAAACATCTACTTGTATACCCGTTGTGTATTCCTCCACCTTATGTAAAATTAACATTGACATGGGCCTCATCATTTTATTCGTGTTGGTCAGGAGAATCTCAGGATTTATTAAAAAAGTATTAATGTTACAAATCTGGTCATGTTTACCATTCAGTGCATTAAAAAAATTATAAAACAAAGAAATGATTTAAGTATTCACAAATGGTTACCTAACACTTTTTATTCGACAATAAGATATGTTACTACTTTCCATCTCTCATTACCAACTTTACTGCGCGCATGTCACTCGGTGCGCCCGTTAAAATATATGCAGGTATGGCCAGTGACTTTTTCTAAGGTTGATTTCAAAAATTCTCACTTTATCGTCAACATCCTTTAATACACTGGCTGACATCGCGTGAAATAATATCGTACTATTACAGATCTGTTTTACGAGAAATTCACCTTACGTATAGCGCAGTTTCGGGTGAGCCCGCCGCAGTGTTGCCTTGTTTCCAGATGTGACCTCGAGGATTTCAAAAACTTCACTAGTGATTTCTCTTGAAATACGCAGCCACGAGTCCCGATAACCTGCTACACGCAGTAGAAGAATCCTCGCTGGTTCGGCTATCGGCTGTAGTCCGGCGAAATTATGATGTCCCGTAATGCCAGTACATTCTGAAAAATTTGTTGCACTTTTACAAGAAAAAATCGTTGGAGACCCACTTGCCAAGAAAACCCTTTGCAAAACTACAAAGAGTTTTATTGTAAAATCTGCAAAACATATATTTGTAATATTACAAGTGATAGCCTTGTATTACAACTTACATTATTGCAAACTGTACATTTGTTTCTATAAAACAAATGTGATGAATTAACAACAGAGAATAATTAGCAAAAAGTTGTGTTATTAGCCCGTAGCCTTAACCAAAATACCAACTTTAATTACGAACTTGACACTTATTTTTATAAGAAATATAGCTTCAAATACCTGCAAAATAATATGACGTTATTTGATTAAGAAAAAAAATATATTCTTATTATTTTAAGAGTTCTGTTGAGTTAAGAGATTTGGACGGCTCTTAACAACGAGGTCTTAAGAGCCAATTTAAGAGTTCTGTGTAGCCAGGAAACAGTTAATGAGTAGTGTGGTCACGCTTTATTGAAATAGTGTTTTACGTTATTCAAACTTGCAATACATTTCTTTTCACTCGCAACTACACTTTACATCACCCACAGTTTTTACGGCTTTATTTCGTTGAGTGTCCGCCATTTTCCTGAAACTCGTAGAACCGTTCAGTATAGTACAGACATTTATTGAGGTATATTGCAAACATGGCTCTTGCAGTTTTACAAACGAGTAATTTTACAAGAGACATCTTTGTACCGTTACAAGCATTTGTAAAATTACAAACAATTTCTCCGTAAAAATTACAATTTATTTATTTTCTCCAGTGTAACATGCGTGTATCGAGTTGGGACGTCCGTCCGCGAGCATGAAGTAAAACTGGGACGGAGCAGTGAAAGAATGGGGGAAAAAAAAGGAGAACCTCGAGAAATCCAGTAACGCTAGCCACGTTTGCTACATGCGGAAACTGGGCTCGGCCCGATTTGAAATTGAAGCCAGCTTTTTTTCCGGTAGGAGGGCCGCGCAGACACACGCATAGGTAACCGCGGTCCTTCAAATCCGAACTCCTGGATCGGTTTTCTTTTAAGAAATGGTCCCGGATGTCCGTCGGTGGCAGCTGTGTACTACTGAAGGATCTCTGCTCTTCAGTGCTGTCGCCGTGACGAATAATCCGACTCTGTGAAACTTGTCTTTCCGGTTGCAGTCGCTGTCATAATACTGATTGTTTCATTCACTGGCAGCAAAAGTAGATCAATACAGGTCGGAACTCGCTTATGGAATACGGAAGCGGTAGTCTCCAGTCACTGTTTGAAATCTAAGGTGTCTATATTGTCATGAGTTGCTATTTTCGTTAAATACTTTACCAGTAATAATGATTTAATGTTACATTCTCACATATAGTTTAGAAGTTTTTAATTAAGATATCTTAAATATTTCCATTTTTTTTACATCTACCTATTAACTATAAGTTTTGAAACTAGCAGTCTGCTTGTTAATAGGAGAAAATTAATATTAAATTATATTTAAAATTGTTTCTGATAACTAACCATTAGCCTGGCAACAGTGACAAATGATATTTGCTTATAAAAAATAACGAGTCATATTAAGCGTCCTATATACTAAAGCGTTTTCTGTGAAATCTTTGTTTGCACCTAAACGCATATCTCGGCAAATAAAAATTCTGGAAATACGGAGTTTTGCCAGAAATTATATAAAACTATTGTCTATGTCGCTATCGTTTTACTTTTATCATATTAAGTGTATTAATGGAGAAAAAAATTTCGTGAAAATGGTCAAATACAGCATTTTTAAAGCTTAACTATGCAGTTTCTTTAAGCGGTAAGCGAAAAGAACGATTATACACAGTTACAGACCTAATTTACACAGTAAAGCGTTAGGATGGAAACATTATACGCCTCGCACTTAGGAGCGATGAGGCACTACGCGTGCGTGTTAGTGTCTCACGTATCGCTCCCTCGCTTGTTGACCTTGGACGCGGAGCTACATAGTCCCTTTAACAAACAGAAAATACTATATATTATACGTAATTCATAAGACATTTACACTTTTACACAGGAACTCGGTCTATGACCAGGAAGACGAGACGCACAAAGGAAACATTCCTGGCAAAGTGAAGTGAGACGCAGCCGCACAGTGTTTCTGCAGCTTACGTAGGCAGTGCATTAGTGTAGGCGTCGAGTGTTTGCGCAATTGCTGTTACAGCACAGGCAGATTGAAAGTGTCCTTGTGCCAGTGTACTTTGCATGGACATCATTTTGTCCATTGGTGCCCGGCTAAAGTTCAACCTCCATGATATCCCTCCGCTCCATACAAACAAAACCTAACCGAGTCTGGAATGTGCACCAAAACGACGGTGCACCTCATTCGTGCGTACTCACTGTAATAAAATGTTACATAAGAACTAGTTACTACTAGGCATTACCGCCACACCTATTTCATCCCTGTTTTATTCGTATTAATTATAAATTAAATATAAAAATGTATAGATAAAATATAAGCAAAAGTTTCATTTAATAAAAAATTAGGGACTTTATGTTAACACAAGTATGAAATACTTACGATAAATGGGGTGATTGTGAAACTACCAAGAACGATATTCATGGGGTGATTTTTCAAAAGTTTGATTCAAAAAGTGTGAAGAAACAACGAATAAACGGTACACAGAGACGAAATGGCACGGCGTTTCCTTTTATGTGGGAGAACCCTTTCTCTGATTGGCTGTACGATGCTCTGGAAACGGGCATTATGTCCGATTGGTCACTGTGCGTTATAAAAGCTGACGAGTAGGCTACCAGGGGATCAGACTCTCAACATTTTGCTGGCGTAGGCGGCTGGAGTGGAGTGAAGAGATTTGGGCGGCCCTTAAAAACGAGGTCTTGAGAGCCGATGAGGGTGAAGCGAGGTTAGTATGGAGCAGCGCCGGAATGAAGGGAGATCCCCGAGAAAACCCGTCGACCAGCCGCATCGTCCGAATATCCGGGAGTGACCCGACCGTGGATTGTACCCGATTCGCCTTGGTGGGAGGCAGCTGTCTGACCGCTCAGCCACCGCGGCCCCTTACAAGTGTGGTGTGACTTGGGGTCTCTTGCAAAGCTGAGTGAGACGAGCTATAGCCTCATTATATGCAAGCGGCTGCTTTTAAACCAACCTCTTGGGCTGTCGTCGTACGGAGAAGGACATTTAAACTTGTTCAATCAGTCTAGTAGTTCCAAAGAAGCCCTTCAGACCATCACAGGTGTTGTGGTAAATAACTCGACCACAAACTGGGGCTCCACGTGTTTCATTATAATGACCACAGTGAATTACCCATGTATTGTGGCTCTTACTGGCTAACTAATCTTACCTTTTTTTTTTTTTTATAGCTGAGCAGGTCTTTGTATTATTCATAAACAACTCCCCGTATTAGGAACGTAGCTCCAATATTCAAATAGCAAGCGTCCTCTCTACAATGAGTCCAATTAGTGTTTATGTTTCGAATGTAAAAGCCAAGTACGAGATAGATACCGGATAACCAGCGAGTCTTTTCTTTAAACGACGGAATATTCTACGAATTGCAATTCGCGAGCTGCATACACGACTCGCAATTACACATATTGTGCACTTTTAGACATTTCTAGGAGTAACGACACATGCAAGAAGCTGTAAGGAAAAATTGTCAAGTTCTTTATGACTATATTAACTCTATTTTGAGTATTTATTTGGTGAGTAGATCATATTATGTAAAAAAATGTTATCCCCTGCCATCGTAAAATTATTCTTCCCTTGCGTAAATTCAGTGCTCAGGAATCAACGTTTAATTTTTGATCACTGCAAAGTTGACACTTTGTTCTACATCATGTACTTTCTATTTTTCGCCCTTATAGCACTTCTTACAGAAATTACATTTAACAATCAACTAAATGTATAGCCGACGTTCCGTGGCGCAGTCTGTTGGTGCGCCACCGATCTGCTGTGCGGCAGGCTCTGGGTTCGAATCCTGGGTAAGGCGTTGGTGTTAATTTAAGATATGTTATAAGTTAGTCTGTAAGCCATCCGCTGCTAAGCTTCCAAGCATAAAACCGGGGGACGTTAAAAAGCCCAATACAATATAACTAAATGTAATATGGAATTACATAAACTATTGCTGTCACGATATTTACTACTGTGCATGTAAAACTTGCTGTATTTAATAGCTATGCTTTACAATATACATATATTATTATTTGTGTAATATTTATAGAAGTGAAATTTTCAGTTATTCGGAAGAACCAACAGGCTGGCGTGCAAACAAACATTGGTATTATTGTGCGAACATCGGACACAATCTACTCATCATTTGCTGCAAGCCTTAAAACGAGCGGTAACACTTAGCAGTAAAGGTTGTTCGACTATGTGCAATGAAATCTAGAAATTAAAAATTTCTTTTACGTACGTAGAAGTCAAAGAGCAAAAGAAGTCCTCCAAAAAATATAGATTTTTCTAAAATGCCATGAGAGTTGATTTTCGTTTGCTGCCAACGTCCCGAAAATGTATTCACTGTATATCCGCAGAACCGTCAAAAGCACGTTTTCGCGTTCAATAAAAACAATTGGTTACTGCCAGTTGAATATATCACAGTTACAGTAATACTCGGTCAGAGGAAGTTTACTACAGCCTGGTACACACGGGCATCTTTCTAGTACAAGAAAGTGAAAATTAAGGTGAACAAGAAATTGAACACTTAAGTGCCTACTACCTAGTATGCACGGAATTTTTTAATCCATACACACGACACTAGCTGGTGAGCAAGAAAGTGGATAGTTGATGACAACTACGTATGATTTGGAAGCAGTTTTTGGGATTGTGGGGGTAATTCGTGCATTATCAATAGCATCTGTCATAAAAAAGAATAAAAGATTTAGTCCACTAAGACATATTTCAAGCACTAAATATATACAAATGTAGAAAATTTAAAATCACTCACAGAAAAAAAAGACAAACCTCTATTTTTTTTTTAAATTCATACACAGAATTATTGATGATAGTGGGACTATTAAACATTTTATCGTATTAAAAACATTGGCATATCCGCTTATTGCCAGCATCAACAAAATATACGTTTTGTTTACATTCGACTTGTACGAGAATGGTGCTGAAAAATAGGATCGTCCCTATATGGCACTATCTAGTATACAAGCTCTTGTATGCTAGTAACCAACATAGCATACTCGGCGGACCTTCACACGATGCAAGTCGGAGTGTACAAGAACGTGCTCACTTTCTTGTACAAGAAAGATGCCCGTGTGTACTAGGCTTGACATATCGAAACACGCATAACAATGAGGCAAACTTTAATTCACTACGCGTGGATTATGCGAGTTTAAGAGCTAAAGAAGCAGTTAAAGGATGGGCCTCGGAAGATAGTTTCAGTGCAGCTCAATTTCGCGCTCTATATTGCGTATTCCTTTCGCAGAAAGAAGATGGGATAGAGCGTGAATCCTAGCTGCGCAGTAAAACCACCTCGTGTGTTCCAAAACATTCGAGCAGCTTTTTTGCCAACAGCTCTGTCAAAAGAAATATGTATAGACCTTATCTGGGCTAGTTTTAACGTGACTTGAGCATTCCCCAGTTTAGTCGAAATCTTTCGTTCGCATAAAAGGGCGGATCTGTTGGAAAACCAAAAGTAAAGACGATCATGACAGTTACATTAGCGATGGTTGAGTCAGTGTCGGGGACATGCACATAAAGCTGCAATCACAATAGCTCGACGACACGACAGCCCTGCACGTCAGAGCTCGACGGAAATTATATTTAATTATTTTCAGTGTTCACAATACCCCAATGAAGTCTGCCTGGCAGGTGTGGTATAGGCTGTTCACGGTAAAGTGAGCACATTTTAAGGCCCTTCGTAATTTTTCCTTTCATCCAATTTCCACCTTCCTACTGATTTTTAATATTAACATTGCAATGTGACCAATAAACATAGTGAACACATTTTAAAACCCTCAAAATTTAATGCCTGACGCTGCAATAAGATATATTTATTAGTGGTTAACGCTTGTTGCGAGGGCCTTAAAAAGTGCTCACTTTACCGTGAACAGCCTATAGTTGACTGTTGGAAAATCCTAAAACGACAAGTTATCCATCTATAGTTCATTCCCCATTGGAAGCAACTTTCTCGGAGCCCTGCTAAATATCTACTTACAGGCCTGTTTCGTATCCTTCCGCCAAATGTAAACAAACATTGCCATGTGACTGCCATGTAGCATCTGTCAAAATCAATGTTTACATACCATTGTGTGTGTACATATGTTCGTATACGTTCGCTACACTTAAAATTAACATTGAAATGTGACTTCTACTTTTATACCTGTCAAATGTGTTGTTTACTGTTTACAGCTTTTCAAAGAATTCTGTCATATTCCAAAAACCATTCCGTATGAATATTCACAGTTTAGGCCTCTAACATTATTTAGGTCAGCTTTATGACGTTTTAAAAATGCCCGAATTGAAGACAGTTCTTACGGTTATTTTACATTAACATATTTCTTTTCTACGACGTAGCTCAATAAATGTAATGCACATTAGTATTTTGCCGCGACTGTGTTTAACACTGTAACAACTGCGAGGTAAAGGGCTGTACTAATTATCCTTTTGTTATGGATATGTGTTGGGTCATTAAAAGGACGGTCTCAGTTGGAAAAATTTTAAAACGAAGGAACAACCAACAAAAAAGGCACATTAAATGCAAGCACGCAACTCGTGTTGCTCATTATTTTTCATACAAACTTTAAAAGATAGCGGCGAACATGCACACAAATAAGCTTACGATAACTTTTATTCCGCTCATATTTCTATGTATTGATACTTACTGTTTATTAGGTTTATTGAAATTTATCGGGCTGGGCTTAGTATTTTCCTTCTGGGATTATGGCAAATTACGTTACACAACTGTGTTTCAAACCCCTTAGGGCAAAGGTACAACGTTGTGAAAAATAAATAGACGTGGCTGTAAATAAATAACTTCGTCATAAAAACAGTTCACAGTTAAAATGCATAAATAGTGCTAATCAAATATTTGAAATCACGCACACACAGGGCCAGCCAAACGACCACGATGCACAAAGGCACGCCATTTCACAGACGCAATGATTAACGAAACACACGTCACAGTATATTTATTACTGCCGTGGAAACACAGATTTATCACAACATCGTAACTTGCCTAGGTAGGTTTAAAAAACACAACATCTACAAACGTGATGTATTAATTTAAAGTATTTTTCGGAGTAAGAATAATTTACGTTTCGTTTCACAAAAAGCAACACGCCATTTCATGGCTCGACACTTCTGCCAATTTCACTAGGTAACTGCCCTGTTATCATATATGAATATATTAAAATACGTATTCAAACATTAAAATCTCTTTTCAGTTGTAAATTACAAATTCAAAAATCATTATTTTGTTGTAATAAGTATGAAATATACTACAATTGAAAACATGTATAATTACAGCTTACTAGCGAAGTGAAATTTCCCGAGTGTGAAAGACGAAGAAAGAGAAAGAAAGCGACAAGCCTCGCCAGCAGACAGTTTTTCAATTGCTTTCTCGCTCGATAAAACAATACCGTACTATTACGGCCTACTCACGATATTTTCCGATGTTATTTTAAACTGTAAAAATGAGATATGTTGCCATCGGGGCTACTTAAATATTTAAATATTTCGATAGGCACCGTTTAATTTAGAAATAGTATACTAAAAAACGAGGTTAACATAATATTGCAACTGTGAACTATTTCTTACGGGTCATTACCAAAACGTCGCTGTACTCGCTGTTGTTAATTCATATTTAAAAAAGAAATAAATATTACAAGTTATAGAAGATATTTAGGCAAAGAATAAATTATAAAATAATACAGTACTCTAAAGTTAACCACAGTGTTATATATTTGTGGAATACAGGTTATTGAAAAAACAGGTTGCATGTTATGCCTAGAGTGTTTTTTCAAAGGTTGATTTACATAAGTCGCTTCCAATCGGGAATGGACTATAGTATCCAATATTTACGAATTAAAATTCACGATGAACTGAATGATTATTTTGCTTTTGACCAAACTGAACGTTATTTAGACGCCAAATAAGTTTATTATTTAGTACAACAAGGAAATGCGCACGATATTTTGTTCTGTAATGTTGTATTGGCATTCTTTGCGCGCCCCGACACGAAGGGAAGTAGAAATAGAACCTACTTTTCTCGGGTTGTCTGGGTTTCGATTTTGTTGGACTGACGTCACGGTGACCTTCCTTTTCATTGGTTGCTATTCAGAATTCGTCATGTCGGGGCTGTAGTGTCGGGCCTAACGTCCGAATCCCTGCTGGTAGTCTGAGCGCACCTGTTCGTACGAATGTCCTGTTCATGGACTCTCGCAATGAAAAAACTGTTTTTTAGTGACCGACAAAAATTATATTGGCAGCCACAAAATTCTTTGATCAATATAGACATCACAAAATATTTTATAGCACCAAAAAAAAGTTTTTTTTTTTGTATCTTTCAAATATTTTGTGGCAACTACAAAATGTCGTTTGTGGTTACCAACAATTAAAATTTAAAACAAACTAGGCCAAGAGCGGGACTCGAATCCTGAACCTCTCGCATGCAATCTCAGTTCGTTACCGTATCTCCACGTTGCTCAATGCTAACGTGATGTCCAGAGATGTAAGATATCTTACGTCAAATATACACACGACAGGGCGAGCACACTTCACCTCATGGAAAGTTCATTTTCTGGAATCAATTACGTGTAACGATTTCTTATTTAGAAGAAAGAAATGATATAAACGATGTTCTTAAGAATATCCCTAATGAATTAGTTCGTAATCTGATGCAAAGAAACGAACACGGACAAATATGGCGTCGTGGCCAGAGAGAAAGTGGCCACTTCGAATACGCCAGCCAGAGCGCACGCGCAGAATATAACGGATGCAATTTTGCAGTCAGAGCAAAATGTTATTACTGTAGATGACCTTAATGCTATTGCTGCCAACTAAATGTTTCGGTGGCAGCCAGTAAATTTATTGTTAATAAACTAATACGTTAGGGGGCATTAAATAGCCTTCGTACTTGTCAATATACGTGTTATTGGGCATCACAGTCTGTTCCTTTTACCAGAAACAACATTTCGCCTTGGGAAAAAATCAACCAAACAGTATTTGTAGACAATAACAGATCTTCTCTTTCTGCGCATAAACCCAGGCGCTAGGAATAATGCGTTCCTCGATGGTGTAATCATTGGTAGAATTCATTCACGGTTACTTCGTACATTTCTGAAGCCCACTAAAGTTCTACTTCCAGGATATTCCTCCTCCTCATATGAAAACTGAGCTTAACTAAGTCTGCAAAATTACACCAGAGGACAACTCGCTGCTTTCCTGTGCACTCAGTTGTAATATTATTTTGCATGAGGACTAGGCCTATTTATTATTACGCGCTACCAACACAGTTCTTTTTATCACCGCTTTTATTCGTGTTTATTATAAAATAAATATTATAATATATAAGTAAAATATAGGTAAAACTTCAATTTAGCGAAAAATAAAATACGTCTGTGTTTACAGAGGAATAAAATGCTCGAAACATGGCATATTTAGGAAGATATCGAAATACATAATATGCAATGAGAAAAAGGTTTTGTTTAATCAAACAAGATTTGTTTGGTGTAACAAAATTATTTGTTTGTTTGGGGGTAATACAATATTTTGTTGCTGAAACCAAATTATTTTGTTGTTCTCATTTGCTTGCCCCAAACTGTAAGATTTTACTGGTGCAACTAAAGATTTACTTAGCTCCACGTACATAAAACAGTTTGGGCTGATATAAAAAAAAACTTATGAGTTCGACCGAGTTTTGAACTTACATTACTTGCGTCCGTGCGCTACGCCTTAGTAAACTCACAACTGTTAACACCAGGAAGCTTTTTAATTAATATAGTTCGAATATTGGCCAACGTGTGCAAGCAAATATTTCAAATTTTACAGCCTTACTTGTCAGTTTCTTTTTTGAATTTCTTTTATTAACGTGTGTATACAATTTTCAAGCATCAATAGATGCACTAACAAACACGGTAACTATACTAATTGTCACAAAAAAAACACAAACAAATTCTCGAGCTGTATTTTAGAACGAAGGCAGTCAAATTAATGGCCAAACAAATATATACAGTTGAATCAGTAAAATATTTAGTTGACAGTCTAATTTTTTTTTTTGGCCCAACACAAAGATTTTATTTATTCAAGCATATGTTTTGCTAGACGAACAAAAGTAATTCTGTTGCTTTACAAATTTGGTTTGCTCAACAATAAATTTTGTAAGGTCAACTAAACATATATTTTGCTTTCTATAAACAAATATTTTGTTCGATTTTCTCTCAGTGATAGGGGTGAATTATGGAAGGTTTATCTTAAAACGTCCGAATAAACCGTGAATGGACTATACCTGTCATCTGTATCAGAAAACAGTGTACGGTCGAAAACGGCACACGGCGGTGCAAGTACGTTTATGTCTGTCTTCCGTGGCAAGGGGGAGGGGGCGACGGGACTTTGTGCCCGCTCTGTACATATCTTTATAGAACGATTCTTTCTACGTGCCGCTTTTTCGCAGGCGTGTGTTGCTGGATTTCGCGATATAGTCTATTCGCGATCTCTTCCCGCTTTTTTGCTTTTTGAATCAAACCTTTGAGAAATCACCCCACGTATGACGTATTTGGTTGTTTCCCACACATGTCAGGTATCACAAGCGTTTTATGTTTGTGTTGACGTAAAACTACCGTGGTTTTGGTTCAATTGAACGCTTAATTTATATTTGCCCTATAAATTATAATATTTAATGTATAATTAATATGTGTAAAATCAGTGAGAAAATAGGAATTTTGTAAATACCTAATAAGAAGTAACATTGAGCGCGCACGAATCTGGCGCATTGTCCTTGTGGTGTAATTTTCTTGCGCCAGTTAAGCTTTGTTCGAACGAGGCGGAGGAATATCCTGGAAGTATAACTTTAGCAGGGCTTCAGAAAAGTTGCAAGTGAATGGATTATATATGAATTGTGATTGTTTTTATGTTCTTAGGTTATGAAGTCAGTGTAAAGAGAGAGAGAGAGTGTGGGGAGGGAAAAAATAAGAAGAAATCGGAGTCTGCTGGTACCTCAAAGCATGACTGCGGACGGAACTGGACCGTAGCGCAGGAAAAGAAATTCGCGAAGGTAGAGGTAGGTGAAGAGTCCGGGAGGAAGGAACAAAAGAGGGGGGAGTAAGATGGGTTAGGCACGATACCGTTTCTGCTGCTGCATGTTTCCGTCTTGTCGATTTACGAACGCAGGCCCGTGCGACGTGAGTCCTTCTCTATCCGAGAGGTATCAGTTCACAAGGTTGCATACAGAATGGTTACGCGACTACAGGCTGTTCGCGGTAAAATGAGAACTTTTGAATGCCCCGCTTAAGATCTACTTGTATACATGTCGCGTATTCCTCCATTCATGCGTCGGTCAAATGGAACTGTAAAATTATTAAGAAAGTGAATACTTCACAAATCTGCTCATTTTTACACTTATGTGCATTAAAAAAAAAAAAACTTTTTAATTCGACGTTACGATGTGAAACTACTTTCCATCCATCGTGACCAACATTTCTGGGCGAATGTCACTCAGTGCGCCCATTAAAATATATGCAGGCAGGGGGCAGTGGCTTTTTTCTACGGTTCATTTCTAAAGTGCTCACTTTATCGGGGACAGTCTTTACCGGCGGATAGTACGCGGAGCGAACTTCCCCCTCAGCGTCGTTTGTAACTACCACAGAGAGATACTGGGTGGTGGGGGGGGTGTATAGTGCGCATGCAAACAGCACAGTAACCATCTTCACGTCACAACAAGAACCGCATCCTTCTTACAGAGCTGCCAAAGCCTCGCGACTTCGACAAATATTAATACAGTCTTCGCTAAAATAAGAGTGCTTTTTGTGTGTCACTACTGTCCACGACGGTGTGAGCACTTTTGAAATCAACCATAGAAAAAAAGTCTCTGCTCCTTACCTGCTCAGATTGTTACGAGCGCATTGAGTGGCCTCACATTTCATGGGTTTGTTTTGATGCGTTTATTAATTATTTTTATATTTGTATGAATGAAGCACCTATAAAAGTTCATCACTGCTGCACCACTACACTGGCCTCCGTGATCGTGCGTGTCATGGGCAGCTTGGTGCAGGCTGGTGTCACTTAAACTAATATGCATAACTGAAGGCGTAATCCTAAACAAATTTGCCAGCATAATTTTATTGGGAGTGATAGTTAATAACCAATTGCAGTTTGTATATATTTACGTTCATTGTAAGGACGCAGCCAGTTATTCCGTTTAAGGCAACCGTCACACACAACCACATATTAAACTATGGAGTGATAATATCTTCACTTCAGACCACTGCTCTAGTAATCTATATAATTTATATATCGCTGCTGTTCAATTTTGCAGTGCACTGCATACTTAAAACTTGTTTCGAGGATATAAAGAAACTACCGTTGATTTAAATGTATGGCATTCGTGCTCACTCAGTCTAGTAATATTTTGCATGAGAACACTTTCTTATTAGGCTTACCAACAAAACTACTTTTTTCTCGTCATTCATATTAATTATAATGATCTATTATAATTTACAGATAAAATACAAGTAAAATTTCAGTTCGACCAAAAAATAAGATACTTTTAAATGTCAACAGACGTAGGCCTACCTACAAAACCCTTGAGAAATGCGACATATTTAGTAACCAAACACGTAGTGCATGGCGTGATTTCGCAAGAAGATTCCTTGTGGAAAATAAGTTAGACATATGCAATACAACTTATAGCCTAGCTCAAATTCCTGAGGTAGATGTGCGTTCTTGAAAATCGAGCTAAGAAATTGAATTTTCGCAAAATATCATACAGGGCGTGGAATTAAACTACGATTGTTTGGGAAATGTTTCGTGTCATCAAAATCTTTGACTGATAAAACTGACGTGAAGTCCTACCACCTTCATTAAAATATTACTGGTGGTAACCCTCTAATTGCATACGATGTTTTTACCTTCAAATGTTATGGAAATTCTGCGTTCTCTTATTGAGCAGTGCATCCTAAACAACAAAAAAATGGCAGGCACTCTTGTTGCGGATGCCTAGGGCCCGCCGTTTCCTATCAAAAAGTTCACAGTGTTCAGCTGTGATGTTACAACGCCTGACATGTATGCAATATTGGGCCAACTACAACCGAAAGCACAAGTGAAACGAGATAGACGGTGTGTGCTGAGCTTACATGTGTACTCTGTTACTACAGCAGATGAGATAGCGTCTTCAAAAAAAAAATATATGTTTGGATTGTTCCTGCAACAGATATACCGGTAATGAACTAATAGAACATTTTTAGTACAGCACTAGGGTTCGGTAGTTGCTATACCGAAAAACGATAGCAAAATCAATTCCTATACATTTCAATCTTCAATTTTTGATAGTGTAGATGTTAGCATGACTAAGAATAATGGGCTGAATTTTTAGGCCACGTCTTCCATGAGGTGAGACTCTCGAGTGAAATACAAAACGAAAGACAACGCTATGGAGAATAGACGGCGTCCATATTTTCTGGAATATCGCTTCCTAATCACGATATTTTTTTTATTTTTGTGAGTTATTATTAGCACGTAGAAGGCTCGTCTTGTCAGGCGTGTTCCTATTTATAATCTATCAATTGTCTTTCAAAAAACACAGGGTAAATTTTCCTCGATGGTCGTGCCATATGTTATCTTTATTTTTATATTTTTATTCATTATTCGTTTAACGGTTTTTTAAAATTAAACTTATATTTAATGTCGAACAGTTTATTCGGGGTTGCTTTCTATCGCCACGAAAAGCTGTACTTTTTATAAAATATGTTTCTGATTTCATCCAGTCATATCTAATTGAAAAAATTTTGCAAAGCTATTGTATCTGCTTAATTTAAACCGGATTTGATTTAAATAGAACGCTTCTAATATCTAAATATCTAGGAGATATATTGAACTACTATTTGAATTTATTCTTTCATTCCCGAGTGTTACAATGTAAATATATAATTTAACTGAAATTGTTTATTTCACTGCATGTATTTGCGGGGTGTTTAAAGTTAAAAAAAAAAAAAAGTATAATTACAATTCCACTGTCAATATCGTTTCATCAGACGTTTACCAAGTAGGTCACGTGTTGGCAACAGCAGACCTAAGCAGCAGTTCACTAATCGCCACAGCTGATAAAACAAAGGATGCTTTAAGATGCACCGAGAGATCTGGTGCAATGGTATGACAATGAATACGCATTCAGAGGTTCCATGTTCGATTCACGATCCTGCCATTTCTATGGTTCCCCGTAATCACTCAACGCGAATGCCGGGATTCATCCTTAATACAGACGAAAACCAATTCCTTTCCCTATTCTTGACAACTCGAGTCATGGCTCCGTCTCGAACGACTGCGATCGTAACAATAAGTTAGGGAATTAGGAAATATTAAAAAAGGTTTTAACCACCTGCTACCTTGCAGAGGCAAGGAGCAGAGGGGACCTACAAGAAATGTCGCGTTCGTGAATTGTCAGTCTACAAACGAGATACTTTCTCTCTGAGCACTCAAAGAAATTGTTGACTTTCTGACTGAGTGATTATGGCCCTGACGTTTTTCGCAAAGTTCACCATTAAGAGGAGAAATATAATGCTTGTATTAATAGGCAATTGCACACTTGTGTTATCGTGGAATGTCAGTCTACAAACGAGATACTTTCTCTCTGAGCACTCAAAGAACTTGTTGACTTTCTGACCGAGTGATTATGGCCCTGACGTTTTTCGCAAAGTTCACCATTAAGAGGAGAAATATAATGCTTGTATTAATAGGCAATTGCACACTTGTGTTATCGTGGAATGATTCTTGCAATGTAAGCAAATATTTAAAAAAATAACTTTTCCTTTGGCTCTCGCATATACTAACTTATTGCAAATATTAATTTTATGCCACAGAAAATAAAATATTACGTGAAGTCACGGACAAAGGAAATAAATAAAATCGAAATCAGTTAAGGGCTACCTGTTGTCAACCTATGTAAAAGTCACAGAATTACGAAGAGAGAATTAAGTCCGGGTTTTTATGCCATATAGTGTGTTTTCTGCAACATAAAACACACAAGAGCTACTGAGCGTGTCGTTCTGAAACATTTATCGAAGTATGTGAAACTATATATTTGATGTGATTTATATGTAGCGTCACTATTCGATTCACTAACCAATTACACAATTAAATTTTTATTTACAAAATACTTTAAAGCCATTAAATACCGAATTTCATACACGTCCAGGTAAAAGTAGAACTTTCATGAGAATAATACAAATTATACTTTCTGTTTAATTAAGGTTTCCCCCACCTGATACCGTATTATGAAGAATTATTACATTTGATGTCTAAATAATTTGCTTGGAATGGACAATACATCCTTGATAAAAACGTATTCACTCTCGTCAGTAAAATACTGTGAAGTTATTAAATTTTTAATTGCATTGAAATAGACTCAGCAAGAATCATAAGGGGCACCGGAAAAAAATACATATATACAAAGGCATACACAAAGAGGAAGTTTATTTCACAAGCCTTTCTTTCCAAAACTTAGGAAGTTAATTACGCCAATTTCAAGGTTTCCTTAGTATTTAGAGCTGACGTCATGAAGTTTATAAACTGATGCTTGATAAAGCTCGATCTTTTACGCCGACATATTTTAGGGAGATGATGTAGCTTACAAGCTTATCCATATTCCCAAAAAAAAAAAAAAAAAAAACTTTTAATAAGTCATACCCTTGAAGCTACATTTTTGCGACCTTGGCCAACGAACAAGTCTGAAATGCTATAAACATTAACGACAAGATGCAATAACGCTTAATGCAAATAGCAAAGACAGCGAGAAGGATGTAAAATTTTCAGGGTAGACAAAGAAATGTTGATAGGATTCGTCATTTCTTTGCTGGTCACAATTTATATATAAAACAAACAAATAGTACTATCTTAATATTAAATTGTACAGCTACATAAAAGTTAATCTTCTCTAGGATTTAGATGCCAAAAAAAAAGGGTTTAAAATCAGAAACTATATAGTCGTATCAGTCACGCTATTTAATTGTCGCCATATTTATTTTCCAGACTGCGCTGATTAGATAAAAATAATTCAATAACCTTGTCATGAAAGAGGAATAAAACTTTAAGCGCACGACCTTCCAACCGGTGTCACGCAATACACATTGTCATGTTTGTTCACATTTATTTCTCAAATATACTAAAATATTTAACAAAGTTATAGAAACGATTTTATATCCATTTCAATGCCTAAATATTTAGCACTTTTCGCTCTAAATAACGGCAATATTTTACAGCATTTCAAATGAACGTCCTTACACGATCACTGCTTTATCTGCTGGAAACGGATACCGTATAGCAGTACATGTGTAATTGCTGTTCACTGTAAAGTGAGCAATTTAAAAGCTCAGCTGAAGATCTACTTGTACGCATATTTCATCTTCCGATATACGTAAAATTAATATTGTGAATGGGCCTTGTCACTTTATTCATTAGTCAGTCACGTAAAACTGTGAATTTATTAGAACCGTAAATATGCTGTTGTTTTGCAAATTCATGTACTTACATGCATTGGAAATTCAGAAAGTAAAGCATATAATTTAAATATTTTCAAATGTTTTTCTTAACGCCTTAATTTGCCGTTAAGACGTTGAACTACCTTCTCTTCGTCGTTACCAACTTAAGAGAGCGTGTGTCAGTCAAGTGTGCCCGTTAAGTCACATGCAGGCAGGGGCAGTGACATTTTTCAAAGGTCGATTTCGAAAGTGATCACTTTATCGTGAACGACCTGTGGCCCGTGCCTCTGATGGAGCGACACGAACACAATCTCCTACTCATGGCATCATACAGGTTGTTAATTTATCTTGGAGAGTAACTATTCCTTTCACAGAGCTTCGCATCCACGTTGGGTGAAAGGATAAACAACTGCTATCGCAGGTCCCTGCCACGTACCCTTGAGATCGCAGGTGCAACGTAGCGTATAGTTTCTGACGTGCACTGCAAAATACAGACAAGATACTGTCATTATCCCAGAGCAGCAAGGCCGTTTGCATTAGTCTGAAATTCCAACATGCCTACTTAGGCGAGGTTGCGTCGGGGCCTAAGGTCCCTCACTAGGGACCGATCTACCCCCGCGCTGAGGGAGTAGCGTCCCAGTGATGTAAAATGGCGGTGGCGGCCAATAACTCATCATAACGCAGCAAGAAGAAATGATCGACAGACACTGAAAGGAAGAATCAGTGCTGCCACCTGGGATAGTTTGCGGAATTTCAATGCAGGTGTTCAGTAAACATCCGCGCCTGGTTATTATTATAATAATTATAATATAGTTATAATTATTAACAACTAACGGGTTACAGGACTACAAAATGCTATAAACCTCCTTCGTATTCTAGGGGGAATGCAAATTTCTCACATACGAAAAAATTGAGGGTATCTGTTTACTTTTGTTTAGTTCAAAACTTATTTACAACAAATGGGCTAATATACAGATATGAAGCCACAGCACGCTATAAACATTCTTCTAGTTCAAGTGGGATAACCAATTTCTAATACTTAAAAATTTAAAGTTGTAATTTTTTTTTTTTTCTCTAAAATTTTATTTTAATTTGTTGGGGGAGAAGGTCCCGATATCCTCATCTACTCCCCCCTTCCCGCCCCCTAGCTAAGCCACTGTCTCAAAGTCACTTCATTCGAATGCTTTAAACAACTCCGTCTCTAATCATCTCGCTGTCGACGAGACGTTAAGCCCAACTACTACCTATTGGCTGTTCACGCTAAAGTGAGCACTTTTGAGGCACTATTTACTTTTTTTTTACTTCAACCTTTTTTTACCCTTTAATTAACTTTTAAAAAAATATTGCCATTCAAATAATAAATCAAATATATTTATTGACTATTATTCCATAGTAGAGGGCTTTCAAAAGTGCTCACATTACCGTGAATAGCCTATAACGAAGCAGGTGAAAAATCGTTCAGAGTCTAAACGTTGTGTTGAAAGTGTCAGGTTAACATCTGTGAATGCTGAAATTATTTATTTTCCTTTCTGTTTTAATTCACATAAGTGTAGAAATTATCAGATTTGTAAAACATTTTCTTTCCTAATAAATTAACCTTTTCAGTTGACCGACTCATGGATAAAGCGAGTAGGCCCATAACAAGGATAATTTTACATGAGGTTTAAGAATAAATTATGTGTATGCAAGTAGATCTATAATATGACTTTTAAAAGTACTCTGTTTGCCGTGAATAACCTAACCTGCCTTGTTTCGTACACTCTAATTTTTTGTACATTTGCAAGAAAAAGCCTTGGAAATCCAGTTGGCAAGAAAATCTCCTGTAAAACTACAAATGGATTTCTTGTCAAATCTGCAAAACTCAAAAGTTAGCCTCGTATTACAACTTACATTAGTGAGAAGTGTACATAAATACTTTTTCTTCTGAAAACAAATGTGATGAATTAATAACAGAGAATAACTAAAAATATATATTTCAAAATATAGTCTATAAAAATGCACTTTTCCAGCACAGGGATTACAACCCACACCCCTTGTATTATTAGCACATACCCCTAACCATAAGACCAACTTGACTTACGAACTCGAAAATTATATTTATTGTAAATATAGCTACAAGTTCCTTCAAAATATTAAGAAAGTTATTTAAGAGGAATACATTATGGATAATATTTATTTCATTTTAAGAATTCTGCGTAGCTAGGAAACATTAAAAGTTGATGAGTAATACAGTTAAGTTTTACTGAAATTATAGTTTTATTATGGTTAGAGTTTTTTTTTTTTTAGCGTTTTACGTTATTTATACTCGCAATACATTTATTTTTGCACGCAACTACACTATGCAAGATTTTTTTTACAGTGTAACCAAAGCTGCGGGGACCGGAAGTGTCGCGAGGAAACGTCGCCAGCCAGCGGAAATGTCCGCCGCGCGACCCACAAGCGTAAATCAGGGCGTGGCCGCACTCTTCAAACACGCTGCAGAGCATTTAGAGCGGCAGGTAGACGGCCGCCTTAAGCGCAGACTAAACCTCCATTTAAACGGAAGCATTAGGCTTACCTACAGTCTATTCGTGGTTTCTTTGCACTTTTATTAAATCAAACCTTTGAACAATCACTCTGTGTATGACGTGTGTGGTTGTTTCCTAAATAAGCCATGCATCAAAATTATTTTATACGTTTTCTAACATTAAATAACATCATTTTTGATTAAATTTATATTTTAATAAATTTTTGGTTCTATAAATTGTAACATTTTATTTATAAATAATATTAATTAATACACAGAGATTCTAGGTGTGTTGGTAATGCCTAAAAGCTGTTCACGATAAAGTGATTACTTTCGAAATCAACCTTAGGAAGAAATCATTGCTCTTTCCTGCATATATTTTAACAGGCATACTGAGGTACATGCGCCCAATTAAGAGTTACATGGACCTGCAGGTTTTTGTGAAATAATTGTTTGCGCGAATACGCGTATATCGGTAAATAAATGTTCTGCAAATACGACTTTTTGTCAGAAAAGATAAAAAAAAAAAAAAAAAAAAAAACCATTAAGTTTTCCCTCCATTTTTTTTTTTTTTTTTTTTTCTTTTTTCTTTTGTCATATTTAGTATACTCTCGGAGAAAAAAAATTGTGAAGATGGTCAAATATCGCATTTTTGAAGCTTGTCTGTGCAGTTTCCTTAAGCGGCAAGAGAAAAGTACAAAGATACGAACATAGTTTAATCCGTGGGCTTTCATAGCGTGTAATAAAACCCCATTGTTACAGATATAATTTACACTGTTCAGCATCACGACGGAAACACTGCACACCTTGCGCGTAGGAGCGATGAGACACTAGGCGTGCGTGTAACTGTCGCCCGTATTGCTGCCTCGCTTCTTGGCCTTGGACGCGCAGCTCAAACTAACTCTTAAGCTGGTGACGATGCCTGGAAAGTTGTTCCATATCTTAACATCTAATACAAAATTTTGGGTAAACGTTTTTGATGACATCAATTATTAATTTCGCTTTCTGTTTTTTTAATGCATCAGAGTGTAAAAATGACAAAATTAGTAGATTATTTACTTTTCTTGTAATTTTACAGATTCAGTTGGCCGACGTATGAATAAAATTATGAGGCCCTTTGCAATGTTAATTATATATTTGGCGGAAGAATACACAACGCGCGTACAAGTAGATCTTAAGCAGAGCTTTCAAAAGTGCTCACTTTACCGTGAACAGCCTACAACCACGAACGAACTCCACCTACCTGACGAGTGTCTGACGGCCATGCAGACGTGGCTCCGAGGGTCGCGCGGGATCGCCTTGTGAAGCGAGACGCCGCGCAGCTTCAGCCCGGCTTCAAGATCGTTGTGACCAGGCCGCCTCTTGACAAGATCGGCCCCTGCTGCTTTCTCCCGCCTCTTGTAAAGGGAGCACACACACACACACACACACCACCTCGCGTTCAGCTGTCCGAGAGAGCGCACCCCGCCAGCTCCCCCAAAGCCATCGCCGTGCCGCCAAGGCGATAGTATCCACTCCATCTTCGAATTATCTTACAAATATTCGTAATGAAAATGTATGACCAGAAATAAAAAAATCCAAACCTAGACATGACATGGACGACTACTTAACGAATTTTTTTTTAATTTTTAGGGTTTCAAATATACCTGTATTTTCCCATGTGGGACTGAAATGATTAAATAATTAGATAATGTTTGATTACGGTTACAGATGTGACACTAATTATGTAATAAAAATAAGTAGGATTTAGAAATAACTGCTAAAATGTTCCCTATGTCACGACTAGCTCGATTTTTATTAATATTGACTCGGAAAATTAAGTTAATGAGGAAAATACGTAAATCCAAGTTAACAAGGATACTTCCCCTATCGCAGTCAAATTTTTCCGCCGTCAAACTGCTTACAATAAGTTTGGCCGAATAAAGTTGGACAATTATGGCGTCATTGAAACGTCATAAATTCCGCCATGTTTGTCTGAAAAAGTTGGATGTCTTCAGTTTCCATCACAGGGCCGTAGCGGGGGGTCCAGCGGTTCTACCCCGGGAAAATTTGGATTTGAAGTTTAAAATTCAACTTGGTGCTATTTAAGTGGTTTTATAAACTAAATATTGAATATACAGCTGGCAGACATCGTAATATTTTTTTAAAAATCAACTTTATAAAACTCTTGGAAGTATTTAGAGAAGGGGAGGGGGCACGGCCACCTGTGCCCCCCCCCCCTTTTTCTCGATCACATTATTCACAAAATTTGTCTGTTGAACATTAAAGAAAAATAACTTGGCCAGTCGCAGCTCAAGCTCCAATGTCAACGATCATGTGCCCAAGGCCAACCCGACCAGATAACAGTATTTTTATGCACAACAAACAGTCAAACATCCCATTATCTATTACTTACTTCTAGTGCATTTAATTGCAATAGCTAGACCACTATAAATGTTACCATGGGTATTTTTTCCAATTTAGTTCAATATTTCGGCGGGTGCCCAGATACCCAAACTCACATCCCCCCTGGTTATGGGCCTGCCATCTAACATTTGGAAATTGGACGGGTTTTTAATTTTATTTGATGTTTGACGGTCTCGGCCAATCAGAATCGTGCATGATAAAAATGGACATCAAGAAACTTAAAAATAACGAACAATTGCTGGAAACGGAGTAAGTTATGAAGATAATTAATTTATGTAGAAGCTGTTTAGGGATGAATGTTATTTTAAGAGAATATTGCACATAATATCACGAACTCAGAGGCATTAAACTTCGCTGTGCAGGAAACATGTATTATAAATAAAACTTTAATTTAGTAAAGAAACGAAAACAAATCCCAATATTAATTAAATTTCTACCCGAAATGAACCGCATGCTAAAATAAAAGCGATATCTCACAATGAAAATATTTTTAAAATAATATTTAAAATCAGATTCTCCCAATAAAAAAATTTGACAGTGTGGCGCATTTTCAAACACATTCAAGATTATTTGATAAAATTTGTTGGAAGGAAAAATTTGATGGCCGTATATTGTCCTCAAATTGTATTGTCAGATATAGTTGAAGGTTCAAATGTGACAGTATGACAGGGGCCTTACACAGCCTGACTATACATGATGGTTCAACGCGGGAGAATTTGACTGCTTCCGAAAAGTGGAGATTGGAGACTTCTAGGCGGCTCTAAAGGCGGATTCCCACCTGCCATCTTGGAGTTGGGGAATTTTTGCCATACTCTGAAAATGCAGTTTTGTATAGGCTATTCACGGTAAAGCGAGCACTTATTAAGGCCCTTCCTGCAGGCATTAACCACTTATAAATATATTTTATTGCAGCCTCAGCTGTTAAAATTTTAGATCGGTGAAATGTATACACTGTATTTATTAGTGACATTGCCATGTTTATATTAAAAAGTGGCTGAAAGACCGAAACTGGCTAAAAGGGAAAATTGAGCAGGGCCTTAAAAAGTGCTAAATTTAACACGAACAGCCTATAACATGTTTTTTTTTTTTTTGGAACGACAGAGTACAGAGCATTACTTAGTGCATTGTTTAAGGTCATTATTTCTTGATTACTGTTGATAACGTCGCCTTTGTAATCGTCCGCATGAAATAATCTCTCGTTTCGCCTGGACAGTTACCAGCTAAAAATTAACAAATGTAGCGAAGATGTGGTAGTTCGACAAAGTTCAGAAAAGGATAACTGATATTTAGGATATGTCGTGCGGGAAAATTTCAACACACCTTCTGAAATAAAATCTTTTGCCTAAAATCGGGAAATCCAAGATGGTGGGTGGGAATCCACCTTGACGTCGAAGTCTTGCGAGCCGATGAGGGGTGAAGCGACGTGAGCAATGGTGCAGCGCCGGAATTCAAGGGCGTGGGGACACGCGGAACCCCCGAGAAAACTCGCCGACCAGCGGCATCGTTCGGCACAGATATTCCCACTTGCGAAAATCGGGAGCGACCTCCGCCGGTAGTCGAACCCGGTTCATCTTGATGGGAAACGTGTAGTCTGCCCACTACACCACCGTGGACACCCCCCCCCAACCAACCCCCCCCCCCCCCCCCCCACACACACCCTTCTTTATGCTTAAGCCTGGTTTACAAACCTATGAATTATTTATTTGATTGTATATATATATATAGGATGAATCGCTTAAGACTTGCACAGCAAATATTTTTTGCTTGAAAGGTGCTATTTATGGACTGGTTCCACAGAATTGACGTGTAGACAATGGCTCATAAGTGCAGCACGGACACAAATATTAATAAGTGCTTATTTTTTACATTGTCGCGGAAGGGCGCTCGTCTCCCACCAAGACGAACCGGGTTCGGCTACCGCGCGGAGGTAGCTCCCGGTTTTCGCACGTGGGAATATCTGTGCCGAACGATGCCGCTGGTCAGCGAGTTTTCTCGCGGTTTCGCGTATCCCCCCGCCATTGCATTTCGGCGCTGCTCGATTGCTCACCTCGCTTCACTCTCATCGGCTCTCATGACTCCGCTGTTTATGAACCGCCAAGATCTCTCTACTATACACTCTGCATATTGCTGTGGACCTGATGACTTTATTCTTGCGTTATTCCATTTTAAATGTGAAATTGTTAGTAGCATAAATGTGTTATTAATATGAACTTTCCTACTCTAATGGGTACTAGTAAAGCACCGACTTAAGTCATCATACATTTACACATTACACTCGCAATAGTAGTGTGAGCAGGGCTGTTCTGGACCAAAAGTTCAAGATTCCCTTGTGCCGGTTTTGCTGCCCTACCAACAGTCAATCACAGCACAACTCCCTGGGGGCCGGGAGGGGGTGGAAGTGGGGAGGAGGATGGGGAGGGGGAAGGGGAGTATGCCTGTGGCCAATCACAGCACAGTAGAGGGCGAGGGGTGGTTGGAGGGGTAGGGGATACATCTTCACCTGGTAGGGAATGTGGAGGGGGACACACACTCACGAATTTTATGAAATGGCACTTGGCCACTCTTGCACTTTGCGTCCAGTACCACCCTACTCACACTACTCGCAATACAACTTCAAGACTTAAAAACTATTTTACTTAATTTGCTGCCAACTTAACTTGGAGCAGGCATGCAAGTGTAGTACGGTACATATACATATTCAAGTAAAAAGTGCTCACTTCACAGTGATAAGTTTAAGTATAGCAAACATGAAAAATGTTTATTTCAAGCAACACATGGAAGCCGTAAATAAAAGCGTGTCAGATAGTTTTAAGCAGCACGCAAATGTAAGCCTGCGTATTTTTCTTTTGTAAACTCACAACATTTCGCTTGTGACGTTACCAAATATTTCAGCAACTACTACGAGTTCCAAAAACATTTTCTGTGAAAGCGCAGACGTTGTTTCACCGCGAGCTCACGTATCTTAGTCCTGGGGATTCGTGAGGGAAGGAGTCGACGACGGCTGGCAGGTTGCCCGTCTCCTCCAACATTGCATTCTCCGCCGTGGGTGTTGCCCCGTCTCATTCCACGGAGAGATGAGCATAGACTAGAAATGAGGTTAACTGATTTCCGTCTGTTCGCGCGTATTCGCAGCACCGGCCCGCGATCTGCCGCCGGAAATGTATATATTGCGAGGCCATACACGGACGTACACTGTAAAAAAATAAGTATAAATTTACACATACAAAATATTGGTGATTTTACATCCATTTTGTATGTGTAATTTGAAACAACATCTACAACATGCGGTCTAGTGGTAGGGAGTAGAATTCTTGTTATGTGTTCAAAAGGAATTCTTATCTCCCGCTGATGGAGTATGCTCGGTTTTGTATATAACTACCTATTCTATATCTGAAGTCAATTGTTATCCACACTTTGAAGATAACTTTTTATAACTCCGTTAAACTACCAAGTAACAAAACAAAGTAAAATAACAAGAAAATTATAAAAATTCACATATAAAAAAATGTAAATTAACATGACACAGTTGTAAAAGAACATATGCTAAAGTTAAAATTGCTTTGTAAAACAGTGAGAAATATACAGAAATTGTGTAATTACAATTACAGCGAAGCTGCCATTTCATTTTTTTGTCTGTGAGAAAATACACATACACAGTGGTGGAATTACAGTTGCGATGTCTGTGAGAAAATACACATACACAGTGGTGGAATTATAGTTGCGATGTCTGTGAGAAAATACACATACACAGTGGTGGAATTACAGTTGCGATGTCTGTGAGAAAATACACATACACAGTGGTGGAATTACAGTTGCGATGTCTGTGAGAAACTACAGATACACAGTGGTGGAATTACAGTTGCGATGTCTGTGTAACTTTACTTGCCATCGAGAAAAAAATACACGAATGTAGCAGTTTATTTTGTGCTACATAGTAATAGTTATTTTACACAATTCTATGTTAAGTTAGTTCTACAAAGTATATGATATTTTACTTGATATTTTACTAATTTGTAGGCTAAATTTAGTTAGACGTAGCGTAAAAAAAAAACATTGACAAATGTAGGTGTAAAATTATACCGATATCAGTGGAGACACTGCTGCCACATACAATTAGTGTAAGATTGCAAAAAAAAAAAAATATATATAGAGTGTGTCATTAACCAGGACTACATTCACTTCGAAACTCTCAAAATTTTCGTTTTGGCGCAAATTTGAAAATAAACTAAACAAAGGATCATATCTATATACTTTAAATTTTGAATGTTTCCTATCACTTCACCAAATGGCACCTAAACAAGTATTTTAAGCGGTGCAATATTACCCCAGCAGGTATGTACAAGGCTTCCTTTCTAGTTTTTATTTGTTTTGTATTTTTTGACTTATTTAGCGTTTACGAGTATTATCATGAACGACAACAAGGCCTTGGTAGGGAAACACTAGATATAGAGGAATGGGGAAGCATTCGGCCAGAGCCTGTATTAAGGAAACATCCCATCATTCGACTGGAGTGTTATCCCCTGGAAAACCTCAAATTAATGCTGGCGGGACAGGGAATTGCACCTGGGTCCACCCGAATGCGTGTCAAGTATTCTATCACAGCGCCATGTCGCTTAGTTTCACTTAATACATTGTCAATGATAAACTAAAATTTCGAAGTACATAAATACACTCATTAACACAATAATTGGTGCTATCGCTGGGGGGACGTAAGTGGGTACAGGGACAGGAAACATTGCCTACAGAAAACATTATAATATTGTACCACACCAGGAATATACTTCAGGGGACCAACACTTGCAGGATGCTCCTAGTAAGGTGTTGTAACGCCCGTATCATCGAAACAGGTGGCGTTACGTTACGGCATGGAGCCTGCAGACATACGTCAGATGTTTCCCTGAGGAAGATCCAGCCAAAGCTGGCACAACTGGCCCTCAAAATTCGCCATGGTTGCAACTCACCGAAGATACCATCCACACTGCGAAAAATGTTTTGTTGAATCAAACAAGCTTTTTTTGGTACAACCAAATTATTTGTTTGTATAGGGGCAATGAAATATTTTGTTGCTGAAACCAAATTATTTTGTTGTTCTTATTTGGTTGCCCCAAACTGTAATATTTGGTTGGTGCAACTAAATATCTGTTTGGTTACACGTGCATTAAACAGTTTGGGCCGATATTAAAAAAAAAATTAAGTTCGACTGAGTTTGGAACCTAGATCACCTGCGGCTGAGCGCTATGTAAAAACATCTGGAAGTTCAAATTCTTACGTAATGTGAACCAAGTGTTAGATTGCAAAGTAATTGCAACACGCCTGCTATTTTGACTGCAATAAACACTTTAACTGAAACCAAACATTATGTTAAAATATATTCTTTAAATAAATTTTAGATATCAACATTTCAAAACAATAGTTTCATATTTAGACTTAAGAACGCCCGTCTCGTTGTCTTATGCCCGTTTGAACTGAGACCATATTTATTTCAATCGTGTTATTAGTCACGAAGTTAAAGGATGTTCACGATAAAGTGAGCATTTTTGAAATCAACCGTAGAATAAAGTTACTGGTGCAGTACCTGCATATATTTTAATGGGCGAATTGAGTGGCATGCACCCAGTAAAATTGGTAAAGATGGATGGGCAGTTGTTCCATATCTTAACGTCGAATAAAAAGTGTTAGGTAACCATTTGTGATAACTTGTATTAGTTATTTCGCCTTTTTTTTTTAATGCATCGAAGTGCAAAAAATAAGCAAATTTGAAATGTATTCACTTTTCTAATAAGTTCACCGTTTCAATTACCCATCGCATGGATAAAGTGACGAGGCCATAACAGTGTTAATTTTACAAAAGGCGGAATAATGCACAACGTGCATTCAATTAGATCTTAAGAAGGGCTTTCAAAAATGCTCACTTTACCGTGGATGGGCTATAACTGTGCTGTAATGGATCACCCTGCTGTATTCCACTCATGGTTACCGCAAACGTTTCTGAAGCCTTGCTTAAGTTCTACTTGCAGGATATCCCCCCCCCCCCCCCCCATGCAAACGAAGCTTAGCCAAGTCTATAAAAGTACACCAAATGGATATCTCACTGTCTTCGTGTGCACTACGTGTAATAATATTTTTCATAAGAACTATTTCTTACTTAGCATTACCAACACACGTAATTTCTCCATGTTTTTAATCATGTTAATTATAAATGAAATATAATAATTTGATAATAAAATGCAGAAGTAAAAAATTCAATTTAATAAAAATTAAGATGTATTTTTATATTAACACGTTCATAAAAAGTTTGTGATACGTGACGTATTTAGGAAAAAACCAAAGGTTGATTTTTCAAAGGTTCTATTCACAAAGTGTGAAGAATCCGTTTCCGTTCTGGTACCCCTCATGTTTCGGTACGATTTTAAAGAGATCTTTGGCGGGCGGAAACAAGCAGGCGGGACATAGGCCGCTGTTGCTCGCGCCGCTCCGATATGAAGAAGCCCTTGCGGTGTATAAAGTTTGACTGGCGCATCCATCACCTTTTCCCCGCCTGCCTTTTACGTATGTACACGGGGGCGTTAACGCGTCCCACGGCGAACCTCGCCCCTTCGCTGAAGAGGGCAATAATGTGTGCTCCCCGGAGCCGCCGTACCCCGGAAACCGGCAGCCGCTCCGGGGGACATATCTCACTCGCCTCCGGGGCCTGGCGCGAGGGGGAGAGGCTAGGAGGGAGCTTTACACACGTCCTCGATAATCAATATTCCCTCATACTGATCCATCTCGCGCGTCAAACAGCATCGCGCGCGAGAATAAAAACTTTTATGTACGGGGCGGCTAACGGATCCGGCGAAGGGATTCCCGTTGGCGGAAGAATACCGAGGGGTTGAAAAAGTCGACAGATGTGTCGCTCGCGATGTAACTTCCCGGCGGAAAAGAAAAAAGTAAGATCAAGTAAAGGCTGCTCGCGATACGTGAACTGTCGCTGAATATGTCATTTGAAGTTCGCATGTTTCTGGAAACCAATTTAAAAAAAAAAAAAAATCAAGAAAAGTGTCATCCTAAACAACATTCTCTTACCTACTTCGTGTGTAAAATTTTTACGGAATGATACAATCCTCTAAAGGCTATTCGCGGTAAAGTGAACTCTTTTCAAATCAACCTTAGAAAAAACTCACAGCTCCTACTTGCATATATTTTAACGGGCGCACTGAGTGACATGCGCCCAGTAAAGTTGGTAACGATATATAGGAAGTAGTTCCGTTACTTAACGTCCAATAAAAAGTCCTATGCGACCATTTCAAAAATAATTTAAATTATTTATTTCGCTTTCTGTTTTTATTTTATTCATCGAAGTGTAAAAATGAACAGATTTATAAAATATTGACTTTTCTAATAATTTTACGGTTTCACTTGATCCACGCATGGATAAAGTGATGAAGCCCATGGCAATGTTAATCTTACATAAGGAGAAAGAATACAAAACTCGCATACAAGTAGATCTTAAGTAGGGCTTTCAAAAGTACTTATTTTACCGTGAATAGCCTATAGCATATGTTACGCCGCAGTAAAACGTACAAATTTATGGCGTAACATAGTTCGACAGTAATGCATTACGCTGACGAAATACCTGCTCACGAAGTTAGTGAAAAATATTATCTAGGGTTGCCACTTCTTAGTTTTATATATATATATATATATATATATATATATATATATATATATATATATATATATGGGCCTGGCAACTCCGTTCATGCGTCGGTCGAGTAAAACTGTGGAAATTATGAAAAAAGTAAAATATTGTACAAATTTGCTTACTCTCACATTTAACACGTGTTCTGATAACTGCAACCAAAATGAATAATAGCAGTAGTCACAAATGTTTACCCAACACTTTTAATCCAGCGTTAAGAAATGGAACTACTTCCCTTACGCGGCTAACTATTTTACCGGACGCGTGCCGCGCATTGTGGCGTTAAAATATACGCAGGTGGGGACAGTGACAATATTTCAAAGGTTTATTTCACAGATGCTGCATTATAAGTGAGCATACTTTAACAAAGCAGAATTTGTAACTACACTGATGATAAGGCCTATTTGCAGCCTTTGTTTTTATTCGTGCTTAGATTATGCTGCCACAGTAAATACATTTGTGGAGTGACTGGCGACTCAACTGTAGACAACTACGCACCACAGCGTCCACGAATTTATTAAATGTATTATGCATATACTGTGAGTGAATTTTGGACCTTAAGAACACGAAGGTTGCTCAAGAAAATACTTATCCAGCACTCGCGTCGAAATACTTCACCCCAAAGGGGGAAAAAAAAACCCGCCATCTTGGGTTTTTGAATAAATTCATCCATAACTTCATTTGCAGAAGGGCCGCGGTGGTGTAGTAGTTGGAATACTTGCCTATCACCTAGGCGAACTGGGCTCGATTCTCGGCGGGGTCACTCGCAGATCTCGGAATGTGGTAGTCGCGCCGGACGAGATCGCTGGTTCGGCGGGTTTTCTCGGGGTTTCCCCGTTTCCCCTGTCCTTTAATTCCAACGCTGCTCCGCACTCACCTCGCTTCACCCCCATCGGCTCTCAAAGATTTCTGTGTTAAAGAGCACGAATAATCTCTCCACTCACTTATTCGTTTGCAGGTTTAATATTCAAAAACCAAGCTAGACAAGAGACAGAAACAACTTAACATTTATGTTGAAATTAAACTTCTTTTAATTCCTTTGTACTCGTTTCATATCTGTGACCGTAATAAAAGGTTCTCTCATTATTTAATCATTTTTCCCGGCATGAAAAAATACGGATATGCCTGTAATCGTCCAAAAGTCAACATTTCTGTTAAGTAGAACGCTAATCCATGACAACCTGAATTTTTTAAAATCCGGTAATGAAGTTTAATTATGAAGACATGTAAAAAAATCCTACATAGATAGGATTTTTCCACCTTAACACGTCATCTATATCAACATTGAGAGACACTTATTAAAATTTTTGTTCCATTCTCACATAAATTGCAAACATGCACATAAAATAAATACGTGTATAACTACACAAAGAAAAATTCTCTACGATACAAATCAAAATAGGTTTACGAAATTTCTTGAATTTAATGTAACGGGTTTTTCACTTCCCAAACGTCTTCAATGTGACCTAACTTACTTTGAATTTGATCTTCGAAATCAGAGGATTTTAAGACATTGAATATCAGAAGGAAAAAAAAACTGTCGAAGCGATGCCTTTGTTGTTACTTCAGTACAATTTGTATGCAGTATGTATGAAAAATAATTAATCATCTTTTCAGTAATATACTCAAACGGTAAGTTAATTATCGACAAAATTGTAAAACTGATAGTGCGGCAGCGTGTACGATTGGAATTTTTGAAGACGTGTTTTTACCCTTAACAACTAAGCTGGTAAGTGGATTTTTGAAGATATGGCAGGAAATATTACTTGCACATTTGCACCGTAAATTTTTTCTTAATTTTTTTACAAGTAACTGTTTGGAAACTAGTTGCCAAGATGATTTTTGTAACGCTACTAGAAAATTAAAGCACATTTTACAACACGTTAATGTGGAATGTGCAAATGCTGTGGTGATGAATTTTAACGATCAAGTAGAGTACTACAGACTTCAATTTTACTATAAATATGGGGGTAAATAAACTAATTTTTATCTTTCGCAAAACAATATTTCAGTTGTACAGTTAAAAAAAAATGATTGCCACCTAGTTTTCAAATAATTACTTGTAAAGCATACAGAAATTTTAAATCTCACGCTTCAATTCGCTTCGGCCACGCCTCGTTTGTCATCCCTTTCCCCCCACCCCCCTGCTGTTATACCGAAGTAAGAACTAAGTTGTAGGCTACCCGCTTGAGTCATTTGTCAGCTTTTAACGTCGCGAAGCCGTTTAAACTCGCTTAAAAACACTCGCGATCACCGGTAGCGGACAAGAAGAGGCGGGTGCGGTGGAAATAAATAATAGGGGAATAAATAAATAAATAAAAAAGAAACAAAGGAGCGGGGCATGAGCGTGTGTCGGCGACTGCAGGGGGTCCGAGTTACCGTCCCATAACGCACGGCGGGGTGCTGAGGGGGATGGTGAGGGGGAGGCGGGATTGTTTTAAGGATGCGCAGGACGTCCGCAGGACTCCAGCTCCTCCTCCGAACCACCTGCCGCGAGATGGTATTAATACCCTGCTTTGCCCCCGAGGGGAGCACGCGGGGGCTACCTGATCGCTGCTACCAGTTCCAGCGGTGAAGATACCATCTGGTGCCGAGTTCATCAGCATCCGCAGGTATAGTCCATACACCGTTTCTTCGGCCTTCTTGAATCAAACATTTGAAAAATCTCCCCATGTATGACGTGCTTGGTTATTTCCAACACAGGCCAGATATCACACAAGCATCACGTGTTAATAAATTTATTTCTTTTTTAATAATCGTCGGTTAACGTATGGATTCTGTTTCAGATGTTCCTCTACAAGTGTTAAGTACGGGATTCCCTAAGCTTTTATTTTCGATAGGTCGCCTGCCAAGCGGCGCTCGAAACAGCTTATAGGAGTCCGCACATCCTATACTAACGTCATTATTCACGAGTCTCATAGGCGGATGGACGTGTTTTGGGAGAGGTGCTTGTGCGATTCATTTATTTAAAAAACGGGATAGCTGGATTTTATAATTCGTTTAGTGGTAGTCACGTACTTGTGTTCGTTTACCATTTGATTTATATATTGATAGGGATATTTTTTCTTCTTTAATTAATTCATTTTATTTAGGACACCTGGAGACGTACGTTGTAGTGATCGTTAAGCCCTTGTTTCTTTATCAGACCAGGCTATTCACGTAATTGTGTTCGTTATAGTTATTTCTCATGTTATTTATTCATAGGTAGAACTCGTTTGAAATATATTTCGTTTAAAGACTCATGGATTTCCCTCCTGTGTTAACTATACATCATTTTCTCTTTCTGTTTAGTTACTATTACCAAAGATCGCCTATCTCTCACCACCGTACACGATCAATATCACTATTAACCCAAAAAAAATACCACTTAGGCCACTCTTGCACAAAATTCACCATATATATGGTGAATTTTGTGTGTGTATATATATATATATATATATATATATATATATATATATATATATATATATATATATATATATATATACACCCTGTCCCCAACACGTCACACCTTATCCGAGCGCCAGAGCTCCAAGGGTTAGGACTTACCAGAGCCGCTTCCCAACCCACAAAAATAAAGAAAGAAAATATTACATTTGTCCTTTAGCACACTCTTACACCAAACTATACACAATAATTGATCGGATTAAAAAAAAATTTAATTGGATTAAAATAGGATTAATTTTTTCGATTGGATTAAATTCGATCAAGGATTAACCCGCTCAATCAATTTGAATAACCCTTTCAATACATTTGATTAACCCTTTTAATCAAATTGATTAACCATTTCAATAAAATTAATTAGATCAATCAAAAAAGGCGGTCTTGCTTTGTATCGATAATCGGCACGCTTTTACTACTATTGTTACCAACTTTACGAGGCCCATGTCGCTCAGTGCGCCCATTAAAGTGTATGCAGGCAGGGCAGTAACTTTTATCTAAAGGTGATTTTAAATGTGCTCTTTTTATATTGTACAGCCTTTATATATACACGCTCTACCAAAAAGTGATTGGGCACCTGTCCACAATGTTTGCTCGGTGGTTGTCACCCCGTTAGAATCACATAGGACCACCTCTTGATGCTATAACAGCAGCCACCCTGTCTGGCATGCTCTCTACGAGTGTTTGCAGGACATCCACGGGGATTCGTCGCCATTCCTCTTGCAACCAGTCCATGAGTTGAGCAATGGATTTTGGCAGCGCCTGACGAGCCCTCACCCGGCGATCCAATTTGTCCCAAAGATGTTCTATAGGGTTGAGGTCGGGGCTCTGGGCGGGCCAGTCCAATCGGCCAACATTGTTGTCGGCGTACCGCTGCACAGTAGCCCTTGAAACATGGCACCTGGCATTGTCATCCTGGAAGTAACACGGGTCCATTCCGTAAAAACGCCACAAAGTTGGGAGCATTTCATTACCCAGAATGTTACAATAGGCCTCTGTGTTCATGCTACCACGGACAAACACCAGCGGTCCTGCGCCGAAGGCCGTGAAACACAAGTCAACTGACGTACTGAATAACCTACCTTCACGGGTGCCCAATTACTTTTTGGTAGATAGTGTATATTACAGCGTGCGTGATCTACGCTTTTCTTGCCCGCCAAATCCCTCATATCAAAACCCGTCAGTCACTTTGTAAGCACATTTTGTTTTAATTTATTTTATTTCTTCCGACAAGTCACACTATGAATAGGCTCCAAGAATGTGCATTAAACACTAACGCAGTTCCCATGCACGAGGACACGTATGCGAGTGCTATCCGCTGTAACGGTCCGATGTACTTTCAACAACGGCGAGTGCATGTCCTTCAGCTACGTTGGAGCGGCGGAAACTATGAAGTGCAGTTTGCTGTAAACATCCGCGGTGGGTCATTTGACATGGCGGTGTATTGTACTCGCGGCCGTGGTTGGCTTTATACGAGTTCAGCACACGAGGCAAGTGCTCTGTCGTGAAAATTAAAAATGGGGTGTGGACACGGCCGTTTGTTTTGCGTGAATACGTCAACGTTGACGCGCTCGTACGCCTTGATGATAATTTTTGTACCCGGCACCGCTTCACTGGATCATATGGGATTTTATGAGTATCACTGCATTGATTTTGAGATGCTCTTTCCAACCGTATACGAATACTGTATTTCGACTAGGCTTTTTGACGAGTATAGGCCGAAATTGTGTTTAAGTTTTCATTATTTTTACATACAATTTCACCACAACCACGCCACACAAATGTTTTTATACACGCGATCGATTAATCTTGACGAGAGCTGTCGATTGAAATTCAAACGAGCGTCGTAGCTTCTCCTAGTCAAAAGTTATACTACGCGGAAGTTATGAGATGAGGTGAAAAGAACTCAGTATTGCGCCCCCCCCCCCCCCACTCCTTCACTGGCGCGCACGATGCTTTGCCGTCCTCACTCAACGTAACATATTCTTTGATCCTTTGGCAATGGAGTGGTGTAATTGGATTTTGGATGTAGACGATAGATTCGGAGCTGCAATGCCAAACTGTATCTCCCGATTATCGGATTCTCTGTATTTCCTCCCACTATGGTTACAAATTTAAATACGTATTAACGTCAAAAGGTAGGCGGTGAGTCAGGTCACAACACGATGGGACTGCAACCACCTCATCACCCTCCTTTTCCGACCCCGATAAATTTTACACTAGAAAAGGAGACCTGTGTTTATATTTTACGCAAGTATCAGTTGCTTCACTAGATACGCTACCGTCCGCTAGTTGTGGACTTGCCTTAAACATTGAATTGACACATTTTAATCATGTTTACCTTTCTTGGATTAGCAAGAGATTTTTTTTTCCGTGCCACATGTGTACAGAGTATATTGAAACAAAAGTGACTGAATTTCTTCAGGGCGTGTGAAAGTGCTATTGCCCTGCTGGTAATAATGCATGTTTAAAACCCTATCTGAGAGACGAATGAGTGAAGATCTAGGAAGATGGAGTATCGGAGTGGATCAACATGAGTAATACCCTTTCCTGCAAACAAAACTCAATATGGGTGTTGGTTTTTATGTAATTATTTTTGTATTTCTGCGTATGCATCAGTAAATTAAAGTGGACACCTGGCAAGTCCAGTTTTCTCCAAAGTTCGATTCTGAGTGAAATTTTTGTGTTATTTTCAACGTTCATTTACTAATAAAAACTTTCAAGGCTGCTTTGTATCATGTTAGTACAATTTTAAAACAACGAAACTTCGTACGTCACAAAACAGAAAAGGGCGTAGTATTGAACCCGTAACTTTATTTTGGAATTTCTCCCTTAGCAGCCATTTTATGACTTGTGTTGATGTTTTAGCTTTTGCTGGAGAGTAAAACATAACAATTTTGCCCGAGATTACGTTGCTACGAGGACTGATTCAGAAGTCATGGCAACTAGTGTTTATCTCCCGAACCCGAAAATGAAACAAAACACAAGAAATGTACTATGTACAGTTGAAAGTGTACAACATGTATTTTTTAATGGCGACACCACATGGGATATAGATGCAGGAATGCCCGGCAAGGAACAAAGATATGGCTGATTGAAATCATCATTTAATTGATATATTCTCGTACAAACTGTATACACTCGTATGGACGGGGTACGTATCGTGAGTGTACGAGCTGTTTCACATCCTTCAACGTAGTCTCCAAGCTTGTCCACGGTTCGTTGCCAGAGATGAGGCCGACAGGAAATACCGTTAACTGCACGAGATCCGTCAATGGGCGCCACCTCTCGTCGAAATGCCGTGACGATAACTCTCCACTCCGTTTGCTGATCACCTTGTGTCTAATTGGCTACCGAGTGGTTCGAAAGATTCCTACTGGCTGGGTTGCCGATTGGTGAGCGATTCACCGAGCGCTGATTGGCGAAAAGTGGTTTCCACGAGTTTACTCTCCAGTGACGCTATTTTGCTGGAGTATGCGGCTGGAGTTTGTGGTGTATAAACTACTGTTTTATCTCCGTATACTTAGCTTCTTTACGCTTAGAACCTAAACATGACTGGACCTCTCGATTACAGCGAACTCCGAACGACTTGGCAACTGTTGTGTATTGCGGAAGGGGGGGGGGGGGTGGGCTCGAACCGTCACTCAATGAGCCTCAAGCGTGTACGACCACTGGAGACGTTCTGAGCTAGTGTTACAAGACTAAGATGAGGCAGACACAGTATTCGTCTTGTGCACATGTATCCCACATTGACCAACCCCCAAAAAGAACCCAAATGTCGAAGTCAAATGGTTAACAGTATTGAGCGCGTTTGTATATATCTCAATGTTCGAAAGATAAAAACGTTTATATTATTATAATACTTTGGGTGATTTGAATTTCATCAAACTGCAAAAAAAAAATTGGCTATTAAAGGAAGTATAAAACATCTCAAAGCACTCGTTTACTAATCAGTGTTCTAGCCTCAAATCCAATCCATTTTTGCTAGACGTGCTGGCAGTAGAGCAGTTTAATGTTGGGACACGGATGATTGTGCGTAGCCAGTGAGATCGGTCCACCTCATTTTTAGCTCATGGTATATGCACTGAATCTTCACAACCTTACATACCTGATTATTTTCTGTACTCTTTCGGAATTCTATAAAAGTGCGTATACTTAATTTTTTTTTGAACGAAGAATGATATTTGTTCCCATAATAGCAAAAAAGATTTAATTTCATTCTTATTGGGAAATGTTTATGTGGTGGTTCAAAAATTAATAATTTCTCTTCGGATGTTTACAGTCTGTTCAAAGTTGCCAACTATATTAATATTTTACTAGCCAATACACAAGCCTTGAAATCGTGCTCACAAGTTTCAGGTTTTGAAGATGTATCGAAAGAAATTTGATATGCTTAACATATTCACGGGGACAAAAGTTACTCCAAAGGTGTTAAATATTCAAGTCGCCCTATTGACGCCATCATTACAATGTGCGAAATAAAATGCAAACGCTTTCTAGTTAAAGCAATGTAGGTAGTATGCCAGTTCATTTAAGACAGTGGAAAGTTTTTTCTTGTTTTTTTTTATTCCAGGGATTAAATTCACATCCATATTTTTCAAAGTGTAACGTTCATTTCGTGTTCACACGCTAAACACACTGTTCTTGTGTTTTGTGATCAAACACACTTCGTTTCTTCGCTACCGTGACTTAATCAAGTCGTTTACATGAACTGAACCAAAAAATCAGCTGACCTCTGCAGGTTAATTGGGCTCAGTTAAATAAACCACGGTTCAAGTTGCCTGCTTGGATCTGATCAGCTTAGATGCTTCAACTGTATTGAAATATTTTGATAAATTTGCTCCCAATATTTATAGCTACACACATGTGCCTTCTTCCATGATAAGTGGCTATCAACACTAACAGGCTCCAATATATTTTAAAAGAAGGCGTTTACGGGTATGATATTTCTGACATGCTACCAATTTCAAAGACACGCCGTTAAAAGTCCAAGCAAACAGTTATAACAAAAATCTCATAAAAACAAAGTACAATACAAAATGCATTAGTAACTGCCTGGTGTGGCTAAGAACTCTCGAAGTATTGATTAAATTTTCAACTACTCTAGCGAAGATATGCCCTTCCCCTCCACCTTTTTTTTTTCACCTCCATCCCATTTTTTTCAGCTAGATTGAAATCCCAAATTAACAACAGAATTCTAAAGCACATTTAGGAATCAAACCTGTCTTCCGGATACGGTATTTTATTTTCACCCCTTCAGTAATGGGATGAATAATTTATCTAGTTAATGGTTTTTCCCTATCACGAGACTATATTAGTGATGAATTTTAAATCTAAATCAGTTATAAGCTTTTCCACTGGTATAAAATAATTAATTTTTCTTTCCATGACTGGTTATTCAGGAGTACGCAGTAATAATAACTATTTCAAAACTCCGGAAGTAAACATAAATTTGGCATATAATCACTAGTAGATTTAATAAAAATTGTCTCTGAAGTAATCGACTACCGCTTCCAGCGATATATAATCCGCAGGATTGGCAACATTTTCACGGACTTGCAATATTTTTGAACTAAAATCTTTTTTTGGGATAATTTTTAGTAGCCATACATTGCTTTAGAACTTCATTTTATACACTGAATGAAAGTTACTATTTAGTACTTTTTTTTACGCCAGATAGCTGATGTAGTGTATAATAGCAACTCTGTGGTCCAGCAATCTCTAGGGGTCCGCAAATGGAACTAATAAATAGTACTTTTCATAAAAATGTTGCAATTATGCTGCAGCAGTATAACTTTTCTGTTATTAATGAAGCTTGGTTTTGCAAATGTTACTGTAAACTAAACTTGTGACTTTAACAATTATAATAGTGAAAAATAAAAGGTTGCATAGATGAATATATCTTTGCTTCTATTTAAAAAAAAAACGGTTGGGGGTCCGGCGAAATGTACCATAAAGTTTAAGAGCCCTTGGTCTATAAAGCACACTAAAATACTGACGGCTTCTCGTAACATACACCAGGCGCCTTTAAATTTTGCGGACGTAAAACATGGTTAGGTCAGGTACCAACGCAGCTGTTGTTGGCTGGGACAGGCGAGTGTCTCGAAAAAAAAAAAAAAAACTATCGGATGAAAAGGAAATTAAAACGTGCCCGCGATAACATGTTCAAGTTATTAGACACGTCACGTTAGAAATCTGTTCCCCCCTCGCCGGTCAAGAGTTAAGCCATGACACATGGCCATGACGCATGACGCGTGTGAGGCGTTCAGATGGTTATTCGGTGTTTGTGCCGGGGAAAGGGGGGGGGGAGGCATAACCCCGAGGACGCGGAAGAGCGCGCAGATACACATCGACGGGGGGTTTGGGGTACCACCTGCCCCCCCTATGAATAATTGGTCGCCCAGGGGCCCCCCCTCTTCCTTTATCTTCCGATTACCTCGACGCCGCTGATACGATCGCGCGCAAACTTGCACCGACAGCTTCCGACAATACGCCAACGGATTCCTTACCGCGCACCTGACGTCCGTCGATACTTTACGATCTCAACAGGTCGGAGAGGAGATCTTCCCCGAAGATGACTTGTCGTAGGCTACCCGTAAAGAAAGATGATCCTATACGAGCATGTGATACATAAACTGTAAACTAAACTTGTGACAGTAACAATTATAACAGTGAAAAATAAACAGGTCGCATAGATTAAAATATTTTATCAGCTTCTATAGATTATATTCGAAAACAATGCATGTCTGAGTGAAAAATGATTCCAAAAATAAATGTAGGAATTATTAATTAACTTTCTTATAATAATTTTTTTTTATTTCCAACAATAAAATTATAAAACATAATTTTATTATGTTTTATAATTAAGTTTTTATATCTGAAATTAGGATATTTACATTGACCCGGAATACTAGCACTTTAGTACCGACGTGATGTTAGTTGATGCATCGTCCAAGTGACGTAGTGACATTGTTACGACGTAAATGTCTAACGGGTCAACCTACATATAAAAAATGTATAAGTGTATAACTGAACGATCCACTTGAAATAAGACGTTAAAATATCGAAATACTTTACCTGATTCTACAACGCAACTCTGCTGGGAGTTAGCAAGATAGTGTGCGTATTTGTTAAATTACATGCAATGAATTATGAGCAGACATTTACTTTCCACATTTTCATTTAACCGTGAGTCAATCATAGCAACATCGTTTTGGACTCATATTTATTGTATTTATCCTATACAAGCAAAAAAACAAGTTGCCTAGGTACACTCATTTCACTAATAAAATTTCTGAGCCACGTAGAGTAAAGTGAGGTAAGACTGCGCGGCGGGTAAGAGTGCGCACCGTATATTTCTAGTGAGTATTCTCGACAGTTGGTACGACTGCCCACGCTGCAGTGTGTCCAAGATGGAAGCTATTCGGGAAGCGTGAATATAACGTATGAAAACCTGTTTGCTGAGAGAGAGGTAAGTGACAAGAAATCTACTATTTCTGTTATTTATTTTGGTGGTGGGTTTATTGAGTGTCATATTGCGATAACCGGTTTACATGAAGTAACAGTTATCATAAACGAAGGCTGGTTTCGTGCTGCGTCCACTGACCTACTATGGTATAAAGTGCTTCGTAATAGTGCTACGGCCTTGTTGGTTTTGATTTTATCGTACACTGTAGGGCAAGATAGCGCACGCGCAGTCTTACCCCATGCATGCACAGTCCTAACGCCGTCCCCCCCCCCCTTTTTCCCAATTTACACAAACACACAGTTCCTAATGTTCCTCTTCGGTGCTGACTCACTATAGTCTAACAGAAGTGCCGCCTTTGCTGGAAACAGTGGTGTAATAACAAAGGGAAGATGTGAGGTGATATAGGCTAATATTTTAACTCACATCTCAAGAAAAGGCATCGGATGGTTGCATCTGAACATAGATAATTAAACTTATTTCAATGCCTGCACCTTTTGTTTAATAATGATCGTGGTAGGCTCATTGTCTCGGAATATTATTTGTTCATGTTAGTCGTTGTATATGTTCAGGGATACCATGATGACCTTATATGGCAAGATTATGCTCATGATTGTGAAGAAGCTGCGATTAATTACCCATGAATATCGCATTACACACTTTCCTATCTATAATACACTTATTGTACCTAATGCCACCCATTGGAAGTGTGAAGCAATTCGTTGGGTAGCAAATATAAAATGACTCACATGACCAGGTTCAACAACCACGGTACGCAATCGCCCACGAACATAGAATAGAACTACGTATTCTGAAGTAACATTGCAAGAAGCTAAAGAGAGAGAGAGAGAGAGAGAGAGCGCGAGTTCAGCGAGGAGAAAGTAAAAGGCATGTAGTAGCAACTTTAGGAATGGCTGAATCTACTCTCCGCCTTAGACTGCAAAGAGATCAGCCATCTTTTTATTTAGGTCGCTTTAAACCGACATTCTCAGCTGCGATGGAGGAAGAGCTAGTAGACCATCTCAGAACTGTTGATAAGATGTTTTATGGTTTTACAATGAAGGGCCTTCGACTCTTAGCTTTCCAGTTTGCAGATACAAACAATACGTCTTATAGATTTGACTCTACTAAGCAAATGGCAGGAAAGGATTGAGTCTATAGTTTTCTGAAGCATTACCCCGAACTTTCACTTCGCCAGCCAATAGCTACAGAAATTGGGCGGGCAATGGGCTCCAGTAAAGTTCAAGTTGAGAGATATTTTATCAATCTACAAAATATTGTGTCCACATTCCATTTCTCACCATCCCGCATTTTTAACATGGATGAGACTGGCATTAGCACTGTTCCTTCAAAACCTCCAATGGTTATAAGTTTGAAAAGCAAGAGATCAGTAAACAAAGTAGTTAGTGGAGAACGTTGACAAACAGTAACTGTTGTATGTTGCATGGGTGTTTCGGGCTTGTTTGTTCCTCAATCGTTCATTTTTCCGCGGAAGAGAATGAAGGCTGAGTTACTTGACGGATCTCCTCCATCTCCAGTAGCAATGGTGTCGGATGCAGATTTCATTAACACGGACCTTTTCCTTCAGTGGCTTTAGCATTTACAAGACAATGTTCATAGTTGTGCGGAAAACCCTTGTTTGTTGTTGCTGGACAGCCATGCATCACACATTTCTCTCTCGGCGATTGATTTTTGCAGGGAACATAGTATTCACATGCTGTCTCTACCATCCCACAGCAGTCACAAGGCTCAGCCCCTTGATACAGATTTCTTTGGTACACTCAAAACGTTTTATTCTCCTGAGTGTGATACATGGATGACTAATCATCCGGGTCATCCAGTTACAGTTTATCAGGTGGCTTCCATGTTCACAAAGGCCTGTGGATAGGCAGCTACAGTGGGGAATGCTTTGAAAGCTTTCGAAGTGACTGGAGTGTGCCTATTCAACAGAAACATTTTTAGTGATGATAACTTTCTTCCCTCAAATGTGACAGATAGATCTATTGATGCTGAGACGAGTGAACATCTCCCTTATAGTGCGGACGTTAGAGAGTCTTCTGAGCTGAGTTTTATTCAAAGTAGGGACCTTCAATCAAGTGTGATCACAATTTCAGCTAGAACGTTCGATAAGCCTTCTGTTAGCATCGCAGCTGATGATGTCTGGATCATCCGGATACATTGGTGTTAAAGAGATATCGCCTCTTCCGCGAGCTAAACATGCCCAGAGCCAGCGTCGGAAGGGGAAGAAGCCGGAGCTGTTAACGTCATCGCTTTTCAAAGCTACATTGGAAGCACAACTACGTGAGAAAAGTAAGACTTCAACTCCGCGAGGGATACAGAAACGAATGTTCCCCACAAGAGAACAATAAAGTATAAAGAAGAAACGTCACAATCAAGACTAAAGTTGCCCTGGTTGTTCTGAGAAGTACACTGCACCCCCCCCCTTTTTTTTACCCCGAAGACTGGATTCAATGTAGACAATGCACAGAATAGTGGTATGAAAGGAGTACATCATGTGGAGGAGGGACCTTCACTTGTGATTTATGTTAGGTTGTAGTACATGCGCAGTCTTACCCACCTGTTGACGCATTCTTACTCCGCACAGCGGATAAGACTGCGCAATCGCATTACAGTGTTTATTCTGTATGCACTCCACAAAGTGTTATGTGCAGATGTCTCATATATTTCTTTTGTGTTTTCAAGAGTCAGTAGAGAGTGTGTAAAATATGTCATGTTTTTCCTACATCATTACAGCATAGTGAAGAAATAACAAACAAAAACTGCGCTCTCATGCCCAACTCTGCTCTACACATCTATCGTGCCTAGGCAAACGAGCGTATGGTTAGACGTATGGTGGTGGCGACACGTTTATTGTTACGTGCGGCAGCTTCTTCTCCGTGCTGTTCCACTACCCCGCCTCCCTCTCGGACATGCCTAGTGTAGTCTTCCGCAAAGTGTGCTTTGTTTGAAAGCGATATTTTGGAAATGAGCTGAGACACGCCAAAAATCTTTCGTAAGCTATTCTCAGTAAATTAAGCACTTTTGAAAGCCCTCTCATTTAAAAAAAAAAATTCAATATATATGTTTTATTGTAGCCTTGGACGTTAACTTCCGAGTGCCGTGGAATAAACTGTGACGGGTTCTTCTACCGCCACAACTTCCCTCCCAATATCAGCCTGCCTACCACTATCCGGGAAGAGGACGAGAGAGGAAGCATATATCACAAAATCTTTCTAAACAGAGTAATTGATAGCTATTTTCGCTTGTTGACCAGAGTGGATGCGTGTACACACAATCGTACAAAACACGGTCTCGTTTTATATTAGATTAATTTTGGTCCAATATTCTTTTCCTTGTGAGTGTTTCTTTCAGTTTACAAAAAAATATATAAAATAACTTTGGGTTTTACATATACTGTAAACACATTTGGTTTCTCAAACAACTCATTCACAAAACATTTAAGATTCCAATAAAACCTATTTTAAAAGGAACCCATATCTAATCTCTCCCGGCTTTATTCAATTAGATTGTCAGTTCAAGCATAAAGGCCGGCTGACAATCCCGGCTTAAAGCAGGAACTGATTGCATGTGGTTACCTAGATGCTCGTAGTTGAGGTTGAGACAGGGAAGGGGGGAGGGTGGAGAATGTTGATTTGAAATGAGGTGAGAATGAAGTAGGGCCGGATGCAAGGACGGGGGAAAACGGGAAGCCCCCGAGAAAACCCGCCGACCAGCGGCATCGTCCGGCACGATTCCCACTTGCGAAAATCTGGGGTGACCCGGCCAGGGATTGAATCCGGTTCGCCTTTGTTGAGAAGGGGGGGGGGAGAAGCAAGCGGTCGGGTATTGAACCCGGTTCGCCTTTGACGGAGGGTGTGGGGGAGAAGCGAACAGCAGTTACCAGCCACTGGTTAGTGGCGTGGGTCGAAAAGCTACCGTACAACAGGGGCCCGTCTAAACCGAGGAGGAGGGCTGCATGTAGTTACAAGGTGGCTGGTGTAAAGGAAGCGTTCGACACGGCGCGATGAAGGACCGATTGCGAAGCCCGCTGACTAACGAGGCCGGTTTTGTACCCCGCCACATGCCGGATTAGCAAGAGGCGTGCAGGTGGTGGGCTAACTGCCCCGTCAATCACATTCACCGATTAGAGAGTGATTCGGCGAGTAGATAGTGATTCACAAATTAAAATGTAGTCACATTAATGTAGTTCAACCTGACATGGTACTCTATCTAGCAGTATAAGCAGCCGACTGTCATGAAAAGAGGCCTTACACGACCCTCACGGGTTCCGCCTACCTAGTATTTGTACTGCGTTGCAGAGTATTTGAAATCCTGTTTTTTTTTTTTACAACACTATCAAACGTGTCCCCAGTATATTTACTTAAGAAAATACATCATACCCGAGACGAGGAAAGAATACTACTTTCAAGTTACCATGCTTCTTCAGACTGCCGTATCGTAAGACATACTAGTCGGACACAAGTCAAATTACGATAGGAGCTAGTGGCCTTTGCTGCAGACTTTTCGCCAACAAAATTAAACGGTTACCACTGAAAGTCCTACAGATACGCGCAGCATTACGAGAATACTACACGCCAGTTCAGAGCCCTGCGCGTAACGGCGATGGCGCTCTTGTAGCGCGTGCCAGTGAGACCCTTATAGCTCCCGCGCTTCTCGGCCAAAAAAGGAGGAAAACGGTGCAGGCAGGCTGGACCCTTAACCCAATCCCATAACAATACCTAGTAGAGGGAAGTCGGTTGGTCTGTGGTAATCGTATATATGGCAATAGACTTCGTAGAAATGTCGCCTGAAATGTTTATGTTTTCCCTAGTTATTCAGTGCTACAGAGGCCGGGCAACCATCGTGCATGCTAAGGAGGGCTGTTATCCTTGAAACCCACACCCCCGCCTCCCCGACAATAAGAGTTCGTAAGGTAAAATGAACGAGACATCCCATCCCACACTCTCTACCGCAGTGCGGGTTCCTATGTTTCTCACCTGCATTTGCAAAAATGAGTGTAATCATAAGGGAGGAAGACTTGGCAGATTTACTTTGTACTTTTGGAACTATAATCCTTGCCCAAAATAACGTATGTTTACAACCACTTCCGTTTGTTCATTCCGCCATTGTGAAGCGAGCCGAGTAATTTCACTAACTTAACTCTAGCCGTAATACTCGAGAAACAATTAAATAGAATTTGCACCAATTCTGATTTGAAGGAAATGAGAAATGTTCGTACCTACATGGCCCGAACTGCTCTTGTGATAAGTGTTCTGACCTAGCTACGTCTTACACCCAGGGCGTGGCAAGGAAGGTAATGCATAAACCCTAGCAAAACCCAATCAGAACACAAGAATGGCAAAAGTCATACAAAAACAATTTTTCTGTATAGTGTAACGGGTAGTTAAATGTTTGCAACGATCTGTAATAGAAACAAAGAAGTGTGGTCACATTTATTTTTATTGTAAATATTTCTTTCAATTTTTTCTTTTCATTAACATTTATTTTACAAATATTGCCCAAGGAATCCTTGCTTGGTTATCTTACATTTCATATTATAGGGTAACATTATAATTTTCCTTTCCCATATATAACAAATTTATATTTAAAAACATTTTCATAAAACCCAGGTTGCCCAAATATAGACAAAATGCAACCAAATTCAGGTATCAATACATTCGCTGATTTTCAGCTAATTCTTATACAGGTTATATTTACTGGCCATATTAATCAGTTAATACAAAAAGTCCATCATAAAATATATTGAGCAGGTGACCCCAATTTACCATAGTTATAAATGGCTGCTATCTTTCTGTCGAACCTACATTTGCCATTGACATTATTAGATCATGTTTAATTCCTACACCAGCAAAGACCACATTTTCGTAACACATTACTGGTCACTAAACAATAATTAAGTTTTAATTTACTCGCAATCCCAAGTGCATGGGAGAAACTGCTAAGCAACGTCAGCCTTAACTCCGCGAGTATATTAGATTTTTGGAACAAGCCCCAAACTTCGTAAAGTTTCTCTTAAAAGGTCATAAAATCAAGGAGTTTCGCATAACTCCACTTAGTACAAGTGGTTGAGGCCATAATCGACAATTATTGGCAAGTGTTTACAAAGGTTCACCAAAGTTTACAATAGTTTACTGATGTTGAAAAATGTTTACAAATGGTCGCATAAGTTTACCCATGGTTCCTAGTGGTTACCACCACTTCATGGCTTGGTGGAGACATAGCCACTAAAACTTGGTTACAAAGGTAACAGTATTGTGTTTTGGCTAAAAGAACAACATTTCGCAAAATCGTAAAAAACCTTTAAAATCATGTTACGGCCATCATAGCCCCTGCCTAACGCCCGAGCGACTTGAATAGCCTGTTCGCTTTAGGAGCCGACATTGGTGATTCCAAATAAAGTGATATTTATCTCATGGTAGAAGCGTGCCCCCCTCGAGGTCGCTGAACTGACCTAGAGAGCAGCGCAGACCGGCATTAAATGCACCTTGCCTCCCACTTTGCGCTACCAATCAATTTAATCCTCCCCTAAAAAAAGAAGTTTTTCTAAGAAATCCAGGCGTGTTCAATTACTCCTTCGAGGGTACAAGCAATGCGCAGCCAATGGCTGTTGATTTTACCAATTATTACCATTTATGATGATTGATGCAGCGAACATCTATTCCCCTCAGGGGCTGTGACACAATGAATTCTATTACACCCAATAATATTATAGTGCACTCTCCACTTCCGTCCTCTTAACCAAGATGCCGAAAATAACGTAACGAAAACGTCACGTTTTTGTCGGCGCACGCATCATCCCAAGCTGTTTACGAAGGTGATCACCAACTGTGCTGCGCTCGCACGACGAATCACTGAAATATCAGTCCGGCGCACACTCCTTCGCCAGGCCTCGATGTTGCTGCACATAAAAAATTAGGAACGGACATATTCAGTTATTTGCCGGTACCTCAAATATTTTTTAAGTGTTTGGTAACGACGTGGAGCTAACACGAACATGGTAGTTTAATTTTATTAGTGTTTTAATCTACGTCGAAAAGTTTTAAACCTCAAAACAACGTGTGCGTAAGTTCGTGCGTACCGGGTCGTAAGCTGCACAATTCAACAGGTTACATGGCAGACACAGTAAGTACCTTTTTCCGGGGGTAGATGGCGACGTGGTCCGACCCACTAATTAATTTTAAGAATGTTTTCACTTATTGTCAAGGTGTAAATTATTCACAGACGTGCAGTGACGGGATTTCCGTCATAATGTTCGCAGAATCAAAACTTATTGTTGTATCTCATGTAAAACAATTCGAACTGACTGTGTCCATTTCCAAGCCAGGAGAAAGTTACCGACAAAAGCAGCTTCAACAAAGGGCAACAGATATTTTAGCAGTTATATTTGGCAATTGACTCAGTTCATGTAATTTGACTTATACCATACCGTACAATTGCTACAAATTTAAAGATTGCATCAGAACCTTGCGACAAAAAAAAACCAAAATTTCCTTATTTTGGACATTTGTCAAGCATGTGTATGTGTGTATATATATATGTATATATAAAATTTTATACAGATAGGCTAATCATAACTCATCAACCGGAGATTCAAAAGCATGAACTTGTAGTCTGAAAAGTACTACGTATTTTGCGACCTAGACCACATGCTCCATACACGAAAAAATATTGCAATTCATTTTAATGTTTGTTTGCAAAGAAATAATCGTAGAGGGTATTTAAACAACCTAAGTATTCTTAGGTATGTGATTAATATACAGGTTGAGTCCTTTAACAGAGGCCCCATGGGACATGTGTTTAACGGAGCGAGGTAATGAGGAAATACAGTCCAGTGTGACAACAAAATACCTAGAGTAGGTGCTGGAAGTGGCCGCCATTGACCTCGAGGCAGGTGTGCAGACGACACCAAAAGTCGTGAAAGGCACGGGCGAGGACATGCTGCGGGATGGCATCGATAGCTGTGACAATGTTGGCCTGGAGTTCTTCGAGTGTGTGCGGGTTGTTGCTGTAGGCCTGTCCCTTTAGAGCGCCCCACAAGAAGGAATCACAGACGGATAGATCTGGAGATCGGGGTGGCATAGGTTGGTTTGTCCCGCGGCTGATGACACGATCAGGCTGGAACACAGACTCAATGCGCGCGATCGTTGCACGTGCAGTATGCGCCGTGGCTCCATCCTGCTGAAAGTAAGCATTGTTGCGCCCATCCTCAGTTAGTTGTTCCACAAAAACATTTAAAATGGGTTCGGTGTAACGAGCCGAGTTCACAGTCCCATTGAAGGACACGGGGATGCTGCGGCGTGGTGACACTGTACACCAGACACAGAGTTTCTGAGGATGCAGTGGAACTTCCTTCAACACGTGTGGATTGTCACTTGACCAATGGCGCATGTTCTGGGAGTTTACGTACGCTGACAGATGGAACCATACTTCATCGTAAAAGAGCACATATCCATCCTGCAACACCGCCGGAGAAATGTTCGGCAGAAATCACTCACAGAACTGCACTCGAAGTGCCTTGTCCAAATCCAGCAATAGATGCACCATAGTAAATTTGTAACTGGTCTGTATTTCCTCATTTCCTCGCTCTGTTACACACACATCCCACGGGGCCTCTTTTAAAGGACTCATCCTATATATTAAACGTTATCGCGTCGTTAACTGGGAGCCAGAACTAAGTTGAGCAGAGTAATTATCACATTGAAATAGTTGCATTATAGAGCGCGAGGTACTGAACTCAGACAATAAATCTATCTATTTGGTATATCAAGTCATTGAGCTGTTCCGTTGCGTAAAATAACATAGAATGTCATCAAAAGGAACATTTATAATGTACTCATATTGTAACTTAAAAAGTCGCGTGCTTTGATGTTCCCGACGCAACTCTAAATATGGCATTCCTTTTACGAAGAGACAACTTTCCGGTATGTTAAGTCTCTGGTCCAGGAAAAGCTGCCATCTCCTCTCACTAATGTTTCCAGCCCAAGCAGACAATGAAAAATTATGTCTGTAATAATTTGGCAGTAACACAAAGTTTGGTCAAGTGTTTTAAACACCGACGACCCTGCTCAATTCTCATTCATTTCCTTAAGTTGTTTTTAACTTTACATATACACTTTATTGCTAATGACGCCAAGTTACCTAAATGGCCAGTTATTCTCCTGCCGAAAATAAAAGTCTCAGACGACAAAACAAAGATCGAAAAAAAATGTTAAATGATTTGGTTATGCTTGATATTCAAATGCTGTTTACGATAAAGCGAGATCTTTAGAAAAAAATTAATCTTAGGAAAAAGTTACTGCCCCTGCATGCACATATTTTAATCGGCGCACTGAGTGACATTCGCTCATTATAGTTGGTAACGATATATGGAAAGTAGTTACATATTTTAACGTTGAATAACAAGTGTTAGACAACCATTTTTGATAACTTAATATTATTTATTTCGATTTGTGTTATTCTAATGCACCAAAGTGTAAAAATGAGCAGATTTGTAATAATTTACTTTCTTAATAATTTCACAGTTTCATTTGACCGACGCATGAATAAAGTGATGATGCACATTACAATGTTAATTTTACATAATACGGAAGAATACACAACGGGCAAACAAGTAGATCCTAATAAGGTCTATCAAAAGTTCTCATTTTACTGTGAATATCCTATAGAAGTTTATATTCGCCTTTCTGATGCTGCGCTCAATACTACACGCCCTATAACATGACGCTTTGTCATGCTCATGTTAAATACCTCACGATAAATTCTAAAACTGGGCCGTTAAAAACATTCCACAGCATCCTCCATATTTGTGACGCTATGGACGGTCCAGCAAGGTTTTAATTTTAATATTTTCGCCCCCTCACCCATTCCCCCCCCCCCCCCAACCCAGCAAATCTGTCATCGCAGTAAACACGAACACACTCCGTTTTGCTAGACGGGAACAGAAGCTTATCGTACGGAGAAGTATAGGCCATTCACGGTAAAGTGGGCACTTTATGAAGCTGTTTCATCAGACATAATAACCGATAAATATATTTCATTGTGGCCTCGGACTTTTGGTTTTGGGGACGGTGAATGTATACACTGTGTTTATAACTCGCATGGCAGGGTTTACATTAACAAGTGGTGGAAGGATATAAAGAGGTTGAAAGAAAAAAGTAACTAGGGTTTCAAAAGTGCTCACTTTACCGTGAACGGCCTATAACGATGGTTTATAGCAGTTACTTGCCTGGCCGCAAAGTGGTGCCACGAGCATGTGGAAACAATCACACAGCTTCATTGCATCAAGGAAGGAAAACTTTCTCCAAAAACAATGGGGAGAAATTTCTGTACAGGCTGTTCATGGTAAATTGAGCACTTTAAAAGCCCTGCTTTAGATCTACTTGCGTGCATACTGAGTATTCTTCCACCTTTTGTACTTATAGCACTGCCGTGGGCCTGATATCTTTATTCTTGCGTCGGTCAAGTGAAACTCTGAAATTGTTACACAAGAGTAAATATTTCATAATTTGGTAATTCGTACGTTTATACCTATGTTTTGAATAAAACATCAAACTAAATGAATTAAAAATTTCAGTACATAGAAATTTTTTACCCAAAACTTGTAATTCAGCGTTAAGACATGCAACTACTTTCCATTCATCGTTATCAACCTTACTGGGCAGTGTACCCGTTAACATATATACATATATTATATGCAGGCAGGAGCAGCGACTTTTTTTTTAAGGTTGATTTCAAAAGTGCTCAGTTATCAGTGAAAAGTGTTTGAAGACTGTTCACGATAAAGTGAGCACTTTTGAAATCAACCTTAAAAAAAAGTCACTGCTCCTACCTGAGCATTTTTTAACGGACGCCCTGAGTGGCATGTGCCCAGTAAAATTGGCAACGATGGATGGAAAGTAGTTCCGTATTTTAACGTCGAATAGAAAATGTTAGGTAACCGTTTGTGACAACTTAAATTATTTCTTTCGCTTCCGGTATTTTTTTTTAATGCATTGAAGTGTAAAAATTAGCAGATCGCTCAAGTATTTACTTTTCTAATATTTTCACAGTTTCACTTGACCGACGTAGGGCTCTCAAAAGCGCTCATTTTACCGCGAACAGCCTATAGCACAGCTCTAGGTCATACTCGACAAGTACAGAGAGGCGAAATGGAGTGGCAGTTCGTTAGACGCGGACGTGACTATTTACGTCATTGGTTGCGCAAGGCTGTTGGGACAGACCTTGTGTCTGATTGGCTACTGTGTTCTTTGAAAGGTTCCCTATTCGCCGGGCTGCCGGCTGGCAAGTAGGTTACCAAGCGCCTGATTGGCGAATGCCGTTTCGCCTGTGTGTCCGTAACTGTGCTACCGGTTCTTGATCAGAACTGGCCATTTTACTGGAGAAGTAGCCAACCGATAAATAGCTCACGCTTGAGTACACTGTAAAACATTTTTTTGGAATTTTTTACTGAAAATGGCCATTTAACTGGAGTAGTAGCCAACCGATTAATAGCTGATGCTTGAGTTTTTCTGTAATTTTTACTTTTACTGAAAAATCGTTTGTAATTTTACAAATGTTTGTAACAGTACAAATATTTCTCTTGTAAAACTACAAGGGCCGTGTTTGTGGTAGAACTCAAGAAATGTTTGTACTAAGCCGACCCGTATCCACGAGCTTCAGCGAAATTGCGGACTCTCAGCCAACAACGTAAAACTGTATATAGCGGTTTGTGAAGAAAGCTATGGATGCTGTAAAGTGTAGTTGCGTGCAGAAAGAAATCTATTGCGAGTTTTAATAACGTGAAAAACTTAAAGAACTCAAATAATCACACTAAAACGACAATTTCAATCAAACGTGACCGTATTACTCATTCACAGTTAATATTTCCTAGTTATGCAAATAAATGTATTCTTCTTAATCAAATAATTCTGTAGGTACTTGAGAGTTATATTTTAATGTAAAAATAAGCGTTTATTGCGTCAGTTAAGTTGGTGACCTCGTAGCTCAGGGGTAGGGTGGCCGACCTGTAGCCGGAGGGGCCGCGGGCTCGCGCCCGGTGTGGCAGATGCTGAGCTCGATTGTCGCACTGGGAATTCGTCAAGAAATCGGTCTCACTAGAGCTTCGTCAACGTCAAAAAAAATGTCACAACAACGTCAAATGAAGGTTAAAAAAAAAAAAAAAAAGTGGTTAAAGGGTGCAGGTTAATATTATAAGGAATGCGGGTTCTAGTCCTCGTGCTGGCAAAGTGATGTGCTTTGAAAACCCTGTTTAAGATCTACTTGTATACACGTTGTGTGTTCTTCCGACTTGTTTAATATTAACATTGTCATGCGCCTCATCACTTTATTCATGCGTCGATCAATTGAAACTGTGATTATTAGAAAAGTAAATATAGTCTAAATTTGCTCATTTTTACACTTCAATGAATTTAAAAATACATAAATCGAGAGAAATAGTTTCAGTTATCAGAAATGGCCTCGTAACACTTTTTGTTCGACGTTTATATATGGAACTCTTTTCCCCTCCATCGTTACCAACTTTGCTGGACACGTATCACTCATTGCGCCCGTTAAAATATATGCAGGTAGGGGCAGCGAATTTTTTCGAAGGTTGATTTCAAAAGCCCTCACTTTATCGTGAACAGCCTTTACACGCAGTGCGACGAGAACACTGCACTTCAGTTGAGAGCGTTGATGCGATTGGCAGTATCTCCCTTGTCGCTCCCGCGCTGCTCTACCTAGAACGCGGGGGAAAGGAGTGATGCCATTTAGAGAAGGGAGTAAGTTGTTCAGATAAGCCTGGGCGGGGAAGGAATCGGCTGTGACCCCGTGGTGAGGAACCATCTAAGCGGTCGCCCGGAGCGATTTCGGGGTGGAAGCACGTATACACCGACATCAGGATGACCGGACCGGGAATCGAACACCGGTCCTCTCGAATGTGATACCGAAGGTTTGTCAACCTCGCTCGGTCGACCCGGAAGCTTCCTCCACCGGCGCACCGGATCCTCCTCGCCCCAGGAGCTGAGAAGTCGCAGCGCGAAGTATAGGTTATTCACGATAAAGTGAGCACTTTCTAAGGCACTCCCGTTAGGCACCAACCGCCAGTAAATATATCTTATTGCAGCCTCAGGCATTAAATTTTGATGGTGGTGAAATAGATTTACTGTGTTTAATGCCCGCGTTGCAATGTTTACATTAAAAAGCAGCAGGAAGATGGAAATAGGACTAAAGGAAACATTCAGAAGGGCCTTAAAAAGTGCTCACTTTACCGTGAACAGCCTATACTACACGGAGGATCGCCGTCGTCCGCGATTTACCTGCTCTCGTCGGGCATGCGACTCACGGCCGTGCAACCGACACTCTTTTCGAGTGTGGGGCGAGGTTCTTCCCACGGGGCGTGGACAAGGGGTGTTGGAGAAGGGGGGAGCCCGCGACGGCCACAAATAAGCGCCTCCCGACGACGACGTTCGCGTTGCCAGGGGGACGGGAGACAGATAGAGAGAGAGAGAGAGAGAGAGAGAGAGAGAGAGAGAGAGAGAGAGAGACGAAGGCCCGCTTCGCGTCGCGGGTGCTGATGTCTTGCTCCAGCGGACATTAAGCTATCGGCGACTGGACATCGGCCAGCAAGGACCTTTCCCCTCCCTCCATTACCCACCCCCTGTTCTCCCCCCTGCCTCACCTTTCAGGAGCCATGGCACTGGTGAAAGTTGCGTGCATCCTCATCTTGCACGTCGTCGTCGCAGGTATATAGTACTCCATAGAGCCACAAGTACCTAACCCATTCGAACCTTCGTTGGTTTCAGTTGTTGCAAACCAAACAAGTTATAATACGTGCTGTACGTAAGTCGACAAGGCACTTGTGTCGTTGTCACAGCCAGTGAGTTGTAGGCTATACGTTCGGCTAGAAGTTATATATGAAACGGCTACAGTTACATATATGTTTCAAGTGTAGCTTGTCCTAAAATTTATTCTAGGAATTCCAGGTCCCTACTTATAAGTGATGATAATTTTTTTTTGTGTACAAAGTAGACCATCAGAATATCAGTGCCGGAAAAGTTGCATACCGTTAGGGATGCAAGAAAATAGGCTGTCGCTGTTTGGAGTTGGCTGTCCCGCCCGGTGAACTCACTGTTCCGGCCTGCCCTACGCGTGGGCCAAGTGAGGTGGGATTGGGTGTGCTTGAACCTCGTTGCAGAGTTTTTGAAATACACCTTTCTCTAAGAAACTATTACAAACGTGCGTCCAAGAACACACCCTTCAGATGGGGCCTGCTGAGTGCTTTCAAGACGTCATGTACGTTAGAAACACCATTTCAGAGTGCTCCAAAATGGCTAAAAACTGTTTTCTTTTCAAAGCACTGTATCTCAAAATATACCCGTCAGATATGTAATCAAACTACCCAAAGGCCCTGCACTTAGCGGCGATGACGTTCTTGATGATTGTGGTCGTGTCGCCCTCATCGCTCCCGTGATTTTCGGCCTCAAACGCGGAGGCTCCAGGTATACTGGAACCTTAGCGAATACTGTAGAGTAAGCAAGATGGTTTCAAGAACATCCCTTACACAATGGAAGTGTCCTTCAAAACAGATAGATGAGTATCGCCAACCAAAAAAGAAAAAAAATCCTACCGGAGACTGAGGATGAGAAAGAAAAAAAAAAGGGGGGGGGGGGTTAGTGTTGAGTGGCCAGCGACTAATCACTAAGTAAAACGTGTGCCCGCCCGAGCAATAATAACAGTATTTCTTCGCCACATCAAACACAAACATTCATATTATTTTTGCTACAAACTATTTCTTTAGAAACGTTCTGCTAATCATATTTTTTTGTAAAACTGCAAGTGAAATTGTTTGTTTACAGCACAGAAACGTAAGCGGTATACCATGTTAATATCTCCAAGTTATAAATAGGTACACCTGAAGTCTAAGACTTGTTCAAATATAAAGTGGCTTTATATATTCGCATCACAAAATGTGGTAAATTATAATCGAATACAATTCTAGTATCACGTAAATATTTTGGCAACTAGAACACAAAAAAATTTCTTCCAAAAATTATATATATATATATAACACGTTCGTGGTTACGTATAAGAAATTCTTACGTGGCAGGAAGATAGTCACAACGATTTCTGGTAACGAGAACAGAGAAATATTGCCCCATACAGTCTCCTAATGGGTGTCATTCTGAGGATCACAGTCCATAAAATTGTGGCAAGAATTGGCGATTGCGGAATGTAGAGCGATGCGCAAAATAGTATGTAAGTATTCATATATTCATTAAGAAATAATAATAACTATCGTTTCTAAAACAATAAAATGCTTAGAAGTCCATTAGAAGAAAACGCATAAACAATATAGCTTGTTTTAACACACTACATCTATGGACTACGTGTTTGTGTCACATTTTCCCCGCTCCTGCAAGATTTTGCTACACTTCTCCGTGGGAACTTGTATTTAAATCGCCAGTTGACACTTCTTGCAACTGTTATTTTAGAACTGCAAATGTTGATATTAATTATTTCAATATTTTTAATGTGCTATGCTTACATTGCATTCGAAAAGGAGTAACAAGCAAATCCTTTTGCCTTGTACCATATAATTTAACTGGTAGATAAGTTGTTCAAATGACGCAGAGTATTTCTTCATAAAACCATAATAATTTCGCTTGGCGTTCGCCTTACATACGAAGTTCCGTTCTTATCCGTTCATTCAAGTCATCTAACGCAAGAACTCGTTGTCTAGTAGAAGGTTTCCTAAGCGAGCACTGCATGAATGTAAAAACAAAACTCTGTGTCTGAATGATACATTGAACCTCTTCTGAAGTAATTATGAGTTTCTGTTCTAGTTAACTACACTGTGGAAAATTTCTGGTAAACTTCCGTAACTATAATGGAAGTTTTTAACCCATGCACTGTATGGAAATAATGACACACATCAAGCTGCAGATATAGTGCTGTGGCCGGTTCTAAGGGAATCAAGGCACGCATTAACTAAAGGGGATAAGGGTAGCTCAAAGGAAGGCACTCAGTTACAAAAGACTACTTTTATTTAAATAGCAATTACAATTACGCCTCAAGCAGGCGGCAAGAGCATTAATTGAATTACAGTAATTATTCAGCAAGTAATCAATTAGATACAGCCAATACTCACAACAAGGCGGTGATGCCTTTACTCGATTACATTAAGCGTTAAGCTAGAAGGCGAATCTCTGCTCAGAGGTAGCTTAAATAGCCTTCGCAAGTCCCGCGCCCTACATGCCTTCAGTTGCCCCTACCAGGGAATGGATATATACCCTGTCGTTGGCGAAGTCTCGTAGCAGCTCTCTCAACGGCGGGTTCGTCAGGCGTCGAAGGCGGACCCACGGGATGTGGTCCTCGTCTCATAGTCCTCGGGCAGAGCCTCCGGCGGCGGCAGGCAAGATGGCGCCCACAGCCGCCATCGCTCCGAGCTCATATAGTCCGTTCCTGACCTCGCGCTCAATCCCCCGGTATGTGTTATGTTAAAACAACGGTTCGGCTGGCCGAGGTCGTTCTGCGCCTTGCCTCAGCGCGCAGCTTAGCAGCCGCAGCCAGCCGCAGCTAAGGAATGTTTAGCGTCGCTACTATATAAAAGTTGGAAACATACCTACGCATCTGACTGTTTCTTGAGCAAATGTAGGAACACGGCAATGAATTTATAGGGAAAATAATTACAATTCCCGCATTTCACCTAAAGGCTGTTCACGATAAAGTGAGCACTTTAGAAATAAACCTTAGAAAAAGTCACTGCTCCCGCATGCATCTATTTTAACAGGCGCGCTAAGTGACATGCGGCCGGCAAAGTTGGTATTGATGTATGGAAAGTGGTTCCATATCTTAATGTCGAATAACAAGTTTTAGGAAACAATCTGTGAAAATTTTAATGATTTATTTCGTTTTCTGTTTTTTTAATGCATCGAAAAGTAAAAATTAATAGATTTCTGAAATATTTACTTTTTTTAAATTTTCACATTTTCACTTGACCGACGCATGAATAAAGTGATGAGGTCCATGGAAATCTAAATTTTACATAAGGCGGATGAATACACAACGTTCATACAAATAGATCTTAAGCAGGGCTTTCAAAAGTGCTCATTTTACCGTGAACAGCATATAAACGTATACACTGATATGGTAAATATCCGAATAATTTCTTAGAGTGTAGGTAGTTCTTTTAAGGAATGAACTTGATCGTTGTGTGAGAGTTTGGATTTATCGCATACATACATTTTCAAGAGTCGCATAAGAAATGTCAAAAACTGGTATATTTCTATAAAAAAAATTGTTTCTAGTTAATGAGATTTAAACATACTTTTTTTTTTCCATGAGTTGCGTATAAAGGGTTGAGTTGTGAGTTAAGTGTATGTAAAATTTTGGCAGGAGCTAGCCATATTCGCATTACAAGGTATGCATTTTCTGGTTGAATGATCAGACGCATCATAACACTTTGCTTTAGAGTAAAAACTTACCATAAACTACTGGCCAATAAGAGCTTACTAATGTAGTCTTTTACTTTGATATCACAATTCAATTCCATCTATACACTCTAGATACTTCGGTAGTTTACTTTTGCAGCTTTTGTTATAGCCCATTTTTCTTGTCTCGTTCGGATATCTTAAATTCAGCAATTCCAATATTTAGTACTGTGTTTTAAATAAAGGTTATTTCATGATTCTTAAATGATACAAACGAAGTCGGCCCTTTACGAAAAAATTTGTTCAAACCATGGCTGTTGTTTACCTTCTTTCCCACATGTTCGTTTATTTAGACGGGCATCTTTTCTGATCAAGAAATTGTCGATGACCATGTTAATCAGGTTTTTTATTTACTACTTGTGTATAGAAAGTTAATTTTTATACGAATATTTGATAAATATATTGCAAAATACTTTTGTAGCTATTGCTGGTACTTATATACTTGGCACAATTATTAAATCTTCCGTTTAATTAAAAACTATCACTAAAAAAATTTAATTAAAATAAGTATACATTATGACTCAAAGGATATTTATATATTTTATTTAGAATAAAAATAAGTAATACATTAAAGAAAATAATGACTGAGTGGCCCTTATTCTAACTTTAGGTACACACATACGTGGTCGCCAAGTATGCTTTCGTAACTGGAGTTTCAGAAAATCTTTCGCTTGTTTCAAAACCCTGGTCAAAAGTTGAGCTAGAAAGTTCAATATTTTAAGTTATACTGCGGTTAGACTGCTCATCTCCCACCAACGCGAAACGGGTTCAATCCCCGGCCGGGTCACGCACGTGGGAATCGTGCTGGACGATGCCGCTGGTTGGCGGGTTTTCTTGGGGATCTCGCGTTTCCCCCGCCCTTTCATTTCGGCGCTGCTCCATATTAACTTCAATCGCTCTCATCGGCTCTCAAAGGCCTCGCTGTCACCCAAATCTCTTCACTCACTCACTCACTGTATGTTAGAACTATTAGCGTATGAATAGTAAGTTTTGATATATTGCATATAATTAAATATGATTATCGTGAGTATGAGCGGCCGATATAAAGTGTATTCCCACTCCGCCATGGTTATTATTATTTTTTGTCAGTAAATAATTTCACTTTCCTGTGTTGTAGCTTATGTGTGTTGTAGAGGCTATATAATATATCTAGGGCCTATACTATAATCTCTGACATATATAATTTGACGTACTGACGATATCGCCAAGGCTTTAATAAACAACAATTAAAAAATCTTTCCCGTGAATAGACTCGTTACATGTTAGTATTCGAGTTGAGGCATTTCAGTAAAATTGTTCTTGTTATAATGTTTTCTCCTACAGCACCACCTAATATCAGAATACTTATTTGTCGTAGTAATTGGTTTCGAAAGCAGTCTTATATGCCAGAACCGATGTATTTTGTACGAATGCTGTTACGAAATACATAACAATGCGGAGATTATGGTATGGAAATGCTGCTTTACATAATACTCTTTATGTAGTCATCCATTATTCTCTGGTTCCCACGTGTCAGCCAGTATCTGGGCACCACTTAGTCTACATAGCTGACAAGTTTCCATTCGCGGCAGGTGGCGACTGCTAGTAGTTACAGAATACGCCACCACACACCCACAGCAGCACATCCTAAGCTAAATGTACGATTATTACAGTAGTTAAATTGTCCTTCGAAAACTATGCGTCCTATCAACATGAAACCAAAACCATAAACAAATGTGAAGTAATATCTATGGTTTTTCGACATTTCGTCCTTCCAAGTCATCAACTTTATAATATATGCTCAAATATAAACATTTTTCAAAAAACACTACTAACGATAATTTCGTATCAGACCATGAAAAACCATAGATGAAAATTCATTGTTTTCTTAGAAACAAAATTGCTTCGAAAATCCTATATAGGAGAACAAATGTCAATGAAATTTATAAAAAATTAGTGGATTCTAAGCGAATTTAAAAAACATATATTTAATATTTTTTAATTACTGTGAAATAAATGTATTTCGACTATAATATTTTGCACTCGTTAAAATTGAACTATCTTCTTTGAAAATGCAATTTGTACTATAAAGGAAGCTTAATTAGATTTTATGATAAATTAATTTAAAATTATTGCTATGTTTGTGTGTATTGATGATTACGTATAGTAACCAGAATTCCAGCTTAATATTCCATAACCGGCCACCATCTAAATCTGAACCAGCGAGAATTCCACTGTTTAAATCAGTTACCAGGAGCGGACTGATTCAACAGTCACTTCAGTGAATTTAACTGATGGTGTAGTGAAGAATGCTAGTTTTCGCTCCCTTATTGATTCAGTGACATTTTCCACTGATTCTCAACCATTTTACTCACTGTTTTTAAGTGATTTTTTTTTACTGATGGATAAGTTAAACAATGTGAATCAGATGGTAGCTAAACAACATGTATAAAATGAAATAACAACGTATAAACTAATAAAACCAATAAAAAATACTTTTTAAACTGTGATTTTCGTCTCACATAATACCATATTACGAGGTATCATGAATATTCCATCTTTCATTCCGTTTTCACGTATTTCATTTAGCTATCACGTAATGAGTGAGTGAGTGAAGAGATTTGGGAGGCTCTTAACAGCGAGGTCTTGAGAGCCGATGAGGATGATTGAGATGATATGAAGGGGCGCGGGAATGAAGGGGCGCGGGAGGCTGGAGATCCCTGAGAAAACCCGTCGACCAACGCCATCGTACGGCACGATTCCCACATGTGAGGATCCAGGAGTGGACCGGCCGGGGATTGAGCCTGGTTCGCCTTGGTGGGAGGCGGGCGAGCTGACCGCTCGGCCACCGCGGCCCCACTATCACGTAATGATCATAGCCTTCGATTTGTAGGTTTAAACTGCATTAAATGTGGTGAAGTGAGTGCACTCATACGTACTATTTGTTTTAACACCAATTAAACAAAAAACTAAAATAAAGGGCAGTTAATTTACAACTACATACTTTCGATAAAAATTATAATATATGTATCTCCCCTTTGTAGTCAACGTTGGCTTTGAAGCGAGAGGGGTGTTGTGTGTTCAATCCTGGCCACCCGTTATTTTTTTACTGTTAAAAAATTATAGTAAATTGCGCAATATAAATTGTGACTATTGGAAATATTCAATAAAAACAATATTTTTTATTCGCCACACACATTTGGCCGTCACTTATTCAATCAGCGAAATTGTTACACAGAAACCACCAGTGGTTTTCCACTGGTTCTAAGTGGAGCCATTTACACTTATTCGAGTAGCTGAATTTCACTGCGAGTCAGTGGTTTTCCAATGATTCGAGTTTAGAGTGCAGTAACCCCTCGCGATCTCCAACGCGTAATTTTGTATGTATCCGACGTCATACGTTTAGGTTTTTTTCCCCCAGGTATTTATCCGACGTAATGGCTTGACAAAATCCGTATTCGTCGCATCGGTGACGAAGAGGGACTCCCGAGGAACTTAGCGTTTTTTTTCGGGCGCTCGTTCCAGTGGAGGCATTAGCGGACCGCTACACGGCCGCCGCCGATGACAATAAATAACCGAACTGCTCGGCGGGTCGGAGAGGAGATAGGAGAGAGCGGTCGGCGAGAGGGGCGCGGAGTAAAAACATAAAAAGAGGAATGACGTCGGTGGAATATAGAGCGCAGTGCGCGGAAGATATGTCTTCCTGGCGAGAGCGGTGGGCGCAAAAACCCAGCGGGCGACAGTCCATTGTGGAGAGCCGATATGAAGGCCCCCCCCCCCCTCCCCTGGGGCTTCATATCGACTGCGCCTTAAGGAACCGCGGGACAAAATTGTGTGGGCGGCATCCTCGCCTTAACAGCACGACGGTATCGCACGCCACCACCTCAAGGTGGATCAAGCCCCGCCGTATAGGATTTCCTCTATTTTTTCCATAATTTGCACTTAAGAAAGCTTAACAAAAATTTTCACTCGACATGCCGTAAATAATAGTTTCTAAAGCTTTATAAAACTATTGAAATTCTACTACCTCTATTAATTTTTGACTAGTGACAGCCGGCAAGATGAAGGTAATTTTTCCTTGCGGCAGTTACAGAGATGATCCTGGCAGCAGTAGTCTACCAGTACATGTTTTAGAACATGTGCAAAAGAATGCCCTATGCCTTGTCGATGCCCAAAATGAAACATAAAACCTCTAGTGCAAGTTGCGACGAAAATCTCGTAAATCCAAGATGGCGGGGCATGATCCCCCTTAAGCTAGAGTCACGATAGCCCGACGAACACGACACGAGAGACTGATATGACGTCAGAGCTCGACGAAATTTCATATTAAATTTCATTCAGTGTTCACAATACCCCGACGAAATTTGTCCTACAAGTATGTTAGTTGCTTGTTGGAAAATTCTAAAACGGCAAGTTATCCTTAAAATATCTAATATTTACTGTTTAAAACTCGTGATAGATAAAGTGTATGATTATTTTGCTTTTAACAATATTTGAATTTATACGAGAAATGAAAGTATTCAGAAACAAACCCGAACGTTATATGGTGACAAGTTAGTTTATTATTTACTACAGTACGGAAATATGCACGAAATTTTGTTTTGTTATGTCGTATTTACATTCTGTGTTCGCCCCGACGAGTCCGACACAATGAAAGTAGAAATAGAAATTACGTTTGTCGGACTGTGGGGGGGGCTGCGATTTTGTCGGACTGGCGTCACAGTAACCTTGCTGTTCACTGGCTGCTTCTCAGATTTCGTCTTGTCAGGGTTGCCGTGTTGGGTTCGCCGGGGTATTGTGACTCCAGCTTTACAAACTTGCTTCAACCTTAAGAGCTGGTCGTCCAGACATATTTTCTGTTCATTCGTTGTTTGCGGGTTTAAGCGTATCCCAGCAATTATACAGGTGTCCCAGACGTACCATACCAGTCCTTCTTCTCAAAAACGGTGCGTCCGAGCTCTTTCCGGTAGAACACGTTCTAACAAACCTTTAAGGACGCATTTAATGCCTAACCTTAACATTGCCTAGAATCTGCTGGAAACTTCAGAATTTCAAATGGGAAGACGGTACAAAATTAATATCATTGAATAGAGCTCGCAAAACTGAACATTTTTCGTCAGGAAATCTTTTTATGTTTCGCCGTTTTGAAGATATCAAAATACTATCTGGCACTTCCGATGTTGCAATGCGCCACGCCACCCCAAAAGAATTTTGGTTGAGTTGAGAGATTTGAACTGTCTTGAGAGCCGATAGAGGTGATTGAGGTGAGTATGGAGCAGTGCCGGAAAGAATGGGGCTGGGGAAACGGGAGATCCCCGAGAAAACCCACCGCCCCGCGGCATCGTCCGGCACGATTCCCACATGCGAAAATCCGGGAGTGACCCGGCCGGGGATTGAACCAGGTTCGCCGTAATGGGAGGCGAGCAGGCTAACCGCTCATCCACCGTCTTCCCATCTGCGCATGAGCGATGGGACGCTGGACGCACGTGTTAAGCTCGGTTCACAATTAAACGCATAGAAGTAATCACAGAACATAGGTCGTGCACTGGGGAATTTACCGAACATATTTTCAAACCTATCGATTCACAACTGCTCGTGACAGTTCGTGTGCATGCGGGCTCCCGACGAAGTTCCTAAAGGAAATGGTGATATAGGCTGTTCACGGAAAGTGAGCAATTTTGAGGGTGTAGTTACTTTTTCTTTCAGCCCTTTTTTATCCTTTAAGTTCCTTTTTAGATGAAAATGGCTATGTACGTAATAAACACAGTGTGTATATTCCACTACACGCGGAAGTTAACGTCTGAGGCTAAAATAAAACACATTTATTGACTATTATTCCAAATGAGAGGGCTTTCAAAAGTGCTCACTTTACCGTGAACAGCCTTTCATTTCTCATACAGGAGATCATAGCAGAGCATAAAATTTTCAACGAAGCTGTTTATTTAAATAGTAGAAACAGTTACGCTACAGGAAAAGGAAAAGATGTTCCGAGATGTACGTTTAGAAAAGAACAAAAATGTTTGATGGTTAATCACATCTTTACGATCGCAAAAACGAAGATTTTAAAGGAAAGCGAAAATTGTGAAGTAACACTATCAATTTAAAACACAATATGACAATCTGTTAGGGAAATCCATTAACGACTGACGTCAGCCTCGTTGCAAAATTTCTTTGGCTAAATATAATACGATAGTGTTAAGTTGTGATTCAATTTCGCACAAGAATCCTGGTCGTGCGAATGTTCAACTGTATAATGTCATATGCGCTGTGCTTATGTTCTACTGTATAATGTAATATGCGCTGTGCTTATGTTCAACTGTATGTCATATGCGCTGTGCTTATGTTCAACTGTATAATGTCATATGCGCTGTGTTTATGTTTTTTTTTTTAATGTGAACCAACCATTATTGTTACTCGTCTCACTGTGTATCGAACTCGAAAAAAAAAAAAAACATCTTGGTCAGTGTGGGAGCGGCCTAACAAAATGATTTCAAGCGTGTCTCGGATACCTTATACACGACATCGCTTCCAAACCAAAATACTTTGTGTCCTTTAAAAAGGAGAACCATACTGCAAGGAAACAAATGTCAGTGAATTAATAAGAGTTTGTGTTTTTGCTGAGCCTGCAGTTCTTAATTTGACTGCAATTTTCAGGGTATTCACAGTTTTTTCACACTTTTTGAATCAAACCTTTGAGAAATCACCACATGCATGAAACGTTTCAGTTCTTTCCTAAATGTTTTGATGTATTACAAGCGTTTTATATTTATGTTGGTGGAAAACCAGCTATTTTTTTTTGTAAATTTATTTTTAATTATATTTTATCTATAAATCATAATATATAGATCTTAATTAATATGAAAAAAACACTGAGAAAATATGCGTGTTGGTAAATCCCAGGTAAGGAATAGTTGTTACGCAAAATGTTTTCCACTGCGTGCGCACGAATTCGGTGCGATGTCCCTTTTATGTAATTTTCTAGACTGGGTTAAGCTTTGTTTGTGTGAGGCGGAGGAATATCCTAGAATTATAACTTTAACAGGGCTTTGGAAAAGTACGAAATAACCGTTAATGGACTGCAGTTTAAGGCGCGTGTGTTCTTTTTTGTAGTTCAGCCCATTGGACGCACGTTTAATAGTTTCGTATAAAATAACCTGGATTTCGAACACTGTGAAACGGCAGTTGGATCGCCAGGCAGGTGAGGCTCTTAAGGTTGAAGTAAAGCAACTGCCTATGGAGCACTGCACCCGACTATACAACGTGAACAACTCATTAAAAATGTAGTACAGGCTCCATAGAAATTGTCAGAAAAGTGCGACTTATGCTGTATATGAAAGAAGAACATATATATTTTGTAACATGATAAAATATTTTAAAAACTATACTTTTAAATAAATAAAAATATACTTAAGTAATATACTTAAATAACTAAAAAATATACTTTTTAAATGTAAAAAAAATAATATATTAAAATAGTTCCCATTTTTAACCAAATTTAAGCATATTTCCATTCTGGATGCTTCAGAAAGCAGAATTCGCAAGAAAATATCCGTCATGGAACTTCGTCATAAGTTTACTGTGACTCTGTGTAAGAAAATTGTAATAATCATCTAGGAAATAATTTTATAACTGACTTTATAAGCGTCCATTTGTCACAAACATTTATGGTTTAAACTAACGTAAATAAAGTTAATTATGAAATTGATACGATGTATTATTACTATCATTTTATTACACCTGATCATTTTAAATATTATGACGATCTTTCTTGAAGAAGATTTCCTTGTAAATATTGCTTTCCAAAGCATCCAAAATGGAAATGCGCTCTAAATTAGTTAAAAATGCGGACTCAATCGGTTGATGAATTTTTTACATTTTAAAAGTATAATTTAGTAAAATATTTCATAAAGTTGCAAAATATATACATTCTTCTTTCATATACAGCATAAATCACACTCTTCTGACCAATTTTTATGGTGTCTGTACTAATTATTTATGAGTTCTTCACGTCGTGCAGTCAGGTGCGATGCTCCATAGGCAGTCGCTTTATTTGAACCTTCATGACGAAGATACATTGGCGCGACAGATGCGACGCGGCATATGCGACGCGACAGGTGTGGTGTGACTGTAAATTGTAGGTGTAATCAAAACACTGCGACGCGAAACAAAAAAAAAAAAACAATATTTTGACCAATCATGGTTGAAAATACGAAAATGCTGCAGAGGGCCATCTGTGTGTTTGCGTGAATGAATGAAGAAGAATAACTTACAACACAAACAATCACGAATATTTATGTTTTGTAGTTTTGGAAAAAAAATTGTATGGGCCTGTATATGTTTTTATGTAATTTACGAACGACGTCTATCATCCCGAAATAAACAGTGTATTAATTGTATTTACTATCTTCGCATGTTATTACAATTGTTACCAACTGCTGAACATTGCCACCGCTCGTGCAACAAGAAAATACACTCTTTTATTGACGATTGTCGCGCCCGCGAAGCGACGAAATTAGAAATTATTTCTATTCGGAAAGTCCGTGGCGCCCGAGATTTTTTTTCGCGTTGTCGTCACAAAATACTCGTCTGTGATTGGGTGAAGCATTGCGTCCGTCGCGTCGAGTCGCGTTCGCCGCGCCAATGTAAATCCAGCATAAGACGCAAGGATCAAGTCGGAAATCGTTCCAGCTGCAGCAAGCTGGAACTGAGAAACTGTGCTTCAGGATTGCAAAGCCTGTCTCGGCGCCGCATGAGCCGCAGTGCAAGTCGCGCGCGCGTTTGAACTCCGCAGGAAAGTTGCGAAGGATGCTGCAGCTCCGGGGGTGAACGTGCGCCCAGTTTCTCATCTTGAGTGATGTACCCAGTCGAGGCTGGAAATGCAAGAAGACTGGAGAAAGGACGAGAAACCTTTCACGAGCGACCGACTTCAGCGACAGAAGCGTGCCCTTTTCCGAGTGAATTTCTGCGACGCGCCGCCTTTAACCGCAGTCAGCTTTGGTACAGACGCTGCAGACTGCGATCGCAAGAACAAAACTTTAAGGTTGAAGTAAAGCAGCTGCGCCTGACTGTACAGTGTGAGTAACTAATAAAAAAAAATTAGTAGAGGTACCATTAAAATTGTCATAAAAGTGTGATTTATGCTGTATGTGAAAGACGGAAGTATATAGTTTGCAACATTATAAAATAATTTACTGAAATATACTTTTCTAATGTAAAAAAGTAATCGATCGATAGAATCCGCTTCTTTAACAATATTAAAGCTCATTTCTGTTTTCGATACTTCGGAAAGCAGAATTTACAACAAAATCTTCTGCCAGAAATATCGTCGTAGTATTTATTATAATCATGTGTGATAAACTCATAGTAATAATGTATCATATCAATTTTGTAATAATCTTTATGCACGTCAATTTCAGCCACACATTTTTGTTACAAGTGGACGCACATGAAATCAATTATAAAAATTATTTCCTACATTATTAGTGCAATTTTCTTACACACAAGCATAGTAAACATTATGGCGAAATTCCATGATGAAGATTTTCTTGCGAATTCTGCTTTCTGAAGCATCCAGAATGGAAATATGCTTAAATTAGGTCAAAAATACCAACTATTATAATCTATTACTTTTTTACATTAAAAAAGTATATTTTAGAAAAATATTTTATAATGTTGCAAAATATACACATTCTTCCTTCATATACACAATAAATAGTACTTTTCTGACCATTTTTATTGTGTCTGTATTACTTTTTTTAAAGAGTTCTTCGCATTGCATAGTCGGGTGCAGTGCTCCATAGGCAGTTGATTTACTTCAACCGTAACATCTACAGACATGCACTTGCTTGCAAAGGTATCTACGTAAATTTACTTTTATGCTGTCTTCGTGCTTTTCCATTATTTTAATGTCATGTTTCGCACCGTCGATGGCATGTCATAAGTACAAGTGCTTGATTTATTGAAAGTGTTAATTTTTACGTAATAGTAAATTTTACTTGTAAATTTATAATCCACTGTAAGAAAGACAGAGATGTGATCGTTACACATTAGCAATGACTAATTTTTATTCAATTTAGATATCAGTTCTTCTCCAATCTTTTTACATTTTATTGATAACGATTTACCATCAACAGTCACGATTACTATACCGATTGAAAACGATACTGTTGTGTTTTAAAAACTTTGGTACTAACACACTATTTATTTAATCTCTATAAGAATTTCACTTCATAAAATTATTTAACTGTGAATTTTTCCATTCTCTGAAAAAAAAAAAAGTATGCTACTTTCTGTAGGGCTATGTGTGTGTGGCGTAATACATATAATTAAGTAAATTACTGTTTAGAAATTTTAAGTGATTAAGCACATTTTCTCAGCAGAATGCTATATGAATGTACAGCATATAATAGGATGAGTATAAAAGAATACTCCAACTTTGAATGTCTAATTATCAAAACCTTGGTTGTCCAATCAAACGAACCGTGGAACCGTGAAGTTTGTTTACATATCGTCATAAATGTTTACAAACCAAGCAGGTTACTGCTTGTACAGACTCTTACCAAAGAGGAAAAAAACTGATACGTAATTTCTGCGCTTTCGTTCTTGCCCAGAACGAGGTAGACAATACCTTAATGTCTAAGTTTTTTTTTAGTAATGAAGCGACGTTCCATGCAGATGGTAATGTGAACCGGCACAACGTGCGGATATGGGGCCAGGAGCTACCACATGAAACCACCGAACACGAGCGCGCTTACCCCAATGTGAACGTGTTTTGCGCTGTATCCAAAGACACGGTTTTCGGCCCTTTCTGTTTTCACGAGCCCACTGTAACTAGAATCCCTTATTTGGACATGCTTACATAGTGATTGTTTCCTCAGTTAGAAGAGGCGGCGGGGGACTTCATTCTCCAGCCGCTCGTGGTGGTCACATTGAGCATTTATGAAGATATGTTAAACAAACTTCACGGTTCCACGGTTGTAGGTTATTTGGTGTTGATATTATAGACCTTCAAAGTTGGGGTATTCTTTTATACTCACTCTATATAATACTGTTACTCGTAGACCTCCGGTCCGAGCATGCGTGGCCAATCTCGGTGAGGTATTATAGGGGGAGGATTACCCATTATCACCCGCCTCTCCGCCAGGCGTAACAAGTCCCCTACGTAGCCCGGCCCTCAAGGGGAGGGGGGTGATTGACAGCTGACCTGGACAGGTGTCGCTACCCCTCCCCCTTTTCCCCTCCCAGGGAATTCGACGACCTGGGAGCATGTGCAAGAACCTTCTGGCCATCGCCTCCCTCGTAACAACCCGAGTGTCAAGAAGGTTCTGGGCCAGGGCACCTATTCTATAGAATATCGCCGCCTCTGCACGGTCGGGAGTATGTGAAAGCTATCAAAGTGCGGTGAATGGTGAACGAATATTGGGCCGGCATCGATGGACGTTGAAGAAGAGGACACGCGGCGAACGAGAGAGTGATAGACTGCGGCGGATGAGCGACGGCGACGAACCAGAGTGCGCGAGCGCTGCGGAGGGCAAAGTATTCGGACAGTGGAGGGTTACTCGGGGCGCTCCAAAACATCCCGGACAGTAAAGACTGTTGATGTCTGTACTGAAACAACGTGGGACAAGATGGACGAGTAATATGGGCGTGATTGTAAATACTGGCACTATCACAGTTCATTTTTTTTTTAATTTTTAATAGCAATGCAGTCCGTCTTAATTAATTGCTCATGGAGACTTATTTTTACCATTTCTTTGTGTTAATTTCTGCGAGTTGATGGACGATTATGTAATCATTATCTGTAAATACCAATTGATGGTCATGTTATGTTGGGAGTATGTATTTGATTGTTTATAAATAAATTTAAAAATATTATTAACATTGTTATTTAATTAAGGCCTGAATCTCTTAAAGAAACTTGACTATGCCCGGTGACTTAAGGTACTTTAAGCACTTAATAAATTCATATTTTTATGATCATATAATTTAATTACATTTATCCTCTAACGGCAATACTAAATAGAGGATATGTCGTTAAATACAAATGTCATTTGAAACAAAATAAATTTTGTAGTAACAGAATTTCAACGTTGAAAAGAAATATTAGCTCAAGTTTCGCTTTACTGTGTGTATAACGATGTAACGATGTATTACGTCTTTACTTAATCATTTGGGTGATTATATAAAAATTACTAGGGATAATTGTTGCTTGAGGTTGAGTTATTAAATAAACAAAAAAAAAAAGTTTATTTGGAAAATTACTGAACCGATTGCCATGAAACAATCTTCATTGTATATCATAAACTATTTTCACCTGACCGCACGTATGAACACAAACTTAAGCCATTGCTATTTTACTACTAACCCGAAAATTCGTCACCAGTTTAAAATTAAATGTTACGATGAACATACACAACATGAGCTTGAGCCAAATAAACCAAAGTTGTGGATATTTCGATATTCTCATTAACGGCGTATAATAAATGATGCGCGCAAAATTCATGTCAAATGCTAAAGCAATTATTTGTCCTTGTTTGTATGTGAAATTACGATGTTACAAAAAAGTAAGAAAATAATCTCCAAACCTCTTGGCCACATAGCTCTCCAGGTCTCCCATTACCGAAATTTGCAGCTCCCTTTATTCTGTTTATCAACTTAATTGAAACAATTCTGTCTTTTAAACTTTAATTTCTTTATCTTTCTTCCACAATGCCAAGAGAATTACAATAATATAGAAATTATTTACTTGAAACAATATCAGGTTAAAATTTATTTTAACAAGGTTACTACTTTGAGCACGGCACATATTTAAAGTAATTCAAGGACAAGTGAGAAGTGAGTCACCTATATCCAATACTTTGACAGAGAATACAACTTCGTTTGGTACCTGTATTTCCACTTAAACTGTATTTTGGTCCAATTTTCTCCACACACGGACTGTACAAATTTCATTACTGGCCAGCTGGCAACTCTAAACTTGAACCGGCGATTTATATCAGTAGAATTAATTTACTGAATCCGCTGTTAATGAGCTGGTATATTTTATTGTATCGGTGTGTTGCACTGAGTGTTTAGCGCCAGGCCAGTAAACTGCTAGGTAGCGTAACATTCAATATATTCTTTTCATTTAAGCAATTTTACACTTAGAGTGTTGCCAACGAAAAATTACTCTCTTAGCTCGAATAAGTGACATTTATCAGTGAAATTACACATGTACACTATGTGGGACGTCGTAATATTACGTCAAGCTTAATGAAACAGTCTTGAAACCAGACGACGTCATATGACGTCGATGGCAGTGAGAGGATTTGAACGCAATGCGACAGCAGGGGTTGGCCGCTCGCATGCGCAATTCTCCCACACGAAGCTCCGGGAGCCAGAAGCGGGGTAAACGATCCCGGCGGCACAACTGACGCCGAATGAAATCACTTCCTGAGTTATGAAAATGGACATGTCCGAATGCAGTGTGGCCCCGCTGGGGGAACAGCGGTCCGTGCGTAGAAGGTGCTGGAGAGGGCGAGGATAGGGGGAGATGAAAATTGGCTGTCGGCTCCAGGGGACACATTCTGCCGCTGCTGCGAGCTGTATACGAGCTCTGTTATAACTACCGCAGGGGGTTGGCCGAGGGGTGTGTCGCGGAGAGAAAGTGAGGAAGTGTCTGGCGGGGGGGGCGGGGGGGGGGGAGTGCGCGATGGGCACAACAGTAACATCCCCGTCATGTACGACTGTCGGCAGTAGCCGGTAATGAGAGATGTGGGCGCCGGCCATAACCGCCGGAGTTCATTGGAGGGAGGGGATGATGCGATGGTTATATCTGGACGCATGCGGTATAACGCCCGTGCAACTAACCCCACCCCCTCACTTACCTCCCCCAAAACCGGTCCACAGCCTTCCCAACCCACCCTCCCCCAACCCCGACCTAATCCACGAAGCCTAACACAACTACCATCACCATGGTCGCGGCCCGTCGTAACTTGTAATAGGCAAATCCCAGAGCTGCCGGACCCCCCGCCCCCACCCCCACCCCTATCGGACCATCCCAAACCCTCTCACGAAGGGGGAAAAGGGGTTTGTACCGGTCGTACATCGGCGCTATCATTTGCACTTCGGAATAGTAAAATATATTTCCGCATCACCGAGCGCCAATTGTAAGCGCCCTGACGGTATACGAAATTCCGCGCTAAAATAATTCTGCCCTGGCAAGCTGGGGAATTATACAGAGTGCGCACAATTACTTTCCAACTGTTCGTACCGCAATCGATGGGGTTTCACAAAACGAGATTTCCCAAGTGCCCAATACGCGTAACCTCCACGTTCATGATGTAAGTCCAAACTGATCGAAAACAGCAGATTATTATCCGAAATAAATCTTATTTAGGATTTTCGAAATGTTATTTTGGCAACACATTTCTTAGTTATGTATTAGTCCATCCAGCGAATATGGTGCGTTGATTTCTCATTGGTGTTTTCCCAGAATCCTTCCCGGCTGCAGTCAGTTCACCAACACTTAAAACTTGATAAAAGTTTGCATGGCAGTGACCAAAATTTTTGAACTGTCGTGAAGTTTTTGGGTATACCCGACATCAACCTTACATTTTCTCATGTCCGACCAACACATTTTATATTGTGTGTTTTCGACGCAAGCTAGGAGCTCGTCACTATCTGCTGATCCATTCCTGAAAGGCGAGCGATAACTGTTCTCACTTCGTCAGCCTTCAAAGATAAAATGCCGTCTTCGTAGTGTGTTCACATTTGAGTAGAAGTGCGTCCTCGCACTTGAAGTACTAACTTTTTGACACAATTTTACATTGTGTGTTTTTGACGCAAGCTAGGAGCTCGTCACTATCTGCTGATCCATTCCTGAAAGGCGAGCGATAACTGTTCTCACTTCGTCAGCCTTCAAAGATAAAATGCAGTCTTCGTAGTGTGTTCACATTCGAGTAGAAGTGCGTCCGCGTACTTGAAGTACTAACTTTTTGACACAATTTTACAGACTTATAAAAACTCTCTAAATATTTTGCATACAAAATTAATAAAGCTGTAGTACTTACGGCTCGAGCCTCATCCGCCATTTTGAATTTTCCATTTATGTGCTACAGCTTTCTTTTCAATTACATGAAAAAATATTTCTTGTTAACATTTTTACACAATACAATTACTTTCCATTTAGTCGCTAAATTTTACCCTGACTATTGTCAAACGACAAGAATCTACTGCTAATTTAAAAAGTATGTTGTAGGCCTACTAATGTCATCATCATATAGAGTCAAGTGATGAAAATTCAGAATTTATGCCAGAGAGGTTTGTTTATAGTTGTACTTTCAAAAAGAGTTCATGACCTTTTCAAAATATTTTACCCCATTTTTTTTTCTGAATTCTGTCCTTTGAAAGTTGTACACTGTTGGCCATTAAAATTGCAACACCAAGAAGGACGCGCCATTAGAAGGAACCACATTGGAGGGATGCGTAGAGCAGGGTAGGGCAATAATGTGACTAGTTGCTCAGCTGAGTGGCGCAACGCGTGAGCTAAAGGCGACATTAATAACCAGTATATAAGTGGAGGTTGGGCAGCCATTGTGAATTAGTGGCACTGTGTTAACGCGCACAGACGGAATGAGCATGGCGCGTCGGAGAGCTCGACAACCATACGAACCATACGACCGCAGGTACATCGCGGCCTATCGGGATTGTTAATTATCCTACAGCAATACTGGCTCTCGCGTTGGAAGAAATGCAACCATAGTGAAGCTGATATGGGATAAGTAGATTAGGTTAGGTTAGGTTACCTTAGCTTAAGTTAGGTTATGTCACCAATTGCTGCTGCCAGTCCACGTAATGAATATTCGGCAAGAGCATTAGACTGGAGTAGCGATTCCAACTTTGAGGACTACCCATGTAGCAGACAATCTGATGTCAGTCGCAAGGACTATTGTGTGCTGTGAAGATGGCTGAATTAAAATGTAAAAAGATGTTAACAATAGAGTTGAGTTAGTTAACAGTGGTGTACAAAAGAATGTTATTGCGTTTTGCAATTGTATTTTAATTTTGATATTGGGAAAAATAATAATTTAATATTGAAACCTATTGTGTTTGACATTCATTTGCTTATTATACAGTGCCGATTTTTAAATGGGGACAGAAGTTATGCTTACCCAACTCCATTGTTTAAGGCTACCTAATCATAGTGACATAACCTAATTTAACCTAACTTAAGCTAATGTAACCTAACCTAATCCACCTGTAGACGAGGGACGGGCTGAGAGACATTCAGGATAACAATGGCCCCATCGCATCAACGAGCGCGAGGATATGAATCTGGTGCGCAAGGCGAGATTACCGACCGTGCTGCCACATCAAGCTTCCCCGGTCAAGAGTTCAGGCATGTGGCACAAAAATATGTGTACGCACGCACAATGTGTAGCCGTATTCAGAATCAGGTGATCATGTCGAGGTGCCCATTTCTGCAGCCGCCACTGACTGCTCGAAACAGGTGACAGCAATGGTGCGTGGCACGTCGGGCCTGGAGAGACGAATGGAATGCCATCGTCATCTCTGCGTCACATCCCACGTCTGCTTGCAGCACCACAATGTTAGCACCAGTGTCTGGCGCCACTATGGGGCACACATGGCCAAGTCATGCATTATGCACCGTCATAAGGGCCAAACAACTGGAATTATAGTACAAGATACTATCGGCTTGTAGTCCAACTCACGCCTAGTTCGCATCTGCAGTACGCTGACCATCAACGGGTACATCGCGGAAGAGTTGGAACCTGTGGTTGTCTCCTATCTTTATGGCCAGCCTGAGGTACCGTACCAACTGGACAATGCGCGATCACATGTGGCACACGTGGTCCGACGGTTCCTGGATGACCAACAACGTCAGGCTGATACGTTGGCCTGCGTGTTCACCGGACCTTTCACCCATCGTAAACTTATGGCGCATCGTCGGACGAAGACTTGCCTGTCACAGGACACCCGCAGCCACGACGGATGAACTTCTGGCACGCATCGAAGCAGCAGGGGCGGAGATACCTCAGACGGATATCCGAAGTCTCTTCTTCTCAATGGTGCGTCGTGTAGCAGCGGTTATTGCCGCCCGTGGTGAGGCTACGCAGTATCTTCTGTACGTCATACCAAACTGCGAGAGTAATCATGTCGCCTCTCTATGGTGGGTGTTCTGTCCAATAAATCTCGTTGTGATAGCTTAAGTCCTTCTTGGTGTTTCAATTATAATGACCAACAGTGTAGTTTGCATTCCGTGAACACTTCGTCTCATTATTCCAACTAAAGAAACTGTTTATAAACAATATCCGTTTTGTACTTGTTCTTAATGTCATACCTCTTTTCCTTAATCTTATTTCATACGTTGCAGTTTATAAATGTATAGAGTACTTTGGTCAGAGCTGAAAAAATATCTCACGAAACTTTACGATAGTCTTTAGGCCTCCCTGGGGTGAATGCGATTGCAACAATGTTTGATTGATGAATCACTGTAGTAGTGTGTACTCGATACACACACGATTATTGACACGACTGTAGAAAACATTAAAAATAAGAATTTGTTTATAAGTATGTTAAAATGCCTACGAAGTAACGAAAGAATAGAACACATGTGCTGAATTTTGTTCAAGTTAGATAGGGCATAATTTGTGTGTGTGTATATATGTGTGTGTGTTTTGTGTTCTAGCATATCGTGCGTCAGATAGGCCCTAAAACAAATAAATGAAAGTTTCCTCGATTAGTAAAAGTTGTAATCAGTTATAATTGGCTGGTCTAGAATCAGTAAAAATTTGACGCCTTTACTACTAATGTACACCACTAACTGCTAACAGCGAGCTTCAAGAGAAACAAGCTTAGTGTTAACTAAGTGCAGTATGTGCCAAAATGTTTCTTGATTGTAACATACGGAATCATAGATTTGACACTGAAAGGTTTAATCTATTTTTCCCCCCATGCTTTGAGTTCCTTTTATTAGTTCAGTGTTTCGCCAGTCAACAGCATAAGAACTTAGTCAGAAATTCCTCCCTCATTGAAACCACAAACTCTACTTAAAGAATGTAAAGAGATCGACAAGGGACACAGCTCAATTTTCAAAAAATACTGCCACTATTAAAACAAATGTGTTTAAAGCTTGTGTAACACCAAAAACACGGTCGAGTTTCTTTTCGTATCCAAATTCACCAATTTTTTTTAAATTATTGTTACAATGTTTCATCAGAAGAGGAGGACGGAACAGCTGGAACAACCAAGAGCGAGGAAGTAATCTTCTACACTCTAAACCCGAATCAGTGATATCAATTAGCGAAATAACATTCACTGGGAGTCATTTGATAAACTACTGCCGACTGGCAAATCAAGCAAACGAGCTGGAAATAAGTGACTTTATGACAGTGGAATTCTCGACATTTAGTGGGAATCACAAATTAATCAGTGGAATTCAGTCATCGTATTAATTAGTTATCTGGCACTGATAATCAGTAGGTCAATTTTCACTGGTTCTCACTGAATTCACTCAATTATCACTGCTTCAGACGTAGAGTGTCATCTAGTATTAAGGTACGATTCCAGTATTCGCCTGGAAAACCTTGTAAAACCGTAATCAGTGTAAATGGACCGAGAACTAAACCCGGATTATTCTGAATCTGAGTCCATTGTGTTACCACTGTCTCGCTCGATATATTTTTTAAAATATTTTTTTTTTTAAATTCCCCTTCATATGCTCTGAGACTAATAGGAGGCGGTTTGCACTCGGTACGAAACGACACACATGAGATTCAACCACGAAACTTGTGGTCCAAAGGCCCTATCAACAACCTCGGCCTTCCTTGTTGGTCGACACACATTTGATCGACAATATATCGATAACAGTCGACAACCAAAAAATATGATGGATCTCACTGTATCCCGCAGCTTAAAGAGACTCGATCAAATGGTAGTTTGAAAGTTCCTGACAACTTCTACTGGCAAGTGAATCTGTAGTATGCACTCGCATCGGAACGGTGGGATATGATGTGTGACACTGGCAATCGTTTAGAGTGCGTTTATAATAAAAATATATCATTTTGTGAATAATGAGCAACATATCCTAGTTGCATTAAAACTCCAGCAGAGGGGAAGTGTACGAATAATTTTAAAGAACGTATTTACGAAAAACAATATGTCCAAAATTAGAATCATGTAGTTCTGTCGGTTATATAGGTGATTTTGAGGGTAAGAGGGGTTTGTGAAGCAGTTAAATTTTGAGTGCACACAAACAGCTTGTGAAGCTAGGAAGCTATGTTTGCTCTGTATTCTTTATATTGCTTAAATAAGTGCAGAACACATAAATATCAGTCAATTTCAGTCATTAAAACAATTACCGAAGTTAAGAGTTATTCCAGCTGAGCAATTTTGAATGGTGTGTAATCACTTTCCAAGGTTTTAAACAATTTGTAATGTTTCAAATTTTATGTTGGCACTATTATTTATGGCAATGCTATAATTGAACACACGAGAAATAATACGAATATCAGCTATAAAAATGTATCTCACTTAAAGGATTCTTTTTAATCTACTGAATATTTGCTTACTTGCTTCGTTAATTTTAGATACGGCGTATTCATAGATGGTTTTTGAATGTGTAATAAGTTAATGACTACATAATAAAAAATTGGATTATAAAGTTTCCTGAATTTAATGCGAATATGTGAGTTTGTAAAATGGCAAAGCGGTTACCATAACCTTCACCCATTTGCGCTCACCTCGTCTCCCTGTAATATTTTTGGTGTTCGGATTTTTTTTATAAACAGGATGTTGGCTAGCATTTTCCCCTCTAATGCAAGAAAGTTATCTGTTCTATTTCTGAATGGTGTCCCAGCTTTATGCCGGATGACAAATCGAGGCCATCTTACATGCGTTTAAAATCGCATTAATAACATACTTCTATTAATGACAAACCGAATTTGTTTTCGAGAAAAATGTCTTTATTCGAAGCTTTTTTTAGGGGTGATGGTTGAGGGGGGGGGGGGGTACGACGACCTGTTTTTCCGAAGAATACAAGGTGTGTTATTTTTTTTAAATTATTATTTAGTACAAGTAAAACTCCATTGACTATGTACTAAATACTTACCCATAATCGCGTTTTCCATGCATCACAAAAAATATCGGTTATGTGTTTTTTTTAATCCGGGCCAGCAGAGATATGAATAAATGTGAAAGGTACAGCTGGCCAGATACCAACAGTAGAATCGAATCCGCCATGTGTTATGACCCAAGGGCTAAGAGTAAAAACGTGTATCACGTCTCGGTATAATATCGAACTGGATGGGCGCATATGTGTAGTGGAATGCGTGGTATGTGGAAAGAGAGATTTTCGCCACATCAGATATACGCGCATGTTCCTATACAATCTTTTTTTTATTTTAATTTTTACAGTAAAATTAGTCTGTGATGAGAAAATACAAAAACAAATTTTAAATTATAGTTTGCATTATGTGTTGCAAATTTTTACCTACTGTTAAATTTTGAGGAATTGTTATTCTAAAATACTTATTTCTATTTTTTCGTATAATAATAACGTTTCGGGCGCTAAGTATAAAATGCCGGCACCAGGTAGAGATATCTAGTTTTACGGCTACGTCCCCTCACTAAAGTTTCAGCCATATATTAAAACAAAAGACGTTAACACTTGTTCATTCATGTAAATACAGAGATAACATATCGAATGTCAACAACGCCATTTCATTGTTAGAATAATGTTTTCTTAAGCTAAGTAAATTACTTTTGACGTCAACAAACAGAATTTGTCGGCTAGAGTAGGGCATGGTCACCTGCCCAACATGAGAGGGTAGGACCTAACTATTTGACGAACTGAAACCCGTCAAGGAAGTATGTGTCAACCTAAACTTACTGTTCTCAAAATACTCCAGATATCATGCAAACGTTTTGCGTTGTATTAATGTTGTTATCAGGAACACGTATTGAGCAGTTAGTATCCTACAAAACAAGTAAATATTTTTTACGAATTTTTGTAAAGTTTGGTTATAGGACAAAAGTAGCAATAAACTGGAGAAAGGTTTCATTTAAATACACTTAGAGTCCACACAACCGTATATTGCACAAGAAAGCCAATTTTCGCGTGACTCAATGCCTTATGATTTTCCTTGTAGGCAACTAAATCGTAAATCGTGATAATGTTCTACATATGTATATCTACTTTCTTTTTCTGCTAAATGAAACAGTATTTTACTATTCCCATAAGCAAACGAGAATATTTAAAACACAATAATTTCACATTTAACCAATGAGTAATAATGGAAATAATACGTAACTTTCTAGTTTTATATCAAATCCTTGAGGTCCCACGTATGTTGCACTCTTGCATTCAATCAATTTCCATTCTGATAAATTCCAGCGGTGGTCATTCCTGCAAGTGTTGTCGACCGAATTTCCCTGCGCCATATATCGCTCGATTACTAACCAATTTAACTTCGAGCGCATCGCGAGGTTTCCCAATGAGCAAAAACATCATCCCGAGCTACTGTTCAATTTAATGGCGCACTGATGCAGAACATCATGCAGCAAATCGAGTTTCAAACATTATTACCGCCTGCCTCCCTCCACATCGGCGCCGCCCTTCGCCACGTTCCTTCCCCCCTTCAACATCCTCTCCTTCTCCACGCGCTTCTTAAGCCGTGTTCGCCGTGTAACCTGGAGGCCATGCATAGTAGACCAGTATAGTGCGTTCACAGTTGCTTCTAACTTTTCAGAGGACCTGCTGAAGTTCTACTTCCTGGATATTCCTCCGCGTCATGCGAACAAATATTAACTAAGCATAGAAAATTACAGCAATGGGACAACGGACCGGATTCGTGAGCACTCAATGTAATATTAATTTGCATAACAACTATTTTTTTCCGCAGCGTTATCAAAACACCTATTTTCTCCCTGTTTTTATTCGTATTAACTATAAATTAAGTATTATCATTTATAAATGGAATATAGGTAAAAATTCGGTTAAACTAAAAAAAAAAAATAAGGCACGCTTATGTTAATACATGTATAAAACGCTTGTAATAAGTGGCAAATTCATGAAACAACAATATACGACATGAGGTAATTTTTCAAAGGTTTGACTAAAAAGTGTGAAAAAACAGCGAACTAACTATAGATACTGTCCACGTCACATTAAGCAGTTTTGAAATAAACGTTTGAAAAAAAAAACTTTCCATAACTACTTATACAAGATTATTTTCCGTTAATCCGAAAAATTCTTGGGAGGTGATTTTAGACGACAAAATGTTGAAAACATTATGTACGACTTATGATCTAACATTATTCCTGGGGGCAGTATACCTGCGTTGGTGTGCTTTGGTGGAATGAATTTGTTTTCAATACATCAAAGTCTATTGTTGGTTGGATGGTACGGGCCTGTATTCTGTGTTATTGTACGAGGTCGTACAAGTATGCAACTCTTTACTAATGACAGCAACTCCATCGTATTAAAAAAACAAGGGATGCCGCCCTTTGTGCGAGGTAACTTCGTGTCCTGTTGTCTCAAAAACGGCCTGGCTAAAGGTGCTGCATCCAAGTAGCCTTTTATTGCCTTTGACATGAAGGATTATTAACAACATACACGTGTGCAATACTTAATTGTACAAACACTTACTTTACAGCAAACAAGATGCTATCCCATGTTTCTGCTATTATGGGGGTTGGTATCTGCAGCAGCTAGTTGCAAACCTGTGTAACCCTATACAATAACATAGAATATAGACCCTCATCGTCGCACCTACGAAATATTTCGATTTATTGTGAATAGAACCAACCCACCTTACCATTTTCTCAAGGGTGTGCTGCACTGAGGTATAGTGTTAGAACATAGGAAGTATATTTTGTGGACATATTTTGCCGTCTGAAATCACTTCCCAAAGTTTTTCGGTATAATTGAGAATCATTATTCATTATATATCAATATAATTGAGAATGCGCTACAGAATACACTGGCACTCAAGCTCACAGTTAGTTGGCAGTCAATTAATTAAAAAGGTTAAAAAAAAAAATTAAGGTTTTATTGCGAGTGTAACGTTTACATTTACGGCTACATATTCAGTGCTTCCTTGTTTATTAAAAGTAACTGCACGAATTTGCATATTATTAATAGATCTACTTTCCTAAGAATTCCACGGTTCCGCCTGGATGGCGCGTGCATAAAGTGAGATGATCCATGGTAATATTTTACATATGGCGGAAAGATACAAATTAAGAAGGAAAAAAGGCTCTGTTAACAGTGGACAGCGTAAAAAATGCAATTAAAGACTGTTCACGATAAAGTGAGCACTTTTGAAATCAACTTTAGAAAAAATCACTGCCTGTGCCTGCATATATTGTAACGGGCGCACCGAGTGGTATGATCCCAGTAAAGTTGGTAACAACAGAATAAAAAGTAGTTCCATATCTTAAAGTCGAATAAATAGTGTTCGGTCACCATTTCGGCTATAGTAACTTAAATGATTCCTTTCTCTTTCTGTTTTTTTATGCATCGAACTGTAAAAATTGACAAGATTTTTAACATGTTTACTTCAGAAATAACTTCACACTTTTGCCTTACAGATGCATGGGTAAAGTAATGACGCCCATGGCAATGTTTATTTTACATAAGGCGGAAGAATACACAACGTGCATAAAAGTATATATTACGTAGGGCTTTTAAAAGTGTTCATTTTAACCGTGAACAGCCTATACGAAGAGAGGATGGCTGAGCAAACGGGTAGTGGATGACTGTGCCTTGAAACAAGTTAAAGTGTCACTGGGGGAAAAAAAACGTAACCGTCAAAAATATTTCACCATTATAACCCCAACTCCTCTTGTGTTACAACGCTGATGACTGTAGAACCTACCACGGATTTGCAGTTGAAATTTCTACACCTTGCCTTAACTCTCCTATTCCCAACAGTCGGTGGGCTGTCCAGTATAAGAGGGGATATCGCAAACCTGGATGTAGGGAACGACAATCTGCGTGCGGTAAGTTATCTTGATCGCCATGAAGTATCGCCATTTGGACGTAAATAGCGTGTAACCGAAATACATTTCGATCGAGCTTGCAAAACATCTTTGTGTAAAATAATTGCTTGAGATGCCGGAGTGAGTGAGTAAGTGAGTGACGATATTTGGGCGGCTCTTGACATCAAGGCGCTGAGAACCGACTGAGATACTGGAACTTGCTGAAAGAACAATGTATTCTTTCTCTCAAAGATAATTTTCTCTATTGGAGTAAGTTATAGTTATTGATAAGTTAATTAATCATCCTTTTTTTTCCAATCCGTCCAAAAATGTTTGAAGAAAACATAACAATTTACGCTTTTGGTAAAATAGACTAACTCATGATAAATCAAGTATTACGTGGGTAAAGATGCGAGCTGGGAACCAAGTTTTGTGTTTCCGTAACATCTTTGAATATCATGTAACGTCTTCGAAATATATATGTCGAGACCAATAATGCCAACGTCATATACTTACCAACTTTGTAATCACACTTAGTAGTACATAAACCGCCTAATTTGAATGACACTTCATGTATTATTAACTTTTAAAAATTCTAAGAGGAAGATTTACAATATATTTTTCTGATTGCAGTCTTCAAAAGGCCATAGACAACACGTTTATCACATTTACGTGACTTTTGTAAAAGAAATTTATACGGCAATGTATGATATGATACAATTACAACACTAGGCCCAATCCTCATTAATTTAGACATTTTATCAACTATCCGATTCTACCCAAATGTATCTTTAAAACGGATATATTGAGCTGAATACCAGTTTATTACGGAAGAGATCGGAAGAGAAACTTACAGATCTGTACTTTGTACCTTTCAGCTTGTTTATAGCCTATCACTATTAAATACTTGTGAACTACAAACATTATCATCTTCTTAACGGCGAATTATTTTATTATAAGTCCTGACTGTTATTTTCGTAATACTCTAAACTCGAAACAGTGAGAATTGAGCCAAAATCAGTGAAAAACAGTGAAAATTAGGCAACTGATAATGGGTGCCAGATAACTAATCAATATAGTGGCTGAATTTCGCTTATTTATTTGTGATTCCCCACTGAATGTCAAAAATTCCACTGCTATAAACCTCTTGTTCCCAGTTAATTAGCTTGATTCGCCGGTTAGCAGTGGCTTATCAGCTGGCATTCAGTGAACGTTATTTCGCTGATTGATATCAATTATTATAACTTAAGAGTGTGGATATTTTAAACTATAAAAATAGATTACGTAACAAAACAATTAGATTTTAAACGTAATATATGTTTTGGAATACTTTTCGTTGGTTAATATTACCAAACAACAATAGAAGAGACATTAATGTGAAACGAGTATTTATTGATAGGCTATTCACGGTAAGGTGATCCCTTTTTAAAGCCCTCTCTTTTGGAATAATAGTCAATAAATACATTTTATTTTAGCCTTAGACATTAACTTCCGAGTATGGTGGAATATACACATTGTGTTAATTTTTACATGGAAATAATTACTTAAAAACGTGGTTAAAGGTAAAAAAAAATGGCTGAGAGTAAAAAGTAACTAGGGCACAAAAGTGCTCACATTATCGTGAACAGTAACTTTTCTTTGTCCATGGCTTTTACATAATTACTTCAAATTATATAACTGAATTTCATTTCAGTAATAGTTTTTCAGAGAAACACCGTCTAGCCACTTGAACATCAAACTGTATCTGTTTTGTCTAATGACGCTGGATCTTGAAGACATAAAAGTAAACAAATCAGTAAGATATCAGATATTTTATAGTATATGTAATATACACTATATACAATGGTATGAATTATATATAATAGTATGTATCATATACAAAAGTATATATTATATATAAATATATTACATATTATTAATAATAATATAGGATGTATCTGAACTTCGTACAGAAAATGAATCCACAGCATCTATGGGCCTAAATAACCAGAAAATCATAGTAACAAAATATCCGGAAAAGCAATCTTGTATGGCTAAAGTGATGAAATAGGGGTCAAGGGGACATGAGGCACTACTTTATTTTAGTGTACCGTTGTACAGAATGTACAACACTACTTTTCTTTTCGTATTGAATAACAATGCCTTGGTTTAGGAAATATAATGGAACATTCATTTGTATGTATTATTTCCAACTCCCAGCACTGCTGCGCCTATCTTTCTCACTCCTATTTATTCTTAGTTTATTTTTTAGAGCTTTATAAATTAAAAAGTGGAATGGAGAGGATAGAAATAGGCTTATTTATACAATTTCTTTTCTATTTTTACATCTCTAAAATTGCTCAGACATTTTTACAGGATATAGACGATTACCTACAGCAAACTTTTCGATGATATAATGGTCTTAAATGTGTTAAAGTTCTCTTCCCCGCCACTACATCTGCGCAGTTTTTTGAGAAATACTTAGTGAAGCAATGTAACCATGCCACTGGGATGTGAGTCTGTAACACTTGCGTAAGCATTCTGAGACAAAGTACTTCAAATAATTAATTATTTGAACCTTGATACGTTGGAAAAACAACTACAAACACTGTTTTCGTTTAGGCTTTAAGTTGGTGACTATCGCTTCAGGATTGAAAACCATCAAAAAGGTGCTTATACAGGAATAACTTTGTACGAACTGCACATGTAAAAAATATATTTTTTTTTTTACTATATGAAACGATAGCCTTTAGGGGACTATAAGTATGGGCTTCCCTTTTTTTTCCGAATGACATATCCCTGCTTCAAAGAGAATGTCGCGGTTCACTAAATGCGTAGTAATAAACGTAATCGCCTTGTCAACAAAACATTAGCAGTTAGATTTCATAATCTGCCGGAATAATCTTTGTCTGGAAAGTTCAATTGTTAAGGGGGTCGTCTGACTAGGTATTTTGCATGTGCTAGGCCTAGGAGCGTGGGAAAGTTCAGGGTGACGCACGCGTTTCGAATGCCCTTACGCGCAAGGCACTGAACTGGCGTGCTGTCATTCTCTCGCCAACTCACCGTTATAGAACTTTCAGTGGCGACCCTACCATTTCATGGTGTAATAATAAAGACAAAGGTGTGATACATGGCGCCATTGTAGCTTGAACTAGAATTTGCGTGCCTAAAAAATGATCGCATTGAAGAAGTAATTTTATGGTGACCAAAACTAATTTGTTGGTGGCCACAAAATAATTTTGTTAATATACACCTCACAAAAGATTTTGTGGTACCGACAAAATTATCTTGTCATTTGAGTACTTGCTAGCAAACACTGGCGAATTTTTGTGGCCACCAATATTTTCAGTGCGTTGTCAGGCAATGATAGGCAATAAAATTTTCGTTAGTCACAACAAGGCGTTACAACGCCAGCTGTAATACCGTTTAGTGCGGCTCACTATAGGCTCTTCACGGTAAAATGAGCACTTTTGAAAGCCCTGCTTAAGCTCTACTTGTAAACACGTTGTGTATTCTTTCGCCGTGTGTAAAATTAACATTGTCATGGGCCTCATCACTTTATTCATGAGTCGGTTAAATAAATGAAACTACGAAATTATTAAGAAAGTAAATACTTTACAAATATGCTACTTTTTATTCTTCGATGAATTAAAAAAAACAGAGAGCGAAAAAAAAAACTTTTAAGTTTTCACAAATGGTTACCTGACATTTTTTATTCGACGTTAATATATGGAACTACTTTCCATCCATCATTGCCAACTTTACTGGGCGAATGTCACTCAGTACGCCTGTAAAAATATATCCATGCAGGGGCAGTGACTTTTTCTGTGGTTCATTTCTCAAGTGCTCACTTTATCGTGAACAGCTTTTAAAGTGTTACGCGGCTTGCGAAAATTTGTGGATAGGCATTGTTTAACAACCATTAGAAATCAAAATCAGTATTGCCGAACCTTGAATCGAACCTAGTTCATCCTGAAGACGAGTTCAGTACGTTACCTCTACACGACCACACTCGGTAATGAGGACTTGGAATTGAGCATGTATGTATGTATGTACATATCACAAATCTAACAAGCGGCACACACGCCAAGGCCTCAACACTTCACCTTGCGGGACATTTATTTTATGGGATCATAATTGTGTAGTATTTGCTAACATGGAATAAAGAGATTATGTAGTCCGTGGCCAATTCCTTAGCAGTATCGCTCCTTAATTAGTTCGTAACCTGATGCAAGAAGACAAACACCAACAAATAAAATGTCTTGGCCAGAGAGACGGTAACCACTTCAAATATGCTGTGCAAAAAAAAAAGTTTGCTCACATACTAAATCAACATAAAACTTGCCTCAGAACATTGTACGAATTCGAAAATTTTGGTCCCAATGTAACGCCTTACTGACCTTGAACATAGAGGTTACATAAAAGCCTAAACATATTAAAATTTTCAGGAAAAAGGCAAAACCGAAATAAAAATTAAAAATTTTGAAAGTAAAATTAAACTTTTGAGATTTTCTATAGTTTAATAACAATAGACAAGGTTTTCTAGGGCCAAATTTTTTTTTCTAGATTTTGGGAATATTTTATAGTTTCTTGGTATGATATCGATGGTGACTTGGTAAAACATTAGAAATAATTAGAAAATAACGTCCAAAATTATCTGAAGCTTCAATATGAGATTTTTAACTTAAAGCGTTGATTCGTTCAGATTCCAACAAGTTATTTTAACACAAAGTTTTGTTACACCTGAAGAGTTTTTAAAGCCACACGAGTGGCATGTAACAGCTTCATGGTTCAGCTCATTTAAGAGCTTAACTTCAGGGTATTCTGGCATTAAATGATATCTCAAAAAATTAATTCTCAATAAATATTCTTCTTGGAGCTACTATCGTTTTGATCTCTAAAACTTGTTAATATTATTCAGCTTCGAGATTAGTACAACAATAATGATAAACATTTTACAGTCTGTAACTCGCCTCATTCGTTTTTGGAAAGTAAATTTCCTCTACTGTCATAATTTTTTTTTTAGATCCCTTATTTTTCACATTACAGCGGAAAAGTACGTAACATGCTAAAAGTGTAGAAAATAATTTTAGCGTCTTGAACGTTGTTAAGTCTGGGAAAGCAATAGCGCACACAACTGTACACGGAAATATAAATGTAAAAACACCCGCACTACGGTGAACTCGAACCCGCAACCCACAGCCTGTTCATCCAAGTGCTACAGTCTACTCGCGGTGTCTTTCTTCGCGCTTTCTGAATCAAACTTTTGAAAAATTAACCCACGCATCGCGCGTTTCGTTGTCTCCTAAATATGCCACGTATCGGAGGCTTTTTGTACTTCTGTTAAAGTAAAAATATCTTATTTTTGGTTAAATTTGGATTTCCAGTTGTATTTTATCAATCAATTATGATATTTTATTTATAACTGATATGAATAAAAGTAAAGAGAAAATTGGTGCGTTGGTAATGCCTAGTTAGAAATAGATCTTAAGCGAAATATTATTAGAGCGAGTGCGCAGAAATGCGGTGCGTCGTCCCTTCGGTGTAATTTTCTAGACTCGGTCAATCTTTGTTTCCATGAGGCGGAGGAATACGCCGGAAGTAGAAGTTTTGCAGGGCTTCGGAGGAGTTGGAAGTAACCGCGAATGGACTATGGCAGGGCAGATACTCTGGCAGAGTACTTTCTTGCTACGGCGTGCAGTACGCGTATGTCCGGTTCTTACTAATGCCGGAGTCATATAGCCCCGACAAGCACGACACTACAGCCTCGACAAGAAGACACTTAAAACTAAACAGCCAATGGAATACAAGATAGATCTGACGTAGGCCGGTCAGATTCTGCCTTCCCACCAGCCATTTTGGATTAGAAATTATTTTTGTTTTTGTCGTGTCGTGCGGCACGACACTCAGAGTATACAGCCTTGCAAAATAACATTGTATGACAAGCTTTCCCCACAATGGCGAATACGCAGCTGTTTTTTTTTTTTTTTTTTTTACTCTTAAAAATAATTTTACCTTTTGCATGCATTAGCGATAACACTTCATCACGATTATGTATTCCAAATTTCTCATCTGCCCACCGCCTTTGAAACTAGCATAGTTAACCAGCGCCTTGTAAAGGGTTCGGAAAAATTCTACCCTTCGTGTCGCGTCAGTAAACTGACGGGCTGTAAATTAGAGCAGTCGCATCGAAAAAAAATAAATGTTGTGTTGCGGTTGCGGTTTTCGTCGTGTCGTGCTGTGTTTGTCGGGGCCGTGTGTGACTCCCGCGTCAGAAGCCAGTCTTCGTCACAGCGAAACTAGGGACGCGTCCGGCCCGACGGACATCGGAATGCGACGGCCCGCACAAAGTGCCTCTAACTTCCTCTATTAGGCACGTAGCGGAGTGGCTTTAGTATTCCAGGCAGAGAGCCACGACTAATAAAACACAAGCGCGCAGGAAGGAAAAATGGTATAAAATGCTTTATGATTGTCGATTGTTCCCCGGCGAGCGGACAAAAGGCGTCATCAACTCATCAGGCGAATGAAGCGAGTTGCGCGTCACTTCGAGTGGCGATGTCATCTCCGGTAGACGCTGGCCGGCCTCTTACAGCTACAAGACACGGCAGCTATGATACAAGGCACCGAAGTGAGCACTTTTGAAATCAACCTTAGAAAAAAGTCACTGTATGTATATATATATATATATACAGCTGGGGTAAATTTGCAAATAATTTCATACCGTGTAGTAGTAACTTTTTTCTAAGGTTGATTTCAAAAGTGCTCACTTCGGTGCCTTGTATCATAGCTGCCGTGTCTTGTAGCTATCTATATATATATATATATATATATATATATATATATATATATATATATATATATATATATATATATATATATAGTAATATATATATATATATATATTACTATATATATATATATATTATATATCCTGTGTGTGTGTATATATATATATATACACACACACACACACACACACAGGATGATTCGCAATTAGACCGACAAACTTCGGGAGGTGATTGTTCTGAAAAAGTAAAGGGAAAATATATGTGACTGTGACACTTTATACCTAAACAGAATATTAAGAGAAGTATGAACCCTTAAAAAAAAAAAAAAAAAACGAGATTTTAAATCCATATTTGTGCAAAATGTCGGCTCTTAAGATGAAGGTCTCGATAACGTACAATAATGTTTACTTTGTCATCGATATTTCGCATATATATATAAATATATATATATATATATATAGTGAGAGAGCACATATGGTACAGTGAGTGAGGATATTTGGACGGCTCTCAACATCGAGGTCTTGAGATCCGATGGGGGTGATTGAGATGAATATGGAGCAGCGCCGGAATGAAAGAGAAAAGGGGGGGACAAAAGATCCCCGAGAAAACCCGCCGACCAATGGCAGAGTACGGCACGAGCCCAGCATGCGAAAATCCGGAGTGACCCGGCCGGGGATTGAGCCCGGATCGTCTTGGTGGGAGGCGAGCAGGCTAACCGCTCAGCCACCGTCCCCCCCCCCCCCCCGCGGGTATGGTTAAGTTGGTTCCCCTACATCCATGGTAGCGTTCCTACATTTTCCCAGGAAACAGTCAAATGCGTTGGAAATTTTCCAACACTGTATAGTACTGATACAAAAAGTTCCTGCATTTGAAGTTTGATATGTGGTATTATTTCCATACGATGTATAGGTTAAAAATTTCCAATACAGTTTAGGAAGTATAACAGAAATTTTTTTACAGTGCACCTCCGTATATTTGAACGGGCTCACAGTGTGACATGCATCCAGTAAGTTGGTAACTATTGAGGGAAAGTAGTTCCATGTGCTAACGTCGAATTAAAAGTGCTAGGTAAACTTTTGTGAAGACTTATAATTATTTATTTCGCATTCTGTTGTTTTCTTTTTAATGGTTCAAATTTAAGAATTAGCAGATTTGTAAAATATTTGCCATTCTAATACTTTCACAGTTTCACTTGACTGATGCACGAATATAGTGATAAAGCCCTTAGCTGTGTTAATTTTACATATGGCGGAAGAATACACAACGTGCATACAAGCTGATACTAAGCAGGGCTTTAAAAAATGCTCAGTTTACTGTGAACCGCCTATACGCGATATGCACAGATTTATTCCAAGATTCTCTTTAATACCTCCGTCGTAATGCCATCCACGCATACAAAATTGACTACATACAATTATGAGAATTAAGTTTGCGAATCAATGAATTTAAATTGGAAATTCCCTTCGTGCAAAGCAGTTATTAAAATGGCGTGAAGTCCGTGATGACATACCAATCTAAAATAATACGTGTTCTGAGTTATTTCGAGGCCTACAAGACTCGCAGTTAGGATACATACGTGTGAATCAGACTTGGCGATTTCCTTTCTTGATACATAGTATATATATTTAAAATTCTAACGGACCTGTTTGAAAATAATGTATATTTTTACGTGCTGGATATACAGGAAATGGAAATTATCTTAACGAAGAGTGCTACTGCTCCTGTAATATACTTGACAATGTATTGCTTTCGATTCGGAATTAATTCGCAACTGATACTTTAATTTAGTTGACAATGTGTCTTCAATTCCGAATTAATTCTACCCTCATGTTTTGGGATCGAAGTTTTGTGTAAATCATAATAGCTTTTTCCAGGAACATGGTAGTTGTCTCGCTCTTTTTCATACTTACCACCGGTAGATACACCTCTCTCTCTCTCTCTCTCTCTCTCTCTTTCTCTTTATCTCCCCCACTCTCCCCATCCCCTTCTACACGGCTCTCGCTCGAAAAGGCTGCCGTCAGTCAGAACGTAAAACTGGCCATGTCATCGCCTCGTGTATAAAAAATAAGACGTTTTATATTTGCGAAATTTATACTTTAGTTGGAATTAATTACATTTTGCAATGCATATATTTATGTGAGCGAAAGGATATAATAATATATGTTATTTATTCCAAGTGTACCGGTGCATATTGTAGAACTGCAGTAAACACGCGTGACTTTTGATTGATGTAAAATGGCCCCAAATGGAGACTACTCAAATACTTATATATTGCACTTCGCAAAATCTTGCTTCATATACGCTTTAGATGGTTTGATTTTTAAAGGCATTTCAAGTAAGAAAGACTCGATAGATCAATTAATGGGGATATAATGATTATATTTGAATACTAAAATGCATAAGTTTTATATAATTGCATTTTTCTTAATTCAGCTGCATATAAGTGCAATTCACGTTCTACAAGAAATGTGTGCAAGTAATTCTTTGGAAATTAATTGTTAAATAATTTTTGCAGTACTACAAATAGTTCAAGGTGGACTGTGCAAAATAAGTGTTAAATTTTAACAAACACGTGTTGTGGACTTCAAGTGCTGTATAAACATTGAGCTTCATAAACAATTTTGAATGTTTTCCAAACTGATGTGTTGTAGATATGGAACATTTCAGCTGTAGAGGTAAAAGAAAATCTTTGGCAACGAGTTTCGAAAGAACTTAAACGCAGAGAGAAAGTTTTTACAGTGCACTGTTTAGCATTTTCATATGAGTCAGACGTAGTTAAACGATCCTTGGAACTTGCACTATTCGTGCCTAGAAAATGTTCATGCCACGTCCATGGGATAGCTATACAGAAACGCTGAACAAATTGTGAATATTCGATGCATACAGCAGGTATATTCGTCCACTTTCGTCTTGGCAATTTACTATATTTACAGAGGTTCTTACTTTGGCGTCGTGTGCAAGAATTGGTGCACTATATCGGGCACAGACCACGCAAGCGAACATGTATAACTTGTCCACGGTCAATCGAGCACTTTAGAAATCAACATTTGAAAAATGTCACATGCATAATATTTTGACGGACATGCTTGCTTACTTGCGCCCAGTAATGTTGGTGAGTTTTTTAACACGTGAGATCTTTTAACACGTGAATTTGTGTTCCTCAATAGAAGTTGAATTGAGGTACGATCACGTCATTGGATACTGTCAATTGTACACGTGGCTTCGGAAACATCAGAGTTTCAACACGTACGTAAGAAACAACGCAGCTCAAAGAACGATCCAATACGCAGCACACTAGCGCATAAACCAAAAGTCAGCATCGCGCCTTCAGGACGAGAAACACACTTCATCATCTGATTAATATTCCGTAGCGTTTTGATGTCATACCTGGGCGTCGCACATAAAAAAATAATCTTCCCGGCAGGTTATTGAATTCGAAATGACGTTCCCGAAGACAAGGGAAGATCTCTGTCACGTAACCAGCAAGTTGATTCAAGCTGGCTGTGAAGAACGTTGAAGGGGAAAGAGGCAGACGACCTTCCCACAGGAATATGTTAAGTGAAGTTTTGTCGTAAGCGGACATTGTAATGAATATGTTGTAGCTCTGCACACACGTGTTAACTTGTTACTAGAAATTTATATTTATTTTCAGAGAAACAAACTTATTTTCTCAACGAAGTATATCTTTGCAGCAAGTTACATAAAATGTGCTAACTTAATTCAATGAAGATATTTTAACCCGACAGGAAGGATTTTTGGACGGCTCTTAACGGCGAGGTATTGAGAGCCGATGAGAGTGATTGACGTGAATATGGAGCGGCGCCGGAATGAAGGGGCGGGGGTAACGGGAGATCCCCGAGAAAACCCGCTGACCAGCGGCATCGTCCGGCACGATTACCACTTGCGGAAATCCGGTGACCCGGCCGAGAATTGAGCCCAGTTCGCCTTGGTGGGAGGCGAGCTTGCTAATCGCTCAGCCACCGCGGCCCCTGCCTGAATAAAGAAAAATATTTCTCAGCATCCATCATTATTACCGCACACGAGAAAAACTACAGCTTACAATCTTTACAAAACTTGTATTTTCAAGTTACAATACTATTTTCAAATATTAATTACTTGCATCATTGGAACTTAATACGCGATGAGAACAGCAGTAAAGAGTATAGCATATCTTAGAAAAGAAATAATTGGGAATATGGAAATAGGAAATTAAAAGAGGTCACAATTTGCCAGCGGATGTCTCAGCGAACGTAATTTGAGTAAACGGAAAATGAAAATGCGAAAATACACGCGGTTAAAGAAAGTGGTTGATTGTTACAGCAGACGAAAATATTGTGTCTGAACAGCAACCCAGGAACATATGGAAGTGCACGAGGAAAAAACTTTGTATCAAGTTATTTATGATTTAATGGCCCCTGGCGAAAAGTTGAGCTGTCGAGGAATGCAAACACACGCAAAAACACACCCATATGCAGGATGTTTACCAGTTAGATCGAAAAACTTGGAAAGGAGATTCCCAACGGCATGGTATGTCGAAAGCATATGTAAGACTTATTGTCTTAACACTATCCCTGAGTGTTGTACATCCGCGTGAATGTGTTACAGCGCAATGAGTTTATTTACAATAAATCAAAATCTATTTTAGGTGGTACGATGGTAGTCTGTATTCAGTGTTATTTTACGAGGTTAAGCAGGTATACAGGCTGTTCACGTTGAAGTGAGCAGTTTAGAGGCCCTAGTTATTTTTTTCCTTTCAGCCATTTTTTATCCTTTAACCATCTTTCTTAAATAAATATTGCCATGTAAGTAATAAACACAGTGTGTATATTCCATCGCATTTGGAAGTTAACGTCCAAGGCTAAAATAAAATATGTTTAATGACTATTATTCCAAACGAGAGGGCTTTCAAAAGTGTTCACTTTACCGTGAATAACCTATATCATTATTTACTACTGACAGCGAATCCCGTTATAGTACAAAATAGGGCATACCATCTTGTCTGTGCAGTATAATATGCAGCATAATAGGTGATGGTAACGAACTATCGTGAATGTGTACTCTGATAATGCATGCCAAAGACAACAAAAAGCTCCTTTGTTGCAAAACTCTTGGCTAAGAACGGCTTCAATAGCGTATACTGTTATCTCGAAAACGGCTTAGCCAAGGGCATTGCAAGAGAAGGGCCTTTTTTTGTTGCGAAAATCAAGGAGTGGCATCGCGGGGAATCGAACACGATTCGCCAAGGTGAGAGGCGAGTAGCCTAACCACTAAACTACCGCGGCCGCAATTCTTGTTGGTAACTGGACGAATAGTTCCCGATTTTTTAATAAATAAGCCCGAATGCTCAGATTGCTCCTTCGCAAAAATTGTCAAAACAAAACAATTATTTTTAGGAATTATTTTAGTTTCTTACTTGTTAATATCGATATACCAAGTTAGGTTAAAAAAATACAACAGTTTGTCATAAAACAAGTCTTTCTCGAAATTTGTAGTGCTCCTTTTCTGAGAAGAAAACTTCTCTCTATTTAACAGCAAAACAATGCGTTTCTTCGTAGCACTTTCTGCACAAATTACAGTGGCAACCATTTAAATAGTTTCTGACATAAATACTTAGCTAAGTGTTTTAGTCCATTGCTCTGACTATGCTTTATAAATGTAACAAATTTTGTACAATTCTGTGTGTTTCAAAGTCATAGTAGATGATCACGAAAGCCTCATTCCATTGAAAGCAGAGTTTAAAAACATTCACGCACAGTTTACTACTCTTAGCTTGACTCTACGACTTCCTAGCCTCTTAAAACGGCGTACAAAAAGTTACGCCATTGAGGTCGGCAGGTATTAATTGAAGGCCAGAAATAATTATACCTTCAGCTGCACTGTACGGGAGTGCCATATTTCAGAAAAATAATATATCGTGCAGACGATAATATTCTGGCTATAAACAAAAATTTGTATCTCTTCCCAGTGACCGAATAAACAGGTACACGTCAAGTATTTTTACGTTGCTAGATTCCTTGTCTCCGCCATCGATAGCTGTAATTATAAACTGGTTCGGGCATTAGGAGTGTGCCTGTAATCGTGATGGTGAATAGGGTCTCATGCAAGATACGCTCGTCTGGCATCTGGTGGGTAATTAACACGGGCCTTCTGAAGTCCGTGGAACTCAACAGGCCGTATTAACGTTGAGTTATTGTCCACTATTTCATAAGCGCAGTTGGTATTGATATTACCGTCCCGTCTCGCCACGTAGTTGCTAGTGAATTTATTGCTCACCTGTTCGCATGGAATGAGATAGTGCTTTGGCGTCCTTTAAGGGAGCGGCCTGCCGCAAGTTTTGATATACACAAGGAAAACTTCAAAGTATAATATGTATGCAATGGATGGTTCACTATTGAGTACTTACGAGATTAAGGAATTTCTGAATTCTCAAAAATTGCATGCTTGCGCGTACTTGTCGCCGGAAGTGACATCACCATGTGTATACTAGCGCTGTTCAAATGCTCAGTATAGTACACACAGGAAGTATACTTGGTAAGTATTTAAAATTGTATACTTGCTGGGCAGACTTCGTACTTACGACAGTCGCCATTTTTATTTAAGGCGGATACCGAGTGATTATTAATGTTATTCTGTTGTAAGTAAACAGTTTTAGATTACCTAGTTCTGTGAATAGGTTGTGTAATTAATTGTCAGGTTAGTAAAAGTACATAGAAATATGGATAAAATTTTGAGTATTTTATAGACGTCTGTAGAATATTTCCGACGTGTTCGCATACAAATAATATTAAAATTGCATTCCGCATTTCCAATTTATTACAAACCTCGAGGTTATTTGTTTACTTCTTCAAAAACCATAGAAGATGTCGTAATTTATTCAAAACACCATGCATCAAATGTTCTGTTTTTACATAGTGTCCGGTATTTCCGCCAGAATGCGCGACCAGTCTGACATGACGCGGCGATTACATGCCCGAATAGTTTCAACAAGTACACGACTAGTACACATCACTGCGAGTACGCAAATGTATATACTTATCAGGTATACAATGGGAAATCCAGAAACTTCCTAAGTTTTGAAAAAATTCTTTCTGCCTGTATCTACGTACACGTGTGTTGCCGTGCATTTCGACGCTGATCTACAGCAATGCCGGAAAAAGCATCTGACGTGATAACGATTTTCGTAGCGTAATAGTAGGCCTTTGTGTGGACTATCTAATATTTTCGTAGCGTAATAGTAGGCCTTTGTGTGGACTATCTAATATTTTCGTAGCGTAATAGTAGGCCTTTGTGTGGACTATCTAATATTTTCGTAGCGTAATAGTAGGCCTTTGTGTAGCCTATCTAATATTTTCGTAGCGTAATAGTAGGCCTTTGTGTAGACTATCTAATATTTTCGTAGCGTAATAGTAGGCCTTTGTGTAGACTATCTAATATTTTCGTAGTGTAATAGTAGGCCTTTGTGTAGACTATCTAATATTTTCGTAGCGTAATAGTAGGCCTTTGTGTGGACTATCTAATATTTTCGTAGCGTAATAGTAGGCCTTTGTGTGGACTATCTAATATTTTCGTAGCGTAATAGTAGGCCTTTGTGTGGACTATCTAATATTTTCGTAGCGTAATAGTAGGCCTTTGTGTAGACTATCTAATATTTTCGTAGCGTAATAGTAGGCCTTTGTGTGGACTATCTAATATTTTCAGTGTCGCGTAAACTACACACATATGTATAGGGCTTACACGTATCGCGTGTATAAACGACTATATAGTCTTTTAATAATAATTACTCCTTATAACGTGTCTGGTTGTTTCCTATACATACAGTGTATTACAAGAATGTTATAATTGTGTTCATATATAAGAAACTTATTTTTGGATAAGTTTAACTTTTATTTAAATTTTATCTATACATTGTATATAATTTCATTCGTAACTGTGTAAATAAAAACAAAGATAATATTAAATTGAGTACGCAGGTATGCGGTGCATTGTCCCCTTGGTGTAATTTTCTAGAGTCGGTTGAGCTTTGTTTGCAGGAGACAGAGGAATATCCTGGAAACAGAACTTTAGCAGGTGCACATTTCCCCACCACAAAAGTATTATACGAAATGATTTGTGTCTTTCATTGTTTCACGCCCCAATGCAGATTCAGTGCTTAGCACATAGAGATGATATTAACGTTAAGATGCGTGCCTCACTCATCGTTAAGATAACTTTTTTTTTTTTTTCTCTTCCTAAGCGGCACAGTTAAATCGTGGAAAGTCAACTGTTATGTTTTTTGGTACACGTGTCGGGAAGGGACTTTTTTGTTCCCCAGTATCAGATGGTTACAAAATAAGTTTTTAAATAACAGTGATTTAAAAAAAACATTCGTTGGTCGCCTGGAGCGTCAGTTGCATGTGTTGGTGCCGCGCATGCGTGAAACGCGAGTAGGGGCCCGGGGTACTCGCGGCAATTCTGAGGGGAGAGAATTTCCGGGCTCTGTCTCTCGCGACGACGTTATGACGCGGTAGTGTAGCGGCCAGACCACTCGCCTCCCGCGCAAGCTTTGCTGGGTTCCGTGTGGGAATCGTGCCGCTGGTTGGCGGGTTTTCTCGGGGGATCTCGCGTCCCTCCCCCTCCCCCCCCCCGACCGTGCATTCCGGCGCTGCTGTATACTAACCTCTCTTCACCCTCGTCGACTCTCAAGGCCTGGATGTTAAAGAGACACGCAAACCTCTCCACTCCACGGTCTGATTTTGGTACCAAACAAAAGATTTCATCTAGATCTGTTGATTTACGCTATATATACCAAGTATCAATTTCGTTATTTTCATTTCATTCCATTCCTCTTGCCACAAAGAAAATATTACGCGTTAACGCAGACGTAATTGTTCACGTAAACCCCATGGCCGCGTCCCCCAACAGAGAGAACCCGGGTTTTTTTAATATTTATTTTTTAACATAACTACCAGTACCCATAAACCGATGCTATTTCGTGAAAGAAATTTTCTGTTTCCTAAAAACTACACGCGTAGCTCTGTCACTACGACGCAGCTAAATCATGGGCTCACGTGTTCCATTCGCGGATGTGTCACAGCTGTGGTGTTTCGTTTTTAGATGTAAGTTTCGTTAAGTACAATTGATATGTTGTCTGTCAACTGTACTTCAGTGTAAATCCAGGGGGGGTGGTGGTTAAGGGAAATAAAGGCTGTTCACGATAAAGTGAGCACTTTAAAAATGAACCTTAGGAAAAAGTCACTGCCCCTGCATACATAAATTTTAATGGGCGCACTGAGTTACATTCGCCCAGTAAAGTTGGTAACGATTGATGGAAAGTACTTAGCCTATACATATCTTAGCGTTGAATAAAAAGTGTTAGGTAACTATTTGTGAAAACTTGAAATTGTTTCTTTCGCTTTCTGATTTATTAATGCACAGAAGTGTAAAAATTAGGATATCTGTACAGTACTTCCTTTCCTAATAATTCTACAGTTTCACTTGACCGACCCACGAATAAAGTGACGAGGACCATGGCAATCTTAATGTTACATAAGTCGGAAGAATACACAACATGCATACAAGTAGATCTTAAGCAGGGCTTTCAAAAGTGATCATTTAATCGCGAATAGCCTATGATGATTAATACTCTTAAGCAGCATAAAATACACATACACTACAGTCCACTCATCGTTACTTCCAACGTTTTGGAAGCCACGCTGAATTTCTACTTGCAGGCTATTTCTCCGTCTCCTGCAAACAAATCTTAACTAAGTCTAGAAAGTTACACCAAAGGGACAACACATCACATTTGTGAGCACTCACTTTAATAATATTTTCCACGAGAAATATTTCTTAAACTGGGCATTAGCAATACAAATATTTTCTGTATTTTATTCATTTTAAATAAAAATAAATTATAATTCATAAATGAAATATAGGTTAATGTTTAATTTGACAAACAAATAAGTAACTTATGTGTAAACGGAAGTTTGTGATAGATTATATATTTAGGAAACAACCAAACATGTCATGCGTGACGTGGTTTTCTAAAGTTTGGTTCAAAGAATTTGAAGTTATAGCCAATAGACTACGATGAAAATAACGACGTAGTGGGTTTTATTCAGACAAACACACGTAGGCAAAACAAAGTTTTGTAGTTTATTGTAAACCAAAAATAAATGAATATCCGTTATGCCACAAACACAACTGTGAGTTTAGAGGGACGCGCTGTGGCAAGATATTTGGACTTCAAGCAGTACATTACCTCCTGTCTTGGTGTCTTGGGGGCAACGACGTTACCAGTGGGAGGGTGGCAGGCGACCCCCTTCCACGTCTCAAGACTGATTCATCCAAGAACAAGGAAGCATCGGAGAGGGCTGACGCCGGATAAAAATAGCACCCACATCCCCTCTTCTTTCTGCGGCTCTCAGTGTACCAGTGTGTCAAGCTATCGATTTGTCGGGTCGATATATTTGGAGGTGTATACTGTGCGTGGATGCCTGTCCCTCGAGGGGGTACTTCCCCGAAACCCCCCCCCCCCCCTTCCCTTTTTCCTTCTGTGCTGAGAGCCCACACTTACTCTTCCAGGACATTTGGCGTCCCCCATCCCTAACACACACACACACACACACACACACACGTCCACACCCTGTTCAATAACATCCTCAACCCCGGTGTGAGCAGTCGTCACAGTACCTTCCAAGTTGTGTTGGGGGGGGGGGGGACTGAAAAGTACCCATTCGGAATGATTACCATTCCGGAAATTTTGCATCCATACTTCCGCAGAAAAGTCTGGAATGGTAACCATTCACATTTTATTAGCAAAACATTACGCTACTGAATCCTGAAAAGTATCAATCGTAGGAACGGTTACCATTCCGGATTTTTGTACAGATATTCACATCCCAAATATCCTCAAGAGTGCCCACAGTCGGAATGTTTACAATTCCGATATATGTGTTTCTTAGTTGTCAGCGAAGCTTGGCGTTTCCCCACAAATGATTTTCAAGCGTAGCCCCCTCGCATTTAAAAATACTGTAGAAGCGTAGACAAACATTATGCACCGAGCCAGAGTCCCAGCGCCAGCAGTGGAGTAAATACCCAAATCAGTGATTCAAGACGCGCCGGCATTTTTTTTGTTTTAGGTGGTGACGTAAAGCGTCACGCATCAGTGATACTTGGAGTTTACCCATAAATGACTGTCGTGTGTGTAGCCTATTTGCATTAAAACATAATGTGTGTGTTTCTTGCACACATACCGGAATTGTAAACATTCAAACTGTGGGTACTTTTTAGGGTATTTGGGATGTGAATATCTGTACAAAAATCCGGAATGGTAGCCATTCCTACAATGGATACTTTTCAGGATTCAGTGACGCAGGACTTTGCTAGTAAAATAGGAATGCTTACCTTTCAGGATTTTTCTGCGCAAGTATGGATGCAAAATTTCTGGAATGGTAACCATTCTGAATGGATGCTTTTCAGTTGCTCCGTTGAGTGACGGTTGGGAGTCGAGCACCAGCGGCTCGAACAAGGAAAATGAGCCCTTCCCGAAGAAATTCAAAGTCGAATTCTACGGCCTTACACCGTGGTAAATCACTGGACTCGCATTCGGGAGGACCCGGGTTCAATTCCTGGTCCAGCCATCCAAATTTCGGTTTCCTATGGTTTCCCGATATCACTCCAGACGAATGCTGGGATGGCCATTTCCTTCCCATTCCTTCTCCAATCGCTCTTCCCTGAGCAACTTGATCCATCTCTAATGACCTCGTTGTCGACGAGAAGTTAAGCCAAATTAGAGTCTGTTCACGATAAAGTGAGCGCTTTTGATATCAGCATTAGAAAAAAGTCACTGCCCCTACCTGCATATATTTTAATGAGCGCAATGAGTGACATGCGCTCGGCAAAGTTGGTAGGGATGGATGGGAAAGTAGTTCCATATAACGTCGAACAAAAAGTGTCAGGTAACTATTTGTGAATTTGAATTATTTCTTACGCTTTGTTTTTTCAACAGCTTAGTGTGTAATAATTAGTAGATTTATAAAATGTTTGCTTTTCTAATAATTTTACAGTTTCTCTTGATCTACGCATGAACAAAGTGATGAGGCCCTTGGCAACGTTAATTTTTCATAGGGTGGAAGAATACACAAAGTGCATACAAGTAGATCATAAGCAGGGCTTTCAAAAGTGCTCATTTTACCGCGAACAGCCTATAACTACCTACCATCTACGGTCTTACGACTTCGGAATTTAAAAAAAGTTGTCTCATGTAAACAGGATATTTACTATATGCGCATAACCTATATATATGTATATATAAGTCAAATCTGGTATTTATTTATGTGTGTATGGTTATTATACAATTCTACACCGTTCGATGGATTTGGTAACTAAACCATTTATTACCCAAGTTAAATCACTGTATAGATCAAAATGTGCTCCTCCTCTCTCCCCCGCAATACGCAATTTAACCGAAAACTCCTAAAACGGTGTCGTGTAACCCAATTCTACACCATCCGATGTATTTGGTCCAAATGTGGCTGGGATGCCCTTCAGTTTCTAACCTGAAATACTGTGTTTGCCAAACCAGGCTCCACAGGTTCGTGAATCTCTGGACCCCTAATTGATCCGAAACCGCTAAAACGTGGTTGTGTATCTCTTATTGCTCAATTATACCCGGGCAACGCCGGGTAGTTCTGAAGGAATATTGTAAACGACCATGTAGTTTTTTCTTTAGATAATGGAGAAACGTATGCTTGATTACATATGTCCATTTTGATGGTGGTAGCACGGTATTCTTTGTCTATGTATTTTGCATGTGTATTTTCATAAACATTGGCATGGAACTACTTACAAAGAAGTATTTCGTCTCCGTGATTATGATAATTGTTCTCTCGAATGAATTTGCGTTATGAAACAACTGCGAATAAACGGCGCATTCAATAATGTATCCCAGAAAGCGTAGGACGGATCTTAAAATTAAAATAAAACACATGCTTGCGACTTTATGCGCTCCCCCTTCCAACATAACAGGATGAAAATTTGTAGTATAATAAGTGTTCTAAAGTTGGCAGCACCGTAGAACCTACTTTGGCCAAAAAATGAACAAGATAAGGATCACTCAGCATACCGGTAGACTTGCGACACATTCCTTGTATGTTTCTTGTTCGGAGCTGCCAACCTCCCGTGACGCAATCGGTCGATGCGCCACCGATCTGGGGTGCGGGAGCTCTGGGTTCGAATCCCGGGTAAGGCATGGGTATTAATTTAAGTTAGGTTATAATTTAGTCTGTAAGCCGTCCCCTGCTAAGCTTTTAAGCATAAAACCGGGGGACGTTAAAAAGCCCTTTGCAATACACTACAATTGTTCGGAGCTATACATCACGTCGCAGTTGGTACCTACTCTGTCGATTGTGCCGTTACGTATAGGGTTCACAGAAGTTCGGTTTTACCAGGAACAATTGTTCCATGCACTGTTCTTGTTTGTTACACTATGCTTAATTTTTGTTTCTTTTTTATGTGTACTGCATACCGAAATATAGAAGTAAACTTTGCTATTATTATCGCCGACAAACAAACGATCAAAGACGCGTTCATGAATGTTTGTATACTTTTTTTGGCTGTGTTCAGACCGCGTATTAGTTTTTAAGTTTGGTTCATTCAGCGTGCGTCTGTTACGCACGCACGTGACTTTGATTAGTTTGGAATGTGTCAAAAACATTGTTTCCTACACGCATTCTGCTTTGCCTTAGTGGTTGAAACGTGAACGACAGTGCAAGATGAGTTGAACGTCAAGAGACTGTACAGGACATGCAAAATGTTATAAATTTAGCTACATTTCCACGCTAGAAGGCGAAATGTTAATCAATATAACAATTACCGAAGGCTGTTGGCAATAAAATAAGCAGTTTTGAAATTAACTTTAAAAAAATCACTGTTTATGCTACACTGCAGAAACGCTTTCTTTTCTGCAACACATAATTTGTTGCTACAAAGAAAAATTTGTTTAAAATCAACCACTGCAAAGTAGGCTTGCCAAAAACATAATATTTAATTTATCCATTTATTAATTACTATGATAACCTTGCATTGCCCTTGCAAATAGTTTAACAGACTTTGTAGTAATATCAGTGGCGTGTGGCAAATTGTTGAAAGGTGAGCTGGTGCTGGCTCACAGGTGTACATTCTCGGTGCACGCAGCAGGAGCCAGTAACCACCGTGCAGCCGAGGGGAAACTAAAGGTATTTCGACCACTCACAAGCGAGCAGCGAGGGACCCATTACATGCATCCTGTGGCGTCAACTGTCGAGCTACGTTATACTGGTGGAAATGTAAACTAGCAAGCAACAGGATACAGCACAAAGCTAACGCCAGATTACCTTGCAACAGTCTACTACACGCCGCTGAGTAATATTCGTTACAGTGTAAAGAAAAATTGTGCTCTGGAAAATAAAATTGTGATTAGTACATAAGAGAAAAGTAACAAATTTTTTAAAAAATTATATTCAGAAAAAAAAATCACTATGGCGACTAGAAAAGCGGCGTGACTGCGTCCTGTTTTAATATATTCGCTGGGATATTTCGATGTTACTGCAATGGCGTTAGTATTACGCTAAAGGTTCACTCTGTTAAACTGAATTATGGCCCACTTTCCATTTCAGTGAAGTGAAATAATATTACGAAACAACTAACAGCACATCATATCCTAACCGAGAGCACGGTAACACCAGGGTCTTGACATGTTTATTATAAATTCGCTCGGCAGCCATTTTTGATTACGTTTGTGAAAAATATTGCAAAGAATATCGTTATCTACCGTGGCTTTTTTTTTTTTTTTTTTTTTTTCGACGAATGTAGGGAATACAGTAAATTTGAGACATGAGACTCTTAATATTTTGTAACTTCTGTTTATTAACATGACAACAGAGAATGCCACCAGCATATGGCGGAATAATGAACTATTACGCTACACTACGGCTGCGTAAGGCCTTATTCGCAATGTTCAGTCGCCAGTCCAGCAGTCGGAGATGGTCTATCTTTATCTTCGACTGTTCGACTGCTGACTGCCGAAAAATTCCAACCAATCAGATGTAGCGCTCGCGATCACATGATGTAAAGAAAAATATTTATTGCAATACTGTTTATTATTTGTATTTTGATTGTGTGCATGTTGACTTCAGTACATATTGCGCGTAATTATGGAAGGTGGTAATTAAGTGACGGAAATCATAATTACCTGTACAAACAGATCGTTTCGCGTTGAGCAGATTGTCGGTAAACATGCCTAAAATTAGTGATGGAATAATCGCATAATTTCATAAAACTAATAAATCGATTAGAATTAATTTTATCGAGCAAATAATCGGTAAAAGTTATCTACTGTCTCTTACTATTTCATATATAAAAACTTACCGCAAATACTGTATATTTTTATGAATTTGTTTAAAACTGTTATCCCCGAAAATTTTTCTGTTTATTTGTAATAATTTCTGCTATTTTAAAAATGTGTTGTTTCAAAATTTTTCCTAGATCGCTAAGAATTTGTGTTGTAAATATTTATTCTTGCTGAGTTTATACTGTTTGTTTTGTTCCTTGTTTCTGTTTGCTTTCTCTAAATACAGAGAAAAACGCTGACCCCTAAGAGAGAGAAAAGGAATAAAATGTGTTTTCGTGTTCTCCTAAATATTTCATTAACCCGATAATATACCGCTGTGCTCTTAGCTTTATAAAGGTTGCCTTCATAACTAATTTTAGGATTTTTTGAAGTCCAAAGACTTATATGGTAAAAATGTGCAAATAATAGTATAAGACGACTTGATTTTTCCCTGTATATGTATTTTATATCAAAATTTCATTGTATCAGAGGCTTTTTTTTTTTTTTACATTTTTGCGTAATTAGTTTTAATAAACGACTTCGCTGAACACATTGGCTGTCCCGATCACATTGGGGCCACAGAACATAAGGTGCTCCCAAACGAGGAAGTGTACAAGGTTTCGGGATTGATATAGGTACCTTTGTAAAATTGTTCACTGAAATAAATTATATCTTAAAAATATCACAATTTTCGACAGCTATATATATATATTCAATGTTTAGATTTAAAAATTGTTTAAATAGCACCAATTTTCACATTAAAATCGAAATTTTCCCGTGGGAGGACCCCTTGAACACCCGCTTTTGGTTATGGCCCTTGCGCCAACACGATTATCTTGTGACCCCCTCCCTTCCCCATAAACAAAAGTCTAGATCAGCCCCTGAGCATGACTGAAATTAAGTAATTCTGCGTCCCGCGTGTTACAGCGATCTTGAATGTCACTTGTTTCGCCGCGGAGAAGTAAAGCCTTGAGTAAGCACTGTATCAAATCAGCGAACATTTGAGACCGAATTTGTGTTGTGCCGAGGGCCCGCGGTATAAGTGGTCGAAATTTCGTATGCAGTGAGGAATTATTCTGAAGTGCCGCTATGAAATAGGGCGCCGAAACACACAATGGAGTGGTTTAAAATAGTCACAAATGAATCTGGAAAGTTTGTTGTAGACAAAGAAGTGAGCCTTGACAGTGTCTGTGACAAATCTGAGGTATCACTGCTGGCAGGAAAATTCGGTATCAAATAACTCAAAACTGGAATCTAAGGACACCGCCATAGAATAACATGACAATCGCAGTACACAGTCAAATTTCTCGCAGGATTCCACAACCTCGTAACGTTGCTATTTGTGATGTTGTTTGGCGCTATGGTCCTCTTATGAGCGTAGTTTTGTGGTTTTCTTCATCAAGGCTATGAATTTTCCAGCATCTCCACTTGTTACAGGTCCCCACCCGTGTACCTAATTCGTTAGTCTGGACTAACAGCCGCCTTCCCACATTCGTAACATTCGAGTGTGGGACCCCTTAGAAACCTCCAGGCCCAAAAGAAACGATAGATTATTGTCATCAAAATTGTAAATCCATTTCATCAATTTCATTAAGTAGTAAAGTTCCCCTGGCAGTGATCTCCCATTAAATGTTAATCAAATTGTAATAATTTCAGTTTCAATATAGTAGATAGGAAAATTAATTATTAAATATCAAAATTACACTTCCTATTAAATTAAAACCTCCTCCCCCCTTAAAGTAACAATATAATTTTAATTATTTTTTGGTTTTTCTTTGTTTAACAGAGTTCGTACCTTTTAATTGGGATAAATGTGGGTGGGGGGAATAAAAATATGTCCAAAGGTCTTCCTTTCGGCTACTACCTAATAGAAGAATTGAATTATGTTAGACAGGAAGATCGTTAGTTTTATTTACATTTATTCGAATATACATAACTAAGATCAGTAATGGCCACTAGCTGGGTATTGATGCAATTTAATTCTGTTCTTTTCTGTACCTAATTCGTTCGCAGCCACGTAGAAACTGTGTGACTGAATTCTGTGACTTTCCGAACAGTCGAGTTACCCACTTTTTTTAGGTAGATGCCAAACAACTCTTAATACCAAACCCATAAATGTAGTTAGAGTTGAACGACTCATATATAGAGATGTGATCAGAGACAGAAAGTTACTCAGATAAGGAGGACCGGGGAAAGAATCGGCCATGTCTTGCAGTAATGTACCATCTCAGTATTCGCCTGGAGTGATTTCGGGAAAACATGGCAAACTGAAATCAGAATGGCCGCACCGGGAATTGAATATGTGTCCTCCCGAATGCCAGTCCCGATGGTTTACCAGTACTACACCTTGCTCGGTATCAAACCCATCAAGAATTGGCGCTTCATCAACGATCATTGCAATTCAGGATGAAGATACCCGTCCACCCTAACTTTCAAAGTTAAACCGCTTCCAGCTAGAAGCTAGCATATGATTCCGACGCCAAAGAAGGCTTGCCAGAGTGTCAACCCAAATCACACGTCATAAGGACTTATTGTAATGAAAATCCACGGTGTATTTGCACTGTAAACGGATTGCAGTTCCCGTTCCCTCTAGTAAAATTGCCTGCCCCCAAGTCACAAGATATGCGGTTTCAGGAATCTGAATTGTTTTGACTTTGTGATTTTTAGTATGTGTTGTTTGATAATGCCAACACTGATCAAGGGAGAGGTGCCGAGGACAAAGTAACAAGCTGCTTAAGCTAATGAGGAGGGTTGATGAACCACTAGAGCTGATAACCCTCCAAGGTCGGATAGTCCATTTCGATATACGCGTCATAGGCGGACGGGGGAATATGTCTTACCGCGAAATGATCGCCCGAGTCACGCAGAGGAACTGTCGTAATCGCCGCCCATTTCTTTAAGGTCACCTCCGGGACTTGTCTGATGCAGTAGTTGCGTTCGTGCCGGGCATTAAGGCGGCGGGCAGCGCATCGCAGACGAACTTTTCTCCTCCGGCTTAATATCGTACTCCCCTCGCAGCAATTACGCCATTGTCCGTCTTCCCTGCCAGCTCCCTCCGACGGCTCCCCTCTGGTCCCGGGAGATCTCTGACGGGGCCCTGGTCAGCGAGGAAGCAAGCGGCTTGAGCGCGAGGGGGTGAGCTCAGATTTCTATACCGCGAGGCAGAAGTAACGCAATAAAAACTCTGCAGTCGGCATGACGGGACATCAAAGGGAGAGGACGTTCGCTCGAGTGCGAGCAGAAAGGGAGACGCGTGCGTCGGCGATTTGCCTGAATATTTCATAGGGCTGGACACGAGGGAGGAGTTCCGGCAAGACGAAACGTACCTTATGTCTACTTTACTTTATTTTATTCAGCAGCCCTCCGCGCTTTCCAACCAGAATTTGCGGGTTCCTCCGCAGGGGCACCGGGAGAAGATTGAATTTTGTGACGTTCTCTGGGAAGGGAGGAATATGATCAAACGGGTCTGTCGCTATGTATATGACACTCTCGGCGGTGTTAACGTCTAGATTGGTGATGTTTTTATTAGAGCACCCATCGTTTTGCCTAAAACTCAGGCGAAACGCCTGTTATGAAAAATGCCAGTAGCTGTCAGGAAACGTAAGGAAGGCGCTTAATTTTTAGGCGAAATGCCTGCTAGGCAAAAGGTCTCTAGGCAAAACGCCTTAAGCAAAAAGTCTTTAAAGAAGACGAATTAAGGCTGAACGCAGCACCCACTTTTATAGGCACGTTTATGGTAAAAATATTTGGCCATAATTTATGTCTTTCCGAGAGACCAGTCGTGCTCTGTAAGAACCATTTTTAATAAACTTCCTGAACTGTAAAAGGAGTTTTTGTTAACCTACAAATTACATGGAAATAGTACCACATATCCGGCTAGAAATGTAGGAATGTTTAGCTTCGCTACGGGAAGTTCACTACGCATTCAAAACTTTCCTGAGAAAATGTAGGAATGCTGCCAATGGATGTGTAAGGGAAAAAAAAGACTTTCGTCTGATGCTCAAAAAGGGTGGCAATTTGCCACTTCTACCCTAGAAGTTGCAGAGTAATATTTATAATAGCCAATTATGGGCACCTTTCTATAAGTTTCATAGTGTAGTCGAGTAATCTCAATCACAAACAAGTAGCATCCAAATCTTCCTTACACGTAGCATCCAAATCTGTAAGTAAAGAAGATAAAATATTTTAATTATTAGATCATCAAAAACTAACATTCAAATGTTATTAAAAAAATATAACTATAGTCTATTCGCAGTTTCTTTACACTTTTTTAATCAAACCTTTGAAAAATCACCCCTCTGTATGACGTGTTTGCTTGTTTACTAAATGTGCCGTGTATCGCAACCATTTTATACTAGGGTTAAAATAAAAGTACCATCACTTTTATTAAATTTAACTTTATTAATATTTCAAGCATAAATTGTGTATTTTATTTATAATTTATACAAATAGAAATAGTGATAAGATAGGTGTGTTAGTTATTCCTCGGAAGAAATATTTCTAATGCAGAATATTACTAAACCGAGTGCGCATGATTGTGGAGCATTGTACGTTTGGTCAAATTTTCTTAACTTGGTTAAGGTTTATTTGTATGAAGGGGAGGAATATCCTGAAATTATAACGTTAGCTGGGCTTCGGAAATGTTTTAAATAACTGTGAATAGACTATAACAGTTTAATAGTCGTTTTAATGTCGTTCTATCCCTTCCCTCTAGGATTTATTTTTGTTTCACCATAGCTTTTTTTTTTTTAGGTCGAATACTTGAAAAATCATGGTATCAGGGCACAGGGAATATCACACCAGATATTTATAAGTCCACAGAATTCAAGCCCTTCAGATGCATTTCGCAAACGCATAACAACCTCATTTACTTCAAGGTTAGTTCCATTATGGATCTTAGCAATAAAAGACATAAAATGTTACAACTTATATTTATATATATTACATTAAATATGCAGTCACTCTCGTTTGAAATGCGTACTTAGAAATCAGGCATATGAAATTATGAATTCCTCGAGATTGTGGTGCAACTGTCAATTATAACTGATTTCGGGGAACACATCTTAGAATGCAGCAAGTGCACTTGTAATAAAATAAAAGATAATTTCATGTAATATAACACTTTGGTTGCTGTAAACTTAAGAAAATTAGCATCGAGGTAAATAGTTTGATTGCGGATTGCAAAAAGTCCCTGAAACGTTGGCACAGTCTCTTAAGGTGGTGACGTTTACGTGTATGTCTATTATCTATTCCCTTCAGCATCAGAAGAATAAGAAATCTCTAAAGTCAACCTTATAATTTATTTTTAAATCACCCACTCCAAAAATAAATTATATTGACATATTTATAAATTATGGCATTATTTTTTTTAATTTTACGTTTTAGGTTTAACCGTTAACTCAATTCTGTGACGAAGTAGAATTCTAATATCTTCATTTATATTTGGTTTCAATTAAAGACATTCCACAAAATAGAGCTTTACGGATCTGGTGTAATTCAGATCGAGGTAGGTGGTAAACGGTTGAATATTTTATATAAAGCATATAGAATGAGTAGTAGGACGATGGGGAGTTCAGCGCAGGGGCTGGGGGCCAAAAGGCACTTTTCGATCCATCGCAAGGATTTTTAGGGATCGTTTTCGAGGGCAGAGCAGTGACAGCCACATTTGACAAAGGAAATGTCCTTAAATAAGTACACAATATTTTATCAATGTATATCAGCTCATGCACAAATTTGCTTACTGTTTAAAAATATGTGGCGGGAGTAACCATGACTCTCATAAGGTGCGAGGGGAATGCTTGTAGCTTCCCTTCAGTATCCGGTAGAGGCTAATGGCCTGAGGGTTAGTGTAGTCTCCTCTCTGGTTGAAGGAACTAAAAGGGAGGAAGGGTATTTTTTTCTAAACTACCTTATTCTAAGTGTTATGTGAAGTTACGGCCCGAAGGTAGGGCGGGATTTTATTGCGTCTCAGGGCTAACCCCTTACGCCTACTAGGAAGTAAAATCATGCAAAGAGACATACATCGCAGCAAAGAAGGATTGGGCAGCCAGGGCCTGCACTTTGGGGCCATGGCTACCTCCCTAAGTGTACTTAGAGTTGGTCTTAACTATGAAGAGCAGGGGAAAAACCATCAAGAGAGACGTAAAAACCCTTGCGACAGAGAAGTCAAAATTTCAAAAGTTGTTCGTACATTAAATTAAATTAAATTAATTAGAATGCTATAGGAGACAGAGTGTTTGGAAAACACGCTCTAGAGTTGGAAAGACTAGTAGAGAGGGGTCGGGAGCTTTGTTTAATCTTAACTTGATGCCGGCAGTAACCAGAGAGGTTTTTAGGCGCCTCTCTAGTGGGAGAAGTGACGCTATTGGGCCTCTGGAAGGAAGGGCCGTGTACTCCCGGAAGGTTTTAGCCTGGTGGAGGAACCAGCCTGTCATGGGTGTAAGGTAGATCATGGAAGCTTGGGGCACCATGCGACAAGATGCCCGGTGGTTTAGTCGTGACTGTGAGATGACTAATCCTCCTCGATTTGGCTAGTGGCAGGATTAGCACAACGAAAACCGGCCTTTGAGTGGACGTAAGGTGCTCCGACTTCGTGCGGGGTACCTGGTGGGAATGTCCGATACTAAGGGATAGGATCTCCCCACGCTGAGGATAAACTGTGCACCACTCTTTAGAGAGAGCATATACACAACGAAGTGTCGGCTCTACTGTCAATTCCTAATATCGGAGCCTATACACAACATAGATATGCACAAGACTACAGCCTCTACTGGCCCATGGAGACCCACACCTCCTCGTTGTAATGCTGGGTAACTCCCTTAATTGGGAGTTAGCAAATGTGGGTAACCCGAGCTTTCCCTTTTCCATGCCTTGGTCACTCGGGCAGGAAGGGGTATCTGCCATTAGGAAAGGCTCATTACGGCAGATAGTAGTGGGCTGGTACGGGGGTGGGCTGGTCCACTCCTTTACAGTAAGGCCGCTGGGGCCCAAAGTCTGGGTTCTAGTGAAGAACCTATATGACTATGGAAACGGGCGAGAGGTGAGGGGTATCATTGCCCGAGTGAGCCGGTCTCTCGGCCGGGACTTGGAGCGCGTGGATACTGGCAAGCCAAACCTCAGGGCAACCCACAAGTAGTGATGTGTCGAACCAATTCATTCCAAAGAGCTGGCTCACTCGCTCTCGCTCTTGATGGAGAGTCGTCCATAAGAGTCGTTCGAAAGAGTCATCTCGTTCGAAAGTCAGTCGGGTTTCAAAGTATAGATGTGGAGAGTGGCCCGCATCACGGCGGTGATGTAGATGCATCCGATCGCATAACACATGGCATGTTCTACACAGTTTAAGATTTTGCAATTATTTTCGTAACAATTTCGTTGTTTTTGAAATAATTCATAATGTTAGTTATAGCATAATTATTACGTATATTAATTTTTTTAACATAATTGATATAGTGATAAAAGGCGGTGAATTGAAATTTGTAGAAAAATTCTAGAGCGCGCAGTGAACGAGATTTGCGTAGTCTTCCCAAACTATTTTGATGTTGCAATATTAGAAAAATAACAAATGAAAATATTTTGAAAATCTCATACTTATAATGCCTGACTGCTTTTGTCCACGCTTAGAAATACATGGCCACATTCATTGTATTCCTATCTCCGATTTTACAGCTTGCGTGCTCATGAACAGAGGAGATACACCCTTTGAAAGCGATTGTTAAATACTACACTGGCAGTTTTGCTATCTCTCCCGAGCCGACGATCTGTCTTCTTTTGGGCTGACTGAGCAGAGTGAATCGCCGAGCCAATTGCCGAACCGTAGCTCTCATCATTCACGAACGATTCGACTCTCTAAAGAAGAGCAACTCGCGAGTGGCTCTCGACAGCGAGTCGTTAGTTTTGAACGACTAGTTCGTGAACGACCCATCAGTACCCACAAGTGCCATTAAAAGGAAAGAGTAGCACGGGGTGGCCTCTGAGCCCGGGTCGGTGGTTCTCCTGTCCCCAAGGCACGGAGAGAAAGGACTCGTGCTGGCAGTGGTTGTATTTGCACCCAGGTGGCTAAACGAGTGGCAAAGCATATAATGTTATTAATAATGGAAAAAAGCAGCCAAAACTGGGAGATTGCCACTTGGACACGGTTCATTCAAATACAATTGCAGAATAGAAGTAAGGGAGATATGTCTTCCTATGAACGATGATGGTATGAGATGATGAACAGCAAACAGATTAAAGCATCAAAGAAGATCCGGAGGGCCTCTCGGCTATGAGGATGAAAATGAATCAACCTCCGCTTATGTTTTAAAATATGTGCGTTCAACTGCAGCCAATTAAAGCACGCTAATGACTAATGTAGACTGATGTCTGTATTCAGATTGGAATTTGTCAGTGTGCACAGTATGGCCTTAAATTAATTATTGAAGTGGTAAATGTTGGCTATCTGACTTGTATATCCATGGAAGGCACTGTGCACACTGTTTTAAGCTCTGGAAGTTGTCTCCCGTATTATCTATGGATGATAATGTGTGGGAGGTCGAGACAGCAAACCGCTGTTTGGTGGATCACAGAAAAACATGTTTAAAACTATGTTTCGTCCATAAAAGACTAAGAATCACAACGTCAAGGCTATAAATTCGTCTAGTCAACGAATGATGTTACTGACTTTCCTGGGGCCGTGGTTGCCGCAGTGGATATAACACTCGCCTCCTCATTAAACCGAACTGGGTTCGCCTCTCAACGGGGACACTCCCTCCCCCCTTCCTCGGATCTTCCCACGTGACGATCGTGTCGGACGATGCCGCTGGTAGGTGGGGTTTCCTCGGGTATCTCCTATTTCCCCCGACCTTGAATTCTGCCGCTACTCCTCACTTAATCGTTATACAGTTAGAGATTAAGTTATCTACACTGTGCAACGTGAAATAAATCGTCAAATAGGGAAGTACATCGCATGTAGGACGTAACATACATTGTTGAAAATTAATTCCTCTGGCCCATAAATAGTTTTTGCCAATATAGGTTGTTCACGGTAAAATGCCCACTTTTGAAAGCCCTGCTTAAGATCTACTTGTATGCACATCATGTATTATTCCGCCTTATGTAAAATTAGCATTGCCATGGGCTTCATCACTTTATTCATGCGTCGGTCGTCTGACTGTGAAATTATTAAAAAAGTAAATATTTTCCAAATCTGGTAATTTTTACACTCAGGTGCATTAAAAAATCAGGAAGCGAAAGAAATAATTTTAAGTTATCACAAATGGTAACCTAACACTTTTTATTCTACGTTAAAATATGGAACTAATTTCCCTTCGTCGTTACCAACTTTATTGGGCGCATGTTAGTTTGTGCGCCCGTTAAAATATGTACTGGCGAGGACAGCGGCATTCTTTTTTCTAAGGTTGACTTCAAAAGTGCTCAAACTATTGTGAACAGCCTTTATATGCGCAGAATACAGTAATCGGTCTACTTCATTTTCAGTCTATCGTTGAAACGCATAAAATTATACATTTACGTGTGACTACAGAAGGTTAAAGCTTCAAAATGCGTTTCAATTTCCCTCTGCAGCGCATCAGTCCATGCTTCACAGTTCACTTGAACGAGCTAATTAGAAACGTCCCGGCGTATCTCAGCGCTGTCCGTGATAAACTGAAATCCCCAGAGCGTACAACACGTTCTTGTTTTCTTTTAAACTTTGAGCGATACTCATTATTTGAAAGGGAAGAGCGGGGGTTAAAAAAAAAAAAAAAAAAAAAAAAACGCCTCTGAAGGATTTTCTTGTTATATTCTCGCTCGAGGCCCTCTAGCCCCCGTGTCGATTTCTAATTAACCCCACTTAATGAACCTCGAATTACATCATTTTCATCGCAGTCGAGCAAAGCCCTGGCTCTTCTTTTCTGAAGGGTGAGTGCGTCTATATACTGCAGGCTGGGGTATAGCCAGTCACTCGTTGATTATGTTCGACGGGAACTAATTACCGTAATTAGAACATTACTCTCCTGATTTCTACCTCCTCCACATCGCGAACTGCTCTACATAAACAGGTCTCGCAACGGAAAAAAAAAAGGGAAGAGCGAGGGAGATTGATTACTGTTTAAAAGGCAGCGAGTTGAAAGACTTTAAATGGTCCACCCCTTTCGCTGAATGTAAATATTAGCAAAACAGCTTTACCTGGAACTATAAACAGAGCGGTAAGTTCTACTGGTCTCTTTGAAGGACCAAGGTTTTTTTTTTTTTTTAAGTAAGTAAACGGAAGAATTTACTTTGATGGTTTGAATGTGACGCAAAGCCAATTTTAAAATTTGAACCAAATTACCATAGAATTGAAAACCAACACACATATATATAACAAATATTCAAAAAGAATACCGAAATGTTAAAAAATACTACTTAGGCGTAATATCCGTCATATTTCTTGTTAATAATCTATGTTTTATATATTAAAATTGACCAAATTTTCCACAGTACCTGTAAAAATAAAATATCTTGCCTATGTGTTATATATGTTTGTACTTCGATGAGCCGCTGCGCAATGGAGAGTAGGTAGGGGGGGCGTGCATGAGTAGCCTTTACCTGCCCGCAGTTGCATCACCTGGAGGGCGGGATAAATGACAAATACCTTGACTGGGGTCAACCCATACCCCTCCTGGAGAAGTAGGCGGTGGCGGACTATTGAATGAACTTTCTGGCAATCTACTACCTCTGCGCAACCCGACGTTTAAAAGAAGTTTCTGGGCCAGGGTCGACGACACTATAAATACCTCCCCGCAACCGGAGAGTCGGCAGTTTTTTGCGAGAACGATAACAACCGTTGGAGTGGAGGCAGAGGAATTTTAACTTATTACATTTTTAAACTATAACGTACCCTTTTTTTTTTTAATATATTATAGCAAAATATAATTTTAAGCCTCTGTAATTTTAAAATTTAACTTGTTTTTAATTTTTATAACACGACAAATTTTATGTTTCGACTATTTTCCAAATTTACTTCAAATTCTAGTAACTAAGACCAGTTATGGCCTTCGGCTGGGTACTGGGGCCATTTTGATATGTTCTGTTGTGTGATAGCCACCTGGCGATGTGCGACGAGCGGCGAACTAATCAGAGGACCGGCGACGAAGATGAATGCAACGGCGGCGGACGAGCGTGTGTGTGTGTGCAGCGACGACGGGCGAGAGTCCAAGAGTAGGTACTGTAAAGTGCGAGTTAGGCTGGACTCACAATAGTCCATCGCATCAGCCTGTCGTCTGTGCGTCCGGCAGTCTTCCGTCTGTCGTTTTCGTCCGTCAGTTCAAAGCGATTCACAACAAACCGTGGTTCTGTGAATCCTTCTCTGCAGCAAGATTTCAGTGTGACAACTTAACATTGTTATCTTTCTTTACTTGAACGTATATTTTGGTTTGAAATACATTTTCAAGAAAGAAACATTTTGGGAAAATATTTTTTCTTACGTAATAACAATACCTATAAGCTTTTTCTTTTACATTTTAAATTCCTCCCTGTTAAAAAAAAAAATCCTTCTGGAAAAATTTATCCAGAAGTGTCCGTCAAGCCTCCGTAAAATTACGGATACATTGATTTTCAGAAGCAGACTTTCCGTAAATTTCACGGAACCTCTCCGTTAATTTCCAAGTTAGTTTTCTGTACTTTCCATTTAAAATAAAGGCCACAGTGAAAATGTCTAATTTTCGTTATGTGGGTGTTCTACCGTGTATAAAAAATTACATTAAAAAAGTTAAAATATTTTGTACTTAAGCGAGGTTTGAACACGAGTAAAAAAATAATTCACCTACAACTCTCACTTGAAAATTGTGGTATAACTTTTATATTTGTATTCTAAAGACAAAAGCGAAATTCCAGTTTCTATTAAATCTAGTGTATTTTTAGTGTTGCCAAATGTTACAGGCGCCTGATGTTATTTTTTAATGTTTGAAAGAATAGGTCGTAGTTGCGTGGATAACCTTAACTGCAGCACAAAAGATCATTTTCTTGTTACAGAGGCGAAGAGAAAGCTTCGTGTAGAATCGGCATTGTTCGTCCCCGTAACTCGAAGCCAAAGGGAATACGGAAACTTTCCGTATTTTGTATTTACGGACTTTACTCCGTTTTCTGACATTACGGATTGCATTTCCGTATATACACTTTACATTTCCGTAAAACATTCCGTAAATATACGGAAATTCTTAACAGTGTGGATTTGCCCCAAAAGATAAAAAGCACAGATCCACCGCCTTGAATTTTATTTCAAAGTACGTATTCCCGTCTAAGGAATATCGTCAGAAGGCGGTGGATTGTTTGACGACGGACTACTGTGAGTCCAGCCTTGCCCGAAGAGTAAAGAGCGGATACGTGCCGGAGCGCTTGGGACACTCCGGAACATTCCGGGCAGTAAAGACTGGTTGTATCCGAACTGAACCAAGGTGGGATTGAATGGACGAGCAATGCAGACTATATTGTAAATATTAGAACTGTAACTAATCAAATATACAATTCAGTAATTCAGTATAGTCCATCCGCGGGTTTCTTCACACTTTTGAATACAACTTTTGAAAAATCACCCCATGTACGACGTGTTTGGTTGTTTCCTAAATTATGTTAAGTATCACAGCGCTTTGTATTTGTGTTAACACAAAATACCATAAAATTACCTTATTTTTGGCTCAGCTGAAATTTTATTTATAAATTACAATAATTCATTTATTAGTAATATTAATAAAAACAGCAATAAAATAAGTGTGTTGGTAATGCCTGGTATGAAATAGCTCTTCTGCAAAATATTATTAGACTGAATACTCACGAATGCGGTGCGTTGTCCCTTTGGTGTAATTTGCCAGACTCAGTTAAGCTTTGTTTGCAAGAGGCAGAGGAATATCCCGGAAATAGTACTATAGCAGGGCTTCAGAAAAGTTGGAAGCAACCGAGGATTGACTATAGTAATGGAGTATGCGTTAGGGAACCGTTTATAAAGACTGGTTGTTAATGTTTGCGTTAATTTCACTGAGGTAGCAAACTATTATGTGAATATTATAAATAGTAATTGTAAATAGCAAATGAGGCCCCTTTTTTTCTCAAAAGGTCAAGTCCAGATTATTTCTTTTTTTTTTTTTTTGTTTTTTTTTTTTTGTAAATAAATTTGAATATTATTATTATCTCTTATTTAATTAAGACGTCCATTCCTTAAGAACCTGACTACGCCTATAGACCTTGAGAGATCTTAACAATAATAGACACATTTAATCAACCCCGGCTTGTGGTTTATGGGACAAACTTTCAGACTTTAAAATATTCCATTGTTTTACGAGACAATGACATAAAATTTTGCATTGAAATTTGAACTATTTATTCGTCGATGTGCGTTGCAATTTATAGAGATAACATATTCCTTAATATTAACCTTAATTCCTTTCAAGAAAAAGTTGATTGAAAAATTGATCTAAGAGAAGTGGGACATTGCGAATACACACATACAAGTATTGCCTGTAGTGAAGAATATTCACTCGTTCGACCTTTACTAGGTTCGTCAGGTATACCACTACAGCACATGATTGTATGCCTGATGAAATTCTGTATTTTTGATGTGGTGCACAAAAAAGTTGTGTGATTGAACTTGTAGGGATTCGAAGTACGGGCGTTCTAAAGTTGATTAACGCTTACAGACTATACATAGGTAACATTTTTATTCGGTTAAGAGTCTTAAGCAGAAGTTTATTTTTATACGGTGGGCATCTTGCGTAAATACACGTTGCTTCTTTCTGTACCACTTAGCTGTAAACTTAGCGTAACCATGACCTGAACACAGAAAATAACGAAGTGTATTAAGATTACTGAAACAAAATATACATAATGTTGAAGTGTGAACAGTACACATATACTTGTGTTCAGCTTAATCGCACTGATGAACCTTACGTTATGGAGAAGTCCTATAATAATGTATGTTAAATTCATATTCAGTAGGTACCTATTTACCTATTTCCTAGAGTTGCGAATGATCTTGGCAATGGCGTTGGCCCAAAATAATAACTCATTCAACCATCAAATATAATATTACGTTAAGAAAAGTTGAGTTTTGGAAAAACTGTAATTAAACTTGTTCCAAATATATTTATTTTTTAAGAAGTGAAAAAAGAGCCGTTTTCCATAGAGAAAAAATAAACTTTTTTTGTTTTACATATTCAGAGAAAATTTCTTTAATGTTTCGAGATATGAGCTGTACATTAAGTAAAAAAGAAAACCCATATTCCTCTGCACTGCTGAGGTACCAGCCGTCTTACGGTCTTGTCTCAAGACGTACTTCCTCTCCACGTTTCCCTCCAGCTTTGAGAACATCTCACGTTACATGAATATCAACAAGAAGGCTGCCAGCGCCGTGGTGTTATTGAAAGCGCATTGATCACTTCAGTATCGTAAAGCTTAAAAAGAAGGCTCTCAGACTTCCTGGTCTTTTTTTTTTCCTTCCGGAATTGTAATTAATGAGCCACGCGCCCCTCTTCTGCTCCGTATCAAATAGACTCTTGCCTCAGGCCAGCGTGGCGAACTTTCTTTCCTTGTGTTTACAGAACCCGGCATTAGTCATTCAGATTAATTAACGTCGATGTTTTGATGTAGGCGAAGAGATGCGTCTTTCAACTTTTCGCTATAAGAATTCAGATGCTTGCGTTGTCTAAGAAAAACAAGCCTGCCACTGCGCATGCAAGCGCCACACATGCAGGAAAATTGCCCTCTCAGTAAGTAAATTAAATTACCCAAAGCCATGACTTCATGTCGGGGACACATGAGCAGAACGCGATATGCTATTATCATACTTCTGGGAGACTTGTATACATAACTGTCAGATCAGACGTTATTACGTCATTTGAGCTCCTTTTCCTACGGCAGTGGTGCTTCCATATTTTCGCGTAAGAAGATGAAGATGGAACTTGGAGATAAGATTTGGTTGTATCGTAAATTAGTTGGTACTACTGGCGATATGCATATTCTTGGTCATGTGGAATTGTATTTTCATCCATAATAAATGTTATTAATCGTAATTAATGGTATTTCGTTTTTATTGTATTTGAAAATTTATTTTAATTTTCCGTATATATTATTGTTATTATGCTATTATAATCAATTTATTTTAAATGGCGTCCACTTATACTTTAATAATATTTCGTATTGATATAAAAGAAGGATTTGTAATTTCATATAGTGTAATCAAAAGAAATAACATTAAGTACATATAACCCAATACAAACAAGGAAAACAGTCACACATATATGATACCTAAATTCTGGACATCTGCATCGAAGACATATAGTATTACGAAAATTCTATGTTAACTGGGGTGGATGAATTTCAGACACGGAATAGTACCGCTATCTTATGTCAATATAGAGATAGAGGTGAAACGACGTTAGCGGGTGACAATTTTCATGTTCATAATTAGTTCCGTTTTCTAGTCTTTTTCTTTGTAAATATTATTCAGTTGTATAATAACGTTGCTGTAGTGAGTATAAGCTGTTCACGGAAAACTGAACACTTTCGAATGCCCTGCTTAAGATCTACTTGTATGTCCGTTGTGTATTTTTCCGCCTTATATAAAATTTAAATTGCATGGGCCTCATCACTTGGTTCATACGTCGGTCAAGTGAAACTGTGCAATTGTTTGAAAAGTAAACATGCAACAAATCAGCTCATTTTTACACTTCCGAAAAAAAAATATTTTATTGAGCAAACAAAACTTGGAACGACAAAACCACTCGAAAAAATATTTGTAATTTTTACTGCGAAGATCTTTGTAATTTTACACATGCTTGTAACAGTACAAAGATTTGTCTTGTAAAACTACTATTTTTTTAAACTACAAGGTCCGGGGTTGTAATAGACCTTAGGAAAATTTTGTGCTATACTGACCCATTTCAACGAGCTTCAGCAATATGGCGGACACTCAACAACGTACAACTGTATATAGCTGTTTGTGCGAAAACTATTGGTGATGTAAAGTGTAGCTACATGCAAACAGAAATGTATTGCAAGTCTGAATTACGTAAAAGACTTCAAGACAACCGTATTATTAACTATATGTTAGTGTTTCCTAGCTACACAGAACTCTTAAATTGATTCTTCATACTCCGTTGTTAAGAGTCGTCCAAATCTCTTAACACAACAATTGAACTCTTAACAAGAAATAAATGTACCTATTCTTCTTAACCGTATAAGTTCGGCATAATTTCGTATGTTTTTGAATAAATATTTACAGTAAAAATAAGTGTAAATGTTATATTTTTATTATTATCATTTAGTTGTTTTCTGTTATTAATTCAGCACGCATTAAGGATTATAAACAACTTCTACATATCCATGTATTTTCATACTACCACGAGTACCTGTTAATTTCCTGTGCAATAAATTTGATCTCCACAATTGAACTTAATTTTCTTACGCGAATACATTACAGGATTTCCAAAACAACTTATTATAACTGTACTACTGGCAACACCTTTACTAACTGGAAATGTTTTCCAACAAATAATGTCTCGACTGTCAATTTCACTTATGTTTCTTGGAGCAGGGCCCTTTGAATTATTTGCACATATGATGAAACAGAACTTTAAAAATCCAGAACCAGCTTTTGCAGTAATACCTTACAGTCCAGATATAAATAATAATGACAGTAATATATAACTTTCTTCAATGTTCACAATGATTACAGTCCAATCAGTATCGTCTTTGTTCACGGCCTTTTCGATGGCATGAATATTACGAAACACCTTCAGAAAATAAGAACTTGTACCTCTACGAAATCTGTTAACGTACATCTTGACGCAGCCTGAACAACCTTCCACAGAATGTCTGAAAACAAAGACATACTGAAAACAAAGACATACTAAATTACAACCACAATATACCGCAAGGGTGTATTGTTCCTACAATCCCCTGCAGGGGATACATGTTCACTGTCAATGATCACATACTAAATTACAACCACAATACACCGCAAGGGTGTATTGTCCCTACAATCCCCCTGCAGGGGATACATGTTCACTGTCAATGATCACAATAAGTATGCAGTAAGTATTTTTGAATGAATCAGTGGAGTAAGCAATAAGTATTTTTGCCACATAGCTAGGCTGGGACTCACTATACCTTGGTTTGCAGCAGAATGGCGCTCGCCCTCCAGGCCTCGCCAGCTGGTAAGTATTGATGCCGGTATAAAGATAAAAACTCGAAACAAAATGTAACTTTGGAAAGTTGTACCCACCTATTTAACTACACAGAGATATGATATCTTCCACGACTGATATAACACTGGCCAGTGGTATGTGAAAGCCTTCATTTATGAATGTCTTATCAGAGTTGCAAATGTTGCAGAGTTCACTGTACAGAGTTCACCAGATAAGGTCCCAATAGACATTATCTTACATAACGTTATCACAGGCCAGGCATCTTCACAGTGTAAGTGTTCAAATATACCATGCCATATACTGTATAAATAAGGCTTTTGAGATTGCTGCGCGGCAGTGGCCCGGAAACTTAGGGCCGCTGCCACGGCTGCGCGGAATAAAGAATAATACATGAAACACTCATAATGAGAAAACCAATATATTATACAATGAGAACATATAATAAGATACGTATTCATTTACATTCAGTTGTAATACAAAGATATCATTTGTAATATTACAAAGAAATGCTTTGCAGATCTTACAAGAAAACTCTTTGTAGTTTTACAAAGGATTTCCTTGGCAACTGGGCTTCCAAGGATTTTCCTTGCAAAAGTACAAAAAAATTTTAGAATGTATATATTTGTATCAAATGTAATTTATGTTTGTCATATAAAACAAATATATTTTGTGCCCAAACAAACCTTTTTCTTATTGTAGGTACAACACACGCGCACAGAAATAATCCCTGCGGAACGTCCTGTCATCCCTGTTTCCCAAGTTGTGCTAGGCGACAAGAAATAACCGAAGTAAAATATTAATCATTTTCACAACACTGTATTTCGTAAAGTCTGCGTAATTCGTTTTCCTGACACCTGGCTCGAGAATCGTGGGTGGTACTCGCTTGACTCGCCCTTTCCGCTCGAGGTGGTACAGGCAAGTGACCGCGGTGGCGCAGCGGGCCGATGAGCTCCCGCCTTCCACCAAGGCGAACCGGGTTCGACTCCCAACGGCGTCGCTCTCGGAATTTAGCGCGTTGGGACTCGTACCGGACGATACCGTTGGTCTGCGGGGTTTCCTCGGGGATGTCCCGTTTTCTCTTAGCCCTTTCATTCCGGCGTTGCTCCGTCATCGACTCTCATGGATCAAAAATCCTCTCCACTCGGGGCGGTACAAAAACTTTTCCCCAGTTCTACCGCACTGCTCCCCGCCAACACTGTCTTTTGTTTTTCACCCACGTGAGTGTTTGGGGGAAGGGGGGGGGGGGGGAGCCGGCTGCAGCAAGTGAGTGAACTTCGTGTCTGTCTTTGGGGCTGGAGGATTTCCGTATTCCGCTCATGAGTCTATTAAGGGCCACCACGACCTGTATCAGCTTCCCAGTCACACACACGCATCCGACGGGTGGAGGCCAAATATTTACTCGGCTCCCCCCTGCGCATAAATGAAGACAACAGAACAAATGACGAGGTCTTCGCGCGCAGAGCAGGCCCTCGAATATTTCCGTAGAGACGCTGCATCTCTCAAAGGAACACGCCCCGTAGTAACGCGAACTTGGATGGTGAAACATTGCTTTCCAGAAGTTTACTTTAAAAAAAAAAATATCCAGTATTTCATCAAACATAAAATACGAACGAATTTTGGAGGTATCCTTTTCTTTTTGTTTTAATTCAACTCACTAATACTGGAACAGTGATAATTTGGCCGAATCAGTGAAAACTGTGAAAATTGAGTGACTAATCATCAGTTCCTGATAATTAATAAATATAGTGGCTGAATTTTACCGATTTATCTGTGATTCCCACTGAATGTAGAGAATTCCACTGCTATAAAGTCACTTGATTCCAGTTAATTTGGTTGCTTCGCCATTCGGCAGTAGCTTATTAACTGACTTTCATTGAATGCTATTTCACTGATTGATATCACTTATTTAGGCTTAGAGTACCAGAAACAACCAGAGAATTAAAAGAGATGTTCAAAACAAGTCAGAGTTTATACACTAAATTTCTCATCTTCGAGTAATCAGGTATGAAACAATTCATCTGTAATTCAAATATCAAATACTTTTGAAAAAGGTTTCGAATTCAAATGATTAGATTAGTTGACTAAGCAAATATTCATACTTGGAGTTGTAGTATCAAGCATCTAGCATCAGTTTGCATATGCAAGGAACTGTTTATTCTTAAAAATTATATAATTTGTATCACTTTTAGAAATGAGTTAAAATAATACAAAATTGTGTACATAAAATTATTTTTTAACCCATTAGCGAAAATTTTATATCTTATACGCTTCATATTCGAAGCAGACTCACGTGCGCTTTAAATTTTGCCTCTAGTTGACGAATACGCGATAACATCTTATTGTAAAAAAATCAAGTAAAACGGAATTTTATATTTCCATGTTTAATATTTATGTATTAAAACCCTATCAGTCAGCAACATTACGGCCCGAGTTACACAAAGATAGATATTTCCGCAACACTCGTTTTTTCACCAAGCTGCATAAGTTGGGCGATGAATTAATTTACATGACAACATTCGTCGGATAAATTTAATACTAACTCAGATGTAGGCTACCTGTGATAACAATTCCTATTTACATGTAAACGAGAGGAAAAATGGTGCTGCTAAAATGAGTTAGCTTATTTTTATTTGTGCATAGTTACAAACTTTACTCTAAGAAACATTTCGCAAATTTACCACAACATATAACAATTCCACAGTGTCGTTTGCGCGACAGTTGTCATTACGTCCACCCCACGGAACGTAAAATATTCTTGTGACGGAACGGTGTGTAATATGCTGAAAGAAGGAACAAAGCAGAACTTAAAAAAAGTTCTAAGTTTAAATCATGAGCCAGCTATGTCGTGGAATTAGTTATTTGAAAGTCTGGCAGCATTGGTTGTGTGTATCAATAAGATGATGTTAAAATGTCGTGCTGTTTGCTTCTACCTTAGGAATCAAAATCTGTTTCAAACAGTTATTTCATTTGCAAGCCCACCCCTCTGCTCATCTGACGTTCTCGTGAGCCACCACTGAACCTACAGGTATACTTTTTCAGTTCATAAACTAGCCGCGATTCCTCAAGGTCACCGAAATCGAAAACACTGTATTTCGTTTTCGTTTTAAATCACATGGAGTTATACGATTCAAAACTCAAACATTCCACATATTCTCGAAAGAAGGAAACTAGTTTTAAAAAGCGTTTGAATCAAATCAGCGTCAAGTCACTGCCTACATCAAAGTAACTTTGATTTCATGGATTTAATGATAATTTCCGTTAAAGTACAGTTAATGCCGGTATTCCAAAGAAATGGTTGCCAGTTCACTTTGCTTTGGCTGATTTGCCATTCGATAGCATCCAACTGGCTTTTAGAGATCATACTTCACCGATTGATATCTTCGGCTCAGGTTCAGGGAGTACATGTCTTTCTGTTCAAAGCGTAAAAAAAATGACGGATTTTAATACCGGGGTTTTGTAGAGAAGTGAAGACTGAGACGGAAGTATTGGGGTGATTTTTTGTCATCAAACATTTAGTCTCGACGGCCCCATGAGTCTAGCTTATTATCGTTCCACGTGTGATAAATCACGCAGTGACTGTAAGCATTAATAACCGCTCCTCTTTAACTACAAGCATAAGAGCTGAACTAGCAGTCCACAATAGTAGCGGGATTACATCAGGTGTTCAGAGTGCCCACCGTCCATTCGTTGGCGTGCGGCCATACGTCGCACAGTATTACCTTACCCAGTATTCACCATCTACCATAAACTGAGTAATCGTGGCCTGAAGTTTTGCCACCATGTCTGCAATCCACACTCGAGCATACGCTAGATTCATCGGGTCGCTTCAACCAAACGGCTGGCCATACTACACAATGAGTCACATTTTTAACGTCTCAACGCAATCCGGTGTTATTATAGACTAAATATGAGGTAGACCGCTTATTCGTATTCTGCGCATGTACCCAACATTGACCTACCCCAATCCTACACGACTGTCAAAGTCACATGGTCAACAGTGTTGAATGTGTTTGTTTACATTTTAATTTTTAAATTACAAGCACTATTATATTAATCAAATACCTTTACATTCTGAATGTAATCAAAAAGCATTACAAACTGGTTAGAGGACGTATAAGAACATCTCTAAGCACTTGTTTACAAATCAGTTTTCTAACCTAAAATCGAAACCAAGCATTTTTGATAGACGTGTAAGCAGAAATGCAGTTCAATGTTGGGACACGGAGATTGGTTGTGCGCAGCCAGCGAGATCGGTCTTCCTCATCTTTAGTATATGGGTGTTATAAGCCGCCATTTTTACACGTTGTAGAGTTGGTACCTTTCCTTTGTGAGTGTTCCTTCCACCGGCCTGCCAGAATCGCCGATAAAGCATCTCTCGCGAGTTTCAAGGCGCGGATTCCCCATGTGACCCAATTTGCCGGAGATCACACACAGACGCTGGAGATCGGGAGAGAGAGCTATATGAAGGACTATCGAAGGGGGACGGGGAGGAGGGAAAATCCCCGCAGTGATGAAGAAAGACTTCCAGAAGTCATCAAAAGAGAGCTTAACTTCAATAGGCCGGCCTTCTAAGACGAGGGTGGATCGCAGCGTTCCTTGATCCTGCGGTTTGCTTCCGGCAGATAATATTGTTTACTCCTGTGCCAGATGTGTCAGCTGCAGATATACTGTACTTGTACCAAAAACTGGTTCCTCTCTTAACTTGTTTCGCTCCACTGTAATTTTTTTTTACAGTATCGCAAACAATTCTTTTGTTACCAGCAACTAGAGTAAATTAAAAAATATGTTAGATGCAATGTGTAAAGTTTATTCGCAGTTTTTTCACACTTTTCAAATCAAACCTTTGAAAAATCACCCCATGTATGATGTGTTTGGTTGTTTCCTAAATATGTCGTCTTACAAGCATTTTATATTTGTGTTACAAAAGTTACTTATTTTTAGTTAAATTGTACTTGTAGTTATATTCTATCATTAAATTTTAATATTTCATTTATAACTAATATAAAATAAAAGCAGGGAAGAAATAGGTGTGTTGGTAACGCTAGAAATAAATAGTTCTTATGCAAAGTAATATTACACTGAATACGCACGAATCCGACGCGTTGTCCCTTTTGTGTAATTTACTGTACTCGGTTAAGCTTTGTTTGCATGAAGCGGAGGAATATCCTAGCAGTATAATTTAAACAGGGCTTCAGAAAAATTGTAATTAACCGTGAACAGCGTGTACCTTTAAAGTAATGTGTAACTTTAACAAGCCATCACTTTAAACATAAAGTTGTTTACAAATAATCAGATACACTAACAAGTCGTATGTTTTATAAAACGACGTACTGCAATGATACAATATTTCATTTGTTACAAAATAATTTTCGGCAATCATTTTCCAAAAAAAAACTGTTTGCAAAAAGTATAAAAGAAATTTTATATTGAGTTGGCTTTATATTTGATAAAGGGAAACAATTAAATAAAGCCCTATTATTTTTAGCGTTATGCTAGCAATCTATACAATAACATTTAAAAACATTATTTCTATGTTTTAATCGTATTCATATCTGTCACTCGAAAGTCCCATGTTTATTACTGAGTCCAATTATCACATAAATTAAGTAAGAAAACATTTTAAATTTAATTGCGTTCTATTTTTTTAAAGTTTGTACTTCATTGCTTAATGTAAAATCTTTCATTGCTTTACTCATCAAACTTATCTGAGTATTTGTTTTGTTTGTTACGTGCGATTGTGCAGTTTTGATCAGACTTAGACACAATAAACCTTATCGGAACATCTAATAGTAATACTGGGATTCAAGAGACAGTTTTTTAATATTTTATTAATAGATCCATTCCACTACGTTTGTTCAGTTGTCCGGTGCAACTTACAAGTAGACAGAGGAAAGTAGAAAGTAAAATTCCTAATACTCTCGTGTGTGTGTGGCGAGGTTAACATAGACTTATTTTCCATGAGTAAGTACGGCAGCCGAATAATGTAATTTAATGTAATAATGATATATAATATTAATGATGATAATAATAAAACATCTTTATTTATGTTTAAGTTAAGGTATTATCACCTTATCTTACACTTAGCCGTTTTAAACAAATAAGACCTTAACACTTGTTTCTTGAAAAATTAAACGTGAAGTCTACTGCAAAATTAGAACGTGGTTTATATGAAACAATAAAGGAGTATACATAAAACTAAAATAATCTGAAGTGCAAACTTACACAATTTCTCTTTTGATGTATTTATATATGTATATATACATATACACGCATTCACACATATACACAAACACACACACAGTACTCAATGGGCTTCACTTCCACCCTTCCTCCACTTCCCAAAATATGTCGAGAAGTCGCTAAGGCTACAATTAATATAACTTGTTCTATCTCAAATACCTTTATTGTACAAAAATGTATTTCTTAAAAAGTTAAATTAATGGAGACTCATTTTTTAAATAATTTTTTTTTTCATCTAGACTTACTAATTTGCGTATTAATTCTTCCTCCAATCGAGAAAGCACCGAGTGAAAATGTGAGTTTCAATGAAGTCATCATATTTAGAGTTAAAGGAAAAATTATAAACATTTTATTAAATTATAGCTTTACCCGTTTCCGCTGAATTAAATGCATGTAAGCAAAGGTACGGATCGTGTCGCCTTAGCTTCTGCTGCTTTGCTTTTGCAGACGACATATTATTCTGCATCCACGATGCCTTCGGATGTCCCAGACACAACGGGATTTATGACAGTGGGGTCGACTAATTCTTTGCTCACCATTGAATAGTATAACAGTAACCACATAACACGGGTCGTGTGCTAAAGAATTGACAGCTATGTTTTCGAACCTATTGATAAACGATGCTAACGGTAAAATGAGCACTTTTGAAAGCCCTGCTTACTTGTATGCACATTGTGTATTCTTCCGCCTTATGTAAAATTATGTTGCCGTGGGCCTCATCACTTTATTCATGCGTCGGTCAGGTGAAACTGTGGATGTATTAAGAAAGTAAATATGTTACAAATCCGATATTTTTTACACTTCGTTGCATTAAAAAAAATAAGAAAGAAATAATTTAAGATTTGATATTATCGCAAGTGGTTACCTAATACTTTTAGTTCGACGTTAAGAAATGGAACTACTTTCCATCCTTCATTACCAACTTTACTGGGCGCGTGCCACTCAAGTGCGCTCGTTACGCGGGAGGGGGCAGTGACTTTTTTCTACGGTGGATTTCAAAAGTGCTCACGTTATCGTGAACAGCCTTTACACAACTGCGCAGAACACGCCGTGTGCATGAGAGTTACTTACAACATTGTGCGCAAAGGAAACGGTTATGTTTCACTTCTTGTGCAAGTGCATGGGGCAACAGCCAATCAGACCACAGTATAAAATTCCAACGAAGCTGTTTACGTGAAATGGAAGAACAGTTATGCTGCAGGAACGAAGAAATGTCGCAATATATAAATTTAGAGGAAAGAACATGTGGCAGTTTACTAGCAGAAATTTGTTAAAGTTATTCACATGTTTACCATCGCAAAAGCAAACATTTTAACTGAAAACAAAAACTCAAAATATTTTTAATCACTGTCCACTTTCAACAAAATATCACAATATGTTACGAAAATCCATTATTTACCAACACCGCTAAGTTACGTCAGATCCGTCGCAAAATTTCATTGGGTAAAAATATTACATGAGTTTTCAATTGTGAATCGATTTCGCACAATAATTCTGGTCATATGCATGTTCTACTGTGATGTTACATGCTTTGTACTTGTGAATTTTAATTGTGAACCACTTAGAGCAGAGTCACAGTCGACTTATTCGGGTGTGGTGCCACCGGAACCATCCTCTTCGGGTGGGTCGCTTCACGACGAAATTGCGGGTTCGAGTCACGAATATGTCATGGGGACGCGTGTGTACTTTATATGATAAATTAAGTTTATTTCATATATGTCCCCCTCCGTATTTGTACTGGTTAGCATTCAGATATACAAGATGTTTCGTAACTTATATAACAGAATTTCTGAGATGATTTCTTACGAGAAAACATTACGAAAATGCCGATGGATTTATGTCCGGAAACAACATCAAAAGGTAGAAAACACCCCCAAAAGTTGCCCTTAAAAAATCATTTTTATTTAATAAGATGGAAACGAAATGTTTTGTCCCCTTCATGATACCTAGTAAACAGAATATTGTAAGTTAATATTAATTTGTTTCCATTGTATTAAATAAAAACCATTCTTAAATCCCTTAGACGTCGTTTCCGGACATAAGTCAATTTGCATTTTCGTAATGATTTCCCGTAAGGAATCGCATCCCAGTTATTAAGTCAAATAAAATACAATATCGACACTTGTTACTGTAAAGCAATGTGCTGCGACCCAGGGTACTTTGATCTTATTTTATTATATGAAATTCATTGTAAAACTAATACAAATAAAAAATTTTGTGCTGTGCAGTAAAATACCATGAAGTACGAGTTGAAAATTCCAGAACATAAATGACCTACTTGTTTGATAAAAATAATCAATAGATTGGTAACTGATACGAAAGTTGTGCAGTTTATGGACGTAGGATGCCACTCAGTTACTTCTGTAATAAACGCTGCTGATCGGTGTTATGTGATGAGGTTTTAAAAATAAAGTGGAACTGTAAGGAATAGTTGACTGAATTCCCACACCTGTGTGCTAGTACAATAAGAAAGTACATCTGGTTTAGTAAATTGTAAAATTCGTAGTGAAAAAAAAAAAACACACACATCGTTTCTATTCTTGCAGATTAATGGGTTTCGTAGTTTTACACAAATAGTTATTTTCAATTAATATACTCATTTGTGTCCGTACTTTCCGATAAGATTTCTTTTATTATTCTAGTACTCTTTTCGCGAAATACACGGCAGGCAGCAAGAAATAAAGTTATGGCATGATGACATATTCGTTAAGTCGTGATATTTTAAAGAGCATTGTTTCCTCTTGCACAATTGTCCTTTTTTTTTTTTTTTTTTTTTTTAATATTCTGTACGGTAAATATAGCTTCTCTGACGCTACAGTCACTGTATGGTTGTTTCAATTTGAAGATAATACAAAAAGAGAGCACAATTTATCACATTTGAGTAACTGGTCACTTATTTATTTAATACTTCAAACACAGCATCAAACATGATTCGACACATACTGAACTGGTATTAACTATGACATGTATCAACTGCTGTTTAAAATCCATCACGACTGCGGCTGTGGTTAACACGAATCGGGGAGTCCGTTGAAGGGCATGTATACAAGAAGTAATCCTCACACATGTCGTATAAGCGCCAACACACGAATGAGTTCAATTTCACATACCGTTCCCCTACAAAACAGCAATTTTTTTTTTTTCGGAAGAGGATAGAGAAACGTCCTGCAAGAGGTAAGATTAAAATCTTTGAGAGGAAAACCTATACTTAATGGTCGACAGCCATTCTAAAGGCTGTTCACGATAAATTCAGCATTTTTGGAATCAAACTTTGAAAACAAAACTACTGCCCGCTCTTGTTAAATTGACAGTGAGTTAATAAAAATAGTTATTGTGGCTTGACGTTGTATTGCGAGCGTGATGATTAGATGTATGCCAACTGAAGATAGAGTTTCTTGTTTTATGTGCATTAGAACATTGTTACGTGTCGCCGGCCAGCCACGCGAGGGAGCGAAGAGAAGGACGGAGAGTACTGATATGATAGAGGCTGCACCGCGAGCGGTGGTGGCAGCGTATCCATTACAGAAAGCGAACCACACTTTATTCTCTTTTGCTGCGCATTCTGTTGACACTACGGTTGTATTGATTTTTGTGTTTATCTTAAGAATGCTATGGATTACTGACCTCGTTCTCTCAGCGCGATTCAGGGTGCATAGAACCTTCGAGATTGTAACAGCCAATGCTATAAATTATGTGCCAGACCTCCAGGCCGGGAGTGTAGTTAAATAGAGTTGGAGATGATGAATGAATGAGTGGCTGAGTTCCGAGCGATAGAAGACGAGCAGCGGGAGAAGTGACCGGCGCGACGACGTCGAGTGAGGTGTTCGTGGCTTGAATGGACGAGAGGGTGTGAAACCGATGAGTGAAGAATACTGTGCGGGAGGGCGCTTGGAGGACTCTAGAACATTACGACTGGAGGAACATGGACTGGACTGAAGTGGGACTGAATCGAAGTGTATTACTTATTTTATTATATATTAGTGGAGGGGAGACTAGATTATGTTTCTTGCCAGATGGTATTCGACAGACAAGCGACTATAACAGTGGTAAGACCGGACATTCTTGGGCCTTCCCTACAGCGATCATCCGATAAGAACATGGATCACTGCTATTTAACGACAGTAACGGGCGAGACCACACCAGTCAAAGGGAAGAGAAGGATACTCTTACAGCTCGGTAACCTTGAGATAGAGCATGATATATACATAGCAGAAATAGAAGACGAATGCATTTTGGGTCTTGATGTACTACATAAGCTGGGATGCTGTATTGATACTCGACTGGGGCTGTTATGTGTAGGTAATACCGAGTTGGTAGTGTCAGCACGACGAGATTTATCTTCGCCAATGAGCTGTCCAGTAGTGTGTAATCAGGCAACTGTGCTCCCTGCTTCTAGTGAAGTTGTTATTCCAGGCAGATGCCAGGGAAAATTTGTCAGGCGATTGGGAATTTTCTAACCAGCCCAGAAAATTGGCATTTTACCAGATGGTGTCATTGTAACCAGAACATTGATTTCTTCAAAATCGGACAGTTTGCCTGTTAGGATGATTAATTTTCTGACCAAGCTATCCGCCTTGAAGAGGGGGCCACAACAGGGTATTGCAAGTAGATCCCACAGTTACTTCCAAATGTTCCAGAAGCTTCACTGTCACAGCCTACTGAATGTCCTCTTCCAGATGCTCTGGGGGAACAGCTGACAAGAACAAAAGGAAACCTCGACAGGAGACAGGAAATGGCAGTTTCAGAATTGTTACAGAGAAATAGAGGTGATTTCTCCTGCGAGCCCAATGACATTGCAAGAACTAATGTTACATGCCACCACATCGACACAAGGGATGCCAGAACCATAAAGCAGCCACCAAGGCGACTACTGCTGGCTTCATATGAGGACGTTGACTTTATTCTGAAAGAGATGAGGGATTTAGATCTGCTAGAGCCATTAGCCAGTCCATGGTCTTCTCCCATTGTGCTGGTAAAAAAGAAAGATGGCTCTATTAGATTTTGTGTTGATTACCGCCAACTTAATAATGTGACCAAGAAAGATTCTTACCCACTCCCCAGGATAGACGACACCTTGAATAGCTAAGCAGGTTCACAGTGGTTTTCTAGTCTAGACATGAAGAGCGGGTATTGGCAGCGCGAGGTGGCCCGGAAAGACAAGGAAAAGACTGCCTTTTGTATCCAAGGGAAAGGAACCTGGCAAGTCAAGGTTATGCCCTATTGGATTTGCAATGCCCCTTCGAATGACAAATGGAGAAAGTTCTGCCCTTAGACATTTGTCAGGTGTACCTGGACGACATTGTGGTCACAGGAAGAACTTTTGAAGAGCACCTGGCCCGCTTAGATTCTGTTTTTCAGGAAGTGACTGCGGCCAATCAAAAAATGGTTCCCAAGAAATGCCACCTTTTCCAAAAAAAAAAAAACATTAATATCTTGGGCCGTGTTGTATCGACCCACGGGATTGAAACAGACCCTGAGAAGACCAGAGCAATAAGGGATTGGCCTCTACCAAAGGATAAATCTAAAATTCGAAGTTTCCTCGGATTATGTGCTTACTACCGTCGATTTGTGCCCGGGTTTGCCACTATCGCTAAACCTCTGCATGAATTTACTGAGGCAAGAATAAAATTTTATTGGACTCTAGAGTGCGAAATTGCTTTCAATAGACTGTAATAAATTCTGATATCTCCCACAGTACTGGGCTTCCCGAGTAGAGAGGTGAATTTATTCTGGATACTGATGCTAGTGATGCCGTAATCTGAGACCCACCTCGCCATCCCCTCTTCCTGGAACGATGCGCTCGCGGCTTTCTGATTCCCCCCTTCTGGGAATCCCGTGAATGACGACAGAGGCGAGACTTGCCGGCGTCTCGGACCTCCTCTGGCCTACTAGAGTTTCCTATACGTTTAGCGACGACGCAAGAATGTTCTGGTGAGACTGGCTGGCGCCTCAGCACTCCGGAACGCATCACACGAGTTGGGGAAAATTCTAGGTGGCGCCCTAAGACACTATATATACTGCTGCAACCCAGCGGCCAGCAGTCGTTGATGGAGGCCACTTGGACGAGTGTGCGCGAGCGAAGTGCAGTGTGGACGACGACTGGAGATTGCGGGACGACGACGAGCGAGATGTTCGTGTCTTGAATGGACGAGAGGGTGTGAAACCGGCGAGTGAAACCGACAGTGCGTGAGGGTGCTTGGAGGACTCTAGAATATTGTGAATAGTGGGACATGGACTGAACTGAGTTGGGACAGAATGGAAGTGTAGTACTGATTTTATTGTAAATATTCCAACTGTAAAATATGGACTCATAAATTATCAAATAATTGAATTTATTGTTACACTGTCCATTGGGACTCATCTTTAATTATTTAATTTCATTGATTTCTTTGTCGTAATTATAAATTCTATTAATTGGTGTCAATTGTTAACAGTGTGTGATTTTAATTTATTGTGAGAATTTGAGTTTAGAGAATTTTGCTGTAGTTATTGTAAATAAAATTCGAAAATTATAATTCATTATTTTATTTGATTAAGACCTCCACCCCTTAACGAACTTGGTAGAGAAATTGCAACAATATTTATATCCCTAACAATTTCACAGTTTAATTTCGGTCGCACATGAGTAGAGTGGCATGGCAAGGTGTATTCTACTCAGGTTGGGAAACTCAATGCTCTTAGTTTGGCAACTAAAAATTTTCGCCACGAAGGTACAATGCTGTCACATGCGTACCGGATTTTTCCGATTTATATGTAGGTAAAAAGGATAATTGCCATTTTCATACGATAAATACAACTGTGTAAAATCGTCCTATCTTCATTTTGCTATAACCTCTGCGAAAAATAAACTCTGTTCTTCACACTAAATTGTAAATATAACGAAATAAGTTTAGGTTTTGCATAGCATTATGTCGTAAACTGGGTTTAGGAAAACATTGGCTTACACAATTACTTAATTTAAATAAGAGAACCAAATAAAAAAATTAAATAGTGAAATGGTTGAAAAATATTATTTTAGGGCTTTCCCGCGCGATTTCATTACCGGAAAGATCCTTTTTATGACCGCTGTATTTATTTCGCATTTAAATCCCTAACGTTTTACCATTGAAATAAGCATGCTTATGAACTCTCAGTGCCACAACACAGTTCCAAATATTCTACTGTTTGGTCTTGTTAGTAAACATAATTGGAAGGCGTGAATAAGAGTTGCGAAAAAAAGTTAATAATTAGAATTTTGGCTGGGGCTAGTATATATCACAATTCCAGCCGAGTACGAACCATTTCACACAAATAAACATTTTTATTTATTTTTTTCCATTTATAGGCCAGCTTGAAAGTGACCTCTTTCGAGCAGCAGAGACCTTCACGGGGGAGATTTTTCCTATATCAAAGTCTCCGACAAAAATCTGTTTTTTTCCTAACCTGATTAGAATCAACTATACCCATGGTAATGTTAATTTTACATACCAAAGAACTCTACAAGATTAGAAAAACTAGATCCTAAGCAGGACTTCTAAAAGTGATGAATTGAGAAAGAGTTGATACACGGGAAGGGTACTAGAAACCAGTGAGATAACGGGAATACTCCTAGAAAATCGACTCTCCATATCCATGCGTGGTTACGTCCGAAGATCTTCACATCATTCACTTCGGGCCAGGGACCAAACGGATGATGTCTAAAGTGTGGACGAACGTCAACTTCTAAGCGTGGGTTAAACATTATAGAGTCTATTCGTGGTTTCTGCGCACTTTTTTAATCAAACCTTTGCAAAATCATCCTATATATGACGTGTTTGGTTGGCTTCTAAATATGTCAGGTATTACAAGTGTTTTGTACTTGCATTAACATAGAATGACTATTTTTTTTTTTTTTTTAGTTAGAATGAACATTTAGCTCTGTTTTATCTATAGATTACAACATTTCATTCATAATAAATATGTATAAACAGGAAGAAAATAATCGTGTTGATAACGCCTCGTAAGAAATATTTCATACATACACATTAATAATATTTCACTAAGTGGGCTTGAATACGGTTCGCTGTCCCTTTGGTGTAATTTTCTGTATTTGTTTAAGCTTTGTTGGCATGGTGCGGAGGAATATTTTGCAAGTAGAACTTCAGTGGGGCTTCAGGAAAGTTGAAACTAACCGTGAACAGCCTATACCGGTAATACATTACAAGATACCCAACATTTCTAGACATGTTGGAATTCACACACGTGTAGATTCATGTCACGTTTGTAATCGGTGGACCTGTTGTTTGACACCTCTGGAGATAAGTGAGCCAATAACAAACATGCAATAACTTGTGCGCTCAACCACCGCCTTTTACTGCCAAAAAAAATCAACCAATAAACAGTAGATATCTGTATGAGAGTGTATGGGCTAAGGCTGCAAAGTCTAGCCTACAGGTCATTGAACTCGCGAATTTCTCGGGTCTCTGTACATTACACATAAGAACTCAAGATTACCTACAGTTTATTCATAGTACGTTCGTGTAATTAAAAATGCACGGGCGTTGATCTTGACGTACACGTATACCGTTGCGCATAAACGGAAAGAGACATGGAATTATTAAGCTATAGTTTCCATGATTATTTTAAAGAGTTGTTGTCTACTGTATGTGACTGTTTTCTAACGGATTTCGAAAGATGCGAGATAAAATACGTGAAAAGCCGTCAGTACGTTAAACAAATGACCATTGTGTTTCGGACGAGTGATAATAACATTCGAAGTATAGTACTTCGTGGAACAGTAAGGAACGTAAGGAGGATGAAAGTGCGTGCGTCAGTGTGTGAAAGAAGTACGTGCAAATGACCTTTACACGAAGCTCTCTTACGTGGAGCCACGTGGGATTCATACGAGATTTAGCTGAGGCGAGGTAACTATTGCGTGCCAAAGACTTCACATTCTGAATATCAAATATTTAGCAGATTAATCTCTTAGTTGGAAATCCTTGTCTTAGACCGACCTTATTGAAAAAAACGAGTTTGGGACTGGTCTGATCTGCGACAGTATTCTTAGATGCACACGTCTGATAAAGGTGTGTATATGGTTATTGCGGTGTCTTGCTGAAGGATACATCGTTGAATAATAAAATAACACAAAAGTACATATTAAAACTAAAATATTCCCTCCAACTTGAAGTTCCTACATTTGCTGCAGGATACAGTCGTAAAACTGACTGTAATTTATAAATTAAATATCTATGAAACTGAAACATAACTATAAGGTTTAACTACAAACAGTAAGTGTAACTTTCACCCAAATAATGACAGTAGATATAACATCGTGACCTCAAGTAAGTACTACCAATTCCATTTAGCTCTGTGTGAAATTACATAAGCGATTGAATTTCAAATAATCACTATACGTAACCGTTATTCATATAAGCAGTAATTAACTAACTCCGTTTATCTTTTTAAGATATATCCGTCTTAAGCGCAAGTCATTCAGGGTATTTGGTCTTGCATTTTTACAAGTTATTAACAGATATTCCACAGAGCAATCTCCGTGGTTGAGGCCTTCAATGCGTTGTATTTTGGATACAATGTTATATATTAGCATCCAAAATAGCCCAGTAATACATCTACCATTCCTAACTTCAGCGTTTTGTTTGCTTTCTTATGTAAGCCACCTACTTATTGGACGAAATTACATAAACACGAGGCTTTCAATAACCACAAACTGAATTTTCGAAGAACTTAATATGTGCTACGGACCTCAAAATTTCCTAATGACTGTAATCCCTGTTCATTAAAAGATTAGAAATGTTGATAATTAAAAGGTGCTAAATACCTACAGTGTAAATGAACGCCTGCAAATAATGAACACAGAAAGTCGGCCAGTCAGAAAGAAATCAATCCACAAACTAAGAAAGACCTTAGCTGGGAACCCCAATTGGCAATGAACTACATAACACCGACAGTGACTAAAAAATGAAATACAACGTTATACTTAAAAAAAAAATGTATTGCCAATCGTAGGGCATATGCGTTGCTCACCTGATACAATTATATTTTCTTACTATGTATGGAACATGTGTTCCGCTGACTTTCAAAGCTGCAGAGGACTAAGAGTCAAAAATGGAATATGTAGAAAGTAAAACTTCTATGTTAAGTAATAAAATACAAACATATTTCCTATCTGTGTACGTTTGTTGGTTCAATATTCTCTTATCAATGAACTGTGAGCGCCGTAACTATATACTTGCTTACAGGCGGCAGTTTCCATGTCTCCAAATATAAAAAAAAAAAATTGGGGCAAAAATTCTATCAAAGCGTTTAGTTTTTATCAATTTTGTGTAAATAAATAGTTTCATTGCATCAATATTTCGGACGTCAAAACCGCTAAGAAGCACAAACGTGTAAAAAAATAACTAAATTCATTACAAACTTGCAGTTGACAGCGATTATTAGGACATGTACCTGAATTTGCGTGTAACTGTTGTACAGTATGTCATTGCTATAAGACTACCTGGCTTCCAGCCATTACAGTTATACTAACATAAACCGCATCTCTTTTTTCCACGTATTAGTGACCCAGTACTCAAACTCAGGTGGTTTTGCATTTGAGAGTCACAAATCACGGAATAACTCTGAATTTAGCAAAGAGTCGGTAATGATATGGTTTCGATTCCACTTCAATCAGAATACATCGGTGATATTAACTTTTCTGCAGCATGATCACGGTACCGAGCCTCAATACCTCAAGGGACCGTAGTGGTGTAGTGGTTAGACTACTCGCCTCCCACCTAGGCGAACCGAGTTTGATTCCCGGCGGGGTCGGTCCCGGAATTTCGCGTGAGGGTATCATGCCAGACGATGCTGTTGGTCGACGGGTTTACTCGGGGATCTCCCGTTTCCACTGCCCCTTCATTCCGGCGTTGCTCAATACTCTACCTCGCTTCGCCTTCATCGGCTCTCATGATCCAAATTCCTCCACTGCACTCAATGCCTCTACAAATAGAAACTGTCGGAGAAGTTACTTTCACTAACCAAATATTAGAAAAGAGAATGTGTACTTACAAAAGAGTAAGTTAAGCCCGGCCAAGAAATTTGGCAAGGGCGTATCCAGATGTAACTTTCGAGGAGAAAGTGGTTTATCTTTAGAATGAACAGGTGTTCTAGTGGTGGTCTAAACACAATTCTTCAATTAAAAGCAAAGAAGAAAGAGGACCGTATAACTACATTCGTATGTGTGCAAACGCATATCACTTTAAAAGCCAACTGACCCCTTCCATCCCCCTCCATCGCTCATGACTAAGCAGTTAATATTTTGCAGTTCTGTAAAAAAAAAACTATCCAATTCTTTGAGGACGACAAGAAAAACTGAGCGTTTGATTTGTACCATCTTTTACCACTATTTTATGGAACTGGTTTTGGTAGCGATTCCTCTTACTACAGCTTCTAAGAAGTTGAAATTATATGGTCTGACCAAAATTAGCAAACTGGTAATCACTCAAGTGAAATCAAGCCTGAAATTAGAACATTAATGACGTTATTCCTGTAACAGCGTAATCATAATAATCTAACTGAAGTTTTTGCAACCACAGATTCTACACTTCTTTAAAAAAAAGTTCGAATTTATAACTTCAAATTTCGCGAAACTATTGTGTGCTAAGATAAAAATTCCTTAATTCACTACACCAGATCTACTTATCAAAACACTAAAGTATCTGACTAAAAAGTTTTTGAAAAATTACTAAACAAAAATACATTTTAGCTAAAATTGTTTATTTCTTTCGGTGCACTGATCCATTTTTTGTCAAATTAATTCCAATAAGGAAAGACCATGTGTCATGTTTCCTGCATTTATAAATGTGTGCACAGTTTCCGATTCCGTGGTTCAATAAGTTTTGTTTGATGGGGCAAAGAAGACAGATTAAAATATCATATGAAACTGTTAAAGTCGAAAATTTCTTATTCGTATGCGTAATAAGGTATGGAGTGAAGTGGAGAGTTTTGGGCGGCCCTTAACATCGGGATCTTGAGAGCCGATGAGGTTGAAGGGGGAGATGAGTATGGCGTAGCGCCGGAATGAAAGAGTGGGCGGAAACGGGAGATCACCGAGAAAACCAGTCGCCCAGCGGCACAGTCCGGCACGGTTCCCATATGCGAAAAATCCAGGAACGATCCCGCATGGATTCAAACCCGGTTCGCCTTGGTGGGACACGAGTAGTCTAACCACTACACCACCGCGGCTCCATTGCATAACCGTTTATATAAATTAAGTCCTTTGAAGCGTGATTACACTTTCCCAGGCATAGTTTTAGATGTAACTAGAATATACTCAGGCTAATCTAAGTTAAAACGTAAACAAACACGTTCGTCGCTGTTCATCACGTGAGTTTGACAGTTCTCTAGATGATGGTCGAGTCAGTGGTAAGGACGTGCGTAAAAGGCGATAAACAGTGTAGATATGACGTGAATTTCACGAATCAATTTGGCCCCAACTTGGACTTCTCTAACTTCAATGTACTCGAATCGTGATTGTTTTTTAATTGGTGACTGATATGATATGGTGTGACGCTTTTTCCCATTCGACTTGGTTGCACGCGATACCGTCACGTCTCAGAGTAGATACGTACACAGAGGCGGAATGGAGCCGCGGTTCCTTTGATATGGCTGTACCCATGCTCTGGTTGCAAGCACGCATGCAGGCACGCAAGCAGCTTACCAGGCGCTGATTGGAGAACGCGTCCCGACACGTTGCTGGCTGGTGACGCCATTTTGCTGGCACGTACGTCTATATTCTCAAGTGCTATACCTTATACCCTCTTCACGGTAAAATGAGCACTTTTGAAAGCCCTACCTAAGATATACTTGTATACACGTTGTGTATTCTTCCACCTTGTGTAAAATTAACATTGCCATGGGCCTCATCACTTTATTCATGCGTCGGTCAAATGAAACTGTGGAATTATTAAGAAAGTAAATATTTTACAAATCTGCTTATTTTTATACTTCGGTGCATTAAAAAAAACAGAAAGCCAAAGAAATAATTTTAAGTTATGACAAATGGTTGCCTAACACTTTTTATTCAACGTTGAGATATGGAACTACTTTCCATACATAGTTACCAATTTTACTGGACGAATGTACCCTGCGCCCATTAATATATATGCATGCAGGGGCAGTGACTTTTTTTTAGGTACATTTCTAAAGTGCTCACTTTATCGTGGACAGCCTTTATCATTATTTGTTCCTGTTTTTTTTTTGCTGGCTAAAGAGCTATAGGCCTCCATAAGGGCACCTAAATTTCGCGAAAAGATTTCCACACATGCTATATTTCAATACCCTACGGGTAAGCCAACAGTTTTATTTTGCTTATTGGCGGCGTGTGTCTGTGAGAAGACATTTTCTTACTTGACTGGCCAATCAGAATTACGTTACTCCGATACCGTACATCTGTGATTCGCGGTCAGACACCTAAGACGCGTAACACCTAGATCACCCAATCAGTGAACGAGAATCTGAGCTAAAGTGCTATGAAATACAACTGGTGATGGAATCTTTTCTCGAAAATACGTTTGTCCCTAGCTATACAGCTTGTGTCAAAATAACTGTGCTCCAGTAATGAAAGCGACAGTACAGTAGACGTACTTGAAGTCTATAATCCGCCACAGAAAGAATTTGCAAAATTGTCGCACGTGTAAAATTAGGTGGGGCCGCGGTGATGTAGTGGTTAGACCACTCGCCTCCCACCTAGGCGAACTCGGCTCGATTCCCAGCGGGTACAATGCTGCTGGTCGGTGGGTTTTCTCAGGGACCTCCCGTTTCCCTCGCCCTTGCATTCCGGAACTGTTCCACGCTCGTCTCGCTTCATCCTAATCGGCTCTCAAGACCTCGATGTTAAGAGCCGCCCTAATCTCCCCACTCCACTCATATTTAGTCCACGGCGCAGGCTATCGGACCTGGCGTCCATCTGTTTATCCATCGCTAGGGATAGGAAAATTTCGCGAATTCATTTCAGGACAAGATAGACGTCAAACACGTGTACAAAAAGTCACCCTTTCAATTAGATCACAGTGCATTGGACACGCCCTGGACGACTCTTAGCCAATAGCAGACTAGCAAGGAAAACAAGTAGCGAGTGTCACTTTTTAAGGCCCTTCAAACAGGGAGTAACCACTAATAAATCTGATGAAAAGAAAAATTCAGCAGGGCCTTAAAAAGTGCTCACTTTACCGTGAATCGCCTATAGTAACACTGGCTACTGTGTGGGTCAGCAGCCAATGAACAAACATGTGAGTCTCGAGTTTACACAGGACTGTGGAGTTTATCCAGCAGGTCACTGAACTCGCGAAATTTTCCTATCCTTATCCATTGGACACCGATGGCGTGACTCACCTGACAGGACAGCACTCGTCACCTGCAGCTGCTGAGTGACAGCTGATGGCGGCGCGGGACTTCGGCCAGCATCATCTTCCAGCTTCTCCGGAACAAAACCGCCGCCCCGGGAATCGATACACAGGACGTTATCTCGACGCGGCAACGTCGGTGGCTGAACTCGGTCGCAATTCCGTGATCAGCCGGGTGAGGGGTGGGCGGTTAGCGAGGGTTGGATCGCTGTTCGGGCAGGGGCGATCGTGAAGAGATGAGGTGGGGGGGGGGGGGGAGAAGTGGATGTAGACCGCTGGATGAAGGAGGGGAGACTGACTTAGCCAGGGTGAAACAGTACGCGATAGTTTCTGTTCGGGTGAGGCACGCCAAGGTTTGTAGATTTACTACTCTGGGAGACGTCCTAAAATTCAGAGGAGGGCGCTCCAAGCCAGCTTGCCTTGTTACCAACTCCCAGTGGGCTGAAATCCTGTCTGGGTTTAACTAGGCAGTTTAGCTCTAATCTCGTGTCCTGCGTTTCTCATAACAGTATTTACAGACTTTTTCGTAGTTCTGAGACTCAATTCGATTAAATTTTACATAGTTATTTACTACACTCGTGCATATTGATATAAGCAATTCGCGATAAAGAGAGCACATTTGAAGCTGCAGATAATTTTTTTTCTTTTAACCAATTTATAGCCTTCCCCCACTTGTTATTGTAAACCCTTCCACATGAGTAATAATCACAGTGTACACATTCCCCCCTACCCAAATCCAAAAGTCCGAGACCACAGTGAAATGTATTTATTAGTATTTATTAGTATATATGAAACATCTCCAAAAAGTGCTCACTTTACCGTGAACGGCCTATATCAGTCATTGTCGATGTTCTGTATTTAAAACGGAGCGTTTGTTTTGTATTAACTCATCTTACAGCAGTTTTGTTAAAAAGCTCAACTGCAGAAAATGGCTCGTAAATCATCTTGGAAACTACAGAATTTTTTCCCGTTACTGTACGCTGAAACATGTGAATCCTCCAAAAATATTTTTTTTATAACTCTACAATATGGTGTTATCTAAGTCACATGATTTACTCAGTGTAGAGAAGAAAGTATCCCACAGTTTGTAGCATCGAAATATTTACTTGTGTTTCCCCAAGTGTCAGTTTATATTGCATACATTTCAAAAGTTCTTGGAGAACATTTCACCATTCCTGATACGAATGTTACGGGAGTCAAAATTTCCTGGTTGTAGGTACTGGCAAAATTGTAACTTTATCCTCCATTACACAAAACATGTAGCGAAAAAAAAAAACCCTTAAATTGAGTTTAAAAGAAAATTTGTAGAAATAGGTCGAAAATTTTAGCCTACTAACCAATGTAAAGCACCATTGAGAATTAAAAAAAAAAAAAACTTAATTTGATAGTAGTTGAAAACTTTCATATGTAAAAAAAACGCTAATCGCTAGCCCATACACGTTTGGTAATTCAAGGATTCAATGAAAGTATCTAGTCCATTGTCACTTACAAACATGTTATTTCTGGACATTGCTTCTAGATTCGTACATATGGGTAATTTTTTGGCTGCTGAGTCAACCTCCAAAATTAAACTAAAACTATTTTCAATAGTTTAGATTCCTAACATATGAAAAATAAAATTTCAGACATTTTAGAAATGACAAAAATGGCATCTACCTTGACCCTAAACAACGCCAAAAAAAAATATAATTTTCATAATTTCATCCACTGTTAAATTTTCTTTATTTTGTTAATGATTCTACTTGACGCCACTCGGGACTACCAGGCTGTTGTTCATCGTGTCTCCCATGGGGTAATTCGCTGCGCCGACAATGCAGCTACTCTCATCGATCCCGAGAGAAGGAAAAATAAGTCAGTTTCAGGTAACAATGCATTGTGAGATACGTGGCCTGTTCCTTTTAATCGCGCGTGGTGAAGAGCCTGCGAGAGAAAAGTGCGCGGCAGTTAGTCTAAGGGACGGGCAGTTATAGTTAACAACGACTTCCGTCCGCGCGACCTGAGAGAACAAAACAATTGTTCGCGCACGGCGGAGAGGCGAGCATCTCTCTTCTTCAAACCAACAAACGATGTGGTCGATTTCCAAACTAAATTGCTCGCTTCTTTTCCTCCGCTTTAATTAACAGTTGTCGTTGGTTTTGCCTTCGAGTTTTTCGGCGTGCACACGTGTGTGTGTGTGAGTGTGAAAAGAGGCTCGGGAAGGAAGGAAGGAAGAGACGAGCACTTGAAAAATACTGCTAATCTTTCTTTAAATTGCACCGTTCGTCTCCGGCGGCGCGAGTTTTTCTCGTCCCGGATTGACTGCAAGTTTCGGGTCCGCCCACGCTGGGCCATGCGCCCCGGGTGGGCGCGAACACGCAGCAACACAGTCCGGCCCATCTACCGCATCCGTCGCTCGGGCTTTCTCTCTCGGTGGATAACGACAGCTGAGCCCTGTTCTTGCGGACAATATAGAGTTTGGAAATCGCGTCGTTATTTCTTCGATACGGGGGATGAGTTACAGTTGCCTTTAACTTTCAGCATTGCGTAAAAATGTTTATAGGCTGTACACGATAAAGTGAGCACTTTTTAAAGCCCTGCTTAAGATATATTCACATGAGTGTTGTGTATTTTTATGCCTTATGTAAAATCAACATTGCCATGGGCCTCGTCACTTTATTCATGTGTCGGTAAAGTGAAACTGCGAAGTTATTAGAAAAGTAAACATTTTATAAATCTGTTAAACTGAGGCGTTAAAAAGAACAGAAAGAGTAAGAAATAATTTAAATTATCACAAATGGTTACCTAACCCTTTTTATTCGACTTTAAGGTATGGAACTATTTTCTCTCCATCGGTACCAACTTTACCGGGCGCATGTCACTCAGGGTGCCTGTTAAAATACATGCAGGTAGGGGCCGTGACTTTTTTCTAAGGTTGATTTGAAAAGTGCTCACTTGGTCGTGAACAGCCTTTACCCTTCCTTTCGTTAGCAGCCTGAGGGGGTACAAAATCCACTCCCTACAGATATTACTTTAAAGACTGGAGAACGTAACTCATTGTTATACTATCCGTCGATTAACAAACTTGCTTTAATCAATTACGATGAAATATGAATATCAGTGTTAGTCTCTCGAATACTGACTCAACTATTCACTCTAGTATTTACTGTACTATTGCCCGTGTCTCTAATTCAATAAGCCCCTTCTCACGTCCAGTTATGCATTTCACTCATCACTGATATATCTAAGCCTGTGTCCGAATTCGCCTTGTGCGTACCTGTCCCCGGAAGTGACGTAAGTGCTGTCCGAATTGTAAGTGAAGTGTGCAAGTACACAAGTAAACGAAGATGTATACTTCTGGCGTACTTGTGGAATATGTACCACCATTTTGAGAAGCAATCTGTGGGTTACTATTGATATGCCACGTAATTATTTTATTTAAAGTTTAATAGGGCAACATTACTACTTCACAGGCATAGATTTTTGAACCAAGTTAATAACTATTCCAAGGTCCACCTTAAAAAAAGGTCTAAACCATAAATTCGTATTACGGCTATGTTCGTGACCTACATAAGCTAAGATTAAAAATACAATCAAATTTGCACTCACATACAATAATGCAAGATAATGAATGTTATGTAAATCGAATTGAAATATTATTTATACTTGATTTAAACCCTAAAACATTAGGTAATTATCACATTCTTAGTCGGAATAAACGTGCATTAAAAGTGGTTAGCTGGCAAATAACTGTTACTGAAGGCAACAAGACTGCCTGTTCGAATTCAAGACTGCCTGTTCGAATTCATCAAGTTTGGCGCTAAGGGTGAGTTAAGTACGCAAAGATGCACGTACGCAAGAATGTACCTGAATCCGGACACGGCCTAAGATGCAGTACAACGGCTGCACGAGGGCTCCGCCACGGTCTTGCTGTAAACACGCTGACTCCGGCGACCTGGGGTCGTATTGGGGGGTGGGAGGAGGGTAACTTTGTGATCCCTTCGCTTATATACGTACCTGCTGGCCTAGATTACCTCATGCCAGCTTCTGTTTATTTCGCGTCTCCTAAACACTGCACCCCGGCTGCTTCCCTGTGGTCTCTACAGCATCTCATTGCAAAATATAACCTTAGGCGCTGCAACGAGCGTCAGTACAGATGATATTGACATGGATACGTCTTTAAATTTGCAACCATAGTGAGAGGCAATCCAGAGAATCCGATGATAACAAAATCGGGGGATACAATTTGGCATTGCAGGTTCAAATCTATTGTCTTCAAAGTTGAATTACACCACTCGATTGCCAGATCAAAGAATATGTTACGTAGTATAATTTTAGACTCGGAGAAGCTACGACGCTCGTTTGAGTTTCAATCTACAGCTCTTGCCAAGATCAATCGACTGCGTGTATAAAAACATTTTTGTAGCGTGTTTATGGTGAAATTGTTTTCGTTTAATGTAAAAATATTAAGAAAACTTACAATTTTGACATATAGGCCTACTTGTCAAAAAAAAGCCAAGTCGAAATACAGAAATCGTATACGGTTGGAAAGAGCATCTCAAAAGCAATCCAGTGATGCCCATAAAACCCCATATGATTGAGTGAAGCGGTGCCGGGAACGTAAAATAAACATCAAGGCGTCCGAGAGCGTCAATGTATACGTATTCACGCCAAACAAACGGCCGTGTCCCCAACACAAACAAGCCCAATTTTTTAACGAAGACAACGTTGACTGGTTTGCTAGGATTCTACGTACTATACACGTGTCCGATAATTTTCGTTAGTAATTGGCTCCCGTGCATGTGCGAAGCTACTATCCCACTTCACTGGGCGAATGGGAATTTTGATACTATAAACCAGAGCGCTTGTTGTTGATCTGCAATGAAATTCGCAGAGTCAAAATCTTGATCTTCCAGTTATAAAAGAATGAAATATCTGCAGTTTTATCAAGAATATGCTGACTCAAAAAATTACCGCTATTTTCCTGTGTCCCGAGTATCATTATGATGATACATGGATATTGGTACACCCTACCAATAACAATGTAGTTTTATTATGTGTTATTGGCAGCAGCTGTTTGTGAAACTACAAATGATGTATCCTATCACGTCAGGGACGTTCCTTAATGGATGCCTCTTTCTATCGTGTACAGTGTATACAATACTATATCTATTTCGTGAATAACGCCGCCTGCAGTGACCAAAAGGTTTTAGAGGTAACGCACCTGGTGGAGCTCAGGATAAACTTCTGAACGCCCACATTTCTTAAGTAGTGTTACTGACATTTCGCTTAGTTTTCTGGCGGCAGACGAGACTCCTCAATTTTTATTACGTCGTTTCACTTCTGCGGTTGGCTGAAGGAGTGGCCAACCTCAAAGGACTCTCGAGCCAACAACGTAACTTCAATGGGCTACGTCACCAACTCCTGTAACGCTGTTAAGAGACTTAGTACAAAGGGCAGCTGCCAGTGAAACGACAGATTTTTCTCCTATATGTACATAACAGTGAAGTCTAGAACTCCATAAGTAATATCAAGAATTTCACCTTGGAGGTTTGTTTTATCTTAAGAAGAAAAAAAACTGTTTTTGTCAGTTTCACACCGAGATACAAATTTGGTTGAATAAAACAAAGTTAATTTGGTGCAAGCAAATCGTTTGTATTGGGTAAATTAAATATTTTGTTTCTGAGGCAAAATCATGTTGTGGTTTTTGTCTGGTGGCCCCAAAAGTATAAGATTTGGTTGGCCCTGCTAAAAATTTGTATCAATCTCGGTACATTACAGATATGGTTATTAAAAAAGAAAAGTGAAAGCAAGACTAGAACTCTAACCAATAATGCATGCGTCTGGCCGCAACGCTTTGGCGATCTCGGTAAGTTTCACAGCATTACTTCATTGTTTCCTGTTGAACATGTTTCGTTGTGATTATTTAAGCTAACACTAAGCATATATAAAGACACTAAAAAACAATTTTTATCCCAATTGTCACAAAAATTATTTACAAACCTTCGAGCCGTAAATTCCAACGAAGTCAATCAAATGTCCCGACCATTGTACAGCCAATCAAATAAACAACACTTGACAGAACCGAATTTTTTCCACCCGGAGTTTCTGTAATAATAGACGTTTCAGACTCTCACAACTAAATGAAAACTTATTCACTCCAGACAAAATAATAATTTTACACTAACGTGATATTCATAATTTTTACGATAGCCAAACCAACTAGTTGAACGTATTCGTAAACTAGTTGTGTGAAGTGAATACAAGGAGATGATATTGAGATTGTCAAATAAATTTTGGCTCAATAAATTATTACGGCCGAAGGGAACGAATGCAGATGTTTGGAGCAATAGCAGATTAGTTGATGAAACAAAATATTGTTCAATATATATACAAATACTTTTCAAGAATATTTATTTGTTATCTGAAACTCTATCTTTCTCATGTATCCACCAGGTTTTATAGTTTGCAGGCGTTGCCATGAGCCAGTTTAGAGCTAACTATAGGCTGTTCACGGTAAAATTAGCACTTTTAAAAGCGCTGCTTAAGGTCTACTTGTATGCACGTGACGTGTGTTCTTCCACCTTATGTAAAATTAACACTGCCATAGGTCTCATCACTTTATTCATGCGTCGGTGAAGTGAAAGTATGAAATTATTATAAGAGTAAATATTTTACAAATACGCTTATTTTTGCACTTCGATGCTTAAAAAAAACAGATAGTGACAGAAATAATTTGACATTACAAATGATTACCTAACACTTTAAATTCGACGTTAATATACGTTACCAACTATACTGGGCGCATGCCACTCAGTACACCCATTAAAATATATTCAGGTAGGGGCAGTGACATTTTTCTAAGGTTGATTTCAAAAGTGCTCACTTTATAGTGAAAGGCCTATAGCGGGATGTACACGACTTTCAACACGTTTCCTGTATCTGCTTGAAGCTAATTAGTCGAAATTTCTAAAATATAAGACATCGACTTCATAAACGGTGATAATTATAGCTACTGAATGTGACTTATTAAATTGTGATTTTTATAGATATATTGTTCGGTCTCTGGCCTCGGAAACTGATTACCAGTAAATGTCATTTATTCCCTATACCATCTAGCTCATACACAGATTATTCAGCATATCACCATTGCTTGAAATCACTTAGTTTTATCATGGAGACACTGGGAATTTGTGCAAACGTGAAAATCAGGCAACTGAAGTCAACCATTACAGCAGAATCAAATATACACTCTGTAAACTCGTAGTTGTATTTTTGTGCATGTATGTGCAATATTAAAGAAATTTTTTTTAAAACTAATATAGTGAGTTGGGGCTCACAAAAATTTAGCTACCGCTCTTAGAAAACAGTTAAATTTCATGGATAAAATTGCATTTCCTAAAAAAACAGTTTTTCAGTATAATTTTGTACGTTTCAGTTAAACTAACATTCCGGTATAAATCACTACTAATACATATATCAATGGCTCTAAATACGCCATAGATTATTTCAATTATTATAAAATAAATTTGCGATTTTTTTATGCGACGAGGTTATTTTTTATTGCTTTATTCGCCGAGAAGTTCTATCTTGTTTTTATTTCGTGTACGATATTGCTAGGTGTGCAGTAATCTAAGGATGAACAGTGAACAGGTTATTAAGAGGGTTTAATTAGGCTCATATTTTACTCTGGAAGAGTAAAAACGCTTTTCCACAGTTCAGAGAGAACATATTCCTCCTTTCCTTTCGAAAAAATTGTTTATAAATTTAGTTTTGATGAATCATCCTTGTCTAAATTATTCTTTACTAATGAATCAATGACTGTTTTACATATTCTAAAGTTTAATTTTTTCCCTTGCCACTCAAACAGTTTTTCGTAAAAGTCGCCTCAATTTTTGAATAAGCTAAGTAGGCCTACATCATATTTGACTTTACGAAGATTGTTTTGTAACTATAACACCTGTTCGGGATAGTTGTTTCCTACTTATAAAATACGTGAAATTAAAATTTTAGTTTATTGGAAAATTACATCTGCACAGGTTCCTGATGGCAAACTGATCCCAATCATGATTTTTAAATGGTTTAATTTCGTCTGTTTATAGAAAGTAGTAAACGTGCGGAGGGTATAAAATCCGTTGGACAGGATGGGTAACTTGCGCTAGATATTTCACATTGCTATGGACGAGAAAATAGGTAAATAATCAATTGCAGTTAAAAAGAACTGGCAACGGGTGAAAATTTGTCTGCAGTCACCTACGAGCCGATGTGAACGAGGAAAAAACTCAAACAGTTAAACTCCTGTTATATCGTAAATTGTTTTCTGACTTGTCAAGCAGATCGATATACACTATAAGCAAATTACTCGGAGTTATAGTAGCCCAAATAAAAATAAGCTCTGGGATACTACATAACATTCGCAATCACTAACCTCAATCACGCAGTAATCAAGAAGTCAAGCATAAAAACAAGATAGATATTTATTTGCATCAGCACAACGTCATGTTTTGTAATCTTGGAGTGACGTCGTTTTGGCGTGGAATCTTCCGAATCAGTATCGGCGCAGTTTCAATTCCTTCTCCCTATGAATATTGCATTAACGTCGAGATTATGTAAATCCTTAACTTCCCAGTCAAATACCAAACCGCCTCCCCAAAATTTCATTATTTATTCAAACACGGGAACACAATGGAGAAAAAACGCTGAACAGAAGGAGTGAGCTGTGCTGCTGGAGTCATCAAGAGGAAACAAGTCATTTGTACGGCGAATAAAAAGATGAAAAACTTCTTCCTCGTGCATGTCAAGTCCCCCATACTCTTTTTTTTTACAGTCCCCTCCCGACTCTTCTATTGAAAATCGACCCTTTTAACTCTCTGTAATCATCAGAATTCCCGATACAATAATCCCGAGCAGAAATCTGTGTTGGGTCATTTGAGAAAGTAAGGGTGGGTGATGCAAAAGGGAGGAGAATGGAAAAGGGTGACCATAAAAGGAGAAAAATTTATAACGCGTTTCGAGGGGTGAGGGGCGGGAATGAGTGGTGAGGAGAAAAATTCATAATTAGTGCGTGAAGAACAGTGCATTAAATATATACATGTTGCATACACACATAAATATATATATATATATAACGCCCACGTATTTGCAAACATATACGTATTCACACATACGCAAATAAACACACATATTCATATTTCCCCGTATATGCATATATGAATTATATATATAACAATAATGTCACGGAGGCCGTACTATTAGTTTGTTTCCATTTGACAACATATATCTGGGTTCGATATTCACGGATTCGATCACAGACATTCGCATACGGAAGACTCACCGGATGCTATCGATTCCCGTTTGATTTTCTCAGGGTACACTCGCTTCCCCCACAAATGCAGTCCCTTAGATCGCCGTAATTTTTTTCTCATTTCGAGTGCAATCTTCGCGCACCGATCAGAATTCTTTCACTCCAGTGCTAATCGAGCAGTATGGTATGCCTTCACCCACACGTTATAGTTATTGATAAGGGTTATTGACGGTAAATATGTAGAGCAATTTTGGAAGCACTGCTTAGTTTAAGATCTACTTGTGTGCATGTTGTATATTCTTCCATCATGTACAATTAACATTGACATGGGCCTTATTCTTTTATTCATACGTCGTCCAAGTGAAAATGTAGAAATATTATAAGAGCAAATAGTTTAAAATTTGTTTAGTCATGTATATAAATTGAAAAAATTAAAAGCCAAATAAGTTATTTTCCTATTCGCCGCTCTCGGTTTGGTGGAGGAAAGCTAACAATAAAAATAAAATGGGGAAGCGACTTGAATACTGGCATCCCCTGAAAACTATTTTAAAACCTGCTCGAAGGTTAATGACTTAATCAGGGTTCGAACCTGGCATTTCATGTTCCAAAAGAATTGCCATCGCAAACTTGGTTTAGGATTCTCAGCGTAGTGGACTCTGAACGACGTGTTACCATTTCGATGCTCAATTTCAAAGTCATGATATGGGTTAGAATGGAACCGGGATTAATTTGGCCAAAGCAAAAAAAAAAAAAAAAAAGGAACTTTATGGGTGAAGTTTGTCGATAATTCGCGCATATTCAATAATACGCACTAATCCCATGTAATCGGATAATAGTTACAGCATGCATTTTAAGTAAAAATTTACCCGACGTGGTAGTTTTTTGTTTTTTTTTTTTATTAACTGGCTAAATGTTTTGTTTGTAACGTCTCCCACGAGACCAAAAATATTTTAGCTCGTGTTGTAATAATACGAAGGAAAAAATCGGTTTCTCCGTTCATGTTGCTGTATTTACGCCAAAACTTGAAAACACAGAAAACTTTGTTCAACTAAGTTGTTATGAGTGACTGTAAATTTAAACTAAAGATAATTACTTTAATTTCACCTTTGCCGAAGTGTTACGTGACAACTTTGGCAGTGCAAACTTGTTGTGCATGCTAAACTTATATTAATTTTGTTAGGTGAACTTCGGAGCTCTGGAAACAGTTTCACAATATTGTGTCACGCCACTAAGTGCTAACAATTACGCAGAGCATCACTGCCCACCTTAGAAAGCGTGTAAATATTACACTATTTACGCCCTATTTCATACAACTACCTCCACAATCGGACGTCAAATGCCAAACATTTGACACACTGTAAAATTTTACGACTGTGTCAAGCTTCCCACTCACTGAAGCGACATGAATATTCGAGCACAGTTTATCTACGGACTAAAATTAACATATCCACAATTAATCAATTACTTCTCAGGACTGCTACCTCCATCACAATTTTGAATTTAGTGATTTTTTTTTTTCACAACGTATGAGACATGTTTCTCTGCTGCCGGTGTTTATTATTCAATAAAGTTTTAAAAATTTCAATACAATTATGTAAAACTTAAGGTAATGATCTCAAGAAAGACAAGAATACTTTAACAACACAATGTGTACTTTTATCACTGACAATGCGTTTATTGTTCAATAGCATCCCCTACTCTATGTTGTTTCATCCGAAAGGCACGAGAACGCACTGTACGAATTTCACCGGTATATTTGTGATCTATACTTATTTTATAGTGAATTCACCTCCTCTGTATTTTAAGTATCAGTTCAGTCTACCGAATTACCAGTCACGAGGTACGTATTAACTGAATTTTCGGCGAGTGGCGCTTCACTTATTGAATGCATTCGAACAAATTCAAAGTGCAGACTGGTCCGCAATGAACGAAATTTAGCTATACAAATTTACATACTGCATTTCACTTTCATCTCAAATATTTACGTATTCACAACTTCCACAGGACCTTCTGAAATTTTAACTCTGACTTTCGTATGCATAATCTATCTAAAAATGTTTATAATTTGTATACGTTATATTTTTGTGCCTACCGTCTATTATGTTTCATTACTTATGCCTGTGTGTAGTACATCGGCAATCCTAGGTACTTGGCAGTGTGCTCTTCGACCGATGTATCACTTGGCAGCAACACGTATCATTCTATTGTTTTGAGTACACAGGGTTGAAACTTTATGTGCAGCAGTGATATTCAGTGATTCCTCTATATGGAGGAAGTAACGACCATATCTGCATAGCCACATAAAATGTTAAGCTATAACACCTCGGGCACAAGTACTTACTTATCAAGTCTTACCAATTTCATTCTTAAGCCATTTCATTAAGAATAAATAAAGTATTTAGATACATTGTAACTTTTAATCGATTTTCGATTTGACACGTTAATAGCAATATTCAGTGTGTTAATATGGTCTAACCTCTTAATTTTGATTCAATTCTGCTTATTGCATAACTTACAAAAATATTAAAACCACGGGGTAAAATATTTTGGGAAACACGTTTACAAGTACCGAAGTGCTGTCCGAACTACCCTGAGGATCGCGCATTGATGCGGTGTACGCTGTTATGTCAACGTTACTTGAAACTATATTCGGAACGATAGCAGCACCTTGTTTGTAACAGAGCGGGTATTCCACAAACGTGCCCGTGGCTTGACTTATCACTAATTACAAGTGATAGAAACCTTCGCTTGCTGACTTATACATTTGAACTCCCATAATTCAAACAGTTTTCTTATTAATTGGGTGTATCTCTGGCCATCAAACAGTACCGCAAGTTTCGTGGTTTTTCTAAACAGGTTATTAGAAACTTTATAAAGGACCAGAAACCAATGTGAAACTTCTGACGAATTCGCCAGTTTCGGAATCCCGCAACAATCCACACTAAATATAGTCTACTCACGGTCACTTCCAACTTCTCTGAAGATATTCCTCCGCCTTATGCAAACAAAGCTTAGGAAATTACACCAGTGGGCCAACGCACTGCATTCGTGCGCACAAAGGGAAATAATATTTTGCATAATAACTATTTCATACTACACTGATAGAAAATCGAACAAAATATTTGTTTGTATAGGGCCAAATATATATTTAGTTGCCCGAACAAAATATAGTGTTGAGTAAAAAAAATTTTAAAAGCAACAAAATTGGTTTTGTTCGTCTAACAAAATATATGTTTGAATAAATAAAATCTCTGTGTTGAGAGAAAAAAAAAAAAAATTAGACTATGGACTTAATATTTTGTATTATCAACTGTATATATTTGCTTGGCCGCTCATTTGACAGTCTTTGCTCTAAAATACAGCTCGAGAATTTGTTTGTGTTTTTTGTAACAATTAGGATAGTAACCATGTTTGTTATAGCAGCTGTTGATGCTTAACAATCAAATAAACACATTAATAAAACAATGCAACGAGGAACTGATAAGTAAAGCTCTAAAACTTGATATATTTGTTTGCACACGTTGCCCAATATTTGCATTGTATCTACTTAAAAGCTTTCCAGTAATCTTCCGTTATCACATTAACTGAGATTACTAAGGCGAAGCGCTTAGATGAAAGTGATCTAGGTTCGATATTCGGCTCTAACTTCTAAGACATTTTTTATATCGGCCCAAACTGTTTAATGTACGTGTAGCCAAACAAATCTTTAGTTGCACAAACCAAATATTACCGTTTGGGGCAACCAAATCAGAACAACAAAATTATTTAATTTCAACAACAAAGTATTTTTTATTTCCCCTATACAAACAAATAATTTGGTTGCACCAAATAAATCTTGTTTGATTCAACCAAACGTTTTTCTCAGTGTAGGCATTACCAACACGCATGTTTTGTCTTTGCCTTTATCGATATAAGTAACAAATGAAATCTTTTAATTTGTAGATACAATCTTGATAAATAATAACTCAATTGATCAATAATAAGGTACTTATATATTAGTAAGTACAAGAAGAAATGGCTTATGATACTAGATATATTTAGGAATCAACAAAACACGCCATGCATGGCAGTGTTTTTTTCAAAGGTTTGATTAAAAACGTGCGAAAACAAGCCGCGAATAGACAATAATGACTTCTAAGGCAGCATCTAACCTTAGGCTGTTCATGGTAAAATGATCTCTTTTGGAAACCCTGCTTAAGAAATTTTTTTATGCACGTTATGTATTCTTCCGCCTTATGTAAAATTAAAATTGCCATGGGCCTCATCACTTTATTCGTGCGTCGATCAGGCGAAACTGTGAAAATTTTAGAAAAGTAAACATTTTCCAAATCTGGTAATTTTTACACTCCGGTGCATTAAAAAAAAACAGAAAGCGAAAAAAATAATAATTTAAGTTATCACAAATTGACAACTAACACTTTTTATTCGACGTTATAATATATGGAACTACTTTCCAACCATCGTTACCAACTTTACTGGGCGAATGTCACTCAGTGCGTCCATTAAAATATATGCATACAGGGGCAGTGACTTTATTATAGGGTTGATTTCCAAAGTGCTCACTTTATCGTGAACAGTCTTTACTTGGAGAAGAGCAAGACTTTGCCTGCAGCCTGCTCCAGTATCACACAGCGAGAATTTTTCCTTCACGCCCGCGGTAATTACGTGTGATTGCGGCAGTAAACTGCGGGGCGCCCGACGCGAGACGTTGACACACTGTTGCGGTTCTGGGCGAAGGGGTTGAAATCCTCCAGCGCGGGCAGAGGTCCGTGCAGAAACTCGCACCGTTCTTCAAGAGATCGCCGAACTGCCACACCCTTGAGAGAGAGAGAGAGAGAGAGAGAGAGAGAAAGATAGAGTGAGTGTCGTATGGGAGGGGGTGGGCTGGATGGATTGTGAGGGGGTTGGCTTGAAGGGGGACTCCGGCAGCCATGTGGCACGGGGTGACATCTCGGATTAATCGGAGGTCGCTGCCGTTAAATTGGGCGCGCAATGATTAGAAATATGAGCGGAGGAGGGTGGAAGGAGCCAGGGTGGCATTGTTCCTGGGCAGCAGCATCCATCCCCTCCTCCCCTCGCCCACCCCTGCATCACGGTCGGCTTCATTTGCCCTCGGTAATTGGGCCCACATAGGGGCGGCCGTGTATTATAAGTCTCCCTCTGCCGTCGAGGGGGTGGGGGCTCCTGGAGTGCGAGCGACCGAGGGGTCAATTAGATACCAACCGGGGTTAGCCATTGATGAGCGGAGGAAAACACCCTGAGGACTGCTGCCGCAGCTAACAATGCGCCCAGAACGTAATGCGACTTTCGGATCAGGGCCTTAGGGACGGCATTCCTCGGCATGTGCGAGCGCATCGTTTCTCAGACCAACAGCTGCAACTCTGTTTGGGGTCATCTCTGGGCATCGTTGAGCACCGAACATTGGGTATTCATTGGGCGAGGAAGATTTCAACGGTGCTAACAGCTCAGGTGTTTAGCACCGATGGGAGTGAACCGAAGTGATCATGGAGCAGCGATGGAAACAAGAGTTCCCATAGAAACCCCACCAGCCGACAGCAACGTCCCCAACGTTTCCCACATATCAACATCCGGGACTGACACTGTCGAGAATCGATCACGATTCGTCTTGGTGGAGTGGAGAGACTTGGGCAGCTCTCACCTTCGGTGTCTCCAGAGTTGATGTGGGTGAAGTGAGTTGAGGATAGGGAAACAGATACCTTAAAGCGTGCCGACACTTTAATCTCTTTTTCACGCATGTTGCTTATCCTGGAAGTATTGGTTTCAGCCGATATCTCAAGAATGCTCTGGATTATTGACCTCGTTCTCTAAGCGTAACTCGGGGTGCGCTGAACCTTCCAGATGGTAGGGCTAACACTATATAAGTGTGACCAGCCACGAGTGGAGTTGGAGCTGATGAATGAATGAGTGGCTGAGTTCCGAGCGATGGATGAACGAGCGGCGTGACCAGCAGTGGAGAAGGGAAGCCATGTTTGAATGAAAATTTCTTAATCGATACTTACGGCGAGAGAAAGGCGTTAAAATCAACTGTATTAGTTTCACAGGAAGTAATAATGATGTTGGAACTTCTTACGTCAACGAATATAACTTGTTCTTGACTGCCGATTTCTCTTTGGACATTATTTTTGAGGGCGTGTTAAAAAAATTTTTCTACGTTTCCATGTGTTTTCAGGAATTTTATACCACAATAGTCACAGCAATTTGACGAAAACGTCCAATCATTGAAAAAACCAAACACTTTTTATTCATTCGTTTAAAAAATTTATTTTATATATGCTCCAAATAAATTTCAGCTTTAATTGAACAAAAAGTGTTATTTCGCCATAAGTGTTTCTTTAAATTTCAAGAATATTTGAAGCGTTTTCTTTAAAATCCGACGCTTGGATTGTTTGCAATTAGCATTTAATTTATTTATATTTTAAATTGAATTGTACAGTTTAAAACGAAACAATAAGTCATTCACTGAGTTTCCAAGATATTTATTTATGGCATTTTGGTGACATAAAAACATTTTTTAAGCTGCAGACAAACGCGTTATTTATATACTACTTGAAATTTGTTTGAGTCAAGATATAAAGTCAAAATTCCCTTTATTTTCAGTTAATTTTTGAAAATTATTTCTTCTTCCTTCTTCGCTAGACCACGAAAAAAAAAATATATATATATGTGTGTAAAATATATTGGTTTAGAATCTTGAACTGCCTTAAGGAATTAGGAAGCCTTCCCTATTATATTATCCTGTGGTTCATAGCGCACCATAATTAAGTCTCCTCGCTCAAGCTATATGTATAGCAATGTTGGGTGAAACCCCAACTTTGACTTTTTTTTTTTCGTATTGCTATTTTCCTAAGAGGTAGCCAGAAGTCACCATGCATTATGAGTAAACAATAATTTATCTCCCTTTGGTGCACCACATAATAGCTCTACTTTCAAACATTGTTTCGCCTACTCTTCCAACTAGTGTCGGCAATTCTTGGCAATCTTAAATAACATTCATCCTTGATGTTACGGTTTTATTTTTCTACGGGCTGCAATGTTTACAACCGTCTTTTCGGTATATGAGTGATTTTGAATCAACGAAGACGTGCTTTTGTCCTGTCTTTATTCATGATGGTCTTGTTTAGCCGAATCTGTCAGAGTGGCATTGTATAAAGTTTGCGACCTTCCATATCGGACACATTATTTCCATCGCCATATATTTTTGACGTCCCAGCCAGTCAGGAAAGCGCTCATACATATGTATAGGGCTGTTTACAGTAATATTTCAGTTTGATCTATCACTACTTACTCAAATGCTTTGCCACTGCGTACAAAAGCAGTCATATTTTAAGGTGATATACTGATGTGGCTTTTCTGTGCATCGGTTAACTGGGAAAGACATGAAGTTGGGTGTACTTAGTGACGACCGAAATGTATGAACAGACACAATCTATGACGACGCAATGAGAAAACAAAGGCGTGAAAGACGAGAATTTCAACATCACCGCTCCTGTGATGGCGTTGCCACTGTCCACTGAGGACAGTGTGGCAGCCACAAGTCGGGAATTCAAAACAGCTGATGTGGTCACACGGCCCAAAACAGTACAACAAAAATGTCGAGGCTAACCGGTGTGTGGGCACCAAAATATTTACGTCAGCCAGAAAAAACTTTAGACAGATGTTTGATCAGATATGACTCTAGTTAAAATGTCGAAACGTTGGTGCGTTATTAATATATATTTTCAATGCATAATTTGTAACAAACTAGTAGCAATTAAGCACATGGCCAGCTCGTTTATACAGTTGTGCAGGACTAAGCTGCTTCAAAGTTCCGGGAAGATATATTCCAAGAGCTAAATAATATAAGATCTCAAGCCACTGAGATGAAAATGGACTTAATGCACGGAAGAATTATGAACTTCGGAATAAGGCAAGCTTAACTTACCGGCTGAGTGATGAAGAATATGGTTGAAAATAATTAATATTCAATTATATATTATAATTTACCAGACTGTATATACAAGGAACGGAATATATATTTTATAATCATCAACTTCCCTTGTAACCTGCACATGCACACCTAGGTTGGCTCACAGAAGGAAGGAATGTTTATTTAGCGCTTAATGAAATAATAATTGAAAGTGTTCTGAGGCGCTGTCTGTAAAATTAATTGGTGTTAACCTGCCTGCGTCGGCTTACATAAATGCAGCTGGACACGATGATCGCAACAGGGTGCGAGAATGGTGCATCGTAAGCGAGAATTGCTGTCTAGCTGCGTGAAGAGAGAGAGAGAGAGAGAGAGAGAGAGAGAAAGAGAGAGAGTCGCGGAAGGCGCCTGTTAGCTTGAGGTGTCGGGGCAGTGCCATGCCATAACATCGTAACACCAGCGTGACTCCAAAAAGGTTAGGCTAGCTGAAGTGTCATACGCAACCTCTCTCCAAGAAGGCAACTCTCAGGCTCCATGGGGCCGCGGTGGCTCAGCGGTTAGCCTGCTCGTCTCCCACCAAGGTGAACCGGGTTCTATCCTCAGCCGGTTCACTCTCGGATTGTCCCATGAGAAATCGTGCAGTAAGATACCCTTGGTTAGCGGGTTTTCTCGAGGATATCCCGTTTCCCCTGCCCTTTAATTCCAGTGCTGCTATACTCGCCTCAATCACCCTCATCGGTTATCAAGACTTCGCTGTTAAGAGCCGCCCAAATCTCTTCAGTCACTCTCTCACTAATGCTCCTCGAGTGCTGCTTCGGCATCCGCTATACCTTGGGTTTAAAATAATGAGAAATACGTCTGGAATTGCCTCGTGCCACCTGGGATCCTCGCAAATGGTGAAAGAGACATCTGGCTTGTTTACTTAGGCCGCGAGATGACACCTAGGTCCGACCACCAAATGATAAGGGACAAATTGATATCAAACCCGCAAGTGCCATTGGAATTTGGTTAGCAGTACGGAATGATCGATTAGCGCCATCGAAGGTTCTCCTTGGTGATCGCTCTACTGATGTTGGACTCGTGTTGGCCATGGTTGGAACTCTGCTTGCTAGAAGAGAACTTAAGGGTTCCCCAGCTATTGATGGGTGAGCCCAGTGAGTGGAAGTACAGTTCCGACAGATGGTAGAGGCGAGGGTAACACTGCTGCAGGACCACGGATGGATGGCTCTAAGCTCTAAGGTTCACAGTGATGATGTGGGAGGACACTGAATTGGAATGGGCTTATTAACGACCCCCAGTGTCATGCCTGGAGGTTTATCAGGGGACGGCTTACAAACTGACATATAACATAACTTAACCTAACACCCATGCCTAGCCTAGGATTCGAATCCAGTAGCCTCCGCACCGCAGATTGGCTGCGCACCAACCAACTACGCCATGGGAGGTCGGCGGAGGGCACTGAAGAATCATGGAAGAACCAGCTCGGGGGTTTATCATTGGTCGGCTGTTGTGTTAGGTGGAGATACTTGCGCTGATTGAGTGTATCTCATTCCTTGTTTTGAGCCCCTCAAGCATACTGTACTTGCTATTGGGGTTATGTTATATTGTGTGGGTGTCTCCAACTTGGAAGTGTTATGTCTCTCACCGCGTCAGTTAGCATGAACCAGAAGTACGAGAAATCTCAAATTTCGGGGTGGATTTTTCTGAAAGCGATACTGTGTTTTGGGGGTATGTCGTTTTTTATTTCAGTTTGAGTATAAAATATTATTTAAGAGTTAAATATTAAATACTTTTGAGCTTCCAGTAAAACTCCATGTGTAAATTCCAAATGTTGGTTTTGATTTATTTCATTTCCTAAAAAATACAATAAATATGGTCGAACATAATTCAGCTGCTTGAAAATTTGTAAAATAAAACTCAATGTAAGAAGAAACTTTCTTGTAAACTCTTTTTTAAGGTACCTACATTGTAATCAAGATGTGATTAAGTTGGTATAACCATTCAGAGAATGAATTTGTACTGTGCGATGTTTAAGAACGGATGAAAAAAATATTGGCTGAGTAGACAATAATTGAAATCAATCATTTTAACTGTTGTTTATAATTAAATGTAATGAACGGATGATATTTAATAATATAATAACTATAGCTATCAACCGATCAACTCGTCAGTTCCAACTACTTGACACCAACCTGCAGCAGTAGTTTTGACAGTTACCGTGTGTTATTTTAAAGAATTTCTAATCAGAATTATTACTACAACTTCTATCATTCTGTAAAAATGCGTTCGTCCACGGCTACTTTTATTTGAGCTGTCCAAGAATATCTCTAAAACATAAAAAACATGTGAACTGAGATTTAAATGTTTATGAAATCATGCAAATATTTTTTCGAATACACGAAACTAGTTTTTGTTAACCTGCATATCTGCAATAGCAGATAATTATTCCTTTCAATAATACTGTTACAATTTTTCTCTCTAGAAATTCAGTGTGCTAAACAAAGTTCGTTAAGGGATGGAGGTCTTAATCAAATAAAATAATTATTATTTTCTAATTTAATTTACAATAATTACAGCAAAAATTCTCTCAACTCAACTTCTCACAAGAAATGGATATCACTAACTATTCACAATTGACATCAATTAATATAATTTATAATTACAACAAAGAAATCAATTAAATTTAATAATTAAAGATCTGTACCACTAGGCAGTGTATCAACCTATTCAATTATTTTGTAATTTATGCGTCCATATTTGACAGTTCGAATATTTACAATACAATCTGTATTACACATCCATTCAGTCCCACCTCAGTTCAGTCCATGTTCCACCAGTCGCAATGTTCTAGAGTCCTCCAAGCGCCCTCGCTCACAGTAGGCTTCACTCGTTGGTTTCACACCCTCTCGGACATTCAAGCCACGAACACCTCGCCCGCCGTCGTCCGGCAATCTCCTGTCGTCGTTCACAGTTCACTTCGCACCCGCACCCGCACACTCGGCCAGACGGCCTCCGTCAAAGACTGCCGGCCGATGGGTTGCGGCAGTTTATATAGTGTTTTAAGCCGTCACCTAGAATGTTCCCCAATTCGCGCGATGCGTCGTAGAGAGCCGAGCCGTTAGCCAGTCTCACCAGAACATTCTTGCGTCGTCGCGAAACCCGTCGAAACCTCCAGCTGGGGAGAGGGGCCACGATGCAGACAAGGCGTCGAGCAACGCGACAGCCCGACGGCCACCGTCCATTATTCACAGGTTTCCCAGAAAGTATGTCAGCCCGGGTAGGGGAGGGATAAGGTGGATCCACCGTCACAGCATGTAACACTGCCCCCTCCTTAAGTCCGTTCCTCCCGAACAGACCCTACAACATCAGGACCTTCGTACAGCGCCAGTCGGTCGATGTGGACAACCTTAGGCTTTGCCTGAGAGCCTTGTCGGCAAATCCTATAGACCACATAATTTATCTGCTTCAAAATACTCTATGGGCCTTCCCATGATTCCTGTAGCTTCGGGCAATATCCCTTCATCCTTTGAAAGTTGTACAACCACACCAGCTGTCCTTCTTGATAAGTCTCCTCATGTTTTCTTCGGTCATATCATGTTTTCATTCTGTCACAGTTAATTTTAAGGTGCCTCCGGGCAAACTCATGAATGTCGGTTAACTTCTGATGTAACTTAATAGCATATTCTGGAGTGGCTGCTTCTGCCTACTCTGGATGCCCTAACAGCATATCACCAGGTAGGCGGAGCGCTCTCCCAAACAGCATCTTTAAAGGAGTTACCCTTGTGGACTCGTGGATCGCCGAGCTATATGCCAGGAGAAATAAGGATACCCTTGAGTCTCAATCTTTCTGATTGTCTTCTACAAAGATAGCTAGATAATGTTCCAGGGTACGATTTAGCCTCTCAACCATTCCATTCGACTGAGGATGTAATGCTGTGGTTCGGGTTTTCTTCATTCCTGAAATGCTCGTTAGCTCTTGGAAAAGATTTGCTTCAAAATTTCTTTCTTGATCCGAATGAAGCTCAAGTGGCACTCCAAACCTGGAGAAAACATGGTCGACAAGTGCATCAGCTACTGTTCCTGCCTCTTGGTTTGGCACCGGTATGACCTCGGACCACTTTTAGAAATAGCCTTGTGTTACCAGAAGGTATCTATTTCCCCTCTAGGTGATTGGTAGGGGTCCGAGAATGTCAACTGTTATCCTCTCGAATGGGGCCCCAACATTGTACTTCTGGAGGGGACTGCGTACCTTAACCCCCGGACTCTTCCTCGCAGTGCATGCATCACACAGACGGTACCACTTCTCAACATCCTGCCGACAATGCAGCCAATATAATCTCATTCGGACTCTGTCAAGGGACTTATTTCCACCGAAGTGACCACCTGCTGCTGTGTTGTGCAGTTCTCTTAGCACTTCTGGGATTCGGCACTCTGGTAGGACCAATTGTAAATGACTCTGTCTCCCATTGTTACTTTCCCAATTCCTGTAAATCACACCATTTTTATAACAAAGGAATTCCACTGTGCCTAGTATGCCTTGATTGTCACGCCTAGGCTAGATATCTTCTCCCATCTCTTCTGTCATCCGGTTTCCTTCCACTCCAATATTGGATGCAAGGTGGAGTTGAGGCGCAATCTATGCCCAGAGGACGCAACAAGGTGGATATCCAAAGCCCTAGGTTGCCCTGAAGTGAGTGGTGCAGAGAAATATCAGAGAGGCACCGAAGCAAAGCTAACTATAGCAATGGACTAGGACTGTTATTGGAGAATATTCATACTGCTGGTATATTATTAACATTCCACTTCTTATTTTTGCAGTGTGGTCTGATTTCATCTTCTAAAATGTAGTAAAAATGTAAAATGTTTACTGCAAATCATATAGAACATTTGATATAACGTATTACTGTTTCAAATAGAAAATTCTGGTATGTGTATATATTCATATATATAAATTATGCTTTTATTAGGCATACTGGCAACATTTGTAAAGTACTGAACTGTAAACACCACAGTAATAAATAACATTATAATATAAATGCATTGCTTTACATTCTACCCATGAAATGCTATCATAAATATCATAACATTGTAAAAGACAAACAGGACACTTCTTATTTGTATATTGCCCATGGCAAAATTCTCCAGTAATGCTGCTCTTGTATGAATTGGACAGCTCCAACTGTCAGTTCAAGTATTGATAAATTGATAAAGTATTAAAAGTGTATGGGAATAATATATAATATATATTTTATGTGTAACTTTATCTTGGCTCAAAACTTACAAAGGTCAGCAAACAAATACTATTTATATTGATTATTCTAGCAATATTTTCAATTCTTATCCAAAGCCATAACATAGCATTATATGCAAACATTTGAAGACAATCATATATGGGGTTATACAAGCAAAATGCAAATAGGGTATATTCATTTCTTGGCCATAACCACAATGCTCAATGCGAATGCATAATAATATATGGGTTATACAAGCAATATTCAAAAAGGTATATTGCCACAATGTTCAACGCCAATGCATAGTAAACAAAAGACTGGCATATGCTAATAATTTAGCGTTAATACTGGTTGTTTTCTTAATTGGCCATTGGCACAAATGCAAACAAGAAAATCAGTTTTCATATCAATTGGTAACTGATCCTTTGAAATAAGCTCGGATTTTGCACCTTTTTAAAACATTAGCTGAGCATGTTTACATTTACTGTACTTTAAAACCATTTAAAACCTCATGCTCCATAACAATTATGATGGCGACTTAAAATGATGAAAATGGCTAAATATTTTCTTAAAGCCATCATTAAATTTATATAAATTTAAAACAAGACTTTTATTATTTTCTCCACAAAACGAGAAAATGCTTTCCTGAACACGGAAATTGCCGAAAGGCTTAATAAAGTTCGAGAATTCAATAAATGTTCTCCAAGTACTTAACTGTCGAGGCCGTCTGCTCGCCGCGGACGAACCCTCTCTCAGGAGTGGCTCTCGTGAACTAATATGTATACTAAACTTCACCAAAATTTCAACACACTGCCTCGGCCAATAAGAACTCTCTCTCCCATGCGCGTCCAATAAACACACAAAATATCCATGGTGAGGAGAAGGCACGATGTTCTTCCAATGGAAGGCGAATCCATCCATCCACGCCTGCAGTATTCTCGGTAGCTCGCCGAAACACAGAACGCCTTAAGAGTCTGCCACCCGCAGCGCATCAGCGCACCATGCGCAGACTGCCAGGAGACTTTGGCGAGAGCGCATGCGCCAGGTTGCATCAGCTCACCGCCGATCCACGCCGCCAGTCCAGCCTTGAACGGCCCTCAGTACGTTGACTTCACGTCGCTCCCACCAGCGTCCACGCCAGCTGTTCGTCCGGGCAACAAACTTTCAGATGTACGTCAGCTCTTTGGTTGTCGTGGGTACGCAGCAGAATTCTTCCAGATTACGCCAAATATTGCAAGTAAGTGAGGAATTCCCGAAGACATTAACGTAGTTAGTGAATATTTGCTGAGAGACAATACTTCATAGCCAGCGTGAAAACTGTCCAAACGGGGCAAGTGTGTATCCAAGAAAGCAGTTTCCTCAAAATTCCTTTGAACTACTTCCCACAGTGTATAATAAAGTTTTCAACTAGAGAAACGTGTGTAGGAATTACGTTTTCTGCAAGTACAAAAAATAATTGCGTTCTGAATATTTCATTTCAAATAGGTGTCAAGTTCCATTTCATTTTACTCGTAAAAACAGAGCAAAAAAATTGCAAAAATCAATACGTGTTTCCAAAGAACCAACATGTTTTTCAAGTCACAGTATTTTCGAGCAAATAATTCATTTAGTACAGGAGGGGGAGGGGGTTAGAGAAAATTGAGACAACCTGTCTCAGGGTCACTTAGCTGATCAATGCTTATGTCCTTTTTGTCCGATGTAGATTACCCATCATCAGATATGTGACATTGAATTCTTGTCCTCCTTGATTTCCACGGTACACCAACCTTCACCTCCCGGCGTTCACAATGACGACAGAATGGTTCGAATGGTCTCCTGGAGAGTGCATCTGCATTGCTGTAAAGGCGTCCAGACCTGTGTTGTATTTCAAAGTCATATTCTTGCAGGTGCTGTATCCAACGGGCTATTTGACCTTCGGGCTTCTTGACATTTAGCAGCCAGGGTAATGAAGCATGATCAGTTCTTAGGATGAAGTGTCTGACATAAAGATATGGATAAATTCCTCTCGGGCTTGTGTAGCACCTTACTGAAGTATTCCGATGGCTGATCATTTCCATCCTGAATCTGAGACAACAAAGCCCCGATTCCAACATCACTAGCATCAGTATCCAGAATAAATTCACCCTCTCTACTTGGGAAGCCTGTGGGAAATATTAGAATTTATTTCTGCATATTGAAAGCAATTTCGCACTAGAGTCCAATAAAATTTTCTTCTTGCCTCAGTAAATTCATGCAGAGGTTTAGCGATAGTGGCAAACCCGGGAACAAATCGACGGTAGTAAGCACATAATCCGAGGAAACTTCGAATTTCAGATTTATCCTTTGGTAGAGGCCAATCCCTTATTGCTCTGGTCTTCTCAGGGTCTGTTTCAATCCCGTGGGTCGATACAACACGGCCCAAGAAATTAATTTTCTTTTGGTAAAGGTGGCATTTCTTGTGAACCAATTTCTGATTGGCCGCAGTCACTTTCTAAAAAACAGAATCTAAGCGGGTCAGGTGCTCTACAAAAGTTCTTCCTGTGACCGCAATGTCGTCCAGGTACACCTGACAAATGTCTAAGGGCAGAACTTTCTCCATTTGTCATTCGAAGGGGCATTGCAAATCCAATAGGGCATAACCTTGACTTGCCAGGTTCCTTTCCCTTGGATACAAAAGGCAGTCTTTTCCTTGTCTTTCCGGGCCACCTCGCGCTGCCAATACCCGCTCTTCATGTCTAGAGTAGAAAACCACTGTGAACCTGCTTAGCTATTCAGGGTGTCGTCTATCCTGGGGAGTGGGTAAGAATCTTTCTTGGTCACATTATTAAGTTGGCGGTAATCAACACAAAATCTAATAGAGCCACTTTCTTTTTTACCAGCACAATGGGCGAAGACCATGGACTGGCTAATGGCTCTAGCAGATCTAAATCCCTCATCTCTTTCAGAATAAAGTCAACGTCCTCACATGAAGCCAGCAGTAGTCGCCTTGGTGGCTGCTTTATGGGTCTGACATCCCATGTGTCAATATGGTGGCATGCAACATTAGTTCTTCCAAGGTCATTGGGCTCGCAGGAGAAAGCACCTCTATTTCTCTGTAACAATTCTGAAACTGCCATTTCCTGTCTCCTGTCGAGGTTTTCTTTTGTTCTTGTCAGCAGTTACCCCAGAGCATCTGGAAGAGGACATTCAGTAGGCTGTGATAGTGAAGCTTCTGGAACATTTGGAAGTAACTGTGTTATCTACTTGCAATACCCTATTGTGGCCCCCTCTTCAAGGCGGATATCATGGTCAGACAAATTAATCATCCTAACAGGCAAACTGTCCAATTTTGATGAAATCGATGTTCTGGTTACAATGACACCATCTGGTGAAATGCCACTTTTCTGGGCTGGTTCGAAAATTCCCAATCGCCTGACAAATTTTCCCTGGCATCTGCCTGGAATAACAACTTCACTAGAAGCAGGGAGCACAGTTGCCTGATTGCACACTACTGGACAGCTCATTGGCGAAGATAAATCTCGTCGTGCTGACACTACCAACTCGGTATTACCTACACATAACAGCCCCAGTCGAGTATCAATACAGCATCCCAGCTTATGTAGTACATCAAGACCCAAAATGCATTCGTCCTCTATTTCTGCTATGTATATATCATGCTCTATCTCAAGGTTACCGAGCTGTAAGAGTATCCTTCTCTTGCCTTTGACTGGTGTGGTCTCGCCCGTTACTGTCGTTAAATAGCAGTGATCCATGTTATTATCGGATGATCGCTGTAGGGAAGTCCCAAGAATGCCCGGTCTTACCACTGTTAAAGTCGCATGTGTGTCAAAGACCATCTGGCGAGAAACATCATCTATTCTCCTCTCCACTAATTTGGCATTGAAGTCTTGTTTCATTTAGCGACCCTCCAAAGCACTGGGGCCTTCTCTCAAGCAATCACCGACCTTTGCCCCTCAAGACCGTTGTTTATAAGTTTCCCAAAGACATTGCACTCTCACCTGCCCCTTGGTGCTTACACCCTGGCTGTTGCTGCTGCTGAGGACAGTTGGCTTTCAAGTGCCCCGGCTATCCATGCGTCCAACATTCCGGCCGTTTGGGTGGGGGACTGCGAGTCTCCATAGTGCGCACCCTGGAGGCGACGTCCCTTATGGTCGTATGCAAGTCCTTCAACATACTCTTGGTGCTCTCAATCATCCCTCCCCCCCCCCCCTTCAACAAGCATCACTGCCCGCACTGGACGTCGGGGCACTGATGACTGCCATACTGACTCCACTACCAGTGCTCGGGCCAAGGCATTCTGAATGGTGTGAGGAGCAGCTAACCACACAGCTTGCCGCACCTCAGTGCCAGCGATAGCAACGACGAAGAAGTCGATGGCGATGACATCTCATGCGTCTTCAGAGCATCCCTCCAGAGAGAGGTGCGACAATCTTACGATGTCCTGCCATAGCTCCTGCAGTGGTTCGCTTGGTCGCTGGATGCGACTTCGCAATTGGGCATGGTGGACGCGTCGCAGGTACCGGTCGCCGAATCGAAGCTCCAAAGCCGACACCAGTGTGGAGTATTCTAGACAATGTAGTTCCAGCAGCGACTGCAGCATGCTCAAAGCTGATCCCCTTAGTACATCCGCCAGGTAGTACGCCCGCTGCTCTTCAGTCCAGCCATTCAGGATGGCAACGATCTCTAACTGGTGCCTGTACTGGCGCCAAGCTGTCTGTCCATCGTAGGAGGCGGGCTTAGTTGTGACCCCTTTGCCCACCCCTGGATGTGGCGTACCTCCACTGCAGAAATGCTGCGCCTCCCCTGCGACGACTGCACTGGCGGCGACCTCTGCCTTTTTCTCGCTGCCCGCATTCGTCGTATCGGTGGTGACCAAACTCGACTCATCTTACGCCCCTTCATGTCGTCTCCCTTGCTGCTGCAAGAACTCCTGACATACCTTCTTGAGGGCGCTCACATCTTGTTTCACCTTATACTCGACACTGTCCAATATTTCGTTAACACTGTCCATTCTCTTGCTCACATTGTCAATTATCTTGTCCACACGGTCTAATTTATTGTTCTCCAACTCGCGTACACCTTCCATTTTTCTGTCCACATTCTCATTCACACTGTCTATTTTTCTATCTATATTTTCGTTTACACTGTCTATTTTCTTGTCTACTAGTTGACTAACACTATTAACAGATTAACTAACACTATTAACAGATTTCCTAACACTATCTATTTTACTATTTACATTTTCATTTACATTAATAACAGATTCCCTAACACTAGTAATCTCACTATTTACATTACTTATTTGACCACTCAGTCCTTCGATGAAGGCACGCAGTGCTTCCATGTCTGCCGACATTTTCGTGATTAGTATTCACAAATTTATAAATAATACCTTGGCTTATTGCTCAAATATTGTGTTATTTACAAATACTAATTAAAATAAATGTATTATTATATTTTTAATATATGCCTACAGCCCACTTCTGACACCTATGTTACAATATCTATCTCTATAAATTAAGTGGGCTAAACAAAGTTCGTTGAGGAATGGACGTCTTAATCAAATAAAAGAATTGATTATTAATTTCTAATTTTATTTACAATAACTACAGCAAAAAATATCTCAACTCAACTTCTCACAAGAAATGGATATCACTAACTGTTCACAATTGACATCAATTATAAAATTTATAATTACTACAAAGAAATAAATGAAATTAAATAATTAAAGATCAGTACGAATAGTCAGTGTATCAACCTATTCAATTATTTTATAATTTATGCGTCCATATTTGGCAGTTCGAATATTTACAATAAAATCCGTATTACACTTCCATTCAGTACCACCGCAGTTCAGTCCATGTCCCACCAGTCGCAATGTTCTAGAGTCCTCCAAGCGCCGTCGCGCACAGTAGGCTTCACTCGTCGGTTTCACATCCTCTCTCATCCATTCACCCCACGGACACCTCGCCCGACGTCGTCCCACAATCTCCTGTCGTCGTCCACACTTTACTTGGCACGCGCACACTCGGCCAGACGGCCTCCGTCAAAGACTGCCGCCTGTTGGGTTGCGGCAGTATATATAGTGTCTTAGGCTGTCACCTAGAATCTTCCCCAATTCTAGTGATGCGTCGCGGAGGGCCGAGGCGCTAGCCAGTCTCACCAGGACATTCTTACGTCGTCGCCAAACCCGTCGAAACCTCCAGCAGGGAAGTGGGGCTGTGACGCAGGCAAGGCGCCGAGCAGAGTGACAGCCCGACGGCCACCGTCCGTTATTCGCCGTTATTCACGGGTTTCCCAGAAAGGGGAGTCAGGAGGCAACAAGCATGTCAACCCGGGTAGATGAGGGATGAGGTGGGTCCACCGCCACAGCGCCGGGCAGCAGCGCGTAATAATACTGTCGTTATCACCGAAACTCGGTATATTTCTGATAGCAGTCAAAGACAGGCATTTTTTACACTTTGCTAAGAATCCCGACAAGGAAGTGTCTATCCTCATTTGGCAGGACTGTATTAATGTGGAACAATTTCCCATATAGTGATTTTATCAGTTTTTGAGCATGTGTTCTATTTTCGAAAATGATAGGAAATTTTCTCAGGACACATTATAAACAATTTCTTCCCGAGTAAGAGTAGAAGATTGCTTAGTGCAGGTGGCCACAGAAATTATATCCGGGACATCATTCAAACAGTGCTCTCCTTGGGTTCGTTGACTATATATAAAACAAAAACAATTCCATTTCTGGTAGTGGCGAAAATTCTCTTAATCGAACATGGTAAGCCGATATCACATTAAATGTATTTAAAATTCCCAAGAGTGTTATTTTGACTGAACAGATTTATTCCGGCAAGCTTTACTGGTTATCACTGTCGCACGTTTGTAAGGTATTGCGTACTTGTGTGTTTGATGTGAACTGGAAAGGGCTTAATAACATCCGGTAGTGCTATGCCTGAAGGGTTATCAGGGGACAGCTTATAAACTAACTTAAACTAACACCTATGCCTTATCTAGGATTCGAACGCAGGACCTCCCGCACCCCAGACAGGCGATGCACCAAACGGCTGCGCCACGAGAGGTCAGCGTTTGATGTAGAATCCACTTACATTTTGCTTATAGTAGTACCATTTTTATAACAAATGATTTTTAAAAAATTTGCTCTGCAATGGTTTCTGCTAAAAAAAAAAAAAAAAGGGGTGGTGGGGGGAGGAAATGTCCTTCAGGAGCAGTCACGTAGTCGTCAAAGCGGGGCTGCCGAAATGGAACATAAACGGGGATTAAGCCACTACCGCCGTCCTCGGCCATCAAATAGGCGCTCCCAGGAGCTGGCTGGAGCGACAATGAAAGATACGACAGCGCATAATTAGTGTGAACTTTCCCGTGCCGCTAGTTCCAGTTACCGCCGCAGCGCGGCGCTGGGAGCCCCTCGCGCGCACAGGAGCACAGAGGCCATCACGAGCAGGATTACGCACAGAACAATCCCCCTCCAACCCTCCGGGTTTCTCATAGGGTTGCGAGGAGGACACGTTTGAGCAGATAATCCCCCTACCCTCCTCTCCCCCCTCGCACGATTAAAAGCCTCCCCGCAACTTCGGCAAATGAGATAAGTTGAGGCGCGGATCGGCCGCATAAATATATAGCTAGCAGGTACTGCGCATGCAAATGGCGTCTGGGTGCGGGATGCACGCTTTGGGGGTTGGCAAGGGAAAGAGGGTAGGTAGCGAGGGCGCTGAGCCCATCCCCGGTATTCAACTATAACAAGATATAGTGCCCCGCGGCTTAGATCTGCCACGGAACGTTCCGCTACTCCAAAGAGAGTTAAGCCTCCAGCGGCAGGCGCATCTGGACTTGCTCTGGGATGGAAGTAACACGAGTTCACCTCTCGCTGCAGACAGGATTACTACGAAATTAATTCGGAACTGGTCTTGGGCACTGCTGCTCTTCAACCAGCTCATCAACTGGCTAAATACTTAATACTGCTGAAATATTGCCTCGTAGAACTGAACGTGATTTTCAGGAACTGGCAAATCTAAACATTTGTATTTTTTGTCAACATAAAGATCTTTAGACATACCTACCATTGGTGAGGAATCTTCAAAATTCTATAGAAAAAATTTGTTGCCAAAAACTGATGAAGTAGAATTATCCATTCCGAATGAGATTTTAGGGTCGAAAGAAACACATCAATGCATAAACAACTTCTTTCGAATAAAACGAATTAAACACTTTTTGGAAACTTATATTCTAACTAACTATAATCTTGGAACACATTAATCAAGTTTACCTGCATCCGCTCTTGAAATGTTATTTTGTTCTGTGTTTGCCAAACTGTAAACACCAAGGTAAAGTCACTATGGATTTTGTGTAACCTTTTCTCAGTAACGGTTAAGTTATAAATTTCGAGTCATCAGAATCACATCTTACGATCTTCGCTTTGACGTGTGCGAATACTAAAACAAGGAGGATAAAATGCCCGCCCTATGACTGGATTTGGTGCTCCTACTTTGGCCAACTGTTGCCCAAAACACATTCGACCGCTAACCGCAATATTCTTTTTCATAGCTTTCTGTTTTTTTTTTTTTTTTATCAGTTGCAAGACATGTGAATCAATAGCGTAGCAAGGAGACGTACCTTGGGCTCTTTCATGAAAAGAGAAAGAAAGTTTATTACAGGAACTTTGGGTACTACGAAAATCAATTTATTCTTACAATAAATAACATAACATTAACATAAATCCATTCATCTTTGGACTGCACTGAGATTCAAAATGCTTCCCACTATTTCCATTAACAGAATTACATAAGTACTTATATCTCTGATGTTATTAAATATTTTCATGAAACAAACTCATACCAATGGCTACATGGAAAAAGTGGTTAGTATAGAATGTATACTTAGTGCTGTTGTTACGTAATAAATTACAGGAACTATCTTTTTCAGCTATTAGCAAATTAATTAATAACATAAGGAAAAAAAATCTTTTCGAAATGTTAAGCATTGAAAAGTACTTGAAAACAATATTCAGCTAGAAATACATAAATATATTTACAGAAATAGCACACAAACAAGTTTTTCTGCTCCAGCACAATGCCAATGTGGCCAGAACTCACGTCATACGCTGAACAGACTCCTCAATCATTATGTCCTCTGAAAACTTCCCACTGCAAAAGAGGCAGTTCACATCCACTGCTAAATGTTGCTCTTTATGAGCTACGATATAAACTGCAAACAATGTAAATCATATAAGACTTGTAGCTCTCATTTTCACTGCTACTGGATCAATATTCTTTGGCGGAAATGGTTATCGACTCGGGTTTTACCAGAATGTTTGATCACCCTGGTTGTTTAATAGGAGCTTATGTTGTAGATTTATTATTTTAAGTTTAGTTGGATTCTTCGTAGGTTTGTTTTTCCTTTGCTTGATTTCTTGGTTGCTATTTGTATCGTTTTCAATGCATTTTATCCTATCAATTTTTGCTTATCATTTTGCTGATGTTTCTCGACAAACTTCAAACTTCTTTTGGTTAGATGAATCAGTACTTCCTCCTGCCGCTGCCCTTTTCCGAACTTTGTTGGATGATGTAAATTTCTCGAGGGAACTGGAGTAATTTCGGTTATTGAAAGCATGGGTTTTTACACTGACAATGGATCAGATCGATATTGAGTAGTTGTTACAAAATCTTCAAAAAATGTCAGGAATTTTTAAGCTTGTTGTTGGATTTCCCGTAACGAACGCTTCCACTTTCAGCTGTCCCTGCTCTTCGTTTCCTCCAATGATAACATCGTAGCACAGTCTGGTAGAAATAAATTCAATTTCTGCATTAACGAAGTATGCATGGTAGAAGACGCATCGAATTGCTAAGAAATTTCACGTTGTTCGAAATCCTTTAATAGCTCTCTCTCTCAAATCCGAACTATCAGGTGTACTCTCCCAAAAAGTTCTGAACTAAGGAAACTGGTGACTTTTAAGATGCCTTTGTAAATTTCATGACATGTGTTAATAGGGGGGGGGGAGATATCTGCTTAGCCCCGCCCTGAAATGTGAGCTCCGGATGAAGTACCTTTCTTCGGAAGCCGAATTATTTTGGCCCCGCTGAAAGTTAGCGCATAAGTTTGGTGTATTTTACCCGCACATCGTGTACCAATGTATAGGTTCAGAAAAATTATTTCACGCAGATTCACTTGTTACGTTGCGTCTTCGCTCGTGGAGCATGCAGTTGATTAGCTCACATTATTAGGACCATTGGCGGCGAATCCATACTGGCGACTGAACTGCAGCTTAACTGCTGGCAGGCATTCCATAGACACAAGTGCTGTGTGTGTGGACTAAAGAGCTTGTCTTGTTGAAATATTGTACGAGGACGCTGTATCGCGAGGGATCGCGCATGAAGATGTCACTGGCGCACCGTTGTGCCTTCAGGGTCGGGCCTGAACACTACCAGAGGTGACGTGAAGTCGTACACTAGCAAAGCAGACTCGACTGTCATCACCTGATGTGACGCCCCTCGTCTTCACTCTTGTTTCCCATTTACGACACCTTCCAGAAGACAGCCGTCTCTGCTCCGGTGTTCATGGCAACTTACATATTGGACGATGAACTCATTTAATGTGTCGACTGGTGGCGCGGGAGTAGGCATACCCTATTGCGTTGCGTATTTCCCCCCTACCAGGGGGGGGGGGTAGCGGTACCTCCCACCACTCTGTTTAAAAAAAAACCAGTGTGATCTACGAAAGAATGAAGTCCTCCAGGACAATCTTTACCTTCTAGTGCTTCAAACGCCCTTTCCCATCCTCTGTTCTAGCAGAAATATTTTCCTACTTCGTAAACTGCATGCAATTTTGCAATCATTTTCTGTGGAGAGGTTTTACGGTGCCTATGCCGGTTTTTCTCCCTCCCTTTGTAGATCAGTTAACATGGGAGGTAACCATAATCCCAATCGCGGCCATGTTTGCCCAATTCCAGTAAAGCCGTGATCATGTGCCCTGTAGTAAGAAACCTTACCTGCATGCCTCTATAGATACAAGGATTAAAAATGATCACTTCATTATAAGCAAATACATAAAGAGGTAATACGGGACAATTGTTATTTTTGTGATACAAGTTGAAGGTGCTGTTCTTATGCGACGTGGTGTGATGAGGGCTCAATGCGCATTGAAACGCGTGTATTTAATTTAAGAGTTTTCTCAATTACAGTGAAAATATATTTCCGATGAAATAACTACTTGTACAATATGTGCATGCTGTAGCTATACAGATAAAGACGCGTAATGTTTTCTTTTTAGATTTTTAAGAGACAAATAAATCAGGTACAATTTTACAAATATAAAATCAAAGCAACTAAAAGAGCAACAAGTAATCATAAAATACCAGCATATTATATCAGATATTCTCAGCGGGTGCATAAATGTCAGAGTGAAGATAAAAATATCATAACACGCGAATATCACTTACTGGTTATCATCAATTCATTTTTCGTCCACTTGTCAAAAATAATCCCAAAGCAGCAAGTCTAAAGTAAACTACTACGACCATTTTCTTTGACTGGACGATCTTTGAAGATAAGAGAAAATACTTTGGGAATATAAAAGTACTAAAGAAACAAGCCACAAATCCGCTGCATTTAAAGATACAGACATATTAAGAATTATTTCCTTGAAAAAGGTGTGGAGAATAAACGGAATTTAATTTAAAATTGAATTTCCCTTAAATTTCCGCAGCGTATATAATTCATTTTGATGTTTACATAAGTAAACAAAGTAAATTCTGACTATATTAAATTTATATACACTTAAGACGGTGCGATGTGTGATCAACTTTTACTTTCTAAATTTGTTCCCTAAATCTTTTATAGTTGCAAAAGTTCTGCATTTGGATGAAAAAATTCCTATATTACCTTTACGGAATAAATTAAGCATATTCAGTAAATATTTAATATATTTTTAATGAATCGTGCAGACTATGATTGTTTTAATCGAATAATATAAATATAAACTTTAATCACTGCTGGGGAAACTGAGTGTGTCAATGTGCGCTAGAGTTTTTGTAACAGGTATATTAACCTCGTGATAACATGTACGGGTAAATGTACACATAATAAGTTTGTTAGATATTCAGGCAAGGAAAACAAAAAAGTGAATAAAGTTTTACACGTGTAACTTAAGAAGCATTTATTACAGACCAGATTGATACTATCTATGTTTCCTTAAAAATGCATTAAAATCCAGGTGGCTTTTTTGGAAAATATATGTATATCCGTACACACATGTATATGTGTATATATATATATGTATAATATATATATATATATATATATATGATAGAAATTAACTAAAAAATCTTAATTTAGCATTTTTTTTCAAATATTTAAGAAAAAAATTTTATCTCCTTACAAAACAATTTGAATATGAATTTCATCGCGTTATTGTAGTTGAGATGAACTGCATTAAATTCCTTTAGGACTTGCTTAGCTAAACTATTTATACAGTAATACAGTAATGGAGTATACACAGCACGTGTGTTTAGTAAAAAAATAAAAAATAATTGTGTAAGTGGACATAATAGCACAAGTGTAGTTTGTTAGTGAATCGGTACTAAAACAGCGTGAAGTAATGAAGAACATGAGATAATTGACTTGTTTCAATCACTAAAACCCGTGAAATAACATTTTTTCTTATATAACCTACTGCTTTTGAATTAAATTAATCATAGTGTTACTATAAATAAGGCAGAATAAATCTTATTTCTCTATTAGTAATTTGCAGTATATAACTTTTTACACCGCACATATTCATTTATTATTTAGTATTATATGAATATTAAATTATTTTCGATATAAAAATGTTATGACGTCATTTTTAGTTTCCAATACGAGTTAGCGTAGTGTTAAATATAATATAAGGTAAGTGTACAATGCATAGCCTAGTACTCTATATGGCCTACTGACTAGTTCTCAGTAACGTCGCCATTAATACGAAAGATTGCCACGCCAGCGAAAATCAAACAGCACAGCATGACTCCTTTACCAGTTGTACAGTATCTGTGAGTTGTTGGAAAGAAGGGTAAATACGTTTATCTGTTGCGCCGCATTTGTGTGATATTATTTCCGACTGCTACATTTCTTACTGTAATAATTACGTAACAAAAATATTAAAATATATCACCTGATTATTTGATATTCTATAATGTCTAGTTTAAAGTAGTGCTAGGGTAGATTTAATAATAGTATTTTAGCGTGTATAGGTCGCGTGCTTGTATAGGCCACACCAGAAGTTATTGATGAAAAGTTAGGGATAATTAATATTTCTAGTATAGGCCGCACTCAATTTTTGTATTCCTGTAGATATTGTTAAGTCACAATTCCATACAAACATAATAAATTCCGACTTAATTTTTCCCTTACAAAACATCTGTGGCAGAAAATTTGTATTAAGTAGCAATGTTTACAAATATACATTGCACGATAACTATTCCACAGATGGTAATGTGACTTGAGAAAGCAAAACCACTGCAGCATGTTACACAAAATGACTTCTTATCAATGCGTACGTGTAGCGCGGCGGCGGGTGTGCGAACTGTATAAGATATATTTCTCTTGTACAGCAGAGGAACCATTTTCTCATGTATGGCATCTATGGCCGAGCTCCAACACGTTTACATTTTAGACGTGCGGAATTATGGTTTTTTTTATTTGTTAACGCGAGTGAACAACTAATTGCATGAGTGGAATTTTTTTTCTCCCCTTCCTCTCTTCTTCCCTTCCCTTCCTTCCTTAAAAACTAAGTTAAAACATTAAAATGTACTGTATGTTGACAAATTTGTAAACATGTTTTGAAGGTGATTTTTTTTGCCAATATCTCGTATATAAGCCGCACCCCACTGTATGTAGTCTTTTTGTAAAAAAAAAAAAATGTGTGGCCTATACACGCCGAAATACGTATTAATTACAGTGAATTATACCATAAAATCTCTCCCTTGCAGTGAGGCATCAATATGACCTATGCAGGCCATATTGAGTATAAATGAGATATAAGCACAAATACCAACCTTCCACCTTCTCACCATAAGAGAAACGGTTTCTAAATGAAAATTGATATTCTATTGCAATGCATACATCTCATGAAACTTTAAAAACATTTGTCAGCTTTTCCACACAATGTCCAGTTTTAGAGATATTTTTGTTTTAAAATTGAACAGCCTGTTCATTTTGTAATCATGTGTGATTATTCTTAGTGTAGGTATATCTTTCTGGTGTCTCATTTTAAGAAACGACAGTTGAGTGAAGTGGAGATATTTGGACTCTTAACATCGAGATTTTGAGAGCCGATGAGAGTGAAGTGAGATGAGTATGGAGCAGCGCCAGAATGCAAGGGCGGGGGAAACGGGAGATCCCCGAGAAAACCCGCTGATCAGAGGCATCCTCCAGCACGATTCACAAATGCGAAAATCCGGTGTGACCCGGACGGGGATTTAACCCGAATCGCCTTCGTTGGAGGCGAGCAGGCTAACCGCTCAGCCAGCTAACGCAGTTAGAATCATAGAAGTTATACTCATCAAAGTAAAACCGAAGGTAAAATTGTAAGCATTTTCCAAGAGAAAATCTGTCTTAAATAGCAAAGTGACTGTCCTGAAGAAAGAATCGTTTGTGACAAATGGAAATATGTCTCTATGTGAGCCAACAATGAAATCTCGAGCCCTAACATGCAAACTTACAAAGAAGAAGGCCAAGTTGACATCAATCAAAACACATTCTTGGTATTGTAGGGTGTGCGATGAAACTTCAGTGATAGACAGGCTTTTGTCCGTCAGTGGTCGACAATATATACATGAAGATTGTGTAGGGTTGACGAAAGACGAAAGACGACAGAGGATCCTTTCTCTGCACATGGAAAAATTAAAACTAATAAAAATTAATTGTTTAATTGATCATATGCTTACTGAAATAGGCCATATTGAGTACACTGTGTACGCAGTGTGCCCAAAAGTACCGTTTATAAGAAGTTTTGCTGTGTGTTTCCTATTGTCTTGATATTCTTACAATCTATATATTATGTTTAAGTGTTTTCCTTTTGAGTCCAGTGGTTACGAAGCAGTCATTTGCAATTAAAAACACAAAAAATTCGTCAACCTTAGCTAGGCCATATAGAGTACACTTACCGCACAAATACGAAGTATTCTTGAAAAAAATTAATGTTTTTGTAATACCTTTACCAATAATTAATTATGCAAAATTTTATGAAATTCGTAATCGTTCATGACACCCACACCACTAGATGAGATGCTAATATTGTAGTTTGTCTCGCGCACTTTAATGCTACTTGTAAAAAGCCAGCCAATGTTCTCTATCACTGTATTTGTTATCAATGATGGGCAAAGTACTGATAAAGTGCAATGGAGCACAGTTACAAATACATTTATGAAAATGTTGATCATAGTTGCTAATGGCCGAATTCTTAAAGTACTTAATTACGATTACATGTAGATAACAATTACTTCCAATTTTTTCAATTACTTTCCAATTATGATACGTCGTTGGCAAAACATTAAAATTAAAACTGATTAAAAGAAGCAATTTTTTAAATATATTACATGACTTAATTTTTTTTTTGTTCTAAATAGATTACTTTGAACACTGGGGAACATAATTATTATTAATATTTCCAAACTAACTTGTGTTCACTTAGCAAAATGATTGCCTGGTGAAAGTATTATCTCCAGTGTGACCTCGTTTTAGAGACATCTTTTTTTTCCCCTTCGCTAAAATTCTTTGAACTGGCACGCTTGATGGCGATTGAGTAACTCAGGCAGAAAAAAAGCAACAGAAGACCATAAACGTAATAAGAGTTATAAATAAATACCTTAATACGAGATCTTGGCTTTGAAACAAGGCTAAACTTATAAAGATAAAACAAATTAGGCAAAATACAGTTATAAAGTAATATTTTTCCCGTACCATAAAAAAAATTTGACGATTACTGGAAAGTAATAACTACTAATAAAATAAAATGAGTAGATTACAAGTAAAATTTACACGATTTTGAAATGTAACGATTTCTCCTCTGATTGCAAACAATATAATACGTACTGGTAAGTCAATTACTTGTAATTAATTACTCCCCATCACTGTAGATCAATTTTTGTAAGTTTCACACGTAAGTAGGCTGGTGAAGTTTGCTGAAACTAACTTCAGTGTGACATTTTCCGGTCGTCCATAACCCCACAACAAGGAAACACGTGGCTCTGGAATGGCTCATATTCTGCTCCATCAAACCTTTCCAGATACTGTATACGACCTCGGTCATATTAACCTCCGTATTTTTGTTCTGGTCCTACCACCAATTCACTTTCCAGTTAAATTTGAACCCCCAAAAATTCTTTTGTTATCTGTGTTCTTCCCCACGACTCTGCGGCATGTTACATGTGAACGGTCAAGAGAACAGGATGTTTGATGGGGAAAAAAAATGGGGGAGAGAGAATTTTGCAAAAGGGTAGCAGGTGGGAGTGCGTAAAGGGGTAGCGAGCGCCATATCCCGACGCAGGTTAACCAGGTGGAAAGTTATTCCGCCAAAAAAAAAGGCGCCCCCATCCCCTTCACTGTTGAATCCAACGCAGTTGAGCTGATTCATTAATCTGGGCTGTGGCGTTCAAGGACTTGGGGGTGCGTGGGAGATGCGCTCGGCCACTGTGCGGGATTTGAGGGTTGGTGAGTTGGTCAGAGGGGTGAAGAAGGGGGTAGAATACGTGGTCGCCTGTACCTCTCGCACCTCGTCATATTCTTTCCCAACTGGAGCAGCGCTCGAAAAGTTACAATCGAATTAACGGCACCGACACGGCAAATGCAGTTGAGCGGGGTATGTGTTGTGTCCGGGAGAGGGTAAAGGGGTAAATCACATTGCGGAGGCTTGGCGCATTTCGCGGAGGGGTGGGGAATCGGGCTGGGAGGCTGGCTTGTATTTGGTATGCCGGAGAGAGAGAGGGTTGGGGGTATGTCGGTGAACTACGCCATACAAGTGCGCAAGAGAAGAATGATATCGCTTCGCGTGTGAGGCGGAGAGACCAGTAGACAGAGAGACCGACAGAGCTTTGCGCGTCGCTGCAGTGGATGAAAGGAGAAAGGGGTGGAGAGCACAGAGAAAGCGCGCGCCCACAATCGCGCCCCCTGCCTCGCCCACTACACGCGCCCACACGCGCGCGCGCGCACCGAACATAGCAGGGATACGAGGAGAACGTGTTGCACGGCATGCCTGTTTGCTTGACAAGGGACGCGCGAATTATACCTTTCCCCTCAACCCCTTCTCCCCCCGCTCGCTCTTTCACGCATATGCGACACACGTGCTCAGGGGTGTGCGGAATTCCAAAATGCGAAATGCGTGTAGGCGTTGGAGGAGGCTGGATTTTCATTTACTCGTAATTTTCGTCTGGGGATTTGCGTTTAGGACAAATATTTTTTTTTTTTTTTTTAAGAATACAATTATATATATATTTATTTATTTATTTACTGGAAAGAATATCATTTAGGGCAATGAAAAGGTCTTGGGAATTATCTAAACATAAACTCCAATACAGAATTTCAGCAACTTAATGAAGTTAGCGTTATTAACAGGATATTTGAATGCCGGTAACCACAGTACACGTATATACAGATTATAACTACGAAACTAAAAATTGCTCACCATTTGTAAAAAAATTTGAGATATAACCAGAAAGTCATTAAATGTGTCGTAATAATCGTCAATTAATTCACTAGATTATATTATCTGCTACTCTACAATGTTGGGATATATGTACCGTAAAAAATAGACTTATTTTTAACAAAAATATTTTAACAGCAGCTTTCAGGAAGGTAAAAGTTAACAAGAAGTTTTATTTTATTTTGGTATTGTAGAATTCTACACAGTAAAATTTTATAAATTTTAAAATAATTAAATTTTTATGTGTAGTAAATTTTGAGTTTCCATACGTACAGTCAAAAGTTTTTTTTAATTCGAAAACTATAGATTAAATTTACTATTGCAGTATTTCTTTATGTAATGAATTTAATTCATAAAAATATATAGTCAAAAATACCTCATCGAAATATGTAAATTAGTAAATATTCTGAACTTCAATGTATACCTCGGAAATTCACAGCGAGAACTTTACATAGAGTTAAATCAGTAGTGATGTATTTTACTGTGGTAATATTTTAAATCTTGCGGATTTATGCAACGCATTATCTGACACGTTTTATCGCACGTTTTAAGTAAAAGACGTAAAATATTGCATTAAGGACACATACGGTGTCAAAGTACAAACAGTATGTTACTACCACAACGATCTATAGTCCATTTACCGTTACTTCCGACTTTTCTGAAGCCCTGCTAAACGTCTACTTTCATGATATTCCTTCGCCTCAATTAAACAAACCTTAACCAAGTCTAGAAAATTACACCAAATGCACAACTCAACGAGTTCGTGCACAATCAGCGTAATAATATTTATTTTGCTTTAGAACTATTTCTTATAGGGATTTACCAAGACATCTATTTTCTCTCTGTTTGAATTCGTATTAATTATAAATTAAATATAATATTTTTTAAATATAAGTAAAAGTTCAAATTAACCCCAAAGAAACTAATTTTATGTTAATATATGAATAAAACGATTCTGGTACATGACATATATACGAAAAAACCAAGCACGTCATACATGGAGTGACTTTTCAACAGTTTGAGATTAAAAAAAGTGTGTGGAAACCATGAACATACTATATATACTCAATTCCATACTCGATTCCGTCATTGAACTTGTTCAAGTGACAGCCCGGAAACTACAATGGCAGCACCGATAACTGAATTCTTAATCTGGCAAAAAGAATGCGTCCTATTTTCATCACATATTTTGCACTTGCACATTGCAGCACGCTATGAGCATTCTTATAACTGCTTCGAAAAAAAAAATGTATAACATTGCCTTCGCAATCATCAAACAGCGGCATACGGCCTTATCACGTGGAATTCTAATAATACGTATCAACATATACTGTTTGTGTGTTTTTTTTTTAATTCGTCGAGTTTTTAATTTTTATCTATGGTTATTTCAAAGCCTGTATTCCTGCAGTACAATAGTCAACGTTACGAATGCATTTTTATTCTTTTCCGTGTGAAAAATCATAGTTAAAAATCGATCGTGTGTGCAACGCGTTCGTTGGTTTTGTCTTAAAAGTTCGGCGATTAAAATTCCACCGTAGCTGAAGTGCTTGATTAAGTATAAAATTATGAACTAAATGTTTTGGAGTGCACCTGGTTCGATAGTCTTAGGACATGGCGATGCATTAAAAATAAATGGAGAACGAAAAAAATAATAATTTTAGCTATCACATATGGTTACCTAACACTGTTTATTCAGCGTTAATATATGGAACTACTTTCCCTGCATCGTCACTAACTTTACTGGGCGCATGGCACTCGTTGAAATATATGCAGGCAGGAGCAGTGACTTCTCTCTACGGTTGATTTCGAAAGTGCTCACTTTATCGTGAACAGCCTTTAACCATCTTTGGGTAACAAGTAAGTTTCGGCTGTTTACGGTAAAGTGAGCACTTTTTGAAGCTGTTTTATCAGACATAATAACCAATAACCATATTTAATTGTGGCCTCGGGTTTTGGTTTTGGGCACGGTGAATGCATGCACTTTTTTTATTACTCACTTGGCAGGGTTTACTAACAAGTGGCGGGAGGATATAAATTGGTTGAAAGAAAAAATAACTATAAGTGTTCACTTTTACTGTGAACGACCTATAGGTAGGTAGGGCTTAACATCTTGTCAACAGACGAAGCAAATACTCAGAGAAAGATGAACGGGGAAGGAATGCCAAAGTTAAGAACTAAATCGAAGAGGTGGGTGCAAAACTTTTAAAAAACTCGGGGATCGTTAGTAAATCGCTGCCCGTGCGGTAGACTGGGATCATTAGTAAATCGTTGCCCGTGCGGTAGACTGGTATCATTAGTAAATCGTTGCCCGTGCTGTAGACTGGTATCGTTAGTAAATCGTTGCCCGTGCGGTAGACTGGGATCATTAGTAAATCGTTGCCCGTGCGGTAGACTGGTATCATTAGTAAATCGTTGCCCGTGCGGTAGACTGGGATCATTAGTAAATCGTTGCCCGTGCGGTAGACTGGGATCATTAGTAAATCGTTGCCCGTGCGGTAGACTGGTATCGTTAGTAAATCGCTGCCCGTGCGGTAGACTGGTATCGTTAGTAAATCGTTGCCCGTGCGGTAGACTGGTATCATTAGTAAATCGTTGCCCGTGCGGTAGACTGGGATCATTAGTAAATCGTTGCCCGTGCGGTAGACTGGTATCGTTAGTAAATCGTTGCCCGTGCGGTAGACTGGGATCATTAGTAAATCGTTGCCCGTGCGGTAGACTGGGATCATTAGTAAATCGTTGCCCGTGCGGTAGACTGGTATCGTTAGTAAATCGTTGCCCGTGCGGTAGACTGGGATCATTAGTAAATCGCTGCCCGTGCGGTAGACTGGGATCATTAGTAAATCGTTGCCCGTACGGTAGACTGGGATCATTAGTAAATCGTTGCCCGTGCGGTAGACTGGTATCATTAGTAAATCGTTGCCCTGCGGTAGACTGGGATCATTAGTAAATCGTTGCCCGTGCGGTAGACTGGTATCATTAGTAAATCGTTGCCCGTGCGGTAGACTGGGATCATTAGTAAATCGCTGCCCGTGCGGTAGACTGGTATCGTTAGTAAATCGTTGCCCGTGCGGTAGACTGGTATCGTTAGTAAATCGTTGCCCGTGCGGTAGACTGGGATCATTAGTAAATCGCTGCCCGTGCGGTAGACTGGGATCATTAGTAAATCGTTGCCCGTGCGGTAGACTGGTATCGTTAGTAAATCGTTGCCCGTGCGGTAGACTGGTATCATTAGTAAATCGTTGCCCGTGCGGTAGACTGGTATCATTAGTAAATCGTTGCCCGTGCGGTAGACTGGTATCATTAGTAAATCGTTGCCCGTGCGGTAGACTGGTATCATTAGTAAATCGTTGCCCGTGCGGTAAACTGGTATCGTTAGTAAATCGTTGCCCGTGCGGTAGACTGGTATCGTTAGTAAATCGTTGCCCGTGCGGTAGACTGGTATCATTAGTAAATCGTTGCCCGTGCGGTAGACTGGTATCATTAGTAAATCGTTGCCCGTGCGGTAGACTGGTATCATTAGTAAATCGTTGCCCGTGCGGTAGACTGGTATCATTAGTAAATCGTTGCCCGTGCGGTAGACTGGTATCGTTAGTAAATCGTTGCCCGTGCGGTAGACTGGTATCGTTTTTAAAGTGTTAGCAGTGGCGTACGCAGGACAAATTATCTCAGGGATTAATGAAAAGTACAGGATTTGGGGTGAGGGGGCGAGAAATTGCATTGAAAATAAGAGACTTGTTAGTAGCTAAATATAATGTGGGTGTCTAAAGGTTTCTCCAGCAGAAATTTTTTTATTTTAAAGGCTAAAATTTTGCAATAGTTAAGATAATTTCACGACAAAAACATTTGTCTTCCTTTCAATTTTTTTTTTACAGCCGGAATGCGTGAACAGGTGTATAAAAACATTCAGCAAACTTCAACTTTTCATTTAGCTGGCATTACATTTAAATTATCGAAATTAAAATTGTTTTTCTACATATTTTCCTTGTGGCCAGTGAGGATATGGAAGTTACATTGCACTCCAGCGATATAGTACTTCAGTAACTATCCAAAGTTTAGGATTCTGAGTGGAATTTCCAATTATTTAAGAGACTTGGTTCCTCACATTACAGCAGCTGATAGTCCTCTTAAGCCCCTGTCACACTGAAAATTTTTCACCTTCAACTATATTGGACAGTAGAATTTGAAGACAAAATACGGCCATCGAAATTTTCCATCCGACATATTTTATAAAGCAATCTTAAATGTGTTTAAACATGTGTCACGCTGTCAAATTATGTTTACTGGGAGAATCTATCTTGGATTATTATTAAAAATTATTTTCATTGGCAGATATTGCTTCTGTTTTTCCATAGTTCATTTTAGGAAAAATGTAAGGAATGTTGTAATTAATTTTCTCTTCTTCATTAAGTTCAAATTTTATATATCAGAGATGTTTCCCGCACAATGATATTTAATGCCCACTTGGTTCGTAATATTATGTGCAATATTCACTTTAAATATCATTCATGCCCAGACAGCTCCTACATAAATTAATTATCTTCATAACCTACTTCGTTTCCAGCAATAAGTGTTCGGTATCTTAAAGTTTCTTGACTTCCATTTCTGTCGTGCACGATTCTGATTGGCTGAGACCGTCACATATCAAAGAAATTTTATAGCGAGGCCAATCTTCAAATGTTTGATGGAAACTGAAGCCATCCAAATTTTTCAGGAAAATATGGCGGCGTTTATGACATTTCGATGACGTCATAACTGTCCAACTTTATTTGACAAAACTTATTGGAAGTAGTTTGACGGAAAAATTTGACAGTGTGACAGAGGCTTTAGAAAATTACAGAAAAGTAATAGTTCTGGGGAACCCACTCTGTGGAAGAACGAGTCCAATAATAAATCGTCACGAAAGATTTTTACTGTCAATTTTGGACCCGAGAGGGGTCGTATAGGCTCACGGTAAAGTGAGCACTTTTGAGGCCCTAGTTACTTTTTTTTTTTTTTTTTTTTTTTTTCCCCCCAGATCTTTTAATCCTTTAACCACCTTTTTAAATAAACATTGCCTTGTAAGAAATAAACACAGTGTGCTTATTCCACCACACTTGGAAGTAAACGTCAAAGCCTAAAATAAAATAAATTTATAGCCAGAGACCTGAAAAATTCGTGAGTTCAATGACCTACCGGCTAGACTCTACGGTCTTATCTACAAATGCGCCGATATCAACTGCACATTGGTTGTCTGCGGTTATATTAGAAGACGACGATTGGGCCAGCGTTCTCCAAGAGGTGCCAAATGTCATTTAACCAATGGCTAATGTTATATAAACACATATGTTATGACTTTTAGCTTGTCCCGAGATGAATCCCCGTGTTAGTCATGTATGTATTTATAGACTATTATTTCAAGTGAGGGACTTTCAAAAGTGCTCACTTTACCGTGATTGACGTACAGCAGTAACGGTAGCCTGTAGGCGAACAATTTTTCTCCTACACTTAATATGAGATGAACGCCAAAAAGAATACCACGAAAATGTTTTTTTTTTTTGCATTTACTAGAGTGCTATTGCAAGGCCCGGTCGCCAACACACCCTGCAGATGAGCGCGAGCCCGCGCTGTAGCGACGCGAGTGAAGAACAGAATCCACAGGACAAGGGGGTGCGGGAGTCAGGTTAAGTGGTCCCGTGTCATAGCGGTTCGCTGGGGAAGCGTAGCGAAGGGTGGAGGTTTGCGGTGTCAAGTTGAGTGGCCGCCCACCATGGTGGTCGCGGAAAGCACCCCCAGAAGAGAGCAGGGGGGTGGTTTGGCGGTATGAGGGTGTGGGGTTTGTGGGGGGGGGTAGAAGTGGGGGGGGGGGGGGGACGGAGTCCCGGGCGCAAATTCCCATCACATAGCTGTGCATCATGGATGGCTGGCTGGACACAACTACCACTCTCCCGCTGAAATGGTAAACATGAAATTCACTCGCTCGCTCGCTCCGCTGTACAAATACTGACAGCAAGTTGATGGCTGCATGACTGGCGGCATGATTGGTTCCCGGCTGGTTCATGGGAAGGGGGGGGGGGGGGTGGTTGGCACGGGTTTGTGGCGACGAGAGAAGGGCTCGTCCGTGTTCAGGGACGGAGAGGGACATTCGCAATATTGAAACTGGGTGTTCGCCGCTCACCTGTAAAATGGATTATGTCCATATAATCTCGTTGAACGTGAGTGTTACACGTCGATTATTTTCCCATTCCGTGAATAAGATTTTTTTTTTTTCCATAAGTTGTTATACTTGAACGAAGTGGGGAATGGAAAACCAATTTGCATTAGTATTATTTTTTCCATAAATTATTTATTCTAATCTTAATTACGCTACACGTATGTTAAGGTTTTCCAATTTTTTTTTCTGTATTTTTATTAAGATCTTACACTATACCACAGGCAGAGGCACTATGAGTGACGAAAAAATTTTAATGTAGGCCTACCTGTTAAATTTAAAAAACATAATTATTTTACGAGATTTCATCAAAATACTGTCTTGGCACCAGCAAGGAGTCTGCAACCGACTTCAGGCATTTATGTGACTGACAATTTCCAGTTACGTACTTGCGACCAATAAAAACCTCCTCAGTTTCTGCATAACACTACGAAATCAGCATGTAGCATATTTATTAAATTATCTCCGTGACGCTTAGTAAAAATTAAACCACGTAATCTAATAAAAAAAATAATAAAAACGAAACTGTAAAAATTTGGCACATGTGCTGCATTGTACCACTATTTCCTTCTGGACAAGGCTTGTAACTAAAAGAAAGCTTTATTTGATAAACCAAAACACTATTTTCTGTAAACAAACAAGCAAACAATACGTAATCGCTCTTTTAAAAGAAATATTCTGTTGGCTACCAAAGTTTAATAAAATATAAATTTCATTTAATGAAATCACTTAATAGAGTAAAAAAAATACCTGAATTGAAAATATATGTTTTTCAGATTGACCTTTTTTTTGTTATTATACAAAAAAGCATTTGGATTTGTTTACTGTCACTGCACATTCGAAACATTATTTAACAATTTTAGGTGATCTTCCCTGAAACAAACCGCAAAAGAATGAAAGAAAGAAACGAAGTATCTTTTCAACATATGAAAATGCGGTTGCTGACGTCACATGTAACGTACCACACATACACTAGACAGACGCGCTTCTTTCAACAAATGAAAGTGAAAGTGTTGTTTTTGAAACTGGACAGTTTGTGTGGAGTGTACAGAATATCCGTAGCACAGTACATTCACGGTTTCTTCGGCCTTTATGAATCAAACCTTTGAAAAATCTCCCCATGTATGACATGTTTAGTTATTTCCTAAACACGCCCTGTATCACAAGAGTTTCATACTTGTGTTCATAAAAGTTACTTTATTTTCCTGTTAAATTGAAATGTTATTCATATTTTGCGTATAAATTATATTACTTCATTTATAAATAATTTGAACAAAACGCAGTGAGAAAATAGGTATGTTTGTAACGCCTAGTGAGAAATAGTCTTTATACAAAATACTGCTACACTTAATGCGCACGAATGCGTTGTGTTGTCCTTTGGTGTATTTCTCCAGGCTTAGGTTAGGTGTATCAGTCACCGCCATCTTGGATTTTCGGAATTTTCGCCGGAAATTGCATTAAAGATATTGCATTTTACTTTGTGGATCGACAAACCGTAGGAAATTACATTGCACATGTTCTAAAACATGTATTGCTAGATTGCTGTTCCAGGACCATTTCTGTAAGCGAAATCAAGAAAAAAAAAACTGTTTATTTCTTGCCTTCAATCACCAGTCGAAAAACAGTCGATTCCATAGCGATGCAATAGTTTCATTAAACATAAGGAGCTATTATTTATGTCATGTCACGCGGAAAATCTCGTCAAGCGTTCTTAAAGGGGACCTATGGTAAAAATAGTGAAAATTCAAGATGGCGGGCACTGATCCGCCTTAAGCTTGGTTTTTACGAGGCGGAGGAATATCCTGGAAGTAGAACTTTAGCAGGGATTCAGAAAAGTGAGAAGTAACCGTGAATGGATTGTACAGTTGGAGTACGTAAGTACGCAGCCGCGAGTACTGGAACGTGGCAAGTCCCTCGTGACCCGGAAGAAAAATGAATCTGAAACGTGACGTGTAAACGTAAAAGTGTGGGGGGGAGGGGTTTGGAGTGGCTGGTTGGGGAGGTAGAGAGGGTCGGTAATGTTATTCCGGCGGCCACTGTCGAGAAGTTGGCCAAGCCAGGGGCCTCGTGTAAACTGAAACCCCGGGGGTCCCGTGCCGCTGGATCTGTACACAGCTCCGGACATGTTATCAAACACAGCTCGCGGTCAGCAAAGGGGGTTTAATGACGGCGGGTTGGCCCCCGGGAAGGAAGAGGGGGGGGGGGCGGTGCGACGCAGTGCATGTCAGGAATATTAGCGCGGCCCAATGACGAACAAGTCCGGTAGCGGGGGGTGGTGGTGGTGTACAAATCCCCCGTCTCCTCTTCACACGCTTCCTTCTCACACTCTCCGGCTGTGTGTGCGTGCGTGCGCGCGTGGACATCGCGGTGGGATCCGCATAGCCCTGTTCCTGGTGATTGGGTCCTCTCGTCTGTGTAATCTCGTCGTCGTCCCTCCCTATCTCTATCTCTCTCTCTCTATCTATCTCTCCCTGGACGACCCACCGCCAGGCGCTGCGCTGGTCACCTATACCAGCCTCCTTTCTCCGTCCATCGCGTTCTGACCATCGGCAAACCCTCCCCTACGGCGCGGCGCCCCTAGAACCCGTCTCTAAGCGTGGTTGGCGCACGTGCGCAGAACAGCCCGCCACCACACCTGCTGCCGCCATTTCAAACCCTATCACGTTATGGTGGCCGCCATATTGGATTCTTGTTTACGTCTTTAAAAAAAGTAAATCCCGAAAGTACACTTAGATATAGTCTATTCACGGTAAAATGAGCACTTTTGAAGGCCCTCTCATTTGGAATGATTATATATATATCCTTAGACCTTAACTTCCGACTGCGGTATAATATACACACAGAATTTATTACTTAAATTGCAATATTTACTTTAAAAGGATGGTAAATTGATAATAAATTGCTGGAAATAAAATGTTACTAGGGCCTCGAAAGTGTTCGTGTTACCGTGAACAGCCGATAAGGAATATTTCTCATGCAATATATAATTTAACTGAGTGCGCACGAATGCGGCGCGCTGTCCTGTCCCTTTGGTGAAATTTTCTCGACTAGGTTAACCTTAGTTTGCACGAGGCGGAGGAATATCCTGGAAGTAGAACTTCAGCAGTGCTTCAGAAAAGTGTGAAGCAACCGTAAACGGACTACATATACAAATTTTGACGTAAATAAGTGTTCCAAGTTAAGTCGTTATGTCTGTACAGCAGCGTGAGGTCAATAACTAGTTCGAAAAAAGTGTACGTCAGGAAATTTCTTTAAAAAAATATAAACAAATTAGACAAATCAAGGATCCAATATAGAGGGGGGAGATTTTTCTTGAGGGTGACCAGTCCCGCACATCTTGGATTGATGGACTTTCCGCCACAGCCTTCGTCACAGATTTTAAATTTTGTTTTAGCGATCGGCAGGACATAGGACATTGGTAAGTAGGTAGGACTTACGGTTGAAGTAAAGGAACTGCCTATGGAGCACTCCACTTTATTTTACGATGTGAAGAACTCATAAAAAAATTAGTACATACACCATGAAAATTGTCAGAAAAGTGTGATTTATGCTGTGTATATGTGTATATTTTTCAAAATTAGAAAATATTTAAATTAAATATACTTTTTAAATGTAAAAATTTGTCGGTGATAGAGTCCTCATTTTTAACCAAATTTAAGCGCTTTTCCGTTTTGGATGCTTCGGAAAGCAGAATTTACAAGAAAAAATTCTTCGAGAAAGATCGCCATAATATTTACTGTGATCATGTGTAACAAAATCACAGTAATAATGTATCATATAAATTTTATAATTAACTTTATTTACGTCAGTTTCGGCCATAAATGTTTGTGACAAATAAAATAAATTACAAAAATTATTTCCTTCATTATTATTACAATTTTCTTACACACAATCATAGTTAACATTATGACTATATTCCACGAAGAAGATTTTCTTCTCAATTCTGCTTTCTGAAGCATCAACGTTAACGTCTCGTCGACAGTGACATCATTAGAGACAGAGAAAGTTGCTCACAGAAGCAGGAACAGGGGAGAATGAGCCATGAGCTTTAGTAAGGAACTGTCCCAGTCAGTATTCACCTGGAGTGATTACGGGGAACCATTAAACACCGAGATCAGTATGTTTTGACCGGGATGCGAACCCAGGTCCTCCAGAACGTGAGTCAGAAAGTTAACCACTGCGCCACCTTCGCAGATCTTACAAAATTCGTGTTGCTTGACTCATGTTGCCTGTCATTCTTGTTATCGCCCTCAGTCGTTAGTTTAAAAAAGTAATAAAGGCAGTGAGGCTGTGATAAATTGATAGAGGCTATTCACGGTAAAATTATCACCTTTGAAAGCCCTGCTTAAGATCTACTTTCCTCCGCCTAATGTAAAATTAACATTGCTATGGGCCTCATCACTTTATTCATCCGTCGGTCAAATGAAACTGTGAAATTATTATGAAAGTAAATACTTTACAAATCTGCTCATGTTTGCACTTCGATGCATAAAAAAAAACAGAAAGCGAAAGAAATAATTTTAAGTCATCACAAATGGTTACCTAAAACTTTTTATTCGACGTTAAGATATGGAAATACTTTCCATCCACCGTTACCAACTTTACTGGGCGCAGGTCACTCAGTGCGCCCATTAAAATATACTGTATGTGTGCAGGGACAGTGACTTTTACTAAAGTTCATTTCTAAATCGCTCACTTTATCGTGAATAGTCCGTAAAGAATGAGAAACTATTATTTATGTTGTGCTGAGCGAGAAATTTGGTTACACATGTTTAAATGGAAATTATAAAGAAAAATACGAATAGCTCCAAGACTGCAAGGTATGGCCTCCCTTACTGGCGCTGCCTGGTTGATGGTATTTTCCGTGTCCGAGGCCTAAAAAGCGTGCGAGCGCTAAGGTCGACCAAGGTACGATCATCATGCGCCTTATCGCCTTTATGCGCAAACCCACTGAATTGGCGTGTAGTCAATCTTTCGCCGACTAGACTCTTGAGATTCTCAGTGGTGTGTTGCATGTCCTTAAGTACGTTAAGTCGCATGTTCCGGAAATTTCATACCTAAAAATGATTGCGTAGTGCCGGTTTTAGCCCTTTCTCACTTTTGAACATACGCATTAGAGACGGGAATATAACACGGAAACTACAATTTGGACGTAAAATTTTTCTTAAATGCTATTCGTGCGAATACGCCGTTCAGAAATACTGAACAGTTTTTGAACGACAACTATACGACAGAAACTCTGCGATCAAAAGTGGTAGCATACAATAACGTAGAATAACTGACGTATAACACATCGTAAGAAAGTCTGCTGTCTATAATCGGCGTAACGAAAAATGATGAAGCTTAAGTTGTCCAATCAGAGTAGAGTAAGTGTATAAGAAATAACTTTCGAACGCGAGGGAGTTTTGATGCTCTTGTGTTGGCTACCCTGCCTTTTAATGTTTTTTAGTCCGTAAGGGCTTCATTATTATTTAATAATTCTAAGTGCTCCAGTTAATAATTTTAATGTATGGCCCCAACATCGGTCGTTAGCCACGTGTTACCGAAAGGGAAAACCATTGTTCACTTCCAAATTAAATTACAAATCATTATTTCAATTCAATCACTTATTAAAGCTCTCGAAAGTTGATTAAATGGCCTGTTCATTAGGATTGTCTCTATGGAGCTTCTGAAATTAGTACAAATGAAAAATATTCAGATAAATCGAAGGACCTCTAGTTCACGGTGAGAAAGTAATTGCAAATATTAAATCTCAAGTGTGCATTTCCAGATGTATCGTTTCGAACGTGCTAGTTTCTGACCGTGCTGCAAATCTTCTGACTGAGGTGTGTTCGGGTCTCTATAGATCAATCACGCAGTAGTAACACCTCGTGAAATTAAAATAAATAATACTAAATGAACATACAATACGAAGTGATGGGAAATATCTATACTGCATGTAGTACAAGTTTTACTCCAGTTGTCAAACTAGGCCCTGCGTATCTGAACTAAGGAGGCGTTAGATGTGAAATTCTGATCCCACACATAAGAGAACACCTCTCTCGTCGAACCCTTTCAGGAAGCTTGTAATAATTGCGATTTTCTTATTCTGTCCGCATTACACTCTTATACCTATAAGTTTCATTGTAGACTATTGTAGAAAATAAGTCCAATATTACCGGTGCATATAAATTAGAATCGTTAAAGAAATGCTCCAGTGGTATAACCGAAACGTAAAAGCATTGAAAGTGACTTCACTGGATAATAGAAACTACTAGTGACTTACGTGGCGTAAATTAGCAAATACCAATAAAGTTTCAAATGATGACATTAAAAAGTGAAAACTGCAACAGGAATTCAATGACTTAGATATTACGTGTAAATTTACTGCAGTTTCTGGCGGCTGTAACAAGACAAGAATAACAATAACGTGAAATCGCAATAACCTTTTTAAATAATACGAGATTTAATAAAAAAATTTCAGTCCTAAATTTCAACGGCTTTTTTTTTTTTTTTTTATCGTATATTAAATTTAAAATCATATAGCCACGAACAAAAAAGGCATCTGGTGGCACTAGCCTACTTTCTAGTTTCACTGTTATAGTTATTTTTATATTCGACAAAAGGAAGCACTTTTAGGTAATATTCGGATGCACTGAATTACTGAAAAGAAAAACTTGCTGTAGAAAATTATTTAAAACCTAGATATAGCTTAGTCCTTCAATGTGCATTTCGTGGAAACAGGAATAGGTACTATTAATATTTCGAGATGTAATACAATTTTTTTTAAATATATATCTTATCCCAGTAACGATGTTTTTGTGTATGTGACTGTTTCACATCTGGCAAACAGAATATGAAACTCTCCCATAGTTATTTATAATAAACTGGTATAGTAAGTCTTGCGAAGCGAGGGAAAAATGTTGAAGTTTTCCTACACGTCTATGCCGCTGACGGATATATGAGAACAAATCGTAATGGTCTACTCTCTACACCGTATCAAATAACTGTGACAGGCTTAGTAGGGTGGTGAGTAGGTCACAGCGAACAAACTTAATCAATGTATATGGAATCCGGAGCGCCTGTTTAAGCCACCAACGGTTTCCCCAAGCTCCGAGAGTAAAAATAGCAAATTCGAGTTAAGTTACACGAGAGCAATTGTACGAGTACACTCCTTGCATCAAAGATAAAAAAATATCTGGTCAATAATTATTTGAAAATTTTTCCCATTAATGAAATTACATAGAGAACCTTTGCTAAGCCAAATAATAAGAATAATAATTAGTTATGGCACAGAAACTTTTTAGTTTTTCTCTGCTTTACTGTGAAGTAAAAGTAAATTTCTCTGTTTTTTTTTTTTTCTGTTAAGTGTTACTGAAACTTGTCAAGTACACGATATTAATAGAATGGGGATGTAATATTTTGATTTCCTGTAGAAAAAAATTTATGCCTTTAAAAGACCTGGTGGCTGTTAATTCCGTGCGTTTATTTCTACCATTGACTGTATGCGCGAATATTCGTCTTGTATTTCATACAACAGAGACAAAAGCAGACTTAGAGACAGAAAAGCTAACTATACAAAAATCCAGAAGCTCCAGTTAATAAGTAAATAATGCATAATTATTTTTAATATTCTGACCGCGGTTAACATAAAATTGAGCAAAAATAGTACCCCAGGAAAAATGGATTCCAAGTGAAAATATCTAGATAAAATGTTAAATCACGACAGATACAGCTATAACTAAAAAAAAAAAAAAAAATTGATGTATTATTTTATTAAGTAGCCACAGGCCAATGAGGGGCCACGATGGTGTAGTGGTTAGACTACTTGCCTCCCGCCTATGCGAACCGGATTCGATTCCCAACGGGGTCGCTCTCAGATCTTTGCCTGTTGCTGGACGATGCCGCTGGTTGGCAGATTTTTCGGGGATCTCATTTTCCCCGTCCTTTCGTTCCGGCGCTGCTCCATACACACCTCGTTTCACCCTCATCGGCTCTCAAGACCTCGCCCAAATCACTTCACTAACAGGCCAATGTTGCTGTTCAAGTAAACATTCACGTTTGAGTAAAGTGAAGCGATGTGAATACATGAGTAGTATCGGCTATTCACGGTCAAGTGAGCACTTTTGAAAGCCCTCTCATTTGGAATAATAGTTAATAAATAGATTTTATTTAACCTTAGACGTTATCATCTGAGTGCCGTGGAATATACAAACTGTGTTTATTACTTACATGGCAATATTTATTTAAAATTGGTGGTTAAAGGATAAAAAATGGCTGACAGGAAAAAGTAACTAGGACATCAAAAGTGCTCACTTTACCGTGAACAGCCTATATATATATATATATATATATATATATATATATATATATATATATATATATATATATATATATAATCATTGAGCCGATTCCACGCCAAATTTTATTGAAAATAAACTCTTTACCTTTAAAGACGTTTAAGGTGTCGAATATGTACATATACAAAATTGAAATTGAACCCCGCATATTATGCACACCACCAGCCGCATGCAATTCTGATTCGGCACTGTAATAAATTTCTTTCCCGCCCACAGAGAAGTTTCACTTGTCGTTCGCGGTTCTGTTTGCAATCCGGCCGCGCGCGGTGGCAGTCCAACGGGCGATTATTCAAAATTTGATTCGAAATGCCGGTCAGCGCCGCTGTTCGCTGATGTATTCATGACGGGCGCGATGCGTATTGACACTGCCGCTGGCCGCTCGAAAGAAAAAAAAAAAGCACCGCCAATAAACGAGTTGATGCAGAGCGAGGATTGGGTTGGGTTTCGTCAGTGCGAGGTTGGTTTGGGGGGGGGGGAGGGGTCGCGATGGTTGGAGGGAAATGGCGAGTATTTTTCCCCTGGTTGGTTTTTGTCCCGGGCTGGAATTCGAAACTGAAACAATGTTTTGCTATCAGTTGTCGACAAAGAGCTGGCGCGCGACCTGATTTATCCGACTTGCTCGCGCAGCCGGTCGTAAAACTTGTGGAAACATGAAGCAATGTTTTATTTATTTTTTTTATTTTATTTTTTTTTTAGAAAAAAAAGTATGCGACGGACACGAGATCCAAATGCTATAAACGGAATTTCTCTGTGTGTTCTCAACGCATCCGCTATCTGCGTATAGGAAGAGGAAACGTACGCTGACGTCATGAGTGACACTCGATGGCGAAATGACGGGCAGAAGTTTTTTTTTTATTTACGTCAGGTGTTGCAGGATATAATGTATTATTAAATGCAATTTTTATGGTTGTGTATTAAGGGTGCTGTTTGCTCATGCCGCCAAACGATATGCAGAGCTTCAGTCGTACAGCAGTTATTTTAAAAACTACTTAATACTTTTTAATGGGGTCTGCTCTTACTACCATTATCCGGCGCCTCCACCATTGACACGGATTAGCTTTTAAGTCAATTCATACCTGAAAGAGGCTATGGGCGTAGCTAAATAATGAGGCATGGTTAGGCAGAGCGCAAGAGTATAAGATGCGGTTTACTGAACATAATAGATATTTACGTGGCTACTGATCGGGGGAGTTAAAGGAAAAGGTCCCGGTGTATTCATTTTCAAAAGAAACGCTTAATACCTTCTCCACGCCCTGCTTGCACGATGGTAAAGACGTCGAACTAACAAATTGGCCACTTGCATTCGGCAACTCGTACTTCATTATAATAATACAAAACAGTTTTAATCTTTTTCATTGACAATATTTTCAAACATTTTTTAAGTGAGACATGTATATTTTATTGGTAAGTTTGATCACAAGTATTTTCACACATACTCTTGAACTGTAAAAGTCTCGTGGTTCTCTTCCGAGAAAAAAAATATCAAATAAACTTGCTAGAAGAATAAAGATTAACATAAAATTTTTATTTCAAGTTTATAATTAATTATTTTATTTTCAAGGTGACTAATTACCTTTAGAATAATTTTGAATTTGGAAACACAGGCAAAATTTTTACAGGAATTATTAGGCTAATATCGAAGACAATAAATGTTTCTGAACAGTATATTACACTGTGAATATTTACGCGATTGGTAAGCTAAGTAACTGTGCACACCTACTCATGGATGAGAGCACATCCAAATTATATATAAGTCAATGTTTGTATAAGCTGTTCACGGTGAAGTGAGCACTTTTGAAACCTGGTTACTTTTTTTTCTATCAGCCAATTTGTATCCTTCAGCCACGTCTTAATGCAAACACTGCCATGTGAGTAACAAACACAGTATATACAGTACATTTAATCATGATCAAAACCACTAGTCCGAGGCCAAAATTAAACGTATTTATGTTGATTATTATGCCTGGCGAGACTGTGCATCAAAAAGTGCTCCTTTACCGCGAACAGCATATATATATATATATATATATATATATATATATATATATATATATATATATATATATATATATATATATATATATATATATACATATATATATATACATATATATATATATATACATATATATACATGTGTGTGTGTTTGTGTTTATGTGAGTATGCTTGTTCAGTATACAATTCTACACCGTTAAAAGGATCTCTTGCGTAATGCCATCCCGTGTCTAATTTAACAGTCTGTGTAGGCCAAACTTTTCAGATTTTAAGGAAGGGGGATAGGCACCACTCAAAAGCTTTCCCCTCTAGTGGTGTCAATAATTTCACTCAAAAAGGGTAATGAATTAGGGGGGAGGGGGATTAATACTAGTGCACGCCTGTCGTTTTAACAGATTATACCCGTTTTTTACGGATTTTTAACATTCCTGGTTTTTTTTTATAGCTATAGCACTTTGTTCAAGTAACTTATGCGTACATGCGATACTAGTTCCCACAGCGATGTGTGTCAGTTTCTCTGGTGCATTTGTTTGAAAGATTCTTACGATGGAGGTTAATAACTAAGGGAAATGTTTTGGACATAAGCCATTGCTTCAATAGTGTACGTCCAAAATATTTCGCTTTATTATTCATATGCGCGGTACACACTTATCTTCATATTTCTGTTCCTGGCTGTATGATTACATGCAAAGGCCAAGTACTTTGTTGAAAAGAACCTTTGGCGCGAATTGCGGTTTTTACTCATGCAATCCGAATTTTGTGAATGTGTTTTGCATTTGGCATTGATATCACAATTGTGAGAGAACGAAAATTATCGCTGATACAGTCGTTGTATAAATGAAAGTATAAGTGCGAGTGGAGAAAAGAATTAACATGGTTTGTACATTCCAAACCAAAACAACGACATTAAATATGTAAACGTTCTTGATATTCACTTTTTTTCTGTAATTTTTACATTTTTTAATTCCGAGGATTTTACAGGATTCGACCCAATGATCCCAGCATTTTAGAGGATTTTTATATAGGTACAGGAACCAGGATTTCAGCTCCAGGGCTGGTGGCAGAGCCTTGTACTAGTGCCACTATTCTGAGACAACTGTGCGCTAACTGATCAGGACGTACCTCTCTTATAAAAGCAATCGTCTAAATTCGCAGAAAGTTGAAACCGAACGTCCCCCCCCCCCCCTTTTCACCATCCGGTGGTCGAGCGCCATTTCGCATCGAGACGTGCAGACGGCCAATCGGAATTCGCGCCTATTTGCGGGTTGGGAAAATGGTAGAGGTGGACGGGGCTTTGGTGGATGGGGTGGGGGGGACATCCGCGCGTCAGTCTGACAGACATTTCTGCTGCGGTTGTTGGCCGGCACGCTGCCCACAGAAATGCCCCCTACGGCCGAGGAGGGAGGGGGGAGGGGATATATTGCCAGGCCAATATTGCTCCGTGCGGCTGCTTCAAAGAGACCCCACGGCGTGGTATTGAGTTTTGAGGCGGCCACGCGGGATGATGTTGGGGCGATCGGGGAAGTAGGGTGGGTGGCTGGAAAGTAGCGACCTGTGGGGGGGGTGGGGGGGACGCTTTTCCGGACTCAGATTCCGCGTGTGCATCGCGTGTTCCCGTCAAGACTTTGGGGAGAGAAAGCAGCTCGCAACGCCCCTGGGGCTCGATTGTCTTTCAGGACTTTGTCCGCGCTGCTTCAAGCAACCACGCGAAGTTTTGCACCTGAAGGTCGGGTAAATTCAACCTGTGCTAGCCGGCGGCGGACAGAGCTGAATTTGAGTCCGTGAGGTTGACATTTGCGTGAACCAAGACATTTAGTGACATTTAACCGCTACGATGAGTCTTCTTGGAAGTTTCGCGTTAGGATGTTGGTAAAGACTGACTCAGCACTTTTGAGATCAACCTTTGAAAAATGTTACTGACCATACCTACACAAATTTTAATGGGTTTACTGACTGGCTCACAATCAAAGTAAATGGTGTAGAGACATTTAACCTCTCTGAGGTAGCTAATATTTTTAATAAACGCTTTCTTTCAGTAGCAGATCCTTTGTTAATTCGAATTTCATCCTCAAAAAATCCTTTAACATTTTTAACCAAAGCTCAACCTATGCGTCCAGCCCAGTAAAATTGGTAACAAAGGAAAAATAGCTCCATATTCTATCGTTAAATTAATAGTGTTTGGTATACATTTGTGAATGCTAAAATTATTTGTTTTGCTAAGTGTTTTAATGCTTATAAGTGAAGGAATAAGAACATTTTTTAAATATTTATTTCTTACTTTCACTTGGCTGACGCATGCATGACGTGATCAGGCCCATGTCAATGTTAACTGCACCGTAATACATTTCCAAACGTAATATATATGTTCATGTGTTTGGCGTACACTTTGTGCTCTAATTTACCCGCGAAATGTTCACGTCCCTAACACTAGGACCTACGCAGGTTGGATACGTGGTTGTGGGAAACTAAAATAACTTTACTCAACGAGGTGTTCCCTGGGGATTATCCTTTAAAAATAATTAATTAATTAATATACTTCACTCATGCTTTTAGTTCGATCACAAATCGTAACGCTACTCATATACCGGCCATTAGAGAAGGTTTACACTGAACAGTGGGTATACGTTGACCTAAAGGCTCCTATCGTACTAAAAATCTTATAGCCACGCTGGGTTCATTAGAAATTATTTTATAGTCAATAAGCCTAAAATAATGTAGCGACATGCGAATAATGGCATGGGTAACAACAGATGGCAGGAAATAGTTTGATTCTCTAAAGGTTGCTGGATAAGAGCTGAGGTTCCGCTGAACTAACTCGCTCTATGTTATTTACACGCTAATTTGAGCTGGATACGAGTAAAATATTAATTTCACAAAATTTTATGTTGTTTAAATATCCAAAAGTGTTCTCTTCATCATGTCTGTATTTATCTGCTATCGTATAAAATTGTAAATGAATAAAATCCCAAAATTTGGCTTTTGTTAACATTGTGCTCCGTGTTTAGTTTTCTAAAACATTGAGGAAAGAGTAGAAGTTTTAATTGAAGTATTTATATATAATGAGAACTAAATATATACGATAACAGTACGATATAATTTCTTATGTCATCAGCATAACACAAACATACTTCCGGTAATTTATTACGTATAGTTAGATACCTGAAGAATTCGCAAATTAATTTTGTAACATGCTAAAATTCAAAACACGTGTGTTTATATAACTTAAGCTATTGGTCCACACGGTGTTCGACGCCTCCTGGAAAACGCTGGCCCAATCATCGCATTCCACTGTGGCAGCAGACAACCAATGTGCAGCTGATATTGGCATATTTGTACATAATACTGTAGAGTCTAGTCTGCAGGTCATTGAACTCGCGGATTTTTCAGGTCTCTGCGAATAGTCTGCTCGTAGTTTCATTTCAAGTTACAATTCAAAGTCAAAATAGCCAGGAATTAAATCGTACCTGATGCCGAACCAAGCGTTGGAGTTCAAGAAATTTCTTAATATCATTCCTATAATATCAATAAACATATAAGTTGATAAAAAAACTCGGCGTTTAATATGTTCAAATTTTTTTGTAAAATAATTAAAAATAATATTTATAACTATGCTAAAACGTTATGCGGTATATTTTTGGAATTATTTAGTGCTTTCACAAAATTGGCATTCATATCACGTCACAAAATCTAAAATACCGTCAAGACACAGATAAGAATTTTCGGCACGTAAAGGGACCTTGGTTCATTGAAGAAATAAATCTTTACTGTTATCACCGTTGTGCTCTCAAAGTGCCTCGTCCTTGAAGGCCGGAAAATTGCGCAAATTAACTGCAAGACAAGCTAGACCTCGTGCATACCTCAGCACCCTTTGCTATTGGACCATAGTTTATTAGTAGAGCCACGAGTATTTCGCGATTTTGTTCGGTGGCAGGGTAGACTTCAGACACTTGTTCTTTTCTCCTGCTTTGTGATTGGACAGCAGTTATTTAGACACGCCCTTTTTAACTGCGAGCCAGAGTAAGAAGCAGGAAAGAGTAGCGTGAATGCGCGCTTAACAGTCGTGCACAAAGGCCTCTCTTGCTCTCAGCAACCAATAAGCAAACGATAGTGTCTCGAGTGTATGCAGGCCTGTGAAGTCTAGCGTGCTGCCAAATCAAGCCGCGAAATACTCGTGGCTCTATTTATTAGATATGCCCCGAGAACTCTGAGCCAACAGAAAACCTACAAGGAAACAAGTAACGAATTCCTTGTTAAAGGTAACACTGGCTACTCGCTGGAGAAGCAATCGATAAAAAAAAAGCTGTGGCTGTATTACACACATTATTGTTAGGGATAGGAAAATTTCGCGAATTCATTTCAGGACAAGATAGACGTCAACCATGTGTACACTGAGATCACCTTCTCAATTGGATCACAGTTCATTATACACGCCCTGGACGACTCAGAGCCAATAGCAGACTAGTAAGGAAAACAAGTAGCAAGTGGCATGCTGCCAGGTGTGTAGTAAAACTGGCTACTGTGTGGGTCAGCAGCCAATGAACAAACAAGCTTGTCTCGAGTGTACACAGGACTGTGAAGTCTAGCCAGCAGGTCATTGGACTCGCGAAATTTTCCTATCCCAAATTATTGTGTATTCTAGCATTAGGATTGGTGAACCAACAACTTTTTCCTGGCCCTACCTATCGTCATTAACAGAGAAGGCACTAAAATGGCGTGTAGTCTCTTGCACTTGTTCTGCATCCATGCATGGGACTATGGGACTTAAGCGATGTCCATATCGTTTCATGGTATACATTTAAGAGTGATTTTTATGCTATGGGACGACTCAAGCTTTCATGTGAGTTGACAACTAAATATTTTGACGCCGTTGCCTACCTTAACTCAGTCATGAGTAGATATATTTTATTATTCTCTCTTCTTAGCGGGCGTTACACTGAAATATTTGGATGTTCATACGCGAAAAAGTATTTGCTTGGTTACGAAGATAATAGCAATACAAAAAGTTAAATAAATGATATGTTAAAATTTCTTGTTGCGTTATAATACAGTGTTAGTATCTTAAAACAGTATCGTCAGAACTTAAAAAGAAAATATGCGAACACAGTTTCACAGCCATTGTTTTTAGACAGCCCACGGCCGTACGAACCGAATTAAACGATTTGCTGTTGACAGGGTACGAGTATATTACCATATCTTGCAGTTTTGTGACGTCACTACCGTTGGTTTTGTCCTCCCTGTTCATATCAATCCAACGGTGAAGCTACTAACTTGAGTGTTCGGGAAGTTTCTAGATTAAAATATCACGACCTCTAGCTGGAACATGCATCCTCAAAAAAATATTTCCATCATTCCAGGGCTGTGGTAGATAAAATACATGACGAGCCTGGATGATGCTTCGTTAATCTTGCCGCCGAATTACACTTGGAAACAAAGTATAGCCATCCAGTACTGTTTATATAGGTATAGTAATCAGGCAAGTCTAAATTTACACTGCGGTTTCTTATTGTTTCAGTAACAGTAGTGCAATAATTAGACATTCAGTGAATGCGGGGACTATTATGTTGTTGGTACTGAAGTTTAATTGCTGCTACCTTAAAAATCTAAATAGGATGTGTTAAAGGCTGTTTACGATCAAGTGAGCACTTCAGAAATTAACCACAAAATAAAATCACTGCCTCTGCATGCATACATTTTAATGGGTGCACTGAGCGACGTTCGCACAGTAAATATGGTAACGATGGATGGGAAGTAGTTCCATATATTAACATCGAATAAAGTGTTAGGTAACCATTTGTGATCACTTAAAATTAATTCTTTCGCTTTCTGTTTTTTTAATGCATTTTAAGAGTAAAAATGAGCAGACATGTTGTTGTTTTTTTTTTTTTTTTTTTTTTTTTTAATTCCACAACTTCAATTGACCGACTCATGAATAAAGTGATGATGTCCGTGACAATGTTAATTTTCCATAAGGCGGAGGAGTATACAACGTGTATACAAGTAGATCTTAAGCGGGACTTTGTGCTCATTTTACCGTGAACAGCCTATATGTAATATTCTTCCATGATATTTTCTGTTCGTGATGTACGTACAAGGAAGCATGGATTAACCAGGATGTGGTCTCTGCTCGAAATAGTTTATATATAGGCTGTTTACGGTTACGTCAACTTTTATAAAGACATGCTAAAGCTCTACTTCTAGGTTATTTCGCCTCCGCGTACAAACAAAGCTTAATCGAGTCGGGGAAATTGCATCAAAGGGACAGCGCACCGCAGTCGTGTGCACTCAGTTAATTTTTATTTTGTATTAGAACTATTTCTCACTAAGCATTATCAACACAACTATATTCTTCTCGTTTTTAATTACATAAATTATAAATGAAATATTAGAATTTTTAAATAGAATATAAGTCTAAGTTAAATTTATTGTTAGCAGAAATATGAAACGCTCGTGATACGTGACATATTTAGCGAACAACCAATCACATCTTACACAGCATGATTTTTCAAAGGTTTGATTCTAAAAGTGTGAAGAAACTGCGAGTATTCTATTCCAGGCATACTCAGTAATTTTCTTTTGATGCAAGTCATTGGTAATAAGCGTGACGTAACAGGAGGAAAATACAGCCATAGTAAGTCATTGTAGACTGTTCACGATAAAGTAAGCACTTTAGAAATGAACCTTAGAGAAAGTCACTGCCACTGCATGCATATATTTTAATGGGCGCATTGAGTGACATTCGCACAGTAAAGTTGGTAACGATGGGTGGAAAGTAGTTCCATAATCTTAACGTTGAATAAAAAATGCCAGGTAAACATTTGTGATAACTTAAAATTGATTCTTTCACTGCCTGTTTTTTTTTTGCATCGAAGTGTAAAAATAAGCAGATTTGTAAAGTATTTGTTTCCTTAATAATTTAACAGTTTCATTTGACCGACGCATAAACAAAGTGATGAGGCCCATAGAAACGTCAATTTTACCTACGTAAAGCGGTGAAATACACAACGTGTATACAAGTAGATCTTAAGCAGGTGTTTCATAAGCGCTTATTTTAACGTGAACAATATATAACTATTCCGTTCACAACAATTCTACTGGCTTCGTTCGGACATTTATCCAAAAATGCGCAGGAATTTTATCGTCGGTATCAATGTTTCTTTTTTACTTGCAGGCATAGTTAATGCATGTTAACACGTTCAAATTTATATTTTAGTGGTATTTCCCGCCACGCCGTCTTGAACCTTAAATAACATTCAGTCGGTGACAAGCTGTGCGATTTCCCGCATGTCATTTTTAAGTGTGTGTCAAAAATCTGTACAGTATTTTTATGATATGCCAAGAATGAAAATAATCAAATGCAATTTTAAACATTCAGGTACTATATCCTAATTTACTTGCTTTGTTCTGTCAATAATATATGTAGTCATGGTTATTCTCTAGCTAGTTTAATCTAATAAATAATTCTTGATAAAGGCTGTTCAATATAAAGTGAGCACTTTAGAAATGAACCTTATAAAAATGCCACTGCCCCTGAATGCATTTATTTTAGTAGGTGCAGTGAGTGACATATGCCCAGGGAAGTGGGTAACGATGGATGAAAAATAGTTCCATATCTTAACTTAGAATAAATGAGTTAGATAACCATTTGTGGTAACTTAAATTATTACTTTCGCTCTGTTTTTTTTTAATTAATCGAAGTGTAAAAATGAGCCGATTTGTATAATATTTACTTTCCTAATAATTTCAAGTTTTACTTTACCGATGCATGAATTAAGTTATGAGGCCGATGGCAATGTTAGTTTTACGTGAGGCGGAAGAATACACAACGTGTATTCAAGTAGATCTATAGCATGGAGTTCAAAAGTGCTCATTTATAGTGAGCAGCATATAGCAAAGCTGCTAAAAGATATGCTAAACAACTGTACGACGGTAAGAATTGTGACACACTACATTATTGTCTTCCCAAGTTAATACAATTTAGTAACATGCTGTCCTCTTGGTTGATATAGGAATAACGAGAGGTGACTTACAAATACAGCAAATTCGAAGCACGTTTAATAAATATCTAATAGCGTGGTCTTGCCCATATTTCGACCTCGGAACCTATCACAACATAAGTTCAGCCTCAATACAAAAATCGCCTTAATTTGCGTCATCTTAGAACGATAGAACCAAAAATGTCTGGTTTCTTTGCAACATTTAGTCTTCGGAACACATCTTGAATTTATCACAGGCCTTTAATGAGCTGTCGTTTATGAAAATTGTTCTCATTGCCAGTCTATCTGACATATAATGCTAACTGAAAATAAAATATAAATTTTTGATATTCTGACCTGAAGATTTATGGGTTAATTTTTATAAACTTATGACCAAATGTTATGTGTGTATATATATATATATATATATATATATATATATATATATATATATATATATATATATACACACACACACACACGTCGTTTGTTTCTTCCGTGAATTCTGTAATAGGATTTTTAAGCAGTGCTCAAGTAAAATTACGGCACGCTAAATAAGAACAAATTATTTCATGTAAGTCACCGAAGACTAGTTACAAGTACGTTTCATACAAATTTTCAAAACTTTTTGGAGTAGCAAAGATTACATTTCGAAATTATTTTGCTTAATTCTATTCAAATGCCGTATGTTTGCACATTGCAATTGTGTTTATATTTCCACTAGATCGTATTGTGATTCGGTTAATTTTTACAAACCGTTAAGTTTATTATGTTGTAGCGTGAGATAACAGCCTGACGCACAAGCGATATCCTACATTGTAAAAAAATGCTGGTAAACTTCCTAAACTGTAATGGAAGTTTTTGACCTATACAGTCTATTGGAGGAAATATTACTACAAGTCAGGCTTAAAATATGGTAATGTTTAGCATTGCTACTATACAAAGTTGAGATCTTCCCTGTGCATTTGACTATTTCCTGAGTAATTCCGGAATAACATAGCCCCGACACGCACGACACAACGGCCAACAGCCAATGAAATACAAGATAGATCGTCGTAAGCCCGACCGATTCTGTCGTACGACAAGCAGTTTAAGATTAGAAATTATTTTTATTCTTCGTCGTGTCGTGCGGCACGACGCACAGAATGTACAACATTTAAAAGAGAAATTGTATTGCAAGGTTTCCCTACAATGGTAAATACGCAGTTTAAAATAAAAATAAATTGAGAATTATTGTATCTAACTCTTAAAAATAATAATTTTACCTTTGTATGCATTAGCGATACCAATTTGTCACCATTGTGTAACTTATTACTAGGGATAGGAAAAATTCGCGAATTCACTTCGGGCCAACATAGATTTCAAATGCGTGTACACTGAAATCACCTTTGCAATTGGATCAGAGTATATTATACACACCCTGGAGGACCTCGTGCAAATGCCCGACTTGCAAGGGAACAAGAAGCGAATCCCGTACTGTCAAATGTGGGTAACACTGGGGCAACAGCCAATGAACAAAGATCTGAGATTCGACTTTACAAAGGATTGTGGAGCCTAGCATAATTTTCGCGAAATTTTCCTATCCCTACTTATTGCACATTTCCCTGCTGTTCACCGCTTTTGGAACTAACGTAGCCAATCAGCGTCTTCTAAATAGTTATAGGCTGTTCACGGTAAAATGAGCACTTTTTAAGGTCCTGCTAAATTTTTTATTTCAAATATTATCTACCTTTTGCCACTTGTTAATGTAAACATTATACTATGACTAATAAATACAATGTATACATTTCTTCACTCTGGAATGTTAACGTCTGAGACTGCAATAAAGTATATTTATAAATACAATGTATACATTTCTTCACTCTGGAATGTTAACTTCTGAGACTGCAATGAAGTATATTTATAAAAGGGTAATGTATTTTGGAAGGGACTTAAAGTGGTGCTCACTTTACCGTGAACAGCCTGTAGGTCAAATGCCGAGAGCGTGATGTCAGCCGTGCTGCAAATAAAAGTAGTCACATTGAACTGTGTCGTGGTTGCGTTTTCGGTCGTGTCGTGCTGTGTTGGTCGGGCCTGTGTGATTTCGGCATAACTGCGGAAACTTCTCCACGGGTGTGTTGGGAAAAAATTTACCGTTCATGCTTTGTCACTGTAACGTATACACTGGCATGGCAAAATTTTACAAATAATTGCTTCGAGTGTACTAAAGTTACCACATCTTCTGAGAAGCAACTTCGTCAAATTTCACTATAGTGATCTCGCGACCTTGAACGGGCGATGTCTCGCGTGGAAGGCGACGAGCGCCTCTGCATTTGGCCTGCTTCCCAGTGTCCGAGCGGCCGGCGAGTTGAGCTCAATGGTCCGGTTAACTCGCCGAGACGAGCTCAAGTCGCCGCGTCTGGTTGTCATCTCTCGCTGCCACGACAATATATAATAAAAGTTTGATAAAATAATGACCCGGTCCCTTCATTGCCCGTAATGCGTCTGGCCGGGGAGCAATCTCCACGCAAGTCGTCGCGCCTAGTTGCTTCAATAACGCGCGCCCGGCCAAGAGAACCCTTGAGAACTAACTACTTCCTTCTTAACCGCCGGCGGTACGTGACCATAAGTCTTGCCGCCGTAGTCCGTCCACCAAGTCATCCGCCGTCATCGGCGGTGCTCCTCGCTTCTCGCAGAACAGGCACAGTACGCGAATTCAGACTGCAGCGAGGACAATTCAACCCTTCGAGGACGGCACAAATCCCCCTGGCACTGAAGGTAAGGTTGAAGTGAACTGCCTATATCCTCCACTACAGAAATCTCACTTGTGCTAGTCTCTTCAGTTGCACTTACCATCGTCCTATTGGTCGTAGCCACACCGGGAACGCCAATTATACTTTGCAACGTTTATTATTGGCGGGCAGTCGGCGGATAGAATCCGGTTATTCAATCCATCGTGGACATTTGAGGATTTATTGTAAACAGCAGTTTTATTCATACGAACTGAAATGTTGACTAGTTGTAATTGTTTACTTGGATTTTGATATAGTCCAACGAAACAATAACATTTTAAGAGTGTGAGTTTTGTCTTCAAGAGCAATGAAATGTCCTTATAAACGTAGCCCCGTTTATATACGCACATGACCCTCAAAGGGTTAAAAATCACGTAGAATTAACATGACTTTGCACGGCAATAGCGGTTTTAAAGTCAACCTTATTATTCTAGCAGTAAATTCACGCTGTTAAAAAAATTTTCGTCGTCTTACGGTATAGTTTTGGTAAAAATTTATTAAGAAGTGTTCATAAAATTACGGACACGTCGATTTTCAAAAAACGGACTTTCTATGAATACACAGAATGTCTCCGCAAATTTCATTAAGTTATTTTCTGTACATCCCGTTAAAAAAATATATATAGATTATAATTTTTTTTTTTAATTTCGTTATGTGGGTGTTATACAATGTAGTGTATAATAAAGGTTATTAATAAAAGTTAAAATGTCTATACCCAAGGTAAATTTGAACCAGAGTCAAAAAAAATGTTGGAATATCCGTGACCCTAGCCTTTCCCCTGCAACCGTCACACGAAATCTTGGGGTATACCCAACGTCGGTGTTTTTACAACAGTCACATAAGCGACTTTTTCAGTTTATAGCAAGTTAGTGTATTTTAAGTGTTGATGAAGGTTCATACGCGCGATGCTAATTTTTGGCGTGGATAACCTAGCTGGTTAAAGTTGCGAAGATTGTGTTGACTCGGAATTACTCGTTCCTGAAACCCGAAGATATAGTAAATACGGAGACTTTCCGTACGTTTTATTTACAGAGCTCAGCTCCGTTTTTCGTCATTGCAGATTACGTTGTCTTATATATTTCCGGAAAAATTTTCCATGAATATAAGAAAATAACAGGGGGATGGCATCGCTGCATACATTTTACTAGCGAATACTATAAAGTATTTCTTCATGTTGAAGCTTCTATGTACTGCATACATGCAGATGTTTGCGCCTTCAAAGTCCCGGAAGCGAGAGAGCGATACGGTCGACAGCAACACCCGCGACTGGCGCCCCATCGCTCTTATGCGCAGAAAACGCTGAACATGTTTGCAGCCTTTTCCGTTGTTGCGCTGTACTGCGCAAACTAGGTCTGTGACAGGGGCGATTCTCACACGCAATTATATCTCACAGGTTTAGCTGGGGCAGTAATGTCGAAATTTTCTCCGACCTCTGAAGGGAACTACGCACGTAGGCCCTGAGAGTGCACTATTTTATTACTATTTCACAATGTTTTATCTTCTCTTTGACTACACCTGCCAGGACAAGAGCAAAACTGTACACACTCTAAATATTGGCTTGTACTTTTACAAGAAAAACCCTTGGAAACCCAGCTGCTAAGAAAATCCTATGTGAAACTACAAAGTGTTTTCTTGTAAAAGCTGCAAAACGTTTATTTGTAATATTACAATGATAGCCTTGTATTACAACTTAAATTATTGAGAGAAGCCTACATAATTTTTTTCTTCTGGAAAACAAATATGATGAATTAATAAAATATTATTTAAAAAATATTTCAATGTAATTTACGAGAAAAAAAACACTGCCAGCACATAGCCTAGAACCCACGCCCAATGTATTATTTGCTGTCACACTTAACACTAAGACCAACTTATTTTTATATTAAATATACCTGCAGTTACCAAAAAAAAATATAAATGAAATTATTTGGTTGAGAAGAATAGGTACATTTATTTTATGTTAAGAGTTCTGTTTGTTGAGTTAAGAGATGGTCATGGAAATTTATTCCTACTAAAATATTCAGGTGATAAGTTACTTTTAAACACTGTGTGCAAGGTAAATTGCGTTGTAGTTTAATTTGGGTTTAAATGTTAGAAAATGGAAGAAGGTAATGAATGTCGTATTGAACCAGTAGTTAAGGGAAAAGGAGAGAAGAAGAGAGACTCAAACAGAATAAGTCCAATAAAAGGCGAAGTTAGCTACACCATCGACATGAGGGAAGGAAAAGACAGCAGGAAACGTGGGAATAGTTACTCCAACATACGACTCGAATGTATACAAATGGTAATAAAACTAAATGGTACGAAGCTGAAAGCCAATGACAATCTGCTTGGCAAACACTTCATGAAATGGAGGAATGATCCAAGACGTGATATTTCCAATAAGGTGATTTACGCTGGGACTGACGGCACTTTGGTAGGAGAGGTTCCAGATTCTGAAGTGGTGCAGGATAATAGCGAGCTGCTTGTGTAAAAAACGCCCATGGTCTTGGGGTCTAACCTCCATTATATTGATGATTTCAATTACAATTTTGCCTTTTGCTAAACAGATTCTGAGAGAAGATATACTACCATGGAAGTTGCCTAATATCTCCGTTATGAAACAGTTTTTGATTTATTTTTAAAATATTTTTTTGTTCGTATAAAGTTCTGCAGGTACGAAATTAAATTAGCTGACTGACTGTGGACTGAAAGATTATATGTCTTTGACACTATTTCTAACTCTACAGTTGCGTATTTCTATTTATTTTATTGGTTGCCTTAATTTCCGGAACATGCATATGTATATATATATATATAATATATATATATATATATATATAATATATATATATATATAATATACATATATATACATATATACACATACACAGTTATTTTCTGCATTGCTTTCAGGACATATAGTTTGGTTCCCTGTTGCTTAACTTTCAGGAACTACAGGGCGATGCAAGACTCTGTGAGATTTTTTTTTTTCAATAGCTATGACAAAACATGTACGATATCTGTGGAATTAACACAATACCGTTCTGTCAACGCGGTACAATCAACCTGAAACTTAAACTTATACCCCAAAATATTACACGCTTCTTCACTTCCTGGACATTTTGCTATCACGCACATACACAGTTAGGCATCTCTAGGACTCAGTTGCTTTAATAAACTGTGAAATTATGTCTATTTAAGTGTAACCGATAGTAGTTAGAAATAAGATGTCCAAGCACACATGGCTTCTGGCAGTGGATGTATGGCTCAGCCGCCATCTTGGATCCGCTATATTGGATTACCTTGACCTTGACCTTCACCCACCCAACACTATTTAATTTTGCTAACATATTAATTTTGTTCATAATTGTACACATAAATGATAAGTAAATTAGTGGAAGAGTGCTTTCCACACCTACATTAAAAGTCTGGGTGCCTACATTCTGTGGCGGTTAGTACAGTTAGCTTTCACAATTTTAGTCTCGACAACACATATCCCAATGAGAGCAGCATGTCGCATTTGCCACAGACCAGGAAGTCTGAGCTAATTTTTGCCTAAACACTGCTCAATACCTTTAGCACATTTCCATTTCTGTTGCATTAACACATTCCAATTAAGCATTTTCTACAGACCAGGATGTTGGTGGGCAGCCATGAGTAGGTAATAATCTAAGAAATAAAACATTTATATTCTGAGAAAAAAATGTATTAAATAAAATTGTTGTTTGTACAGAATTATAATTTCTTGTATTTAGTTTGCACTATACAATCTTTCCGCTCCCCACCAATTATGATCTGAAGTCCAGTCTTCTGGAATGATGTAGGCCGAGGTGCACTAGATATAGGAGTAGCAACAAGTCGTATGGAAGTCGGCATGTTGTTGTTTTGATATTGTCTGGTAATTTTGTTATGCACTGTATAATAGCATTTTGGATATGACTACATTGTTTCCATACTTTCTCATCATAATTCATGGCAGACAAAGCAGTAATAAACTTGCTGGTTATTCATTATTCCACAGCATCAATGTTTGTATCTAACATAGAGAGTTTACTCAAGCCTTCAGTCAACGTATGTAGTTGAGCCTTTGTTTTATCAGATGCTGTTTGTATTACTGTCAATGCCTTTAAAATTTCATAATTAAATGATTGAGAGTACAACACACATCTTTAAACTTTTCGACATGTATGTCTGTATTTATATGGTCGGAATACGCATGGTGTAATATCATTTCGTCCATCGGAAACAAAACTAGCACATTTCCATTATCGCAAAGTAACTTGTTTTTGGTATGCCAAAATAAGTTTGACAGAATTAAAAACAACCCACCAATGCATGCCTGCCCATACTGAAATATTCCTGCATACAGGTCTGCTTCTTACATGCCACACCATCGAAAACAAACACAGAGTTTGGTTTAGCCTTATTAGGAGGAATCACATCCTCATTATCGCCACATGGAAAATACTGTAGACCATCCAAAGCTTCTAGAATCCGAGCAAGTCGCTTGTACTTTGGTTGTTGAAGCGATTAAGAGTATAGGTACACATTATCGAACCGAAGTCCATTGGTCTTTTACAGTAAACTCAGAAACATGCATATTTTGCCACAATTAGATGGTCCACAAATAAGACATCGTATGGAATTTGGCAACATAGGAGCATGACGTAAATCGTGGGAAGTAGCTTCATCCTCAGCAATGATATGCACTGGGAGACTAGTAGTGCCCTGCTTGAAATCTCCATTAGGCTGATATAGAAAACATGCGAAGTGCTGGTACTTATACAGTGACAATATTAAAGTCAGGGGAAGTGAGAGGCCATCACAATGTCTGGGGAAGTGGTCGGGCCCACCACAGCATGTAGGCACACACACGTTTAATCTGTGTGTGGAAAGCACTTTGCTACTTTATTATTTGACATGCTACAGAGATAAAAAAAAAACTTTTTTTATTTATTATTTATGTGTACAAGTATAAAGAAAAAACTATCAGCAAAATCAAAGATTACTTACCATGCTTATGCATACGAAACATCTCAATACTGATATGACACATTGGTGCAGGGATATTGATTTTCAAGGACCTAACACTGATCGTTTGCAAATTTAAACCAACTATACCTATAAAAGTACTCGGGGGCCTAACACTGTATGTTATTAGGATGCATAATAGTGCATACATACAGAATTTTGAAGACCTAGTCTGGATGGTTTATGATTTATGCATAACTATGCTTACAAACTGATGACATCTCACACTTCTTATTTTCACTATCTCTCGAATAGACATATCCCAATTTTTATTGTTATATATACATCATTTAGATCTTAGATCTGTACTGGCGCCCATGCCCTGGTGGCCCAGTCGACTAGGGCGTCTGTCTACCAATACAAGGTCTGGCAGTTCGCCGCTCCTCGCCTCCAGCTTTTTATACTGCATTAAACCATATCACATCGATACAGGCGAGTGTCTGCATACAGCACATGTAACATCGCCCTTAGCCTCCAGACGACACCAGCACTCCAAGCAGCCGATAACGACATCAATCGACAAATGTGTTGCCTAACAGTCTGCGGGGAACCAAGATGGTGCCCCTGGGCGGCAATGGGAGAAACATCCAATATGGCGGCCGATACTAGCACCGCCTAGCAGATGATATGAGAACCATTGTGGTGGAATATGAAGCAATATAGCGGCCTACAGGCATCCAAGATGGCAGCCAACAGCAGATGATATCTGGTTGAAATAAGAGGGAGTAGGCGAGAAGGAATGGCAGAGTAGGAGGTACCAAGGTGGAATGACAGAGCAGGAAGATGGAAAATTCTAAAAACAAGATGACGATGTGGAATGATTGCGCATGAGGTGACATCCAAGATTGTGGCGTACTGGCTCCCAATATAGCTATCATGACGCAATCCAAGATGGTGGGTGGAGGTCAAGGTCATCACAAGATGGCGGCTGATACACACATCCACTGCCAGTTACCATATGTGCTTGGACAAACTATTTAATGCTACTACCGATTTACAATATAGATTATGTTATGTTATGCTATGTGCAAGTGCGTACATTTTCTATTTTCATTTAAAAAACGGGAAAAACCAATGTTTGTTTCCTATTTACTTCTAAATAAACATATGAGAACAACCATTGTTGGCAGAGCTGTCTCCTTTGACAGGAAAAGTAGGAAAATTTCCCAAACAATACATAGATCAGCACTGAGGTACAATTATGGTTTATGGTTTCTAGAATTTGTTCATTAAGACAACCAACTTTCCTAAATCTGGGATTCAAGACACGAAAGAAAAGAAACTTTCTGCCAATAGAGCGAGTTATTCCAATTATAATAATTAATGCTTATTCATATGTGAATGTGCTTTTCAAAACAAAATTATAACGATGTTATGGCCTTAAACTAACTCATTATACATACTGACTCCATTAAGTTTATTGCCCTATTATCCTTATTTTTAATAACAATGGTTGTTATTTAATTAAATAAGTATCTTGAAAATGTATGGCCACTTCTGTTTAGGCTTAGTAATTGCTTTTATATTTAAAATGTATTGTTTTCAAAAAAGGTAATTAAAGTGTCAAAAGAATAGCACAAAACCAATCATTAAAAATACTGTGTATATAGACAACAAAATTTCTAGTATACAAATGTTCGGTGCTCAAAAACTGTCTGATGTAAAAGTAAATCACTTGTGAATCAGGCCTATCTCTTAAGTGTGCAATTTCTTGAACGTGTTCATTTGTGTAAGAATGTCTAACAAGTTAAAATATAACGTTCAATTTCTGCACAAGATCATTAATACGGGTAAATGCTTTTCAGTTATTTAAGATATATGTGTGGAAACAGTAGTAGAATCTGGTACGACTTAACAAAATAAGTACCATCATAAAGAACAAGAATGTATGAATGCATAATTAGCTCAAGATTTTGCAGCGATACGTACATCTATGACTGTAAAGATTCCTAATACAAACATGCATTTTGTACCTGGACAATACCGAGATGCTGGTACTAGTGGACTGACAACAGTTCTTCAGGAGAAGATGCAGATTTTCAGATAACACATGACAGCGAGCTGGCTATGATGCTTGCCTCTGATGGCTCTTGCTTCCTAAACTGACTTCAAGAAAAGCAGAGTAAGTAAAAGACCCATGTTACATTTCACCTAAAGCAAATATAAATTTGGGCCGTTACTTTAAATGACACGCCCGCGATCTGAACTGTGTTCTATCGTGGCTTGCAAGGGGACCTGAAAACACCGTACACGACACGTCTATTAAATACCACCCACCCGCCCACATTTTCAGCCGAGATAAGTACGCTTCGTCGATGTTGAATTCACCACTATCTACGTCTTTAAAACAAGCTCGCAGCGAACGAATAAAATCCAACACATCGCCCTTTCTCCCCATTGTCTTATAGCTGTTGCAAGCCGTAGCTATGATGAACCTATTTGCGTAAATCTTTGTGAACAGTTTTACAGCACATCGTTCCAAGAAACGTGGTACAAGAAGTTTCTGCCTGCTACATTTCACGTCCTGATCGATGCTATAGATTACCATCGTGTCTAGCGAAGTTGTTGAAAATTCAACACTCTTCACAAATAAATCGACATAAGAGTGAGCCCATATAAATTCTTAATCATTCTCTTCCATGCACGCGTGCCCATACGTCAGACCATATCTTCTTAAAAAGAAATATCTCGTGTGATGTTTGAGACCATTTACTAACCACATATACGAAGCATCAAAATTACGGGCAAACCTTTTCACATAACTGCATACAGGACATCAGTAATATGGAGGCCATTCGGAAAATAGTCAACTATTTTTGATGACGCTTACAGATGAATATCGCTGAAAAATATTTCACGTCCGAGAGAAATTTTTGTTTCTATTTTCAAATTCAAAGGTGTGTTATCAAGCTGTTCAATTCTTAAGAAGTACTCTCATCACCAGTCGAAGTGCTGCAATCACGCTCGGCTGCAAAGTGGCACTTCCGAGAAGTAAATGAGTCTCAGCCGAAAAATAATACAAAATATTCTTACATGAATCGCCAGTCTGCAGGCCTCTCCAAGCCATTGACACATATGGGTATGTTAATGATTAGAGAATATTTCAAGCAAAATAACGTGACGGTATTTCTTTGTTATTTATATATTTGATACGCCCATGTAAAAAATGCAAACTACGTGCAAAGTATATGAATGATTATTGAAAAGTAAAATGTGAAAAGCTGTATAATTTTACTTTCATTTCGTTATCAACCTCATACTACTCCAAAAGAGCACCAAATGGTAACCCTCAAAAATACGAGTAGAGAAAGGAGCGGAGAGATTTGGGCGGCGCTTAACATCGAGGTCTTGAGAACCGATGAGGGTGAAGTGAGGTGGGTATGGAGCAGCTCCGTAATGAGAGGACGGGGGAGAAACGGGAGATCCCCGAGAAAACCCACCGATCAGAGGCATCGTCCAGCACGATTCCCACATGCGGAAATCTGGGAGTGGCCCTGCCTGGAATCGATTCCGGTACGCCAGGGAGGGGAGGCGAGTAGTATAACCACTATACCACCGCGGCCCGTTCCAAAATTCGAAATACAGCTTAACATTACGCTCTAAGTCTCTATGAAAATCCAAAGTAATTCTTAAATTCTTTAGTAAAAGTTAAAAATCAATGAAAATATAGACGGAAAAAAAAAAGAGTCATTCAATTATTTCGAAGACAAAAGTTTTATAATGAGGTTGCTTACAGTAACGAATAAGGACAATTTTGTTTAAACTATCAAGTCACGTTTTATGTCTTAAGAATATATTTTTCAAAGGCTCGATTCCAAAAAGTGTAAAGAAACCGCAAATAGACTGGCGGATGGCGTTCACATTGACAACGCCGTACGCTTTCGCGGATATCTTTGTTATCCAAACTCAAGCAAGACAAACTCTTATAGAATCTTCACGGATACTTGATGACTTTTTAAATCTATTATTGAAAAATGTCACTGCTCCCGCCTGCATATATATCTAGCGGGAACAGTCACTGATATGCGCCCCCCGTAAAGTTGGTAAGTTGGTAACGACGGAGAGAAAATTGTCCTATGTCTTAAAGTTGAATTTAAAAGTGAGGTAAATATTTGTGAATACTTCAATTATTTCTTTTGCTTTCTGTGTTTGTTGTTCATATATGCGTGATATTTAATTTCTAATAATTTCACAGTTTCACTTGACCGATGCATGGATAAAGCGCTCAAAATGAACAGGGCTATGACAATGCTAACCTTACATACGGCGGAAGAATACACAATATGAATAGAGGTACATATACGCTGTTCACGGTAAAATGAGCTCCTTTGAAAGCCCTGCTTAAGATCTACTTGTATGCACCTTGCGCATTCTTCCGCTTATGTGAAATTAACATTGCGATTGGCCTCGTCACTTTATCCATGCATCGGGAAAGAGTAACTATGAAATTTTTATAAAAGTCAATATTTATAAATCAGCTTATTTTTTTCACTTCCATTCATGAAATAAACCGAAAACTAATTAAATAATTTACGTTGTCCCAAATGGTTATTTAAAACTTTTTATTCGACGTTAAGATATGGAACTACTTCCCACTGATAGTAGCGAACTTTACTGGGCGCATGTCACCCAGTGCGCGCGTTAAAATATATGCAGATATGGGACAATGACTTTTCTCCTAAAGTTGATTTCAAAAGTGCTCACTTTATAGTGGACAGACTTTACTAAGCAGGACTTTCAAAGAAGCTCAGTTTATCATAAACAGTCTGCACCGAATTATAATTCCAGGTTTAGGTCATCGATATGAGACCCGGTAGGGTGAGAAATGGGGAAAGGATGGTACAATGACGTTGTTCATTTAATAACAAACTTAAGGTATTATGCTGCTACCACACGATATCTTCTAAACAGTTCAGTAAAAGCTAAACATTAAGAATTGCATTACAGCCTAGGTGGATAAGCAGTGACAATTCACGTAAGCATTTATCTGAAAAGTTGACGGAAAAACCACAATAAAATATTCAAATTGTTCAGAAAACACGATCAAAGGCATTATATTGTTGTCTTGTACTTATAAGAAACAAATGTATAGAAAATCATTGATTAAACTGGCGTAGTTTACTTCTGCATTCTGAGGTGGTTCGAATATTTATCACACATTCTAAAATACCTTTACAATTTTTCGAAGTCAGCGTGCTCATCCAGGTTCTTTAAGGGATGGAGGTCTTAATTAAATAAAACGGTTAATAATATTTTCGTAATTTATTTATTAACACTATAAAGAAAATTCTTCCGACTTAATAACTTATAACCAATTGTTATCACTTGGTATTTTTAATTAAACAATTTAATTAATACAATTCACAATCACCTCAACGAAATTAATAATAGCGTCTCAAAAATATATTGAATTATTTAAAAAAAAAGTATCTGTTATGTTTGACAGTTCCAGTATTTACAATAAAGTGCGCATCACACATTCGTACAGTCCACATGCCACTAGTTAGGAATGTCGTCCAGTGCTCCGAGTGGTTCCCATGCACAGTAGCCCGTCGTACAGTAACACACCTTGTCGTCCATCCACACTGCACGAAACACTCGTATGTCACCGTCTTGCATCCTCCACCGTCGCCAGTCGTCTCTCCGCTGGTTTCCTTCGCTGCACCAGACTTTACCTGATGGCCGCACTTTCACCAGGTGGCTACCACAAAGACTAACTTCTATTCGACTGCGGGGGGGTATTTAAAGTGTCGTCGGTTCTGGTTCAGAATCGCCTCCAAATGCAGCGTTGCGCCGACCAAAGGGTTGCCAGGAAATTCTTGCTTGTAGGGGTAGGGGCTATGACGCCAACCAGATCAGTTGTCAATCATTTTCCCGGCCGCCGGGCGACAGAGCAGTGAGTGAGTCTGCCTGCAGGAGGAGAGGGGTCGAAATTGGTCACCACCTGTAGTGCCGGACCACGCATAAGGCCTGGATTACGATGGCTTATCGTTTCACATAACAAGTTCACGTGAGCCGGCTACACATCAACTAATGTGTTCCAAGGAGACCTATTACTAGAGACCTGAAGAATTCGCGGATTCATTTTGGGACAAGCTAGAATTCAAAACACGTGTGTTTATATAACTTTAGCTGTTGGTCCACACGGTGTTCGACGCCTCCTGAGGAAGGCTGGACCAATCGTCGCCTTCCACTGCGACAGCAGACAACCAATGTGCAGCTGATTTTGGCATATTTGTACATAAGACTGTAGAGTCTAGCCTGCAGGTTATTGAACTCGCGAATTTTTCAGGTCTCTACCTATTGCGATAATGTCACGTAACGTCCACGAGGTTAAAAAGCTTGTCAATGTCCAGATTTTGCATGATACGTGATACGTGACTCTGCACCACGTGATCTCGCTGGCCAATCACAATATGAACTTTGTTGTGTTATCTTTGCTTTCATGGGTTTGTTTTTATTTTCGTGATGTCGTCTCCTCACGTTTTTGATACATATACGGCATTTTACATAATTTTCTCCTGGGAAAAAGGACGAAAGTTTAATAGTAAGTCAGGCTAAAATTATTTATATTTTAATCCGTAAAATTTTAGGGAGCTTTACGTTGCCGCAATTGATTAAATGTGTTTCTCAGAAGCGTAAAAATGCATACATGAAATACAGAATGTTTGCCGTTACGTTTGTGATTTTTAGTAGACGTATTACATTAAAAATAATTTTGATATGCTCTGCAAATCAAAGTTTATTAAATACGATTTATACCATGTACGCGAAAAACGTGCCTACATATACCAGAGATATTTCGTTCTTGAGGTTATGACTATGTCCTAGACTTGGCTGTTTTCAAAGTGCATATAAATTACGCATGTCATACTTTTGAGACCTTTTCTTGCCACATCAATATTAAAACACAAATACGCCTGAACAACACGAATTTTGAGAATTTTCAATCTGAGAAGCAACAAAACTTACCACCTACATTTTCATTCAGTGCACAAACGTTATGTACTTACGTAAAACATAAAGTGCTTGCATGAAATACAGAATGTTTACCGTTAAGTTTGAAATTTTTAGTAAACATATTTTACTAAACAATATTTTAATTTTCTCTGCAGATCAAAATTGATTACGTTCAATTTATTGCATGTAAACGAAAAATGTTTCTACATCTCTCACATACATTTCGTTCCTGAGATTATGATCACGAACGTCACATATTCGTACTTGTTATTGCCACATCAATATTAGAACACAAATACGCCTGTATAAAAGGATTTGAGAGAGTTTTCAATCTGGAAAGCAACAAAACTTATCCCGTACATTTCTATTCAGTACACGAAGTTTACGTGCTTACGTGAAGCATCACGATATGCTTTCGGAAAAGACCACGTTTTACGTACACGTGAACGTGTGCCGTGATGTGTGTTACGTGTACGGTGAAGTCTACGGCTGTTCGAAATATCGATATATCTATAATCATCGATATGGAAAATAATCTATCAAACGATATGTAACTTTAAAAGATATCGGTATGTCAATGTTTCGATATTATCGAAGTTTTCGGTATTATCTATCATTTCGGTATTATACATCATTTCAGCATTACCGATAATTTCAGTACTAGCGATAATTTCGGTACTATCGATTATTTCATTATTATAGATAATTTTGGTAAGTATTATCTAGAATTTCGGTACTACGAAGAATTTCGATATATCGAAAATACCGAGTAACTGATGAGGAAAATATCAATAGTAGATTTTTATCGTATCGAACAGCCCTAGTGAAATCATGATCCTGGCCCAACCAGGTAACATGAAGCCTGGATCCAGAGCGCGCGCAACAATACCACAATAAGTACATGATTTTCGCGAAAAGATTTCACGACAAGTTGTGTTCCAACACACTTTAGTCAGAACCACTTTCGTGATCGAACCATTTGAATTTTTACGCGGCTTATCTGTCTGACCGCGAATCACCGACGGTCAACATCGAAGAAACTTAGTTCTGATTGGCTCACTCACGCAACAGACTGTCCTCACACAAAGACGCTTGTCTTTGTGTGGCCAATAGTCAAATGAAGGCTGCAAGTGCACACATGATAGTGAAGACTAGCCTCCACTTAAAATCTTTTCGCGAAAAACAGGCGGCCCTACACAAATGGTGTTTAAAATGTTTTTTATGATTGTAATTTCCCAAAGCGTATTTTTCGTTTCTAAGCAAACGCTATACGAACATTTACAGTGCATAAATTTGCACATTTCAGGCAAGTTTAGTGATATCTTGGACATAACACTTCCATACATAGTATAAAACAAAGTCGCCCGGCAGCGTGTGTCTGTGTATTCGTCTAAGGCTTCTAAACGACTTGATGGATTTTGATGCGGTTTTCACTATAATTTAGAGAATTTCTCGAGGAAGGTTTAGGTATATAATACATTATTAATATTTAATGTAATTATAGTAAAGAAATGTCGTATTTTAATCAAGTCGGAAAAAGCCGCTTTTTGGGAACTTACATGGGCTTACGCTGACTAAACCATAAGAGATACACTAATATAACGTGCTACAGAATTGTAGATCTCAAAAAGGTCTACAAAAAAGTCTAGGACAGCATAAGTTTATCTTTTAAGGATGACACCCAGTAACCATTCTCGTCTTTTTAAAGATATGAGTTCACTTACAAAGACTTTTAGAACAACACAGTATTAATCCTATGTTAGTTGCCTTAAGTATTTAGTGTATATACTTGCTGTAAACCTAAACAACGCTATATTTGTAAATCACACCCGAGCGAGGCCGGGGAGGGTCGCTAGTAGTTAATAAATATTGCTGTGTCAATTTTGATGTTACTCTCTACGAAGATAGATGTAACTAATTCTGTAACTGTAAAGTCATATACTTCATAAAGTGATTCGTGAATGAACTACGGTTGGGGACAGCCGAATTTCGCGAGAGAAAAAAAATTCTCACATGCTATCTTCGTACCAGCAGTTTGCTTACTGGCCGTGAGTCTTTGTGAGAAGACTTTGCGTACTTTACGGGCCAATCAGAAATAGGTAATTACGATACTGTACGTCTGTAATTCGCGGGCTCACGCCTACGTCGCGCAACATGTAGATCACCCAATCAAGAAAGGCAAGCTGAGCTAAAGTGTCATGAAATATTACAGGTCGTGAAATATTTTCGCAAAATTCCTGGTGTCCTTAACTAAAGTGAGCACGATGCAACAATTGAGGAGAGCGTGAAATCGTAGAATGGTTGAAATATGCTTTTTTATGAGGTTTTTAAATTTTGTTAGGCACTATCTGCAGCATTCTAACAAAGAAAAGCACTGCAGTCTTCCAAAACGATGTTTAATTCCTCTTCAAGGCTGCTGACTGACTTGACTCTTTACCGACACTGGTGATAAAACTAAAGAACATAAGAAATATATGTTCATTCTTGCAGATTCCATCACCGTTTAGTGCAGGCACAGCCACCTATCGTTATACGCTAGAATTCGTATTTCGCTGACCACACAAAGCACAGGGCCATTTTTTTTACTCGCTTGAATGCCGGGAACAGTGGCCAGAATTCTTTCTAGTCCAGACCAGAAAGCATTCGCTGCATTCCTTTGCTGGAAAATCTCCGGCATTCTTAGAAGCTGCGAGAGAAGCTATTTTGAAAAATAAAACAGCTACCGCCGTACACAAGAAGTGTCGGAGGATATGAATTCAAAGTCCATATTCATCATCGTTTTTATTCATGAATCACGCTGTTTCATGGCCTAATGCCGTCACGTTTTACTTCACGGTCGTACATACAGAAAAAAAAATGCGTATTGTCTCGCACGCCATTATTGCAGGATTTCAAATGTAATGTTTGCTCCCACGTTCAGTAGTCGTTTATGTTCGTCTCATCGGAATGTGTTGAACAACGTATTGTTATAAACTGACTTGTTGGTCATTTCATTTCTGAAAGCGTAGCTAAATAATGAGTCATGATTAGGTAGAGCACAACAGAATAATATGGGGTTTAATGAACATAAGGATTTTACAATAACCATTTACGTGACTATTGATCGGGGTAGCGTAAATGTGATATCAAGATTCTACTTAATTATGTTACGTCCTATTACCGCACGCCACAACAATTTCAGTCTAATTGGAAAGTCCCCACATTGTTCACGTTGTCGGAGGCTGATTCTACCACGCGGTTAATGGCGGCCGGACACACCCGCCTTCAGTGGTCTTCTCGTTCCAAAGGCCCGCCGGCAAAAGACGCCGCTGCCAGAGTTACGTTAGCCTATATCGGGCGCGTTGTCTAATAGTTTCGGCTCCGTTCGCTGACCAGTGGAGGCGTTTTCTGCAACTGCCTTTCGTAAGGTATCACTGCAATCACGCTCGTGCCCTGGTTCAATGTTCGAAGGTGTGATCAGGCAGGCGGATACATCTAAGGCCTCGTCGCTTCGTGACAGTGCGAAACGAGAAAAAAAAGTAATACACGTACATAAGAGCGTCCATACTTCGCCATTCTATTAAAAGGCCTTCCTTCTGAAGGATTGCATGGGGGGAGTTTGACAAATGAGTTTGATCTTTGTGCGTGTAGTAAATCCCACCGTTATTCGCGACCATCGCGCACAACATCGACCTTATTGCTTGTTGGCATCTCACGCCCACCCCCCCCCCCCCCGCAAAGGACTTAACCCACGTATACCAACGTTTGTCAATGAAGTAATTATGGCTTATTTTTCTTTTTAGAAATACTGGCGACAGTTGTATCAAAAATGCGTGAAGTAAGGGGATGAGGTTTGAAGTCTTGGAAGAGGTCAAACATTGTAGTGCGTTTCTCACAGCATTCAGTTCGGATCCACGCATAAACAAAAACACGGACGTATCGTTTTCTTTGGCTCTATGGAAACTGTTGTTTAAGTCCAGTAAGTAGCTTTCTAAACTCGTTTCACTTGGGAAAGATCGAAGATTTGAAGGTTCTGTGTTTGAAATTTACGTGTATTTAAATCCGACTAGTGTATACCGCTGGCGATTTTTATGCAGAAACATTTGTTACAGTCCTGAATAACAAATAACTTGATTATGTTGGTTTTCGCTAGCACTCAGAATTTCTTATTATATTTCTTTTTTCTTACATTTTGTATACAAATAATCTAAACATTTGTATTCCTTTGCCTCGTCCAGTTTCATTATATTGTAGCCAAGTGGTTGAGGCTGGAGGACAATTGTGGTAAATTTGGCAACTTTGCGGCCAGATTTTGTGTATTTTGCATTACCTTGGATAACTTGGCAAAAGTCTATGGCACGCTCTATACCACTGGGACACCAAAGGGCGGCCTTAACCGGCCTTATAGTCAGAAAACCTACTTTGAAGCTAACGTGGAGAGTGCAAATCAACAGTCAACATCTATAATTACATAATGGATAAAGGAGAGACACGTGCATATGAATTTTTAAAATGAACCAATTTTAGTAATATTTTATCAGCCTTGGTAATGGCTCTTTCAACATAACCTCTCACAGTATCTCAATACTTTGTGTTACGCATATATATATGTGTGTGTGTGTGTGTGTGTGTGTGTGTGTGTGTGTGTGTGTGTGTGTGTGTGAGAGAGAGAGAGAGAGGAAAAAACTGCCAGAGTGATCCCAAAGAAATTATGTTACAAAAGAAGGTTAATATGTGGTTTATTGCTCCCAAGCAAACTCATCAACAAATACATGATATTTTAAAATACACAAAATCTTTCTAAGGATTTAAATCGTCCAAAATTTTTTTCACACTAGTGGCAGCATGGACACAATGTAAGAACTGCCCCATCTAGACTTTATCATCAAAATTATTATTATAGGCTTTCAACTATGGCGAAAGCCATCTTTCATAATATCAAGACAATAAAAATGGCAGCTATAGCACATTATAAAAAAACCCACATTGAATATTGCCGGCCATTTAGGAGATACTGTGGATATTATTGTTTTATATAATTGAAAATTATTGGTTAGGTATGCACTTAACTTGGCTGAAGAGATTGAAATCACTTTATATACTAAAAAAAATCACAAGATGAAGAAATTTGTAGATGTTTTATTAAGTTTCGGGAGGGGCTTTAAACTTATCTGCGGTTGTGTTGTTGATGCTTCTTTTCAGCATCATGCGAGATTTTAGAGTAACAAAGACTTGCTCACTTTAACGATTTAAATGGACCGTTTCCATTGTCAAACATAAACAGGACTATAAGAGTAATTGGGAAAATTATCTACCAACAGCCAAAGAATAGCCAGTCATTTAAATAATCAACCATCAGCAATAAGCATAGCATACAGTTGAAAACAAAGAGATTATTCCAGTTCATATTAAAAATAAATTCCCTTGTAAAGGTGCCTCAAACCCACAGACCTCCAATATGTTCAATCATAACGATATAAAAAAAAAGTGGCTGTGTTAGGGATGCGGCAGTTTGTTTTGCCAGAATACGTTGACGAGCTCGGACGCCTTGATGTTTTTTTTTTTTCGTTCCCGGCACCTCTTCACTCGATCATACGGCGTTTTATTGGTATCACTGGATTGCTATTGAGATGCTCTTTCCAACCGTATACTATTTCTGTATTTCGACTTGGATCTTAATTTTTTACATTAAGCTCATGCAATATTACTATAACCACGCCAAATAAATGTTTTTATACAGAAAATCAATTGGTATTGATGACAGCTGTCGATTGAAACTTAAACTAGCGTCGTAACTTCTCCTAGTCAAAAGTTATACTACGCGGAAGTTATGAGACGCGGTAAAACGAACTCAAAATTGCGGTGCCCCCCCCCCCCCTTGTTTCGCAGTCCTCACTCAACGGTAACATATTCTTGGTTCCTTTGGCAATCGAGTGGTGTAATTTAATTTTGAATGTAGACGATAGATTCGGAGCTGCAATGCCAAATTGTATCCCCCGATTTTGTTATCATAGGATTTTCTGGATTGCCTCCCACTATGGTTGCAAATTTAAAGACCTATTCACATCAAAAATACTATCACAGTCCCTATAGGCCAGATACTGGAAGGCGAATTTTACAACATAGGGATGAAAAAAAAAAGCGCTCCTTGAAGCACTGTAGTACAGCAAGTAGATACTTTTCGCAACTCGACGGCCCCCACAGATATATTTATTTTTGTTTATGAATATGACAAAGGATACAGTCGCTGTGCCATTCTGACTCTGTTATACCAGCACACGTAAGTATAGGCTGTTCACGGTAAAATGAGCACTTTTGAAAGTCTGCTTAAGATCTACTTGCACGCACTTTGTGTATTATTCCGCCTTAATTAACATTGCCGATGGTCTCATCACCTTATTTGTGCGTCTACTAATTCTGTCAATTTTACACTTTAATGCATTAAAAAATAGAAAGTGAAATAAATATTTGAAGTTCTTACAATTGTTTACTCAAAAAAATTTAATTCGACGTTGAGATATGGAACTACTTTCCATCCATCGTTACAAGTTTAACTGGGAGCAGGTCCCTTAGTGCGCCTGTTAAAATATATGTAGGCAGAAGCAGTGATTTTTTTTTAAGATTGATTTCAAAGTGCTCACTTTATCGTGAACAGCCTTTAATAGTGCGCTGAGCAAGGGATCATCCTCTTCTCGACCTTACGTACCTAATCATAACATATCCTGGACAAATCTCCTGAGGTGTTTATGCTTATTAACACACGGATCAGAAAGACTAGTATGACGCAACCATTGATGCAATTGGTAGTTAAAAGTGAAAGTCGGAGACACTTGTATTGTGGAGTGCCTGTGGATGATCTCTGGCCGGCCGCTTCTTCCTCTCCGCATTGTCTGAACGTCGAGACCTCCAGAGGGTAAGTGACTTCTCAGGCACTTCACCACGTCTTATGTACCCACTCTCTCAACCAACCACATTTCTGATGTTTACTTAAATATACGTATTATAAAGCTACAGTTAATTAATTAATAAGCAGACTAAAAGTGCTGATAAATAATTTTTGTTATATACACGCTCTACCAAAAAGTGATTGGGCACCTGTCCACAATGTTTGCTCGGTGGTTGTCACCCCGTTAGAATCACATAGGACCACCTCTTGATGCTATAACAGCAGCCACCCTGTCTGGCATGCTCTCCACGAGTGTTTGCAAGACATCCACGGGAATTCGTCGCCATTCATCTTGCAACCATTCCATGAGTTGAGCAATGGATTTTGGCCGCGACTGACGAGCCCTCACTCGGCGATCCAATTCGTCCCAAAGATGTTCTATAGGGTTGAGGCCGGGGCTCTGGGCGGTCCAGTCCAATCGGCGAACATTGTTGTCGACGTACCACTGCATAGTAGCCCTTGAAACACGGCAACTGGCAATGTCATCCTGGAAGTAACACGGGTCCATCCATACCATAAAAACACTACAATGTTGGGAGCATTTCGTTAACCAGAATGTTACAATAGGCCTCTGTGTTCATGCTACTACGGACAAACATCAGCGGTCCTGCGCTGAAGGCCGTGAAACATAAGTAAACTAACGTACTGAACTACCTATCTTCACGGGTGCCCAATTACTTTTTGGTAGATAGTGTATATATGCATTGTGAAACCATTACACATGAACAAAAATGCTGCCTGTTAACTTACCGTAAGGCAGTGTCTATATATAGTTAATAATTGCAGATCTATTGATGTTAAGTTCTAACCAGTATATTAACTTGCAGTTCCTTTACTGTATTTGAATGTTTGAAAATTAATGTAATATTTGGTTAGACAGTAGTGAGAGTATAGGATAACTGGACTGTCAGTGCAAGAGTGGCACAAGTACAATTTTAAAAAGGTGACGATGTAGTAAAAAATAACTAAAAATTGTAAAAATTTTCGAAGTTATGTCGCAAAAAGGGTTAAAAAGTGAAAGGTTTAAGTGTAAAAGGGTTGGAGGTGAAAGGGTTAAGCGAAAGGTGTTAAAAAGTGAAAGGGTTAAGTGAAAAACAGTTAAAAAGTGAGGTTGGGTACGGCCATTTTAAGGAAAGGGATTCTGACGTCATGCGCAGCTCCCAACTTACGTGAATAATAACCATAACTAAAACGTAGGCTAACAACACAGTACTAACAATAAAATAAAATATTATGCTTTTGAAATTACAAATGAAACAAAATAATACAAATACAGACCATATTTCAATTTAGCATATCATAAAATTACTACACTAAAATTATATACAGGTTTCCAAACCATATTCTTAAATATGTAAATATTGGCTCTTGCCAATATGACTGTCAATAAGGTGCAATATCAGACGTCACAACGTTATAAGTAACGCCTGAACTATTTTATTTCTAATAATAGGAATATTTACAGTAACTTCCAAGAATAGATTGTGAATGAATATTTCAAGAAATTTAAATTAAGGGAGACCACAAATTAACCAATCTGTAAAATATACAAATCAAAATTATGGAGGTAATGTAAATTGTGACAAATGTTGTACCAGGATTTTCGTCAACGAAATAGTTCTCTCTAAAATACCAAACCGTATTTTGAGTGACGTGTAGAGGTATACGTTTGAATCTATAAACGCTATATGATCTAATGTTTCAGCAGATATTTAGGAGTCATATATCCACAGGATAAATATAATGTGTGTTAGTGTGTCCGTGTACGTGTGTGATGCATATGCGGAAAAGTTGTCTTCTGCAACTACTTCAAACTGAATTTTCTTGTGGACAAAAGGAGATCATTAACTACAAAGAACAAAGTAAAGCCGAGACCGCAGACAGAAAGATAAACTCAATGACAGCACCTCCCACTCACTTTGAGGAATAATTTACATCCTACGATACTAAAATTGTCGCACGTGCAGACGATCGTGCCTCTTAGTTAATGAATGACAGTAAGAAAGAGAGACGTCCATTACTCTCCGGGACAGAACAACCCCAAGAGAAGTTCTTTTAAACCGTTGCCTCATTAGATGCTCAGTTCGATTAATGTAAGGACAAGCGCTTATCTCCGCAGATAAGCGATAACATAAACCTGTCCGTTCTAGACGTGCCGCCAGTGAAACTGATGGCGTGGGAGTGTGTTCATGTAACTTACGTTTGCACATTCATTACTGCTGTCAGAAAAAATCCAGTCGCACGTAACGAAGCTGCATGTTAACATACGAGCTACTCCGTATGAAATATTTCTTATCGTACTCGTGTATTTTGTAGTTATGCATATATTATTCGTCTTACGTTAGTTTCTATGTAGATATACAGTATAATGAAGTATCCCGACTGAATCGCTCACTCATCTACGCGCAACACAAACCGCTGGACGTAATGGCATGAACATTTAAACATAGCTTCCCCTTACACTACTAAGAAAGAATTTTCAGAAGTTCGACCCCTAAGTGGGTGAAAAGGGGTAAAATATGTTTTCGTGACTCCTAAATAACTCACTAACCCGACAAGATATAGTTTTGCTCTTTCCTTTAAAAAAACTACCTGTATAAATGCCTGGAATTTAATTTGTCTTTATTATTATTATTATTATTATTATTATTATTATTATTATTATTGAACACCTTAGAATATGAAAAGGCGTAAAATGTCTTTTTGAATTCTCCTTAGCTCATAAACCCAATCAGACACTATGATCTTTGTTTTAAAAGGTTACTGAACTAAATGCCTAAAAATTAGTTTCAAGAAAATTTTAAAGTGAACCCTAGGTAAGGGGTCGTGGTGGTGTAGTGGTTAGATTGCTCGCCTCCCACCAAGGCGAACCGTGTTCGATTCCCGGCGGGATCGCCCCCAGATTCTCGCATGTGGGAATCGTGCCGGGCGATGCCGCTGGTCGACGGGTTTTCTCGGGGATCTCCCGTTTACCCCGCCCCTGCATTCCGGCGCTGTTACATGCTCGCCTCGAGTCACCCTCATCAACTCTCCAGACATCGACGTTTAGGGCTGCCCAAATCTCTTCACTCACTCACTAAACCCTAGGTGAAAAAGGGTAAAATGTGTTTTCGACTACTTCTTCATAGCTCATTAACCCGACAATATCGGCTCTCAAGACCTTACTGTTAAGAGCCGCTCAAATCTCTCCACTTTACTCAACTAACCCGGTAGTGTTATTTTGTGCTCTTAGCTTAAAAAGGCTACCTATTTAAATGCCTAAAAAGGGTTCCAGGATTTTTAGAAATTCACCCTTGAGAGTTTGAAAAAGGGTGAAATGTATTTTCAAGGATTCCTCAAATGCTCATTAAGCCCTATTACATATCGTTATGCAATTCGCTTCAAAAGGTTGGCATATAAATAGCTAAAAACTAGTCTCAGAATTTTTCGAAATTCATCCCCTAAGAAGATGAAAAACTAGTAGACGCAGGCGGGGACATAAACAGAACACTTACAAATATTTTCACTAAATTCGGTACTGGTTTTAGGCAATCAACACGCGGCATTTTTTCAGATGTCATGCATGAAAAACTTGTGTAGTATTTCAAAAACTTCATGTATCAAGGGACCAACAATTTAAACCAGGCTTTCAAAATTATTGGAAGTTATGTGAACATTAAACAAGGAGTGGCGTTTCTTTTCTTGCAACGTTTCTGAAATATCAGCTACCAGTTTTTACTCTACAGCGTATTTGTTGATGTCCGAAACGTGGTCTGAATAAAATGAGTTGAATAAACGATAGATCTTTCTACATTTTTACTTTTTTTGCATGCCATATTATGTCAGTCAGCACCTTACCTCTCAAAAATGTATTACTGTTTTCAATGAATGTTTGCACGGCGGCTAATAATAAAAACAACTTTAAGTTTAAAAATTATTTCAATAAAATTTATATTTTGCTATAATTAAACGTATTTCTTACCATTGCACGGATTTTGTGATATACGCCAAACTCACGGATACACAAAATTTAAAGAATTGTTCAAAATTGAATTTTTTTTTATCAGTCGATATTTCAAACGTACAGATTAGTAAAATCAATAATACGACTGTCAGATGATTTCAAAATTAGAACACGGAAAGATATATTCACTTGTAGCGGAAAGATCAGTCGGGTTTTGACATGTACCATCAGTTATTAAAATAAATGCATGACGTGTACCTCTGGTCATTTATCTATACTTTTTTTCTTTTTGCGTGTTTGCTTTTCTGTTAACTTGCATCTTTAAAATCAAACCTGAATCGTTTTATTAGGCTGAATGTCCCTTCTCTGGTATGTTAGATAAACATATCTTTACGAGATATTTTTAATAAATTGCTTCTTATGTACAAGATATTTCCTTAATACCTTCAGTTACTTGTTTGATTAAATTAATAGTCTGGCAGGCTGGCAGACGATACTAGAATTTTAATGTATACGCAGTAACTATTTACTTCCCTGTTCATATAAAGTTGTGCAAAAATTTACCTCTTTTTATGGATTTTGTATAGATCGCGTGGATAACCTTAAGTGGCGAAGAAATCTTCGTGTAGAATCGGCATTGTTCATCCCCGTAACCAGAAGTCAAAGGGAATACGGAGACACTCCGTATTTTGTATTGACGGACTTAACTCCGTTTTTAGTCATTACGGATTGCCTTTCCGTATATATACTGTACATTTTCGTAAAACATTCCGTAAAAATACGGAAATTCTTAACAATGTGGTATAGGCTGTTCACGGTGAAATGAGCACTTTTGAAAGCCCTGCTTAAGATCTACTTGTATTCTCGTTGTGTATTCTTCCGCCGTATGTAGAATTAACATTTCCATGGACCTCATCACTTTATTTATGCATCGGTCAAGTGAAACTGTGAAATAATTATAAAAGTAAATACTTTACCAATCTACGCATTTTTACACTTCGATGCATTAATAAAAACAGAAGGCGAAATAAGTAATTTAAGTTATCACAAATGGTTGCCTAACACTTTTTATTCGACGTTAAGATATGGAACTACTTTCCCTACCATCGTTACCAACTTGACTAGGCGAATGTCACAGTGTGCCCGTGGAAACATGTGTAGGCGGGGCAGACACTTCATTCTAAGGTTGATTTCAAAAGTGCTCACTTTATCGTGAACAGCCTTTAGTGGTGTTTAACTTCTAGGCGAATCTGTGAATACGATCCTTTCGTTATCTCTATCATCGCCAGTATAGGCTTCACTTTTCAATTTAGATCTCAGGACAGCAACATTTTTCACGGCACACTGCGATTTCTTGTTTCTTTTCCTCTTTTAATAACATCCTCTTCAAATTTTCTTCCCGCTCTACTCTTTCTACCGTTGCACCAAATTCTGTAGTAAAATTTGTGCCCGTTCGTAATTTCATATTTCGCTAAACGAGGACAGAAGAAACTGCACAATATTCGGCAAACACAAAGAAATATACCGATGGTAGTAGGTTGGCCTCTACTCACAGTAAGCTATGTAAATATAATTGGTGCAGCTGCATTGTATTAAGTATTGCCGCCACTGAAACTTGTGGTTTCAGAAACAACGTAAAAATGTTCTCTCCTCAGTTACGTCTTCAAAACATCACAAATACACAAATCACTACCTTAACAATGCCCTGCCTGGTCTTCCACGACATGTTGTACACTCTAAATTCGAATCAGTGGGAAACCACTGATTCGTAGTGAAATTCAACTACTCGAATCAGTGAAAATGGCTTCACTTAGAATCAGTGGAAAACTACTGATTGTTTCAGTGAAAAAATTTCACTGATTGAATTGTTGACGTGAAATTATTTCACTGGTTGAAGTGACGGCCGCCTACAGTTGGGAATTAAATATTGATTTTATTGAATGCAGCCAAATTATTTGGTGACATAAACATATTTACATTAGTTTACTGTTTACGCAGCGCAATTTAAAAAAGTAAAAATATTTCCTGATGCGACCGGGATTGTACTCACTCTCTAGTCACCTGTAGACTTGACATTACCATCTCTGCTACCACGCCAACATGAAGTATTGCAGCGAAATCGTGAAGATTTAAATTGTATGCTCTTACTATTCATTTTAGGTTAAATTGGTACCGTTAAGGTTTTTCAAATGAATATTATATAGGAGTGTCGACTCGTGCAGTTTAAACATTCAAACAGCTCTGTGACGATTACATGAAAACGAAATGAAAGACGTTAAAACGGAATGAAAGGCTGTGTGTTCCTATTACCTCATAAGATAGCGTTTTGAAAGACGAAACACGTTTTAGAAAGTATTTTGTTTTGGTTTTATTAGTTTATTCGTTGTTATTTCACTTGATACACTTTGTTTTTAAAGACCATTTTTAAACGTTATTTGACGGCCACTTCTACACGCTGTTTAACTGACCCATCAGTCAAAATTAAACCACTGAGTAAACAGTGAAAAAATGACTAATGAATCAGTGAATAATGTCACGGAATCAATAAGTGAAGGAAATCTGGTATTTTTTTTCACTGATTCCTCAGTTAAACTCACTAAAGCGACTGTTGAATCATTCAGATAAGTTTGACTGATTGAAACAGTGAAATTCTCACTGATTCGTATTTAGAGTGTACATGCTGCTACTGGGCTTCGGTTGTGTGTGTGCGTGCGTGCGTGCGTGCGCGTGTGCGTGTGTGCGTGTGCGCGCGCGTGTGTGTGTGTGTGTGTGTGTGTGTGTGCGTGCGTGCGTGTGCGTGCGTGCGTGTGTGTGTGTGTGTGTGTGTGTGTGTGTGTGTGTGTGTGTGTGTGTGTGTGTGTGTGTGTGTGTGTGTGTGTGTGTGTGTGTGTGTGTGTGGCGTTACGTTGATTTGCGAAGTAATGCTGGATTTACAATGCCACGACGAGGTCTTGCTGACAGTCGGACACGACGTTACAGCCCGACCATTTCCGCCACAAAATTAGTTCATTGTTTGCAATACCCTGGCAGTTTCCTTCCGATTAGTGTTGCGTGGCTTTCGGCAAAATCCTAGAATGGCCAGTAACTCGCTATGGGATGTGAAGAAATCACAGAACATTGTACACTATTTTGTTTTGATGAATTTGTAAACGAAGTATTTTTGGATTTTGGAGCAGCTATTTTTCCACGAATATTTATTTTCTTCAATTCATTAGCTTTCTATTACAATAATATCAGAATGTACACTTAAAAAAACTTATGTTTAATGTGAAATTTACCACAGTGGTGAAATCCGCACGACATTTTGTTTTGTAAGGTTATGTTTCTGTTTTTTTATTCTACTGCCAAGCGAGGCCGACTGGTCCGACGCCCGACGAACGTAGAAGTCGAATCTACTTTTCACCTTGCTCCTGATTGGCTGATGAAAAATTTTCGTCTGTGTCGCGGCTGTTTTGTCGGACTTTCGGGTTATTGTAAATCCAGCTTTATGCTACGTCGTCCCGCATGCTGCACGTTCCTGACAACATCTCCGACATAAAGAGCGTGACGATTGAGAACAATAAATCAATTAAAAATTCAATTTGATGGCCGGGAGGGGTGGCAGTGAAATTAACGAGAATTTCAATCTACGTCATTTTATGTAAAAATCGGTGTGAGGAAATACAACGCATTTGTGACGACCAAAGAAGGAAAAGGGAATCGATGGATGGTACTGCAGTCTTTAACTCCATTGTGCATCACAGAACCACAGAGCCCCAGCCATCAATTATAACTCCTGCGTGTAATGAACAACTAATCAACTGCTTTATAAATTCCCGTAACGGGAGCCACAAAACCCTGCCCACAGAGTGGTTACATTCGGGTTTCTACGTGGAAATAAAGTTTTCATAGGTTGTGGCCACGACATCCATTCGCGCGCTATTCTCAGAGTTGAGTTTTATTTTATGAATAGATGGGTACCTACTTCTAAATGAATGATTACGTTTCGGTACTATGGCAGGAAGATGACCACGTAATTTATCCCCAAGTAGGCCTACCCAAACAAAATGACTTTATTCATGGAGATGTAAGTACGAATTTCGTACTTTGAGCAGACTACAAGTAGAGTGGGTTGCATGTATTCAATTTAAAGATGCTTATTTGCTATGTGGGTTCTCCACTATGCCGTTATTAAGATCAGTTTTTTTTTGTGTTTGTGCAGGTGGCGTCAGTACAAAAAGTCTGTATGCACTGAATTGCCAGATCGTTTTGAGTTGAACACAAAATTAGCGCTTATTAAAGAGCATTGTGAAATAAGTATGCGTGCCACAGACAAAATTTGGCACGCTAAATTTCGAAAATTCTTAGAAATGTTCCCCGTGGCTGTCTCACCGAAATGAGAGAATGTCCGACGCACAAAGCAAGTAGATAAAGAGACGAAGCTCAATGCTATTTTGGTGAGTCCTTATTTTCCTCTATGTTTGGGCTATTAGTTAGAATTTGCTGGCAACCGTACAACTCTTAAACATAATTATATCAATTTTCAGACAGACGTTTCAGTTACTGCTAATAACAATTTGGAAAAAGTTTATAATTAAATGCTGTATATACAAACCGTAACATGGAACTAAATGTTGTTTAACGATATTGATGGTAAAGAATACATAGCTTGGCTACTCTGTTAACTGCACAATCGTTTATTACAATGATAATTCAACTTTTTTTTTTATTTTAAAAAGGCATTGTCGCTTATATCAATAACTATTGTACCATTTATTCTTAGGCAATCAGCACTTCAAAATTCAATGAAGCTTTATTCCATTTCCAGCAATTGATTGCAAACATCAACTCCACCATTTCCGACAACGAACATAACAACGGCGGGAACAACACTACTCAACGCTCAGACGCTGACAGCGCATGCCTGCATCAAAATTACATATCTTATTAATGATTATAAGAATGATTAAATTTAATTTACTTGTGACTAAAGTATATTAAAAATATAATTATATTGTTTATAAAATATACAGCTTCATTTAATAATGAGCATTATTTTCATTTTTCAACAGTTGGCGAAGTCATTCTACCCTATAATTTAGTGGCACACGAATTCCCTATAGGGGTCCGACCCACTGGTCCAAAGTTTCGGAGGCGCCAAGGTTTGTCCAGTCGTCCTTCGCGGTGGGGACCCGGCGCGACAGTGCAGTCCGGAGGCGCCATAAATCGACGGAGAGCCCGCCGTTGGCATGCGAGTGCGCGCGCATCCCAGGGACACCGGCCCTGGAATAAGCATTACACGCGGCGTGAAACAAGTCCCGTTTGAATCACTCGACTCCTCCGCAGATAAATGATAGTGTAATTTAGCCCCCCATTGTTGGGGGGAAACAATATGGCTGGGGATTTGCCGTTCGGCGGAACAGAAGGACCTGAAAATGGAAGGAAAATAAAATATCGGTTAACTTTCGGCGTCGAACCCCACGGCAGAACACTTTTTTTTTTTATTCTTTCTCCCCCCCTCTCTCTCTCTCTCTCATTCTCTCTCTCTCTCTCCCTCTCTCTCTCTCTCTCTCTCCGTCCCTCCCCGAACGCGCTTGAAATATCGCACTTTGTGAAAAGCCGAGTGTTGTGAATTTGAATGAGGCTTGTTGCAATGCATCAGCATACATCAACAGTATGTAAATCAGGGTGGTTTATCTATGCATACATATCCCGGGCGCACAGAAGCCATTGTGATGGAGGCACCATGGCCGGGATAGACAGAGAAGGGTATCGCCGGGTTGCGGCAGCGAGCCCCAGATACGTGCCCGGGCAACAACCGACTATCGGCCGAGTGTAGCCTGATCGTCGTGGGAAAACAACTGCCCGTTCCAGAACCGCAAGACCGCCTCTCAGTCATTGTTTACATCTGGCAGCTTGAAAAGCAGTTTTCCTTCTCTCTTTCCCCGAATTTTTCTCCTTTCCCATTTAATTGGATGCGGGAGGACACCTTTATAAATGCTACAGAGAGGTTAAGTGTATTTTACATTTTTATGAAAGCCAATAAAGAAAAACGTAAAAAGGCAAATCCTTCATAACAAATATTTTATCAGACTGACGCATTTCTAACTAACGGTTTCTGACGCCGTGTGTGTATATATATATATATATATATATATATATATATATATACACACACGGATATATATATATATATATATATATATATATATATATATATATATATATATATATGTGTGTGTGTGTGTGTGTGTGTGTGTATACACACACGCACACACAGAGCTGGCTACAGCTGGCACCGGCTTCCAGCTCCCGTTATGCGTGGCCTGGGTTGGGTGACCTACCTCGATCCTCCCCTCGCCGCCTAAAAACGCTCTCGCCACCTCGTTACTCCCCCCCGGCCAGGCCCTTCCTGGGGAAGCCCGGGAATAATTGACAGTGGCTCCTGGCTAGCGTCACCTCCCCTCCTTCTCCCCCTGCTGAGGAGCCGACAAACATACAGGAGGTGCAAGAATATTCTGAGAATTAGGACACTCGGCACAACTATAGGATTAGCTAAACTTCTGGATAAATACTGTAGTGGTCCAGCGGCCATCAGTCTTGAGCGAAGGCCATCTAGCTGAGTGCGGGCGCGAAGTTTTGTTCGGTGCGACTGCGGATGAGGGTTCGTGGTGTGAATAGACGGGAGGGCTTGAGACCCGACGAGTGGAGCCTACTGTGCGTGACAGCGCTCGGAGGACTCTAGAACATTGCGGACTGGAGGGTCTTGGACTAAACTGAGGTGGGACTGAATGGACACGTAATACGGATTTAATTGCAAATATTCGAACTGTCGAATATGAACACATGATTTATAAAATAATTGAATATGTTTTGAAACGCTGTCTATTGGCACTGATTTTTAATTCAATAATTTAATTGATTTCTTCGAGGTAATTATAAATTGTATTAATTGAAGGCATTAATTGTAAGCAATAAGTGATATCAATTTATTGTGCACTGTTGAGTGGGAGAGAATATTGTGTGTAGCTATTGTAAATAAAATTAGGAAATAAAATCAACTCGTTTATTTAATTAAGACTTCCATCCCTTAACGAACTTGGTATAGCCCACTGAATTTCGAGAGAGAAATTGTAACAGTATTTATACATGACTTTGAAGTTTTAGTTCTTTGGAGTAAGTTTCAATGATTGTTACAATCTGTGAATTTACCTATACGAAACGTGTGTCGCTGACATAACCTATCAACTCAACTCAAGGGATTCATCAAATGCACGTTAAGGTGCTTGTCACTTTAATTACATTCAGTCTTATATATTATCAGTAATTAACTGATTAAGGTGACGGTTTGAATTTGTTTTGGTTATGCGTTAGTTTCGGGGAATGTAATCTACTGGTTAATGTTTATTTTTTTCTTTCGGACTGTTATCTATGTGAACTGTGTTCCTTGGGCCATGCCATTGTAAAAGTACCTACACAATGTAATTTTTTTGTTCTGTTATCAGTGTGGCTTGTGATAAAATATGTATTTCAAAGATCACCATAGTAAAACTTTTAAGTTCAAAATGAAATTGTAGCGAGTAGAGAAACCTTTACTAGGAAGTAACAATGAAAGTGAGAAAACCTTATCGCATATGTTGGGTTTAAGATACCTTATCTGAAATGAAGTAAAACATAGCCCATAGCAAAACATGACAGCTGAAAGTATTAAATAATGAGTGTAACATGGAATTTAAAAAAATTAAAGAATGCTAACCACTGAGGAGACAAATGTAAATTGCCTACGTGAAAACAGAGTCAAAGCAGAACGTCTATAATAAATTAAAAGATTAAAACCTTCAAAAATGGAAATAACACCATCCATTAAGGAGGCAGATCTCACCAACTGGTTAGGAACAGGTTACACAGGTCATTTCTTATCGGCTGTCACTAAATTCGTGAGGCAATATCTCACGCAAAATTAGACAGAAAATATAATTCAACCCTTGCCATCATGTGTACGCCCTTAAAGCAAAGGAAATTGTAAAGTTTTTTTTTTTTTTTTTTTAATATCGGAATCTACATGAGATTAAATAACGAATTACAGTATAGTGTTTTGCTAAATGAATGTGTTAAATGGGTAAACAGTTGCTGGATATATCATTCTCCTTAATTAGTACATATTACGAAGGGTGACATTTTAAATTGATGTCAGGTTCCGTAATACTGGGTAGAAATGTTGAAATAAACAACAAACGTTGCTTGGTTAAACAATATCTGGCCAACAGTTCCTGTTGTGGCCAACGCCTGGCAACAATGCAATCTGTGTAGCGGAAATACTATAACATGATTGTTCGCCTTACGTCTTCCTAACGAAGAGTATATCACTAACTGTTCGCACATTTCAACGCCTTCATTCAACAAAACCGTCGATTGCAATGTATTTGCAGTGACTACAGACATATTTGATTGATTACAAAGTAATGTGTTACTTCTGGAGATGCTTTTATCATTTACAACTACGAAGCATTTGGCGGGGCTATGGCGGCAGAAAATTTTTGTAATGGCTAGATATTTTGAATTTTTGTGCAGGGCTACAAATGTCGCCCGACCTAGTGCACAGTTTGCCAAATACTCTGAGTATTTATTAGTTTCCACTTGTGATGTAAAAAAACGTGTGTTGAGCACTAGACGCCACACAATATCGCTATCTTCTTAACTGGTGTGTCAAAATATTTAAAGGCCAGGGGAATACCTCAAGACTGCACGGTGCTGTCTTCATACATACTTACGCAGACGGCACAAATTGTTTGACTGTTTTGTAAGATCGTAATGTTCTTCGAGGGTTAGGTTAGATGGTCTATTGTCTTCTACCGCGTGATTTATAATTATTTATCTCCACTGGAATAAGAACAATAGTGCTCTAAACTTCAAAAATACATATATTTATCTATAGCTTCAATAGGCATGTTCTGTGAATACTTATGAGATAATTTATAAAAAGCCATCTGGAATAGATTTGTTTCATATTTCCGTGGAGATTACGCTTATACGAAAGTGAGGTTCTAAAGTTTTGAAATGCAGCTCATAGATAAGTGAAAATATATACATTAGCTTATTTGTCAATACTATTTTAGAACCACGTTGGTTATAAATCGATTGAGAATCTGGAATAACAAGCATGGTTGCGACATTCAGGAACATGGAAAAGTCTGTCAACATGCAAGTTAGTTCCTATTTCCTTTGTATTTAACACAAGAGAATCGGTTAAAAAACTATAGCGCTAATGTAATTCTTGTTTAAAACTTTGCAAATCAAAACGTTTCAACTTTCATATCAGCATTTGACATCGGATAACGCATACCGTTAAAATTGCTTAAATTATAAATTGTGAAGTTTTGTGGTTTTTTTTTTAAAGATACCTTAAGCGGGGTTGACTTTGGTAATGGGGGGGGGGGGATAGGGGGTGAGGGACTGTGACACAGGATATTTCACTGTTGTATACCACCCCCCCCCCCCAATTCAAAGTAGTTATTTGCAATATTATGTGGTTAAATTGGCACCACTGGATATATTAAACATCACACTGAAACAGAGGAACATTTAAATGTGGTTTTTTGTTTCACAAAATCACTCCAACTTGTTACAAAGTGACAGCCACTTACGGTATTGACCATACAAAACAATGTATTCACTCAGTAGGCATGTGACGTCAGCCGCGGTACTGTTTTCAGTGGCTTATTACATTTGTTGTAAACAAAAAAACAACGCCACGACAGACGTCAGTACATCGATCATATGCAAACCCGTCGCTGGTCATAAAGGAAAAATGGATAAATCGCATTTAACTGACATACTTAAACTTGGTGATTCATAGGCTGCTGAAGAGATAATCGCTATGGAACAGTATTACGTCTACACTCTTTCTTCGCCACATACAAATTCTCAATTATTTGCAGTGTTCTGCATAAAGCTGCAAGAGCAGTAATAAGTGCCAGCCAAACACACAGCCAGTGACAATCTATAAAGAAGTAATTCATCTTACCAAATACCTGATCGATCAGAGCAGGTTCTAATAAGTCGCCTGTCCAACATGAATGGATTCTCACCAACACGGAGGATTATATCCTATTATTGATGTTGCACAGAGCTGAGTTTCCCCCCCCCCCCCCAAGTAGTAAAATGCTGTTAGTTATTCTCTTGTAATTATTTATGTTCTTTTTGCGTGGATCTCATAGACAGTTTTGAGCCACATTTGCTTCTGACTCACGCGAAATTTGCTGTTTTGTCTGCACTGCCCTGAGACAGACGATCGTAATTTTTTCAGGTGGCATAACATACGTTGTAAAACCAAGAGTAAATTTATGTTAGTAAAGGCTGTTCACGATAAAGTGAGCACTTTTGAAGTCAACTTTAGAAAAACGTCACTTCTCCTACCTGCATATATTTTAACTGCTACACTAAGTGACGTGTGCCCAGTGAAGTTGGTAACGATGGATGGAAAGTAGTTTCATACCTTATCGTCGAATAAAGAGTGTTAGGTAACCATTCGTGGTAACTTAAAATTATTTATTTTGTTTTCGGTATTTTTTTTAATGCATCAAAAGTGCAAAAATGAGCAGATTTGTAAAATATTAACTTTCTTAGTAATTTCACAGATTCACTTATCCGACGCTTGAACAAAGTGATGAGGCCCATGGAAATATTAATTTTACATAAGACGGAAGAATACACAACGCGCATACAAGTAGATATTATGCAGGTCTTTCAGAAGTGCTCATTTTACCATGAACAGTCAATAACTGTATGTACGTGGCAAGACCATATTTCGAGCATACCATTGTGCAATTTCCTGTATGATAAAAATAATAACACGTGTACTACCGGAGAGGTGCAGTGAACTGTCATGTAACGGCCTATGAACAGGGACCTACAAAATTCGAGTTACAATCTGCCATAAAGCTACAGAGTATTTCATTCGGTGCCCTTCATTTTATTTTTATTTTATTTTTTTATCTTCTGATCGGGTTCTACGTTATTGGGCTATACTGTCGGTAGCCGTTTCCCATTGGTTCAAAGCGGTACAGGGCATGCTGAAGAAACAGCGGTCCAATGACAAAAGCGATACGGATTCGCATGTTTTGAAATTCTGTTCTGTCTTCAAATAATAGGCCTAACGCGAATTTCGTAGGTCTCTCCCTTTAAGGTAAGAAAAATTATAATAATTACCTAAGAAGTGCACTAGATAGAGGACTGTGTTGCAGCTGCGTTAATGTTTCAGACTGAGTTTAAGTTAATGAAATGCAAATAGGGTATTATGTCCCCGTGGGTGCCGGTATTACGGTGCAAGGGGTTAAACTGCCATGCGTTTCCGCCCCTCCCACGCGACGCAGAGGGATAGCGCGTATGTGTGTGCGTGCGTGCGTGCGAGAGCGCTGCGACCGCCGCCATGGTTCGCTGTTCCCCTCGCGAGCGCCCAGGGGATAATACGAGCATCAATATTCATAAAGGGGCGTGGCCTTGTCCTGCCGTGCTAATGAAGTGGTCAGTGTTCCCCGGGGCAGGTGAGGTGACCGAGCTGCGCCAGCCCTAACCCCCGCTTTAACCCCCTCCCTGAACCCCATCCCCTCCCTGCCCCCCTCATCATCCCTCCTCACACTCCAGAGCGACCACCCTCGTCGCCGACGCTATTTACGAGATGCGCGCAACCCCCGCGCTGCTCTACAAGCCCAGCTCTTTACATAAACCAGCGCGCGACCCTAGCTGGTTTAGGGTGAGGACGCACATACACACACACACACGTTCGCGAATACATAGCCCCGTCGACGGGCTGGGGCGTCAACCATCGGCACCGCGCCGTCGACGAGCAACAACCCTCAGCGCCCCAGCACTTTCATCCCAAACGCACACCTTGCGGAGATAACACGCCGTTACGTCGTGGTGTCTCTATATAAACACACTGTGACGGAGTTTGCCAACACGTACAGGACGAGACCCCCTGTCTCAACTGCTTCCTGAATGTAGGTGTTTTAAGTTGGAAAACAGCTGAGAGCCCCCCAATGATGTCAGAAAAGGGATTTGGGTTGGTTCCGGTGAAACGGTTTGAAAATTATTCGTTACCTTAGTTTTTATATTAAAAAATATAAGAATTTACATAGTTTTTCTCCAAAAAATTTCCAATCAATAAACGTTACATAACAATATAGTTTTCCCACTGATTACATTTAGAATAAAAAATTTATCAAAATTAATTATTTTTACAACTTACCCCAATATCTACATTTTTACAAGATTACATCTCTTTCCAGCTATATGCAGATTACATATAATTATTTTGCTCTAACCCGTACTTAACTAATATGGCAGCAAGCCCCCTCCCTCACCCTTTAAAATGTTGACGGACGGAACAGCAGTTCCTGCCCAAGTGAAAACCCTGTGCTGTCTCCCCGAATCAGAGCGAAACACCAGAATTTATATTTTATTTGAAATCATCTAGAGCATTACAAAATTATCTTCTCTCCGTCGATATCTGAAGTCGTGGAAGGGGCACCCTGGTGGTGTGTGACTGGCTCGTTATCGTCACTTGGGCAAGGTGACGTACGAGGGAGGGGAAGGCAGTCATAGATTTTCGTGGGTGGTAGCAGCCCTGCGGCGCCCATACTTGCAGACCAGCAGGCCCGCCCCAGCGGACATGAGGCGTGGAGCTCGTCAAACACACCCCCGTCGCAGCGAAGGTAAGCCGTCCCAAACGGCCAACATTTTCTCAACTTCATAAGGCAGGCCTTGCAACAGTTCTCACTTTACCGTGAACAGTCTATACCAAGCCTGCAGTGTTTAAAAAAAAATCCAACGAAACTCTCCCAGAAAATACTCCCACGTTAAGAAATTTGCAAAAATCGTATTCATTTATGATTTTTCTTGTAAAATGTACATTTTATGTTAAATTAAAAAATAATAATAAACATAAAAATTGTCAAGATTTCTTAACGTGTCAGTTTTTCTTTAAAATGACGCGTAGAATTGTTTTGTTACAAATGGTTATCTTCAAAATTAATTAAATGAGAAGAGATTTTTTAAAAGCTGTTCACGATAAAGTGAGCACGTTAGAAATGAATCTTAGAAAAAAGTCACTGCCCGTACATGCATACATATATTTTAATGGACGCACTGAGTGCACTTTGCCCAGAAAATTTGTTAACGATGGATAGAAAGTAGTTCCACATCTTAACAACGAATAAGAAGTGTTAGGTAAACATTTGTGATAACTGAAATTATTCATTTCGCTTTCTGTTTTTTTTATACATCGAAGCATAAAAATGGCCAGATTTGTAACATGTTTTCTTTTCTTATAACTCCACAGTTTCACCTGACCGACGCATGAATTAAATGATGAGGCCCATGGCAATGTTAACTTTACATAAGGTAGAGGAATACACAACGTACATATAAGTAGATCTTAAGCAGGGCTTTCAAAAATGCTCATTTTACCTTGAACAGCTTATATCATAGATATTCTTTTTAAAATCCTTGGCTGCAGGCGTGATAGGTAACAACACTCTTAAATATTTTGTGAAGTCTGGCTAGTACTGTAAATGACACCCGGAAACCGTTGTATCTATGTGTGATGCAATTATCAGGGGGAAAAATATGTGGGAGGAGACCACAGTGGGCGCCACTAACAAAGAAAACTAGGGTTTTGAGAACATGGTTAAAGAAATGGACAGAAGAGATTAACTAGAAGTAAATATTTGTAAACACTGTATTCAAATAAAAAGTCATTAGAGGGATAAAATAATGGAGGGTGGAAAATTTTCCGAGGGACAGCAGCGAAAACAGCTAGAAATTATTTTTTAATAGTGTAATAGCAGTAAATACGCTAGTAAGGAGAACTGAAAATTAAACGATGGAATGAAGATTCCAGTAAAGAAAGAAACAGGCTGTTCAGAAGATACAAAAGACGTTTTTCGAACACCTAAGTTAAATTCAAATACATAACGTGAGGGAGAATTCCATATGTGGAACAGATGGTGGATTATACTCTGAAAATAATAAGAATATTCCTTCTTTAAAAAAATGCTCCAGTAAGAAAATTGGTACTTGTAAATACAGAAAGAAAAATGAGAATACAGTGGTTGTATAAGATCATTAGAGTAATGTAGCCAAAAAAAAAAAAAGATTATTTCAGTGTATTAGAGGCCAAGGGAAGATTGAAGCCAACACTGAAATGACAGGAGGAATCGCTCTCTAGGACATTGGCGCGAAAACCGCACGAATACGAAAGAGATTGGGTAAGTCCACAGGAATTACGGTAAGGTGCAGAAGAAGAGCTGATAAGAGTTGCAAAACAACGTGAGGGCAGTGCAAGTTGTGTAAATGCATATAAAGAGAGAACAAATTAGTTCCGCCTAAGATGGTGATTCAACAGTGTTCACTTCGCCATCGCTGCTGTTTACATACAGCCCTCGCGGATGGAGTAACAGAAGGAGCAACGCAATGGATGGGGGAGGAAATAGTGAAAGCCACTCGTTTCGCTGACGTTTCTATGATTTGTAGAAATACTGAGTCGGGTGTACGAGAACAGTTCATTGTACGGTAAAGGCTGTTCACAATAAAGTGAGTACTTCTGAAAACAACCTTAGAAAAAAGTCGCTGCTCATGCCTGCATATATTTTAACGGGCGCACTGAGTGACATGCACACAGTAAAGTTGGTAACGATGGATGGAAAGTAGGTGCATAGGTCAAATAAAAAGTGTCTGGTAACAATTTGTGATAAATTAAGTTATTTCTATCGCTTTCCGTTTTTTTTAATGCATCGAAGTGTAAAAATTAACATGTTTGTAAAATGTTTACTTTATGTTTCATAGTTTCACTGGACCTATGTATAGATAAAGTGATGAGGCACATGACTTTTTAGCGTATTTTAGTTATTTTTAGCGTATTTCAACACTTTGTTGCGGCAACATTACATACAGGCTTTATTAACACTATCAATTCAACAGTTTATTTGCATTATAGTAATATTAGACTTTGCAAATTGTTAACATTATTAAAGTTGTCACGATATTATTGATATTACTACAATATAAACGTTTAAAGAAATACTTAAATAGTAATTTTTTGTTTCCAACAACATTAGACTTTTTTCTTTGTGCTGTAGTCGGTCCAGTCTAGAACCTTGCAATAAATGCTGAAACTGTGGATAAGTCTGTTGGCTTTGCAGTAGCTTAGAAGATTTGTATTTTATTCATCCGTTACTCTGCAAAATCCATTATGAACTGAGTCTCCCGACTATACATGAGGCCATGAAACACTTTCTTAAATGTCTCTACTTTGACAAATATAATTTATTTTGGGTGGAAATGTACAAAAACAAACTGACTCAGAATTCGTTATTTGACACGATATGAGGGAAGGAATATATAGTGAAAGAAACGTACAATGAAGGTTTCTCCGAGGTCATGTAGGACATGCAAACTAAGAATTAATGAGTTAACCAGTTCAGTGACCATGTCCACGATTCTGGACACGTCGCAAATGATTGCAAGTTATGACCGGTTTATGTCCACAGTAAGACGACAGTGCTGAGTACTTGAGAATCTTCCTTGTGGCTAATCTGATACGTGGAACTTTCTGTATCACTTTGACACGAATGGTTAAAGGGCCAATATCATTGCGCACGCAACACATTGTTCATTGGCAGCGAGGAAAATGCTGAACTCAAACACAGCACATGCCAAAAAAAATTACGTGATTGCAGCCCTTGAACTCGGAAATAAATGAAATAACGTGGCAACACTGGTTCTGACATTAACCGCAACTTTTCTTGGCAGTTTAATAAAATCGGTTACCCGTGGGCATACTACAAGTTATACTCTTCAAGAAGAAATATTTGTATCATCCGCAGTGGCGTGTGAGGTACTGTTGCAAGGTAAGCTGGTGCTTCCTCGCTGCTGTGCATTCTCGGTGCACGCAGCAGGAGCCAGTAACCACCGTGCAGCCGAGGGGAAACTAAAGGTATTTCGACCACTCACAAGCGAGCAGCGAGGGACCCGTTAAATCTGTCCTGTGGCGTCAGCTGCCGAGCTGCGTTTTACTGGTGGAAGTGTTAACTAGCAAGCAACAGGGTACAGCACACAGCTAACGCCAGCTTACCTTGCAACAGGTCACCACACGCCACAGATCATCCGTAACGCCAGTCAAACTTAATATCCACCATAACTATACCACCCGTTATACTCGATACACCAGTAATACCTGTAGCCCGTAACAGTTGGAACTTCTGAGCGGAAGTGAGCACTTGGCTGAAGGTTTGAAGTGACGATGTAATACGATCTAGTTACCATCCATATTCATGGCCTACCTTTGCATTGTATTTTGCTCGATGAATGAGGAAGAATACAATATCAAAAAATATTCTGTCATTCTGCGCAAATGGTCCTGCTGCGTTCAGGAACTGAACGTCCATTTCCTGTTCAAATAAAGTTGGTAACTTAATGGGAGGTATGGTGGGTGAGAGTGGGTGGGGAGGGGTTTAGGGGGGGAGCCAGTTTGCCCCGTAAGGTTCTTGTATACCTATATAACTAGAGCGAGGGTAGTATACAAACATACGCTTTTTTTGTTTATGGTCCGTAGGTGACCAAAGGGAACACCACGAGAAAAAATCTTCGGAAACGTCCACCAAATTTCAACGCAGAAAATTCCAGTCTCAAGTACTTCACAGCTATGCCATAAAGGATAACTTAGGAGAGGCTGTGCTATTACGCAAAATCTCTTTGGATCGATTACACTAAAGTAAAAAATTAGTTCTCGTGAAGTGTGATTTACACTAATGAAGGGCGTGCATGAAGTGCCTATGAGTACGTATCACTTTGGAATGTTTCTCCTAACACGACCTTAGAGCTAAGAGATTGTTATTTACGAGCCTGAAAGACCGGAGAGTTTTTAAAGCGAGTGTAAAAAAAAAAACACTCGCGTGCTTTGTCATAAATAAATACCATATTACTGCGCGAGATTAAAAGATATTATGAACATGTTTTCTCGACACACGCGAAACATTTTTTAATGTGCGCTGTAAATCAACGATAATGTATAATATGGCCATTTACAAATATTCTTTCATTAGTTATGTATCCCGCTTTCAAGGCTACCAGCGTGAGAAAAACTACTGTTCGCATTTAAATCAACCATCACGTGTGTAAACTCAGCTCGCTGGTTGAGTTGTTGTGGCTAGTGTGTACCTCCCTCCCCACCCCCCACCACTCCACTGGTAGTGGAAGAAACCTGACACAAGACACAAAATATATTAACAGAAAACATCGGGCGGAATTTAACCCACGCATTATGTATGGTCAATAGAAGGACGATGGTAATGATTTTATTTAAAGCAGTTGCTTATTACATTTCATCTAGCAGTAGATAGTAAAATTTATATTAGAAAACACGTTAGCAATATTTTGTCTCAACTGAAATGGCTTAAAAAAATCTGGGGAGCATGCACGTATACTCTCGGGGTTACGTTTATATGGGAATTTTTTTGTTCTTGAAGATAAAACTCATAATCTTAACATTTTACTGTTTCGCTTGACTATATCGGAATCGAAATAAAAAAAACACAACTACTCAACACTTTAGTTCGTAAGTATAAAAGTGTTTATTATTTCTCAAATGAACACGTTGAATAATCTGTTACGTCTATATGTACTGAAACGTTTTCTGTGGAATCATTGTTTGCGCGTAAACGCGTATCTCGGTAAATAAATTTTCTGGAAATAAAACTTTTTGTCAGAAAATATAAAGAACAATCACCTATGACCCTATTTTGTTACTTTTGTCATATTAAGTGTGTTCTTGGAGAAAAATTTCGTGAAAATGGTCAAACATCGCATTTTTTTTAAACTTGCTTATGCAGTTTTCTTAAGCGGCAAGAGAAAGGTAGAAAAACACGGCCGTAGTTTGATATGCGGGCTTCATCGCGTGTAATATAACCTCTATTTTACAGATCTAGTTTGCACAGTACAGCGTTGCGACGGAAACGCTGCACGTCTTGCACTTAGGAGCGATGAGGCGCTAGGCGTGCGTGTAACTGTCGCCCGTATCGCTCCCTCGCGTCTTAACCTTGGACGCGCAGCTACATAGTCCTCTTAGTTGGTACACAAGTGGTACACAGTCAACGCGCGACTTCATTGGCCGACGGCCAACCTATAATAATATCCGGTGCAGCCATGACTAATAGAATAATGCTGTGGAAATACAGAGACAAACACGCAACTGATGTTGTAATGAAGAATATAGGCAACTCGCTTAAACCTTGTCTTCGGTGCCAGTTAATTTGTGCCGTCCTCAAAGGGTTCAAGCAATTCGGCCATAACGTTATGGCGTGGGTGTGATTCGCAAAAGAAAAGTCTTCTTAAAATGTAATGTACTATTTGGGAAAATAAAATAATTGCTAATATTCAGAATCTTTTTAATAATTGTTTTCCTAATATAAAAATTTTACATTTTCGAACAGTTCATGCAGGTTGTACAAAAATGACTTCTCGCCGAAAAAAGTAAAAAATAATAATAATTTATTAACTGCCCAATAAATTGCGTTAGCATCTCAAAGGTTTTATTTGCGTCCGCATGACTATATTAAACAAAATATTGTCTCCGTATTGCTGTGGCTTAAAACTGTTATTGCGTTATTTTAAAACTAGTTATAGGCCTACGATGGTCTTTGATACAATGACTAGACAAGATAATAGTTATGTAGGCCCTGCGTGATTTACCGGTGTTAACGTTTAATAAATAACGTAAGGGTTCACTGTTCTGTCATAACTAAGAATCACAAAAGATAAGCTGTCATTTTCCCAACACTTCACGACTCACTTAATACAAATTTAGTATTCACGTGTGTTTCTAAGCAGCAAAACTTAATCTACACTTCAACGAACACCCGCCAAGATTTATCACAAATAGTTATTTAAAAATTTTTAATATTTACTAGATCCCTTCACAAAATCGTTCTTGTTTTTCATGCTGCGTTTCACTTCTACCTTGAGTGAGAAATATAGCTATAATGATTTATTTTAAGAAGCAAATATAGTTATGAACACTTACGAAGAAGGGGGGCGGGGGGCGCAGTGGCTGAGCGGTTAGCCTGCTCGCCTACCACCAAGACGATCCGGTCTCAATACCCGGCCGGGTCACTACGGATCCTCGCATGTGGGAATCGTGCCGGACAATGCCGCTGGTCGGCGGGTCTTCTCGGGGTTCTCTCGTTTCCCCCACCTTTTCATTTTTTCATTCTGGCACTGCTCCATTCTCACCCTAATCGCCCTCATCGGCTCTCAAGACCTCGCTGTTAAGTGCCGTCCAAATATATTCACTTACGAAGAGAGTAATACGATTGCACGCTGAAAAAATTAAAATTTCTTTTAGTTAAATGTAATAACTTTTAAGCATAGTTTTTTCACGTGTCAAAAATACTCAACACATTTTAATTAGTATTTCATTTCTGAACTCTATAGTTATACTTCGAGTTGCTAAAAGCCGGACACTGCTATCATCTCGTTATACTGCATTTATAAGCGTTTTCATATAAATTAACACTAACATTACTTTCCAATTGTCCTAATTATATTACGTATTCTTTTCGATCACAGGCGTGCTCATACCATAAGCTGGAAATGCACAGATCTTCTTATTTATAATTTATTTCAGTTCTCTATAAACAATTTTTACAAAGCTCAATTGCTTATATAGTTAATTTTGGTTTATTATACCTATTATCACTGTATGTCTTAATTATGCATGTCTGCAGTATAAATATTTTGTAGTTAAGTTTGCAAATAAAATATATGACTATTATAAAAGTGCGGATAGCTATTAGGTCAATATTGTCCTTTACTGTCCAGCGAGTAGCCTACAAAGTCGATGGAGTTAGTTATATTTTTCGGTCCCCTAGAATCACTCAAAAAAACAGCGTTCGTATGCTACGAGGCTACAAAGTGGCCGTGGTAACTAGAGTAAAAGTCATCCTTGACCTCTTCTCTTCCATCTCTCCTTGCTCCCTCCTTCCTCTCCAACACACCATTGGGACTGACGTAGGTCCAAGTTATCATCTGCTCTTCGGGGGACGCATCCAAACTGCATCATAATTCTAAAGGAAATAAACGTCCTCACGATATCATCTCGTGTATCAAGCCCGGGCCGAGGAGGCAAGAGGGAGAAGTTAAGAATTTGGTGAAGGGGAAGGAGGAGGGATAAAACGTGAGAGACATAACCCAGGCGAGTAAAGACACACACACACACACAACACCTGGGAAAACTTTCATTTTCATTCCTCCGCGGAGAAACAAGGATGAAATAGTTTTACAATCAAGTTTTATAGGGATGTATGGTGCCAGGACGAGATTTCTTATGTCCTCTGGTCTCCCTCGCACGATGAGGAAGCTAATATACATAACCGGCGCATCCGTCATGGGTTTTGGGTACTGGGGAGGGGGGAGAGGGGACTGGTTCGACGACGGGGCTGGTATGATTTGTGGCGGGACCGCGACATCGCCAGTCTTAAGTGCATGCGGGGCCGCTGGAAAGAACTTCTAAACGCGAGGCCGCGCCATTACGATAACCCGAGCGGGAGGGGAGCCGAAGTGCTTGTCGAAATTATCTCCGGCGTAATTCCACCTCCCCACCCCACCCCAGCCCCGCCACCCCCATCACCATCCCCTCCCAAACCAACAGATTTCAATCCCTTATTACCTCCGCCGGACCACTGCACTTAATACGGGTCGCCTTGGCTTGTATCTCGTACGGGAACAACACGTACCACGCTCCCATATGTTGTCCGTCTACTGAGGTCTGCCCGTTTACGCTTGTACCGTGGCGTGTGGCTTGGCTGCTAATTATATGTCTGTGATCAGAAAATATACAATATAATTTTAAATCACGATAATCAACCATAAATAATCGGTTTAATATTGCATTGTCGACAGCGAATCCTCCTCATACTTAATGTATAAGATCTATCCTTAGGTATGGGATCACTGATAGTACCTTTGTAATTACTGTTGCTCCTCAGAAATATATTTGTCCCCGTGGTAATACATATATTATGACAGATGTTATTATAACTAATAATAGAATAATGACACCTGTTAATCATTCATGTTTCAATGTGTTTATATGAACCATAGTATAACCCATGTCCTACATCTATGTAGATATTGATGTTGAAATAGTGCCATTATTACATATAATATCTAGAGTAATTATATAATAAATAAACCATTGAATACCTATCTCAATGCCATGTATTGTATTAATCATAGAGATTTATCATGAATGAAATCAATTTGGCAGAAATTACATCAGTATTTGGCAAATAAACAAACAAACACTGCGTCCATAAATTATTTTGTAATATCAATAATCTCCTGAACAACAAAACATTATACTGTGGACACTTACGTTAAAATTGTATTATTCCTCTGTTACCAAAATGCCAGACACTATCAATCCACTATTGCTATTTAATTGTTTGGAAGGTGTATATGGTAGGCAAACGTGACGTCACGGGCATTCTAACTTAAAACTGATTCTAGTAATACTTTACTAATTATATTTTCAATTAGTTATTTACTGTCAACAGGTAGACATAAATGATAAGAATATAAAATTGCAGTTCCAGAATAAATCTTTTCATTAACTCACTTGAATTTATAGACAAAAATGCTCAAGTTACGAGCTAAATACTCAATGAATAGTTGCGGCTAAACAGAAAATAACTTGAAAAATGTTTATGCCTTTGAAAACCTCGAAAACCTCGGAACGTTTGAAAAGCCCTGGAGTGCACCCCGTACAATCTATTTGACTTTAATTTGAAATACAAATGCCCATTTTCTTATACTTGGCCAATGATTCGCGTTGAACAATAATTCATAAACCACAGATAAATATTAAAATTTTATTTTACGTTACGAACGTTGTATAAAAAAAATAAGTTTAAGCTAAACGTTGTAAGAGATAAAGTTCATCAATCAGTGACGTACTTATGTTTCGACGTGTGCTGGTCTTTATTGATTAATTCTGTGAACTGGTTTTTTACCCTCTGAACAGACCTCAGTAACAAACAGCGTGTCTGAATTACACGCTAGTAAATCTGAAATGATTTCCGTCCGCTATGCAGAATGCCTACAGACTTTCCACGGAACGGCGTCGATAGTGAAGCTAATTGTGGTGGTGGCGGTGATTTGTGGTGGTTGTCGGTGGTTCTGGTTTTTAGTAGTGGTTTATGATGGGTGGTGATGGTTTGTGAAGAGTAGTGGTGGGTGGGGTTGGATGGGGTCGTGACATCCGCAAGGCTGATACATGATTACATAAAGTTAACATGAGTTAGATTTTCGTCTTCCACGCATGTCTCCACCATTGACCAGCCCATCGCAAATATAACTGCAAAAAAAAAACCACATGGTCTGCACCGACGAACGTGCGCTGAGAAAAAAAAGTGGCGGTAGGAACCGAGTTTCTGTACGCATAACCCAACTAGACGGTTAGTTTAGGGACAGCGATCGGATTGGTTGTTGGTACCATCGAAATATCGTTAACGTTGAATAGTAATAGCAACAAACAAAATTTTATGTTGTATTCCTGTCTCTGATTGTATGTGCAACTATAAATATTATTCCTCCAGCACAGCTCACTGTCCGTACTACACATCAGATAGTCCTGCGTGCAGAACAACTTCAGCATAATCTGGATTACTCCTGCAACTAACAGCATTTGCAATAAACTAACACAGCATTATACTGTTCGTACTGAAGTATAGTTTCCTGCTATCCTGGAACCATATTACAAAACTGTTCTGCTGTCGTTTCTCTGCTGTCGTTTCTCTGCTGATTTGTTTTTTTTTCCAGTGTGTTTCTTTACGTCTGAAATATCAATACAGCCGCCCTTTTATACTAACAAAAGACTGGCTAACCTGAAAATACTCGAGTTGCATTAATGCTAGGTAAGAGGAAACACATAAACATCTCAACAGTGTCCCAACCTCAAATGCTATTACGTTGTTTTGACGTGAATACGTCTTCAGATTTGAAACCATAGTAGGAGGCAATCCAGAAAATCCGATTAAAATAAAATCGGGGGATAGAGGTTGGCATTGCAGCTCCGAATCTATCGTCTACATTCGAAATTCAATTACACCACTCGATTGCCAAAGAATCAAAGAATATGTTACGTTAAAGTTGAGTAAGGACGGCAAACCATAGCGTGCGGCGGTGGGGGAGGGGAAGTTTGAAGGGGGGGGGGGGGGGCGCAATTTTTAGTTCGTTTCGCCGCGTCTCATAACTTCCGCGTAGTATAACTATTGACTAGGAGAAGCTACGACGCTCGTTTGGGTTTCAATCGACAGCTTTCGTCAAGATCAATCGATTGCGTGTATAAAAAAAAATTTGAGTGGCGTAATTATGGGGAAATTGTATGCGTTTAATGTAAAAAATTAAAAGGATCTCAACACAATTTCAGCCTATACTCGTCAAAAAGCCAAGTAGAAATACAGAAATCGTACACGGTTGGAAAGAGCATCTCAAAATCAATCCAGTGATTCCCATAAAACCCCGCATGATCGAGTGAAGCGGCGCCGGAAACGTAAAATAAACATCAAGGCGTCAGAGCGCTTCAACGTAGACGTATTCACGCGAAACAAACGGTCGTGTCCCCAACACAGCCACGCCCAATTTTTGATAGACATACTGGCAGAAAAGCAGTTCAATGTTGGAACATGGAGTGGGTGCAGCGCAGCTGAAATGAGCACTCTAGGCCATATTCCCTCTAGTGATTGAAACCACAAGCAATATTACGATGAATGAGGGCGCCGTGCTCCCAAGGCGACGGGGCAGGATGATTGTGCCGTGGTTTACAAGCGCCTTTCGCCAGGGTCGCTTAAAGGTTGGGGCGGTGGGAAACACGATTTTAACCATTTTCACCAGGCCCCCCGATTCCAACGTGCTCCTCCAAGGCTTTCCAAGTAATTTTCCCCCAGATAATTGACTGCGATTTTTTTACGACAACCAAAACCCACCCATAAAATAATATGTACTACAATAAACACAATGAATAGCATTAGACAGGGTACGTATATTGTCCGGAGTTCATTTAGAACAGGAGAATTACTGGATCGCCTTGATCTTGTACAGTGCGATACAGCACCTACTAGTTAGCACATTGCAAGTCCGACTGCACGAGTACTTACGTATACTGAGTGCACTGTATCTGAGCGCCGTCACAATGCTACTAAAGGTACTAGACGAGGGACATATTGCAGTATGCTCGATAAAAAAAATATTTACCTTCAAGTTTACACGTTGTGTTATTCTTATCGCTGCCCATAATTAAGGGCATTTTAAACAGTCGCCAAGCATTCAGTTATAATGTCAGTAAGTATATTAAATGACGCACATCGGAAAAATTGCAATTAAATAAAAATTTTATCAACAGTAGTAGTGCAAATGAACGTAGTTATTCACAATAATGTAGTATGAAAAGGATATTATTTTATCTACAGTAGTAGTGCAAATGAACGTAGTTATTCACAATAATGTAGTATGAAAAGGATATTATTTTTCTCACAAAATATCAGTACTTAACAGATTGACATCAAACGGTAAACATATTACCCAGCGACTACCGGTAACATGGAATAAAAAAACATCAGTAGTGTTGTCAAATATATGCAGCAAAATAATTAACAGTTCATTTATATTTATAATTTCCTTAATAAAGAAATATTATTATAACAACGTATTTTAATAATACATAAACAATGAGTGAAGGTTTGAAAACGTGTGAGTATTATGGCAGTTATAAGTGTTTTGGGGAAAAAAAAAAAAAAAAAAAAAAACAACTTTAGGGATTTACGGGGTCACGGTGGATGAGTGATTAGCACGCTCGCCTCCCACCAAGGCGAACCGGGCTCAATCCCCGGCCGGGTCACCGGACTTTTTCATCCTCATGCTTGTGGCTTCCCGATAACGTCTAATTACGTCGCGGCGCGGGTAAAAGTGCATGGTGGCATATTAACATACACGACGTGTTTGAGGATACCGCTGTCTGGAATAAATTCTGTGTCGGGAAGACTTCCCTTATACGCTGCTGCACTTATCTCGTGGGTAATCTTCCGTTTAAACAAACTAGCAAACACTTTTATTTGAAGTAACTAATGTAAAATGTCACGAGGTGTTTTAGCATAATTTTTTATGGCATTGCAGCGTAGGAGACAACATAGTTAAAATTTTCTGCAGTTAGATAAAATAAGTCCAGAACGACCACTAGTCAAATTAAAAAAAAAAAAAACACTATTTAAAAAATGCCTATAAGGCTATAAATAAGATATCCCCGTTTAGCGCAGCACAAATAGTATAAATTAGAATGTTGGTTTAGAATAAGGCCCTTTCCCACGGCTATTGCTTCTGTATATTACAACTCGATCTAGCGAGTAAGAACATAGCTACATTTGCTTCTCTATGTAAAGTTTACATATTTATATTTCGTGCTCTATTTATTCCATTTCAAAATCTCAAGTTCGATTAATAATAGTTTTAACGTCTGGCCGTCATTATTTATCTAGTAGCATTTTGTATAAAGAACTAAACAATTAGCTTGTCACAATTGGCATGTATGTTAAGATGGCAGCTTTTCGTTTCTTTGCGTTTTAAATAGATTCTTTGTGTTATTACGAATACCGGTGGTATAAAAATAAATCGTTACTTTTTTTTTTATTTAATTTTCTGGGAATTATTGATGCCGAATTTGTACGTGAAGATAGCAAAGTGACTGCTTGTGGTAGACATCCCTGCCTTTTCTGCAGCTTGTTACTGACTCTCGCATCGGCGGTCCTGCATTTACATGACGCCATTCAGGTCGGATGATGCACCGTAGTCTGGCTATAGTTGTGACGTCATTTCCTGCCTTTTCTGCAGCTTGTTACTGACTCTCGCATCGGCGGTCCTGCATTTACATGACGCCATTCAGGTCGGATGATGCACCGTAGTCTGGCTATAGTTGTGACGTCATTTCCTGCCTTTTCTGCAGCTTGTTACTGACTCTCGCATCGGCGGTCCTACATTTACATGACGCCATTCAGGTCGGATGATGCACCGTAGTCTGGCTATAGTTGTGACGTCATTTCCTGTGATTTCGCACATTTTGTACTTTGAAATAAAGGTGACGTTTAGAAACCATTTCGTTTTCCACTCTAACGAAGAAAAATTAACCCACTTTTTGCAAAATATCGGAAATGAAGTGAATTTAGATTACAATCCTCCGGCGGTAGAAAAGTTGTCTGTAATAAGAGGATGTTAATGACTGTTATTTTCAATATGAGGGTGAAGCGAGGAGAGTTTGGAGCAGCACCGGAGTGCAAGGGCGAGGGGAAACGGGAGATCCGCGAGAAAACCCGCGCACTAGCGGAATAGTCCGGCACGGTTCCCACATGCGGAAACCGGAAGTGACCCCACCGGGAAACGAACCCGGTTCGCTTAGACGGGAGGCGACTAGTCTGACCACTACACCACCGCGGCCCCTCAGACTTCAAAGAAATTGCTAACATGACTCTCCTGCTCCTTCAAGAAATACTTCAGCTGCAACCAAACTTTGCGTAAAAATAGTTTTTGAAACATAACCAACATTTTAAGATAAAAGTCTCGCAATTATGCTACAAAAATATAATGGAGCGTATGTGATTTTTGATATGACTCTTTCGTGCTTAATCGTGGTGAGTTCAAAATACGTAGAAAACCATTTCTCATTTTCTCATAACGTGACGGAAAACAATTTTCAAAGTAATGCACAGCTCCATATAAAGATACATTTCGTGGAAATTTAGGTATCTTTGAGACATCCGTTTTACCTTTTTAAACCTTGACTATCCCCCCCCCTTCCCCCGACGCCTCCTGACTGGCCATCCTTGTGTCTGCCCCTTCCCTTCCCCTTACTGGTTAGTACCGAAATTCTGTAAAGTGAGAGCAGTATGCTAGAAGTTTAGGCAATCTTTCTACTAATCGCAAGCGAATCTCGTTACAGCTGGTTTGCAATTTAATGAGCACTTTTAAAATCAACCTTTGAATTACAATCCTCGCCTCTAAAATAATTTTCATCATTCTTAGATACTTCCATATCTTAGAGCAGTATTAAATTTTTTGCTTATAAATCTACGATCACTTAATTTATTGAATTGTGTTTGTATTTAGGATTTATGAGCACAACAATTAGCTAACGTTACAAACAATTTCCCAAGTACATTTTATGGACCGAGGAAGAATGACATTGGCTACAATTTTACATGTAGTAGCATAAATATGGTCAGCAATTAGATCCCAAGAAGGACTTTCAAAAATCACGAACAGGCCATACCAAAAAGAAATAAATCCCATTTATCTGTAGGATTTAATGTGGCCTGCGATGGTTCTAACTTAGCGTGTTTCGAAAGAAATGTGTTACCCAAGTTTCAAATTCCCAATAATATTTTATAACTACCCAAAGCCAAGTTCTGCCCGCTCTTTTGACTAGCACTTAAAACGTACTTTTGTAAGACATCAGAACACAGATATTGTAAATTTCACAACAAAAAATTAAGTCACAACAAAAGCCCGTTATGCGAGCGGAAACGGAAATCCCAATGAACGTTATCACTCGACGATGTCAGTTTTAAGTCCATCGCCCGTCATTGTGCAGTTCCTTGGCAATAGCATGAATGCATTACATTCAGAATTCAATAGGACTCCTTTAGTTGCGTATGTTGAATTTAAAAAAAAAAAATCAAACTTCCGCTACTACTACCAAGAATGTGAGGCATGTTTTAAAATATTAATGTGTAAGGTGGGTGATGTATTTGTAAATATACAGTTCACTATAGCCTGTCTGAACCAATTAAGTTCTTAATTTATAATTGGTAATTTGGGCAAAGACCGGCAACAAAACCAGCAACATGGGTGTGGTGTTACAAACATCAGGCAGGGTAAATTTCTAGAACATCCTTTGATGAGTGTGTGAGTGAGTGAAAAGATTTGGGGGATCTTAATATCGAGGTCTTGAGAGCTGATGAAGGTGAAGTGAGGTGAGTACGAATCAGCCCCGGAATGCAAAGGCGAGGAAAACGGGAGATTCCCGAGAAAACCCAACGGACCACCAGCATCATCCGGCACGATCTCCACATGAGAAAATCAGGGAGCGACCCCGCCGGAAATCGAACCCGGTTCCAACCCCTTGGTGGGAGGCGAGTGGTCTGACCCCTACACCACCGCAGCCACCACATTTAAGTGGTGTTTCAGCAGTTATAATAGGAACTTAATCATCAGACGTGCAAATCATTCGTCTTGATGTTCTTCGATTTTTAGAATCGATTTTTGATAATTGTTGCAATCATTCTCGAATTTTTGTGACTGGGTGGGTTGTGGTGATGGGGTGGGTGGTTGGTTAGAGTAGTGGGGTATGAGTGAGGTTAACATTGTATGTTTCAAAATTTAAAAAGAAAATTCATATATTTTTTCGATTTTATAATAATTGCCATGGGGTTTGGATGGAAGGAAATGACGTGAGCTAGGCTGGGATGAAGTGAGGGGGCCATGTCTGCTGATCATCAGCGAGCCCCCCAAAGTGCTTCAATGGCTCGAAAATTACCTTTCAGGACTCTTTGCAAATGGGGGCTCGGTGCTTTTTTTGAGGGAAAATGGGAAATTTAACGGAAAAAAAGGGAAATTTTGAGAGAAAATGGGAAATTTTGGAGGAAATTCTAGGAATTTTTGTGTTTTTAAGGAAAAAAACGGAGAATTTTGAGGGGAAAACGTATTAAAGTCGTGATGTCATCCAAAATGGTGGACGTCTCTTGGCTCCTAATGAATCATGACCCAGAAACAACATTCCTATACTACTCATGTATTAACATAAAAGTACCCCATTTGTAGATTATAATATGTAATTTTAATTAATACGAACAAAACAAGGAGAAAATAGATATTTTGGTAAATTCTAGTATAAAATAGTTCTTAAGCAAAATATTATTACACTGAGTGCGCACGAATCCGATGCGTTATCCCGTTGATGTAATTTTATAGGCTTAAGATAAGCTTTTTTATGCGAGATGAAGAATATTTAGGACGTATAACTTTAGCAGGGCTTCAGAAAAGTTGGAAGTAGCCGTGAATGGAGTATAGATACATTTATTTCTTGTGAATTGTGAGATGTGGTAGCCGAGACGTATCCACGGGTTGAGTTCAGAGGTTTAGGCGGCTTTCAACTACGAGGTCTTGAGAGCCTGTGAGGGTTAAATCAGGTTAGAATGGAGCAGCGATGGAATGCAAGGGCGGGGGAAAAGACATCGTCCGTTACGATCCCCATTTGCGGAAATCCGGGAGCGACTCGGCCGGGGATTGAACCCGGTCCACATTGATTGGAGACGGCCCTGGACCACGGGTTTTCCAAAACAAGTGTTTAATTTGGAGGAGTAAAGAAATTGCATCCGCAGAAAAAGACAGTCCTATCTCAAAATAATTGCCTAGTTACAAACAAAATGTGTCTTAACATTTTAATAAGTATGAGTGTTTGATTCAGTTGACAACATAAATAAGAATCCCACAATTGCGAACATTGTTATTTATTGCAGTACAGCATATGATTTGTTTAGACAAACTACTGTGTTTTGATAAGTTCCTGGTCGTTAGCTTATGGCAGCGAAATGTGCTAGTGACTATATTGCGTTTTTTATGCAGGAGAAAAAACCAGCCGTGCTCATCTTTAAGATCACATTAAGGTGCTTGGTGTGTGTGTGTGTGTGTGATCTCTAAGCCCTTAACCTTGCGACAAGGAGGAAGGGCCAATGTTAGCGCGAGTCCCTCTAACGGAATGACTCAGAATCCGAGCGACGATTCCTTGTTACAATCACGAGCCCTATAGGCTTTTCACGATAAATTGAATACTTTTAAAAGCCCTGCTAAAAACCATTTGTATGCACATTATGTATTCTTCCACAACGTGTAAATTTAACGTTGCCATGGGCCTGATAATGTTATTAATGCGCCTGTCAAGGGAAACAGTGCAAGTAATAGAAAAGTAAATATTTTACAAATTTACTAAATCCCTACACGAATGTGCGTTAGAAAACTGAAAGCAAAAGAAATAATTTCAGTTTTCGCGAATATTTACTTAACACGTTTAACTGAATGTAAAGGCACCTACCCTCCGTCGATACCAACTTTACCGAGCGCATGCCATTATGTGTGACTATTAAAACATATGTAGGTAGGGTCAGTGACAATTTGCAAAGGTTGGTTTCGAAAGTACTCCGTCGAACGACATGAAGTTTCCTTCAACCTTCCTGCGCGAAGCACTAAACTGCAATTATGGAACAGTCGGCTGAGCAAGGACGCCGCCATGTTTCTCAACAAACAAGTTCACTCAGTGGGTGATAAATTCGAAGTGAGAAGGAAAATGGCGGTCTGGAAGTCTCGGCTCGTGAGCACCACTCGTGCTTGGTAGAAGAACCTGCTCAGAGGCCCTCAACTTACGTAAGGACAAGAGAACAGAAAACCCTAGTACACAGAAGAGGAAAAATTCTAACAGCCGAACGCCAAATGAAAGAAATAGGAACCAATAAAATAAATAATCGTTTTACCGACGCACATATTGCATTGCCGGACAGCTGTTTCATCGTGTAGACGAACCTTGTGTGCAAGGGAATGAGTTATCCCTAATAAACATGATACATTAATAACATCGCTAGGCCCCTCACGTTTTAAGCCTTGCAGGCTAGAACGATTTCTTTGTATTTTCCTTTTCATTCTCATTTTCTCTCAGGGTATGTTAGCGTTGGGCAAATATATCCCTCGGTATTACGTATTTCCAATGCCTACCCTCATGTGTCCATCCCGCCTGACCTGGGAATACGAGCCAGCTTAGTCACGGAAGTATTATGCTCCCTAACAGCAGTTATAATGTCGTCAGCCTGTGGTATTCCTTGCTTTTCCTCGCACTTATTGACTATTCTGTAACGTGGATGTGTCATAGCGGGATGATCGGGATAAATTCCAGCTGATGTACTCAAGCAGGCACGAACCCAAGGTTAAAAATCTCTGCTTGAACAACGAACGCAGCTAACGTCTAGCTAACAAGCCAGCTGGTGCAGTCGTGTGCCTTTGGTGTCTTTCCATAATACATCCGTGATCCATCCGGGGTAATCTCCTCGCGGTAACATCTCTCCAGGGACAGTACCTGAGATGCGTCTCTGCTCTCTGCGTCGACCCGTCGTTGGGAAATAGCTTTCCTACCCGAGATCTTCTCCGCCATTAGTCTCCACAAGTCCAGCATCATTTGATCACCAATTATAAATAATCTCTAGCGGAGCTAACCGATCTTCCCATTGTACTGCCGAAATTTCAGAGGCACTTGCGGGTTTTACTGCAAACTGTCGTTTCCATTACCTTTGTATGTAATTACATTTAAATTCACGTATCGCAGCCCCCCCTCCCCCACCCCTTCTGAGAACTCAGTAATTCAATGACCCACCCATTGGTCAGGCATAGGAATCAACTTCCGTCCCAAACATCGTTTGTGGTAGCGAGAATACTGGGAGGCATGAGGAGTGCAATGCATTCCCCTCTTATGTTTCTGTCCATAGGTGGTAATGAAGAGCCAGGGTGTCATTTTGTCACAGAGAGGGTATATACCTCGCATCACTTGAACTTTTCGGAGTCATGTTGGTCCTTCTTCCTCGTATACTAAGGAGTGGCATTGCCCGCAGAATCTCTACTGGTCCAGAGATGTGGTAGCCATTCCCTGTGGGAACAGTACACGTCAAAATGGAACCAATCACACAAAAAGTATTTTCCCACATTCACACGCAGCATACACACTTGCATCAGTGGCGCCGCCAAGACACGTCACTCCATAGCGCTTGCCCGTTCCGTTCTGTGGCGGGAAAATAAACTATCCAAAACTTGATTCATTGGTGGTACAGCACTAAAAGCGATGTACCTCAACGATCTATCTGCGTTTCTACTTCGCAGCGATGCCTACAGTATCGGGAGCAAAAAAACGTAGTTCAGATGAACTGCAGCGAGGCGATGAACTCGTGAGACGCACTCTTTAGCCGGGCGTCGGGCTTCTTCCGTCGGACTTCCCCATTCTCTGATTGGGCGCACGAAGCTGTGGGGGGGGGGGGGGGGCTTTGTGTATATCGCATGCTGCTAAACGTTTCCTATTGGCAAGGCTGGCAAGTAGGTTGTCTGGCGCTGATTGGTGAACGACGCGCTCCGAGACGTTTGACCAATGATTTAGTTCTGTTGGCGTGTGCTGCTAGAGTTCCCAATACAAGCGGCTTTTCCACCTCTGTATTCTCTGGTGCTCTGTGTCTATACAGACACTCCCCAGGTGGGTGTCTGCACCTGTGTGTGTAGGAGAGGAGACAGCACGACAGCCGAGGCCTGGTTGCCCCTAGCCCAAGGGCAAGAGAGTAATTGGGGAAAGACAATTATTTCTAGTCGTCGCGGAGTGCAATTAATTGCGGCAGTTACTGTCGAGCAACACTTTGTTGGGGGGAGGGGTAGGGAATCGAGTGCACAACCCGAAGATGTCGCGAAGGGTCTCCCGACGCTCGCAGTGCGTCACCCGGCCATCCTTACTGGCCGAAGTAGGGAGGCGGCTTGAAGCTACCTGAATGTAGGAAGGGGAGGGGGTGGTATTTGAAGTCGGGTGGCTGCGTCACCTCATTGTGATACTGAGTTACTGTGTGGTCAGCGCTTGGCGCAAGAGTCCGGCCCGCGTGACGCTTCATTTACCCGCTCATTCCGCCGCCGGCACACAACACGCGGCTATTTATAAAACACGCTCCGCCATCAGGTATAGCCCATGCAGCGAGTGCTGGCCCCCATTATGGGGACAAATCCTAATGTAGAAAACGTGGCGGACGTTGATCACCGGATTTTTGGGAGGCGGGGGTTCTAGCCTTCTCGTCTCCAACTTTTTAGGGGTCGCGGAGGTACAGTGGTTAGAATACTCGCCTCCCACCTAGGCGAACCGGGTTCGATTCCAAGCGGAGCCGTCCCCGGTCATTCGCATGCTGGAATCGTGCCGGACGTTGCCGCTGGTCGGCGGGTTTTCTCGGGGATCTCCCGCTTGCACCGCCCTTGCATTCCGGCGCTGCTCTATACTCACCTCACTTCACCCTCGTCGGCTTTCAATACCTCGATGTTAAGAGCCTCCCAAATCTCTTCACTCTTCAGTCACGCCATCTTACTTCATCCCAATGGGCTGAACAGCCTAGTTGTTAGGTGCCCGCAAAATCTCTCTTGGCTCCTAGTACGAAAGAGCACGGAGTTTCCCCTTAGCTGTGTTAGTCCGTCAAGTCTAATCACTGCCGAAGGTCAGAGCGGAGGTAGTCCGGGCTCTTGTGAGGGCCCTTTACCGCCCAGGCGGTTTTCATTTGCAATGCAGGAGAAAGGAGAAACCAACCCCCCTCCAAAACATTTTAGGGAAGCTATTTTGTTTTAGGGAATGCTGAGTTTCCACAGCAAACCCTGGTTCCCATTGCTGTAACCCCCCTCCCCCCTCCTCCCCTTGATAGCTAAGGTTCGTGGGAGGAGGTAGCAGTGAAGATGCTGCCTGTTTTTGTCCCTTCAATTGCGATAATTTAAAAAAATGCAGATTTAGTTATAGACTGGACGAGAGTTTGTTAAATCCCCAGCCAGTCTTTTCTTGTTAAACGCAGAAGCTAAGCCAAATTTATCCCGTGAATTTAATCGCGATAGGTCTGGGTAACGGTTTTGCCTTCAGTGAAGTGATGTGAGATGATTATGTAGAGCTGTGTTAGTGTAAGACAAGTTTGCACCCATATCTCATTTCTCTAGCTTAACGGACCACGGGCTCCCAAACTAAAAACGTTCCGTGTTGCGTCCCGATTTTCCCAGTTTAAATTTTGCACGTTTTAACTGAAACATCCGGTATTAGTGTTCCACCTGCCTGATGAGTAGGGATAGGAAAATTTCGCGAGTTCAATGACCTGTAGGATAGACTCTTCAGTTCTCTGTATACTGGAGCCTCAGCTGTGTGTTCATTGGCTGTTGCCTCACATCTGCTAATTATGGAATTCGCAAGGTGTTTCCTTGCAAGTCTGCTGTTGGCTCAGAAGCGCGCAGGGTGGGTCTAATAAACTGTGATCCAATTGCGAAGATGACTTCACTACATATGTGTTTGACGTCTATCTTGTCCCAAAATTAATTCGCGAAATTTTCATATCTCTACTGATCGTAACATGCTCCGAAGAGAAATGCGTATTCCAGCATTTTTATTGCAATGAAAGCAAACCTTCCCCTACCTCACGCAATATAATGTACCTCCTTTAATTTTAATTTTGCTTCCCGAAATGCATATGAAAGTCACTTTAAACTTCTTGTAGGTCGTAATGAAAGGCAACGTTGAAAAATTATTCGCAATTCTGTAAACGAAGAATGTATCATTCAGCCAACGCTCATTAATATTCTGGCACGTAATTGAGTAATAATTCTTAGCAGTAGACTAATGCCTTGACGGAGTTTCGGAGGCGCAAAGATAGCACAATAGAATTACCGTTTTCTTGTCCTAACACGTAGAAGAATCCCGTGAAACAACTGCTGCTCGCTCAGGCAGTAATCAAGATGCCGAAACTTGTCGATCACGGCACGTCTCGCCGGGCAAAGAACAGGCGGGAAATGATCTGCGGTTGCCAGTGGCGGCAAGTCGAACGCGGCAAACTTTAAATGCCCCACCCGAGAGGAGATTATCGTCCCGGCGAGGCGCTGTTTTATTCGCTCGCGGGCCTTCACAGGGGCGCCGTCCTATCATTGCCGTCCCGTCTTCTTCATCATCTGCGCAATAACGCTTCGGCACTCCGGTCGCGTGTCGCACGTTGACAAATTTAATGACTTTTCTGGTCGCTTCCCCTTTCTCTACTCCTCCCTCTTCGCCCCCTACCGAGCCAGCGTTGCCACAGTCGCGCGCTGCAAGAGTAATTTCCCTCCTTCAAAGTCATAGTTCGTCGCGGTGGCATCCTGACTATGACACATGGGTGGCGTCACGCATGCTCGACCATGTCGTTGGTGATGGTGGTGAGCGGTTGGGGGGGGGGGCTGTATCGCACCACGCATGCGCGATTCTCTTCAGGCGTGGGAAGAGCCGCGGAGACACTCGCGTCTGACGCGTCGCGTCGCTCGTACGCGAAGACAGTTTAAATGGCCTGTGGGCAGAGCAAAACCCATCACCGTCGTTCCCCCTCCCATTCCATATTCCTTCTTCGTCGATCGGAATGTGAAACGCGTACCTCTGCCCGAGTCGTAGCTCAACAGGTAGCCGACGACAAGTGGAAGACGGGGGTAGGGAGAGCTGCATGTGGAATTGAACATTAAACGTCAGTAAACACGAGTGTTTAACTACACAGCGGGGGGTATTTACGGCCTTTGGGAGTATGACCACGTTTACCAGAGTTCCGCTTGGTGGTAGTTCATCGCTGTTCGTCCTCTCCCAGCGCATTTCATAACAATAATTATCTTTGGCTGTCCTGACATTACAGGCCGTACCAGTAATCAGCAGATAGATTATTTGAGACCGTCAAACACGACGTATTGGAATTGCCACCATTCAGGGTGGAATGAACGTCAATTATTATCCCCCCCCGGACGGGGCCACGGTGGTTGAGCGGTTATCCTGCTCGCCTCCCACCAGAGCGATCTGGGTTCAATGGTCACTCCGGATTTTCGCATATGGGAATGGTAGCAGACAATGCCGTTGGTCGGCGGGTTTTCTCGGGCTTTCACGGGTTTTCATTCCAGCGCTGCTCCATACTCGTCTCAATCACACTCAACGGCTCTCAAGACCTCGATATCAAGAGCCGTCAAAATCTCTTCACTCTTCACTCATTATCCCGCCCCCCCCTCCCCCGTACATCTCCCGTTATTTCAAAGAGATAACAGGCATATGAAATTGAGATGTGATTAGACAAATTCCATTTATCTCCGAGGTGACTTACTTTCGTGAAAATCTGCTTTGTCCTTATAGAAAAAATACTCCTCGTCGCCAAAACTGTATAAAACATTTCAGGCGCTGTAAAATTTTATAAATAATCTGCATTTGCTGTTTATATCATAATAGCCTTAAATTTTTCAAAATCACCAGGTTATACATTATCCTACTTGTTGGAACACGTACCTCGACATTTGGTAATGGGACCAGAAACTTTAAATGCCAAATGGGAAATATTATTCGTAAACTTTTGAGGGTTCGATAGTACTCGACAGAATGCAGTGATACATATAATTTACATATAAAATATCTTCATAATAATATACCATGTTTATTTGTGGCGAAGCAACATTTTATACTGCATTAACCAACTTTTCTCGATAAATTTTACTGTAAAACTAAGATAAACATGACATGGTGTAATTAAGTACATATTAAAATAATGTATCTGAAATACAAGTACAAAAACATGCACATGTATAAGTAGGTCAGTTTTACTCAATGATAAACATGCCTAATATTTTTTTTTATAAAAGTCACGGATTTTTACCGAGTTATTAAATTCTGATGGTTCTTATGCACAGGTGAATGGTCCGACTTTTTTTTTGCACTGTCATAATGCCTCATCGACATCGAGGGTTGTATCAGATGTGAATGCAAATATAGTCAATGAATCCGAACATTCCCGATCCGCTCGCCATTAGATAAACAGTTTGGTAAGCCTGGGAGCGTGGAAGTAAATGGGCATATCATGTGTGAATGGTACTGCCTTTTTAGATTCACATGGCCAATTGTTTTCTTTATAGATCGGGTTTGTCATGGCGACAGTTATTCTCCTCGGTGCCCATGTTATGGGTAGGCCCATCCTTTTTTTTTTTTTTTTTTTTTTTTTGGTTATGAACTAACCACCTTATCAACGCGTTTTTTTTTTTTTATGATGGTGTGGAGTCCATTCAAAAGGCGGCCACAGTGGCTGAGCGTTTAGACTGCTGGCCTCCCACCCAGGCGAACCGGGCTCAATTCCCGGCCGGGCCGCTCCCGGACCTTCGCATGTGGGAATAGTGCAGGACGAGATGCCACGGTCGGTGGGTTTTCTCTGGGATCTCCTGTTTCCCCCGCCCTTGAATTCCGGCGCCGCTCCATACTTACCTCATTTCACCCTCATCGGCTCTCAAGGTCTCGTTGTTAAGACCCGTCCAAAGCTCTCAACTCAACTCAACTGTTCTTAAACCGTATATAAAAGAGTACTGTAAGTTAAAAAAATATATATATAAGTTGTGCACATTTTTTTTCCAGGATGTTTTATGCTTTTTAAAAAGCCTCCCTACTTGCGTATATTGGCTGTACGGAAAGAGGGAGGGGGTTGCGTAATAAATTTAACACAAACTATAATGGCTAAAATGGCACACATATCCGTAACTTGTCAAATATTGAAATGATTGACCGCAATTTTCGAAGGCAGCATACTGACCTCAGACGACAAAATAACAACTTCTTGTTTTCGCACCAGAACGTCAGAGGTATTTCATAGGCATATTAAGGCGTACGCCTGCATTCATTCGACAGTCCGAAAAATTTTCTGAAGTTTTCTGCATGTCGGGCATAGACAGAAAACTCATTGCAGTTCTTTTGGAACAAAGTTTTTGTCATTTGGAAATATTTTATTTGTTTGTATTACAGTATTGTGTGAATATGTATTAATAATGGCTGCATTTTAATAATGGATGGTTAGATATTTTGTTTGTATATTAGTGTATATTAATGCTATGCCCCTTTTTAAAGAGATAAAACACAACTGTTAGGAATGTCTTTAATGCTTTTTTGAAGTTTTATTAGCATTCTCCTACTCGTAAACATAAATATCGAGTTACTCATTGTGTATAACATTATCACGATTAGAACAACGTGAAACATAATAACATTACATTTCCTGTAATTAAAAAAAATCTGCTGCTATTGAAAATGTAATTCCATTTTAATTAAGGGGGAGGGGGCGAAGCTACCTTAATTTGTGTTACGATTGGGATTCCTACCATTTTGAATGATTCTTTACATCCTAGAGGTCTGTGGGCCAATTTAGTTTAAGAGGAAGCATGGCCTTGTTGAGAATTAGGTAACGTGGTGTTGCAAAAGGCGTCTCTTTCTAAATTTAGTAATCAATAGCTTCCTATTGGCACATTTTTACACAGAATATTTATGCCACTATAAACCTTATTGTTTAACATTATTGAGGTCCATTTTAAGTTAGTAGTTAATATGCCTATAGTAAGGAACTTAATCTACGTTGTTTTCTTGTCTGGCAACTTCCTGAAGTCATTGGCATCCCCTAGTGAGGCCTAAAGGGGCGTGCAAATACCTCTTTGCCCCCCCCCCCTTCCCAAATTTCTGACGCTCCTGTTATTCACGATAACTTCTCACTAGGTAAGATCGCACTGCATTTTTGCTGCACTTTCCCTTGGTCAAAACGTCTGCCAGGCGGTAAGAAATATTTCCACCAGGCGCCTCGCAAGCGACAGTACTCTCCTCTCGCTGTCCGCCTGGGCGAATCATCCTCCTTATGTCCTGTCTCCCCGGTCATCAGGATGATGGAGCACTGCCTCGAGGACATCCTGCGGATGACCTACCAGGATTACGATCTACGATTGAATTGGAACTCTGAAGACTGGCGCCTGCAAGTCGGTGCAGTGTGGAATATGCAAAACAACGCTGGGAGCAGCACCGTCGCGTCTACGAGACAGTAACGGTGATTTAAGTTCGTATTCGATGCGTATGGCAATGGAAGAATACCAGCAAATTACTTGAATTAAATGTTACGTATACTACAATGCAAATATTGCAGAGGAACTGCTGAACACGAAGTATAATTTATTTTTCATTTAGGGAAAAAAATACACTGAATTCATAATGGCGTGTGTCTGGGGCACCCTTTTCGAAATACAGTCAATTGAAGGCCTGTCTCGACAATAATTCATTATGTCAACTATATATTCTGCAACACCTAGAAAAAAACTTAATTTATTTTAATTAAATTTTACAATTAGCGTACTCAATTTAATAATTATAACAAAAATCAATCCTATCAACTAAACAAGACGTTCGTTCTTGACAATATCGAGTTCGTACTGATCCTAACATAATGCAACATTTGTATATGATTTCACTCGACATGTCATGTTTTCTGCAAACATATTTTCTAAACTAAGTTTATATGGTTGCTTACAAAGTAATAGGGTCACACAAAAAGATTTAACATGTTACATAGAATTGATAAATATTTATAATGGATATGTGAAAATTATACTGCGTCTAGGATAAAATTATGATGTGCATTTGCAACTTAAGAGAGCCCTTTTCATTGTTCGTCAAAAATGGTTAGTGTGGAGCCATGATGAATAAAGTGTTTTTAATATGAGGTAATTATCATGTTAAGTGTGTGTGTGTGTGTGTGTGTGTGCAAACTATTTGCCTAAAATGTTGATGTGTAAAAAATTGCAATGCACGTGACCATATTTCAAAGACACTTTCTGCCACCCGACACTGTTTTCTTTATATATTTAGGGGAATATTGTATACCGGGTAATTTTAAACAACGTCAACACCGTTTTGTAAGTTGTGCGGGACGGCAAACGGATAATTTTATAATTGGGGATCTATGTCCGGAAAAGCATGGTTCGGACGCTGTGGGGCTTGTTCCATGACCAGCGCAGTGACCAGATCTCATGCCTCTAGACTATTTTCTATGAGGTGCTATGAAATATATGGTGTATGAGACTCCTGTGCCGACAGAGAAGGACCTCATCGCACGCATCCACGCAGCGACAGAACTACTGAGTCAAAATTTACACCGCCGATGTAGGCTCTGTAATCAACTAGGGCGTCGGCAGTTTAGACCCTTTTATAATTTACTCCAAGATGTGATGGTCTTGTTGGTTTGGTAGCGATTTCGTGACACAATACGCCCGTCACAACATCCGAATACTGTAAAAAATGTTTGTGATCATTGCTAAGAAATCGTTTGTAATTTTACAAATGTTCGTGACAGTACAAAAATTTCTCATAAATAACAACAGCCATGTTTGGAATAGACCTCAAGAAATGTTTGTACTATTTTGACCAGAATCCGCGAACACAAGCAAATGGCGGACACTCAACAACGTAAAACCGTATATAGATGTTTGTGCAAAAACTAGGGCCAATTTAAACTGTAGTTGCTTGCAAAAAGAAATGTACTGCAAGTTTTAATAACGCAAAACACTTAGAACAACGGAAATAATCATAATAATACGACAAATTAAAAAAATATGTGACGCTATTACGCATTAACTGTTAATAGTAGCTAATGTTTCATGTCTACACGGAGCTCTTGAAAATAAAATTAATGCTTTCTTCTTAACCGAATAACTTCCTTGATAACTTCACTGATATTTTTTTGGATATGAACTACAATATATAGTACAAATATAAGTACGAAGTTCCTAAGTCGAGCTGGTCGTGTTAAGTGTGTCGGCTAATAACGCAAGGGACACTGTTTTGACGTTGCCGTGCTTGCAAGGAGTAGCTCTTTATTATTATTTTTTTAATTATTTTTTTTTAATGATTTGTCACACATTCTCTGTTATTAATTCAATACATTTGCTTTCTAAAAAAAAATATGCCTACATTTCTACAATGTAATTTGTGATACAAGCCTATCATTTTTAATATTACAATATTTGTTTTGCAGATTTTACAAGGAAACTGTTTGTAGTTCTACAAAAGATTTTATTGACAACTGGTTTTCCAAGAATTTTTTCTGATAAAGTACAAAAACAATATTCCACTGAAGCGTTGTCAAACTTTGACGCCCCACAGCGCACAAACCATGTTTATTTTCCGGACACCGGTTAGTAATTGAAAAATTATCGGTTTTTAGTCCCGCGGAATACACTAAGCGTTGTCGATCTTGTTGTGACGAGAGAGTCGCCACTTAAGAAATAAAAGGTACGCAGCAGTTAGCACTTTTGAATTTGACGCTCATTTGTGAGTGGTTACAATGTTATTAAATCCATGGTTAGGCCGGCCGGCCATTTTTTTTTTAATATGTTTAGCATTATACTTGTATTTAGTATTTCTATGTTAGCATTGTGTAATATTTTAGAGTTTAGTGAGTAATTGAACAGTGTGTTGTAAGGTTACTGAGTGCTGTAGAAAGCCAGCTGAGCGCGCGCGCGTCGCCAGCGCTGTCACTCGAGATAGCAGCCGCACGTGGCAGCAAGTGTCTTGCCACTCGAGATAGCAGCCGCAAGGGGCAGCAAGTGTCTTGTAAGAGCAGCAGACAAGGTTAACATGTGCAACCTTGTAGCATACCCAGCACCGATATGGCGTTGCCTAGTGGGCCACTGTATGAGCTCGGGATTTGAAATACGTCCTTCCTTTAACATTGTATGCAGCTTGGTTATTTAAGAACCTCATATAAAATCGTGCAAGTAATTGCGAAAATAAGTCTGCCTGCTTGTTCTAAATGCTCGCGTCTTGTGCGCCGAGCTTGGCTCTTAAAACGGTGCCGAACTCCGGTGGAGCCCTATTGTTCTGCGGTGGGTCATCGCCACGAAATTCGCCCGAGAGCTGCCTGCGCGATCAGGGCCGAGTTTCGCCCTCGCATTTCCTGGACGGCGGCTTGCAGTTCGTAAATTTCCTCGGAACTGCGGACGCCTGCGTGGAGGCGCGCTACGTCTGCAAATTTCTCGGCGTCCTCGAATTTGAAGGTACTGTTCAGCTGTTATATTATGTTGGGGGCAAGTTGCGTTTGATGCCCGTTGCTTGCCAGTTTACGGATTTCGGACAATGTCTGCGGAAGTGCCGTTCAGCCGGCCAAAAGTATTAGTGATACCGAGAATGTGTTGCCTTTTTGTGGCAAGACAAAGAGCTCAAATAAACTTAATTAAAACAACAGTTCACGCATAATTTTATATTCTTTAATAAAATGGAATTCTTGGTCACAGGTGTAGGGGGAGGGGATGTCAATTTATTGTGATTGTGAAACACCATAGGAGTGAGGCGATTATGACCCTACCTAGTTGCCTCACGCTGGGGGTTTCATTGTTTTGAATCATCAGGTGAAAGTAGCAACTGGTGGGTGTTTTTACACCCGGGAACTGAGCAGTATTATCGGTTTTATTATGCGCGAAAAAATAATTACTTCTTTCAGCATAGAGTATATAAAGACGTAGCAATGTGTTCGTCGCTATTCCACGGCTTCGGCAACTCGCCGCTAGATATGTCACTCTCCTTAGCATTTCCAATGACTGCTGTCTCGATGACAATATCACGTAAATTCTAGCCAGTGTGAATTTTTGGGGGTTAGTTAACATGAGTCATATACGATTTCAAATTATCCCTTTCTTAAGAGTTAGCAAGAGAATTCTAATTTAAATAATTTTTGTTAACAGGTTACATCAATCTAATATTGTACTATTTCTTTTATCTGGTTAGCAAATAATAAGTGTAATATTTGCTTGAATAAAATTGGTTTTTTTATTCTGTAAAAACATAAAAACTAATGTAAAAAAAAATATTAAACAATTACTAAATAAGACTTTTTCTTACCAGCCCATTTTCAAGAGTGTTATAAATACCTTTTATTTCCACACAGTAACTAGTCACCTCCTACTTTTCCGAAACGGAATTAAGGAACATTACCATTTAATGTTAAAATTTTTCTCTTGCTGGTATCAAAATAAGTACTTGTTTCCCTTCTCAAACGACCTACGTGGCCAATTACACACAAATATTGAAATAAATTCTCAATGTCAAACCATTTTAATTTATTATTTCTATAAAATTTATTGCAAAAGAAAATAATGGAGTGCGACCACTGTGGACAGAATCCCTTAACTATTAAAAAAAAATGTCACCAGAACCAATCTATCAATGTAATTAATTTTACTACAAAAAGGCTGTCACGGTGGCACAGATGAGACTGCCTCCGCACACAGAGAAACACTGACTATAGACTATTCACGGCAAATTGAGCACTTTTTAAGGCCTTGCTAAATTTTTCCACTCAGCCAATTTTCTATTTTTCCGCAACTTTTTAGTATAAACATAGCCGTGAGCCTAACAAACACAGTGTATACATTTGCGCCTCTTTCAAAAGTTAACGCCCGAGGCTGCAATGGTATACATTATTATTGGTTAGTGCCTGTTGGTAGGGCCTTAAAAAGTGCTAGCTTTACCGTGGACAACCTATACCTACGTAGTCTTCGCGGGGGCCACGGTTCACGTAGCGGCTAGAGCGCTCGCTTCCCCGAGGCGAATCGAGTCCGATTCCCGGCGGAGGGGTCACTCCCGCATATGGGAAACGTACCGTACAATGCATGCCGCTGGTCGGCGGGTTTCCTCAGGGCTCTCCAGTTCCACTCTCCCCCCCCCCCTTGCCGTTTGCATTCCGGCAATCGTTCCACATTCACCTCGTTTCACCCTCATCGGCTTTCAAGGACATCGTTGTTTAGCGCCCACCCAAATCCCCCACTCTACTCCTTAGTCTTCACAGATATAGACTGTTCGCGGTTAAATTAGCACTTCTGCAAGCCCTACTTCAGATCTACTTGTATACACGTTGTGTATTCCTCCGCCTTATGAAGAATTAACATTGCTATGGGTCTCATCACTTCATTCATCCATCGGTCAAATTAAAATGTGAAATCATTAAGAAAGTAAATACTTTACAAATCTGTTCATTTTTACACTTCAGCGCATTAAAAAAAACAGAAAGGGAAGTAATTAATTTTAATTAATCACAAATGGTTACCTAACACTTTTTATTCAACGTTAAAATATGGAACTACTTTCCATCCATTGTTACCAACTTAACTGGGTGAATGTCACACAGTGCACCCATTAAACTATATGCATGCAGGAGTAGTGGCAATTTTTTAAAGTTCATTTCTGAAGTGCTCACTTTATCGTGAACACCGTTTAACAGCAAATACACTTTATTTGAAAAAATTATTTTCAAAACGTTGTAACTGGTTTACTTTAAAAGATACGTTGCGTAAATTGACTTAGTGTTCTCTCTCACTGAACCGCTTAGATTATAATCTTATAATGTATTTAAAAACTTTTACATTCTATTGTTTTATTACTATTGGTATTTGTTTTACTATGGTTATTTGTATTGCTATTGCTATTTTTATTATTATGGTTATTTCTATCGCTATTATTACTTTGTTACTATTGTTATTCGTTTAACTAATGTTATTGCTATTTCCATCATTACAATTATAATATTTATTAATTTTAGTCAAATCGTTACTATTTTTACGTTGATTATGAAGAGTTATTGACCGGAAAATGAAAGTGCAGTCATTGTGAACTCCATCGCCCCTCCCCTTACTACTTGATGGCCACGCCCCCCCCCCCTCCGCCACACACACACGACACTAGGCGATGCACGATGCATGCGCGAGCCAGGGACAGGCACATATGCACATACACACGGCGGTGGACTCACGACCCCATTACCAAGACCTACTACCTGCTCCTCCGCGCCAGGTTATGGTCTTGTCCATATCAAATAAAGTCCGGCGCATCTCAAGACGCAACACCAGCAGCTGGTAGCAGGCCGGCAGGGAAGAAGAGGCTTGCATGCGACCACAAGGGGCTGCAAACTATGCTACCCCTCGCCACTCGTCCTGCCTCCAATAATCTGCTTTACTTCTCTCAAGTCTCTAATAAGAGCACAGCCGCCTGCTCGGGGTCCCATCACAATGGACGTATAAATACTCGGCCGACGTAGTCCCACTTCAGCTATGTAATCACATGCCAAACCTATCTCATGCTAATTCATTAATTATTTCCACGTGCAACACTCGCAGTATAGGCTGTTCACGGTAAAGTGAACACATTTGAAGCCCTGGCAACTTTTTCTTTCAGCCATTTTTTTATCCCTTAAACAACTTTTAAAATAAATATTGCTATGTAAGTAATAAACACAGTTGGAATATTCCACCGCACTTGGAAGTAAACGTCTAAGGCTAAAATAAAATACAATTATTTACTATTATTCCAAATGGTAAGGCTTTCAAAAGTGTTCACTTTACCGTGAATATTCTATATCAAGAACGGTCAGCAGTGTATTTTTACGCAGCTTATGAACACTCTTAAGAAATTATTTGTAAATTTACGATATCAGTGTATACGTACAGTGACAAAGGGCGAATAGAAAATTATTTTCCCATACATGCATGTCATCGTCTCTACAGTTGCTCAGGAAGGAGTCATATGCGTAGGGATGTCCCCAACGTTGTGTAGTAACAATGCAAAACATTCCCATTGTTTCAGCCTGACACGTAGTAGGTACTATTACCCTACAGTCCATAGGTTAAAAACTTCCATTACAGTTTAGGAAGTTTACCAGGATTTTTTTTTTTTTGCAGTGAATAGCGACGCCAACAAATTCTATTTAAAATTATTATGGATTACAAAATTCCGTAAACTGTATTAATTATCAGTGAAGTGCGTGCATGTATTGTCACTAAAGGCTGTTCACGTTAAAGTGGGCACTTCAGAAATGACCCTTAGAAAAAAAGTCACTGTCCCTGCATGCATGTATTTTAGTGGGCGCACTGAGTGATATTCGCCCAGTAAAGTTGGTAACGACGGATGGAAAGTAGTTCCATATCTTAACGTCAAATAAAAGCGTTAGGCAAGCATTTGTGATAACTGAATTTTTTTTTTCATCAAAGTGTAAAAATGAACAGAATCGTAAAGTATTTACTTTCATAATAATTTCACAGTTTCATATGACCGAGGCATGAATAAAGGGACGAGGCCCATGGCAATGGTAATTTTACATAAAGCGGAGGAATGCACAACATTCATACAAGTGGATCATAAGCAGGGCTTTCAAAAGTGCTCGTTTTACCATGAACAGCTTATAGAAATATATGCCCCATAAAAAAGTTTCACTCCATAAAAGAAGTTGTTATCACCGTGTTTGGTTTCTTTCACGCAGTTAATGAGTTAATGACAAGCAAAATGATAGTTTGCATTTTCAATAATTAATTTGCATTTCGCCTTAATTTGTGCACTAAGCATCGAGTGCATATCTTATTATCTTTCTACTTAACATAACGCCAGTTACTGGTAGGCTATATATGAAATGTTTCCCCCAAAATTTTCGTTGAGCCATTTCCAGAATTTTTCAGACTACGTACCTTGAGCATTGTTTCTTTTGTAGTTTATTAGTTTAGTAGAGAATGCAATTCGCTGCTATGTTCTACGCTAACCAATAGCAAAGTAATTCTCTAAAGAAGCAATTAGCTGAAAATGTTATGGGATACGCCGAACAAGGAAGAGAGACCACAGATTGTTCTGTGTGCGTTCCTGCAAGTCTAAGAAGTTAAAACCTGTAAGCACGTAAGTGGGGGGGGGGGGATGCGAGGAGGAGAACAATACGTTTTCTAGGATATTAATCTCCAAACAGTCCCAGTAATGTACCAAATAGAATCTGGTTTGATGCCGTCGATACGTAGACCTTTGGCCGTTATGACAGATTGTATAGATCAGGGACGACTTTCAACTATCTTGCGGTATGAAGGATTTTGATTCCATTCCTTTTTCAACATGATGATGAGTTCCGTGGTGTTAAGTAGGTGGTTTGGCCACAAAGTACTTGCGAATATAGGCTGTGTACGGTAAAATGAGCACTTTTGAAAGCCCTGCTTAGGATCTACTTGTTTGCACATTGGGGAATTCTTACACCTCGTGTAAAATTATCATTGCCGTGGGCCTCATCACTTTATTCATGCCTCGGTCAAGTGAAACTGTGAAATTATTAGAAAAGTTAATATTTTACCAATCTGCTCATTTTTGCACTTCAATGCATTAAAAAACACATATAGCAGAAGTAGTAATCTAAGTTATCACAAATGGTTATTTAACACTTTTTATTCGACGTTAAGATATGGATCTACTTTCCCTCTGTCGTTACCAACTTTACTGGGCGCATGTCACTTAGTGAACCCATTAAAATACATGCAGGCAGGAGCAATAACTTTTTTCTAAGGTTAATTTTCTAAATTTCTCACTTTATCGTGAACAGCCTTTAGTTTAAGGCACCGTACACTCTATATCTGAAAAAGTGACCATTCCAATGTTTTATTCAGTTAAGAGCACCTGACTTATTGAAAGTCACTTCAATCAATTTAATTGATGAATTTGTGAGAATTATTAATTAATAATTATTGAATAATTTTTTTAAAATGCCAGTTTTCCTTCACTTATTAATTCCGTGATATTCATAAACAATTTCGTTCGCTATGTTTTTCAGTGATTTGTCTTTTGACTGAAAATAATTTTTTATGTGAGTTTCGCCTTTTGTTATACCACTGTACGAGGCAACATGAAATTTACTCTTAGATTTATTTTTTTCTTATTTAATTCGTTTTCACGTTATAAACACATCGCTCGTTTTGAAGGTTCAGACTCGATAAAATGTGGTGAAGTGAGTGCATTAATGGGTATTATTTGTTTTAACAAGCCTAATATTAGCTACCAACTAAGCAAACAAAAACGAAAAAAAAAGTCATGAAATTTAAAGCTGCGTATTTTTTTATAAAGAAATATGAAACTCGTATTTTCCCGCTTATTATAGATGTTGGCTTGATAGCTTGATTGCTAAGATAACGGCCTGGGATCAGCAAGCACATTGTAGGTTAAAATTCTGGAACCCGTGATTTCATTTTGCTTTTTTCAAAAAAATTAAGTAAAATTTCACATTATAAACAGTGACTATCGGAAACATGTTTATTTCTCGTAATTGTTTGTCTAAATTCAACAGAAACAACATTTAATTCGCCATACGCAGTTGGCTGTCACTTATTTAAACAGTTACACTATTTCACTGAAATAACCAGTGGTTTTACACCGATTCTAAGTGAAACCATTTTTACTGATAGGCGTAGTTGAATTTCGCTGTGAATCAGTGGTTTTCACTGATTGGAATTTAGAGTGCACAGTGTTGAAAAAGATAGTACATTCTTTTATCCCAAATTCGTACGATATTTGCCAAGAGTTTAACCACCATGTGTATGAATGCGCGCATATCTACCAGGAAAGACAGCAATCTCCTGTACAGTATGAATTAACCTAAAAAATAATTATTAAATATTGCGTATATCACTGTATTATAGTTAACAAACCGTATAAACAGTAAATTAGGAATATCGACGTCTGTGCAGAAACAAAAGCTGTCTATTGTTAGGTCACTGCGCAGCTACCGTGCGCACGCTACCTCATATTCACTATAAATACAAAACCATCTATACTATCAGATCAAAAGTGTCCATACACCGGTCTGTAAAAGTGAACTTGCGCCTGGATGTCACTACGACCGCTTCTGCTGATATAGAAGGCGGCAGAGGGCTCCGTGTTGCTCAATGTTACTCCATACCGGGCAGAATGGCTGGAGTAAAGCTGTCAGTCGTCCGTTCGTCAGGCGGTCCCGTGAACTTCAACCAATCGCAGGGCAACTTTTTTTTCCCATCCTTCAAATATTTCTCAAGCATTAACTTTCGACGAGCCGACGGATGGGCCACCCACCGCCTTCTGACGACATTCCGTAGATGCGAATACGCGATTTGAAATAAAATGCAAGGCGGTGGATTTGTGTATATTATCTGTGGAATTTAAAATATAAACAATAATCCAGTATAAATTATTATGGCGTAAAAAAATTATTTCCCCAAAATTTGCGTCTCTTGGAAATGTATTTCCAACCAAAATTTACCTCCAACTAAAGAAAGATTACGATGTTATGTTGTCACACTGGAATTTTGCCGTACATAAGGATTGACGTGGGACGGATTGTTGTGAGTCGCTTTCAGATGACGGATGAAAAAACAGACGGATGACTGACGGACGGGCGCGCGCGGCCGTGGCTATATCGGAGGGAAGCTGCTTCCCGGAACACGGAGGAGCCAGGTCTCCATGTTTGGCGCGACCCTCTTCCTCACACGGAGGCCTAATGACGGCGGCAAGTACTGGCGTCGTCGTCGTATACGCGCTGATTTACCGCGACGCACCGTTCCGGCCCCGGAGAAATTAAAACTTAAACCCGCCACCGCGCGTGTATCTGTATTTGCACCTCGAAACAAGAGTAAAGCGAGAACGCGTGCGTGCTCAAAAAGATATCATTTTTTCTTCTTCCCCCCCACCGGATACCAGACCGAATTCGGGATGCGCGCTTCAACAACGCGGACTCGGCTCGCGGGTCACGTTTTGCGACCTCGCTGTCTGCGATGCAAAATATCTCGTCCCGCGGCGGGTATGAGCTGAGGCATGTGATCGACGTACGATGTATCGATTCCTGCGCCGCTCAAGTTTATTAATCCCGCTATCATTTACCGGGAAGTGCGACCCTGTGAGTCTGACTGATGACTGCTCCTAAAAATCGGTTCGAAAGGAAGGGGCAAAAAAATAGGAGAAGGGGAGAGTAGGGTATTGAGCTGATGTTGCAGAATCCCCAAGCAAGTGTTCCAAATGTCAGAACGCTTCTTGCGGAAATGATGTCGATGAATTCCGCATGTTAAGCTGGAATTTTCCTCTCTTTACACGGTCCGACCAGTTACGTGAATTCCATTTCAAAAATAACAACAAATGAAATAAGCATCAGTAGAAGTGCAAAACAGACACGGTTATGCCAGCGAAACCATGAATCGTCGGCAGCCTGTGCATATTTCTATCAATTTCTTAATTTTGTATTTTAGGAGCTGCATCTCTTTCTCGGTCTGTTTATGGATCGTTTCGATTCTGTACTCAAAATTTGAGTCCACTGATTCCAAAAACGTTAAAGCGTCCATTTTTTCGAAGACCAGCAGGGCTGCAAGCATGCGTAAATTCCATGTACTAACTTTCAATTCAAATTTTTTTCTTTGCACGTACTTTTTTTATAATACTACTATGAAAGTATAGATACAGTAATATTTTGTTCTGACTTATCTTTTAAAAAACATAGCAACGTCGGTCGACAAGATGAATTGTCACTGCGTCATGTCATGAGTACAAGGAGAATTTCACTTTATAGATGTAGATATTGCGCGGTGTCCCCCAACAAAGAGCGTGTGAGTGAAGAGATTTGGGCGGCTCTTACATCGGGGTCTTGAGAGCCGATGAGGGTGCTCGAGGTAAGTATGGAGCAGCGCCGGTATGAAGGGGTGAGAGAAACAGGAGATCCCCGAGAAAACCCGCCGAGCAACGGCATCGTCTGGCACATGCGAAAATCCGGAGTGACCCGGCCGGGGATTGATCCCGGATAACCTTGGTGGGAGGCGAGCAGGCTAACCGCTCTGTTATCATGGTCCCCTCGACAAAGACTAGCTTTTTTTTTTTTTAATCGTGACATGGTTTGTCGTAATTCGAGGGTTGCAGCGATCATGTTTACTTCTGTAACTCAAGCCTAACTTTATAGTTTTCAACCTGTGACGTCGAGTACAGGCATCCTCGCGTAACCTATCATAGAACCGCTACGCCATTTCTCCTATAGTGCATTCACGGTTACTTCTCACTTTACTGAAGCCCTGCTCAATTTTTACTTCCAGGATATTCCTCCGCCTTGTGTAAACAAAGCTTGACCTAGTCCAGAAAATTACACCAGAGGGACAACGCACCGCGTTCGTGCGCTCTTAGTGTAATCATATTTTGCATAAGAACTATTCCTCAATAGGCATTACCAACGTACCTGTTTTGTCACTATTTTATTCATATTAAATATGAATGAAATATTACAATGTACAAATAAAATATAATTTCAAATTTGAAAAAACTTTTCTTTTATGTTAACACGGGTATGAAACACTTGTTATTCAAGGTAAAATTAGCACTTTTGAAAGCCCTGCTAAAAATATTGCACGCACGTTGTGTATTATTCCACCTTATGTGAATTTAACATTGCCATGGGCTCCATCACTTTATTCATGCGTCGGTCAAGTGAAACTGTGAAATTATTAGAAAAGTAAATATTTTTCAAATTTGCTCATTTTTACACATCGGCGCAATAAAAAAAAAAAACAGAAATCTAAAGAAATAATAATTTAAGTTATCACAAATAGTTACCTAACACTTTTTCTTTGACGTTGATATGTGGAACTATTTCCCCATCCATCGTTACCAACTCTACTGGGCGCACGCCACTCAGTGCGCCCGTTAAAATATTTCCAGGTTGGAGCAGTGGAATTTTTCTAAGGGGTTGGTTTCAAAAGTGCTCACTTGATCGTGAACAGCCTCTACATGGCGTAGTTAGGAAACTAATAGACACGTCATACCAGAGGTGATTTTTCGAAGGTTCGATTTCAAAAGGGAATAAAGAACAGACTACAAATGCGCACACTTGTACTCTGTGACCGGAGCCTGTGTGGTTGTTCTTGTGGCAGCAGGAGGAGGGCGGGTTAAGGACGGGATTTACCTCATGTTTTAATGAATAGCGAAGCACGCCGCACGTGTGCCAGTGAATCAGCCCTCCCCGCTGCATCCTCCACACCCGGCAGGACCGGAGGAGCGCGCGCGCCCACACACACACACACACACAAGCTGTTGTTGTTAGCTCTGGCAGTCGGTACACGCGCTCGCGGGTAGTCGTTCGCCGTCGTCGTCTACTGACTCGTCGACGACGACACACGCAGGCGCGCGCGCGCAAACAAACCGCCACCCTCCCTCCCTCCCTCCCTCGGCGTGTGTCGCTCCTACCCGCCAACGGCTAGGGGTGGTGTGGGGGGAGGGGGTAAGTTTGCAATTTAAATGCCTCGTGACTTAACTGCGGTGTCGCTCTAGTTTACACTCTGTGACCCCCACCCCCCCCTCTTTCCGTCACCGTCATTCGTGAGGAACATGCGGGAGTGTGCGTTCGACCCATAGCTGCACCACCCACCGCGATCCGCCGCCCCCGACCGAGCTTTACTCTTGCCTCGCGACGGCAGCCGCAAGTCTATGCAGGCCGTACCACGCTCTCGCTGCGAAAGAAATGTGTATCTTCCACTCTCGGTTTCTTCACACTTTTTGAATCCAACCCTTGGAGAATCGCCCCATGTATGACGGGTTCGATCATTTCCTGCACTGTAAAAAAAAATGTCCTGGTGAACTTCCTAAACTGTAATGGAAGTTTTTAACTTACGCTCTGTATGGTAATAATATCACACCCCAAGCTGCAGATATAGGAATGTTTAGTAGAGCTATTATACAGATTTGGGAACCTCCCTATGTATTTGACTGTTTCCTGAGGAAAATGTAGGAACGCTACAATGAATGTATAGGGGAAAACATTACCAGTCTGGTTTTCTCAATAAGCATATCATTGGTATGGTAAATTTCAGAATAATTTCTTAGAGCGTGTATATTCCATATATCACAAGCGTTTTATATGTACGTAGTTCCGTTTACGTAAAAGTACCTTATTTTTGATTGAATTTTTTCTTATATATTTCGTCTATAAATTATAATATTTCATTTATAATTAATGCAAATAAAACCAGAATCCAGGTGTGTTGTTAATGCGTAATAATAAATATAGTTATGGGTAGGAAAATTTTGCGAGTTCAATGACCTGCTGGCTAGACTCCACAGTCCTATGTACAATCGAGACTCCCGTGTTTGTTCATTGGCTGCTGACCCACAGCAGTCAGTATTACTAAAGGCTGTTCACGATAAAGTGATCACTTTAGAAATTAACCTTAGAAAAAAGTCACTGCCCCTGCCTGCATATATTTTGATGGGTGCACTGAGTGACATTCGCCCAGTAGAGTTGGTAACGATTGATGGGAAATTGTTCCATATATTAATGTCGAAAAAAAATTCTTAGGTAACTATTTATGATAACTTGAATTATTACTTTCGTTTTATGTTTTTTTTTAATGCTTCGAAGTTAAAAAAAATGAGCAGATTTCTAAAACATTTACTTTTCTAATAATTTCAGGTGTTCACTTGACCGACGCATGAGTAAACTGACGAGGCCCATTACAATGTTAGTCTTACATAAGGCGGAAGAATATACAACGTGCATCCAAGTAGAACTTAAGTAGGGCTTTCAAAAGAATTCATTTTACCGTGAACAGCCTATACTTGTTTTCCTTGCTAGTCTGCTATTGGCTCAGAGTCGTCCAGGGCGTGTCTAATGAACTGTGATCTAGATTAAAAGGTGACTTCAGTGTACACGTGTTAGACGTCTATCTTTTCCTGAAATGTATTCGCGAAATTTTCGTATTCCTATAAATAGTTCTTATGCAAAATATGATTACACTGTATGCGCACGAATGGTGTGAATTTGTAGAACAGGTTTAATCTTGGTTTGCACGATGTGGACGAATATCCTGCAAGTATAACTTTAGCACGACTTTAGAGAATTTGGAAGTATTCGCGAATGGACTATATCGGTTCATCACTTTGAGCGAGTGTACATATTTACTAGCAAGACCGGCGACAAATTCGTCGCCCGTATTCACGACTGTATGATAGTCATTCCTGCTGGTCTGTTTCCATATCTTCACCGTGTCTACTGTGTCAGGTAGAAATTTTTACAATCACACGTACTTTCTTACGCAGAATAATATACAATCCATCCGTTTATTTCAGTGGAGAGATTTGGGCGGCCCTTAAACCTTTGAGGACGACAAAACTTAAATGGCACTGAAGACTCCAAGGTTGAAGTTAGCTGCCTATATCCTCCACTACAGCAGTTTATGTTGTGTTGGTTTCTTCATTTCCACTTACCATCGTACTATTGGTCCTGCCTACACCGCGCACGCTTAGTCTACTCTGCAAAGTTTATCATTGACTGGTCGTCGGCCAATGAAGTCGCGCGTTGACTGTGCGCCAATTAATGTGCTGCGACAGATAGAACAGTCTTTGCAGGATATCGTTTTCACCTGAGAAATGATTAAAAAGAACAATTTTATTCTCATGAACTGAAATATTGACAAGTTATAATTTTATACTTAGATTCCGATAAAATACAGCGATACAGTGCAACTAAAAAAGTGCAAGTTTTGTCTTCAAGAGAAAAAAATATAGACGTAGGCCCATGTATATACGTGCATACTCCTCAAAGAGTTAACATTGAGGGCTTGAGAGCTGGTAAGGGTGATTATGGAAAAGCAGTGGTGTAGTGGTTAGACTACTCGCCTCCCGTCTTTGCGAAACGGGTTCGATTCCCGGCGGGGTTGCGCCCGGATTTTCGCCAATGGGAATCGTGCCGGACAACACTATCGGTCGGCGTGTTTTCTCGCCTGAATCTCTCCACTCATTCGCTCTATAGTTAAAAACGGCTTTATTCAAAGTACTGTATTAAAAAATGTACGCGTTGCACCTTACCATACACTTTCCACCAATAAAATGAGAGTGCCGCAGTTTAAAGCCCCATAGGTACACGCAGAACGACGAGAACACTGCACGCCAGTTCAGAGACCTGCGCGTAGAGGCGACAGCTCACATTATTGGCGTGGCAGCTTAACACTTATAGCTCACGGGCTTCTCGGCCTCGAACGCGGGGAAACGTCTCCAGGTAGGCGTGGAACGAAGAGATTTGGTCGGCCTTTAACATCGGGGTCTTGAGAGCCGATGGGGGTGAAACAAGGTGAGTATGGAGCATTGGCTAGATTAAGTTTTTTTTTTTTTGGGTGGGGATCCCCGTGAACACCCGCCGACCAGTGACATAATCCGACACGATCCGGTTCGCTTAGGTTCAAGGCGAGTAGTCTGACCGCTAAACCACCGCGACCCCTTCAGGTAGGCGGAGCCCTTAATGTGTGCCGGCAACACAGATGCGCAGCGACCTCGATGGGGGACTGCGATCGCGTCTCTCTCCCCGGGAGGACATTTCGGCAAGTGACACGCCGTCCACTTGTGGTAGGGTTTTGGCGAGAGAGAGAGAGAGGGGGGGGGGGTCGAAGCAGGGCACGGGAATAGAGGCTATAAAACAAACACGAGCAATTAACGCGCATTAGCCCCAGCTCTATATCTCGACGGCGCCGTCGCCTGAGTTACGTACGTACTACGCCCCCGCCTCCCGAACTGCCCCGCGCAGACATACCCGCGGGGGAACGTCTGCGTTGAGCGATGGTCGGACATAAAGGCGACAGAGCGTTGTCAGCAATTTCGCGCCCGCAGTTTTTTTTTTTTAAACACCCATCCCTTTTCGCCGCCCGCAGCTTTGCCTTATTTGTAGCGTGAGCCCTTTCCGCAATGGAAACAACGCAGAATCGCCCGTTTGCAATAAGGACCCAGCTCTGAAGCCTCGCTAGTGCTTAGCCGCTCCAAGCGGGATCTCATGCGAAGAAGATATTCGGGGAGTTCTGTTAGAATTCCGTGTATTTCTAGTGTTTCAGGTGGAAGATGTTTGTTAAAGGCTGTTCGCGGTAATGTGAGGACTTCTGAAATCAACATTTGCAAAATAGCCTATAGCCTGTTCATGGTCAAATTAGCACTTTTGAAAGCCCTGCTTAAGATCTATAGGCTGTTCACGGTAAAGTGAGCACTTCTGAGGCATTAGTTACTTTTTCCTTTCAGCCATATTTGCTCTTTTAACCACCTTTTAAAACACATATTGTCATGTAAGTAATAAATGCCTACAGAGTGTGTATATTCCACCACACTCGGAAGTTGACATCTAAATCTAAAATAAAAAATATTTATTAACTATTATTCCAAATGAGAGGGCTTTCAAAAGTGCTCACTTTACCGTGAATAGCCTATACTTGCATGTACGTTGTGTATTCCTCAGCCTTATGTAAAAGTAACATTGTCGTTTGCCTCAGCACTTTATTCATGCGTTGGACAAGTCAAACTGTGGAATTATAAGAAAAGAAAATATGTTACAAATCTGGTAATTTTTACACTTCGATGCATTAAAAAAACATAAAGCGACATAAATAATTCAAATGGTCACAAATGTTTACGCAACACTTTTTGTTCGACGTAAAGTAACGGAAGTATTTTCCATCCATCATTACCACTGGGCGCATGTCACTCAGTGCGCCCGTTAAAATATATGCAGCTACGAGCAGTGACTTTTTTCTACTGCTGATTTCAAAAGTTCTCACTTTATCGTGAACAGCCTTTATTACTGTCCATTAACTGCATACATGCTACCATACACATTGGCGCGTCGGTTTCCAGTTCAGTTGGTAACGAAATAAGTAAAATATTTCCAGGTTTTCATATTGTATTGCGAGTGTAATTGTTACACTTATAACAATTAAAGTTGGAATTTCTTTTCTTTATATTTTTTTTAGAGGACGAATTGAAATATTAGTAACATATTTTATGTTCCTAACATTTTCAAGTTTTCACTTGACAAGCTGTGAATAAAGTGACTAGACCCTTTGCAATGTAAATTTCACATGTGACGGAGGAATACAAAATAAGTAGGAAAATAGATCTTAAGCAGGTCTTTCAAAAGCGCTCAGTTAGCCGTGATCATCCTATAATGAGGTCATTAATGAATAATCCTGACAGGAAATGCATTTTTTTTTTTTAAACATCTCTAGAATTCAGGTTATGAAAAATAAACCTTCAGAAAATTGTAAAATGTTATTGCAATCTCGTTTACTATACATTATGAAGCCCTGCGCCTTCTCTAAAATCGACACATAAATAAGTCGATTTTCGTTTCAATTTTGTTTCTGAAGACAAACCGAATCCTTACGTCCATTTTGTCGGGCTACATCTGATCTCCTTCCCGATGGCAATTGTGTGTGTTCTATTATCACAGGGTTGTTTAAATGTTTTTTTTACTCCATTCCATGATAGCTTTTTTGGAATTGCGTCAGGAATTTCGAGAAGGAAAATATATTAATGCTTTTATGCTGCATTTCCCTATACCGGCACAAACTCGAACCAATAGTTATTTTCTTTATATTTTTTGGATCAATTATGTTTTCCAGCTGTGGTATATTTTTTGGATCAATTATGTTTTCCAGCTGTGGTATAATTCTTCGCGGAGTCGAGTTTCCAGTTTATTAAAATTCTACTACAAAAATACACCTGACTTTTGCGTTTAAAAAGTGGCATTTATTTGAGCTATCCTAGTACGTGCGGCATATTCTAAAATCGCGCGCACATGTGGAAAATACAATTACGTCGAATCAGATAAATGGTCCAATTATAAACTGTTAAGCTGTTAAAAATTCTTAATATATTTTATGTACTATTCAGTATGTTCAGACATTACTGTTTACACGTCATTGTTACTGAAAGATTGTTTATGAAAAGTTACTAAAAACTTTTCTACTTGTCTTGTCTACTGTGAACGATGTATGCTTCGTAACTCGACTGCGCACATCACTGTACTATGTAAATGAGTACACGCTGCAAAGTTGATAGATAATGTGCAGAAAAATCAATAACTAAAACAAAATACCGTTGTGGATGGGGAATTTTTAATTTGAGCAAGCGTTATGCAATCACCACTCTAAATTCGAATCAGAAGAAAACTACTGATTCGCAGTGAAATTCAACAGCTCGGATCAGTGAAAATGGTTCCACTTAGAATCAGCGGAAAATCGCTGACTGTTTCAGTGAAAAAAATTCCACTGATTGAATAAGTGACGTCCGACTGCAGTGGTGGATTAAATATTGTTTTTATTGAATTTAGCCAAATAATAACGTGGAATATACATATTTACGACAGTTTAGTATTTATATTACGCAATTTACCGCAATTAAAAGAAAATTCAGGCAGGTGGCGGGGGTTGAACTCACGCAACCTTTCCAATTCGAATTTAAGCCGATAACTTACCATCTGTGCTATCAAGACAAGCTGTAAGAGGAAAATAAGTATCTTGTAGTTATGATCAAATTCGTCAAGATTTAAATTGTATGCCCTCAATTTCTCGAGTTTGGTTTAATTGGTATGGCTAGGATTGTTAAAACGAATAGTATATATGAGCGAATTCTCTTCGCCACATTATATGCAGTTTAAACCTTCAAACAGAGAGCTGTGATGGTTACATGAAAACGAAATGAAAGACATAAATACGGAATGAAGGCTGCATGTTCATATTATCTCGCAAAATGATGTTTTGAAAGACAAAGCACATTTTAGAAAATGTTTTGTATTGGTTTTATTACTTTACTCGTTGTTGTTTTACTTTATACACGTTGTTTAATGGCCATGTTTACTTTATACACGTTGTTTGACGGCCAATTTTACACGTTGTTCGACGGCTATTTTTACACGCTGATTAACTGATCCATCAGTGAAAAATAAACCACTGAAAAACAGTGGAAAAAATGACTGATGAATAAGTGAAAAATGTCATTGAATCAATAAGTGAAAGAAATCCGGCATTTTTTTCGCTGATTCATTAGCTAAATTCATTGAAGTGACTATTGTATCAGTCAGGTATTGCTGACTGATTTAAACCGTGAAATTCTCACCTATTCAGATTTAGAGTGCCATTTACCAACGCAGCCACTGTAACTCTTGAATGTGGCATATTTTCTGTTTTTGCTTGCTGCAATTTTATGCAGAAGCAGCATGCAGGTTATTGATAACCATCAGCTAAAACAGTGACCTTACTTTTAACTTTACCGTAACTTTCACCTCGTACAGTGTTATGAGCAAGCTTAAAATGAAACATGAAATGGTGGTCTAACCAGTGACTTTCTAGGGATCTATGCAAACAATAGATATGTCTGAACAACCAATGGCATATGTTACATTACATCAATAGAATGCTCTTGCTATTTTATGAGTGACTGGCTGGAAAGCTACTTCTACAAAAGTCAATAATTTTGAAACTAACCCTTAAGTTTTGGTAGCGCTAGTTACCGTACACCACGAGCGAAAAGTTTTTGGCTAAGTTTTTTTCCTTTTGGTGATTCGTTTACCGCCATAGATACTGGAGCATTTGTCGAAAGTGATCATGACGGTGCTGTACTGAAACAATGCTAAACTTCAGGCGCACCTATCGTCAAACTAGGTGTATAAGGAATATGCATGCTAAATCAATTCATTTGGACTGCAGTTAATTCGCTATTTTCTTGCCAAATAAATGACACACTGGAGTTGTGGTCATCAAGGGTATTGGTCACCGAAGAAAATTCATCATTTTATGTTACAAAATGCTGCTTAACTGTAGACATTAAATACTAGGAAAAGGAAAATTTCACATTATCATTCTCATATATTTGTAAACAGACTAATATACACAAGTTTTTATGAAATAGAAGGCAGAATAATTTATTTATACTTGGTTGTAAAATTTACAATATTTTCTTACATACATTAGTATTCGCAACAGACAAAAAGTGTATTTCCCCTGTCACCTTTAAATTATAAACATTTGATAAATTTTTTTGACACTTAAATGGAACAGGAATTATCCCAACAACGTTACACATTTTTAACACGCATTAAATTATGTAATTTCTCTGTCAAGTTTTCGCGAGAAAATTGAAAAGTATTTTACAAAATGAGTTGTCGTGAAAGGAACGCCCGCCGGAAGAAGTTTATTGTTTTTCGAATTTGACGCACTTAAGCAAGCAAGTGCTGATGGTGATAATGACACGCGCTGTTGCAGGACGATTGCAACGAGCTGTGGTTTTCTTTTCTGAACATGCCTCAGTCATTGCTAGAGACGTGCGAAATTCGCGTTATCTTTCGGCGACATGATCTACTCCACTGCCTTATAAACAAGTGTCCACAGTGCTTTGTTTCATTGGCCGCTGCACTGTACCCAACGTCACATATCTGCTTGATCTCCTCAAAAGAGATTGGCCACTCCACAGCTGAACTAATATTATTGGCTCAAGAGTTCTCCGAGGCGAGCCAAACATGTTTTTGGCCAATGGCTGAAGTTGGACAAACGTACAGTGGAGTTCAGTCTGTCCTTAAATAACAACACGAATTTTGCAGGTCTCTAGTCATTGCCCACATGGCCCAGGCACTAAACTGACGTTTGGCGTTGTAAATACTGTTCGCGGTTAATCGAGCACTTCTGAAACTAACCTTTGAAAAACATATATTTTATTGGAGACATGGACTAGCCTGTACCCAGTTAAGTTGGTACCGATGCAAGGGAAGTAATTCCGTGTCTTTACACTGAATTAAATGTGACAGTAAACATTAGTGAATACCGAAATTATTTATGTTGCTGTCGGGTTTTTAATGCATATAAATGTAGTAAGATTAAGTATATTTGTAAAATATTTACTTTTATAATAACTTCACAGTTACACTTGACCGACGTGTAAACAAAGTGATCGGGCCCATGACAGCGTTCATTTTACATATGGTGTGATAATATATAAAGTGCATACGTTATGCAGGGCTTTCAAAAGTGCTCAATTTATCATGAACAACCTATAATCAAGCAGGGTGCAACCGAGGGACCAAGGGTAGAATATTATAATTTTATTGGATCTGGGTTTTTCCACCCAGATATGAATTTGGTATTTGCGCCCCAACTATCTAGAGCACTTTCAAAATATGCTACCCGTGCTTTAAAAAAAATAATAAAATAGATAAATATTGATAACTTGTTCCGTCTGTATCTCAGCTGAAACCCAGTAGGCTATATTCTCAAGCGTGAAATTCCACTTCCAACAAGGTTATATGTGTACGCGTTTCTTTTGTCTGCGGAGAAGGATTTCCAGCAGCTTCTCTTGCATTTTTCCCAAGGGCAGATTCGCTATGAACATCCTGCACTCGCATTAGTTTACGGCCAACTAGTTAAAGCTTGCGGAGTTTGTGAATTATCCTAGGCAAAGCATTAATTTGTATTTTCTTTTTCATGAATGTCATCATAGTTCCTCACCAAACACTTACATTCTTGTGCTTTCTCTGCAAATTTGTTCCCGATGTTATGGTTTGGTGTTGTGGTGGATTATTTTTGGTTGACTGCTCGCACATCAAACGTGAAAAATCAATTTTGAGTAGTTTCATTACACCGTGTTAGAACTCAGTCGAAAGTAGTTAAAGGCTGTTCACTATAACGTGGACACATTTGAAATCAACCTTAGAAAAAGTCACTGCCCCTACCTGCATATATTTTAACGGGCGCACTGAGTGACATGCGCCCAGTACAGTTGGTAACGAAGGAGGAAAGTAGTTCCATATCTTAACGTAGAATAGAAAGTGTTAGGTAACCATTGGTGATAACATAATTTTTTTCTTTCGCTTTCTGTTTTTTAATGCATCGAAGTGTAAAAATGAGCAGATTTGTAAGATGTTTACTTTTCTAATAATTGCACAGTTTTTCTTGACCGGCGGATGAATAAAGTGGTGAGGTACATGTCAACGTTAATTTCAAATAAATCGAAGGAATACACAACGTGCATACAAGTAGATCTTATGCAGGGTTTTCAAAAGTGCTTTTTTGACCGTGAACAGCCTATACCAGCTTATCAAAGCAATCACTTGATTAAAATGTGTGCTGACCTCGGGGGAACATGCGTGTGGTTTTTCATAGTTGTGTTGGAACAGAAACGGCCCACTGTTGGAACACGGAGATCGTTATTGCGCAATTGTGGCAGCAATAAATTTATTAGTACTCATTACATTATTGATTCTCCAACCTGTCATGCCGCCACTACTTCACTATGCCATCATAGATGTCCGAATGGCATGGAACAACGTACCAGCTTGCCAGAAGTAGAGTCGTTATGCTTCCTACCTTTAAAAGTGCTTAGTGAGTCGCCATCCTCAAGCAGTAGCGTTTCACTTAGTCGATGATATTTACTATGAAAATCCGTTGTTATACATTCGTAGGGGTTTGTTTCAAAAGTTTACCCGGTTTTTTTTTACCAGAAAATGCCTGCAGGAAGCGTATGGCGTTCGTTTCTGTTGAAGCCTGCGAATAAACAGAGGCTATTCACGGTAAAATTAACACTTTTGAAAGCCCTGCTTAATATCTACTACACAATGAGAAGGCTTTCAAAAGTGCTCACTTTACCGTGAATAGCTTATAATAGCATTTATTATACAGGTATTTAATAATGTATGACTATAGTATATGTATTATTATATATGTTGTAAGTATTATCAACTTAATAATATAAATAACGAGTTATATTACATCAAATTTCATTTTTCATAATAAGACATCGTTATAATTTTAATTTGGTTTTTGCCTATTTACTTTACATTTGATCATCGCGTTATATAGTGAAACGTATAGAGTGATTAAAATACCTACCTGACGGTACTTAAACATGGCAATTGTCCATATACTTAGGGATAATTATGTATTTTCTCAACCGTGAAGACCAACAATCATTTTTCGAAATGGCTGTCGAACACAAACATTACAAAAGCGGCTCCCATGCCAAATTTAATACTTAGGACGCCAAAAATGAACTGAAGTTATGGAAAAAAAGTGTGCCCAGGGATTTTGGTTTTCCGACCGAACAATAAGCTCAACACTGTTCCTTCCCTTAATACGAAGCTATAGGCAATGGGCCGTATTCATAGTCAGAGCTTTGTCCAAAGATGATCCAAAGATGATTTTCCTCGCAGTTGGTCTGAGGTTCGTCCGGACTAAGGGTGGACTAAATATATCGTATTCATAAACCCCGATTAGAGTGAGACTAACTTTAGTCGAAGGATCATCGAAGTACACTGTTGCCAAGTTTGCCGCGCATGCGCATTGCAGATTTTTGTCTCAAATAAAATCTTGGAGTTCCACTAATGACAAAATACAGTCTAGGTAGCGCTAAAGACGATATAAATTATTTACAAATAAAATGTTTTTCCTTTTTAAATTGAATAGTAATTTACAATAAGCTTTAATCGCCATGAAAAGAAACAAAATGTAATCAATAATACTGTGTGTCGAATTGAAAATAATAATAGACTTTTTGTAAATATACATACATTATGCAAAGCAATTTTGGAAGAAAAATTTATATAAAAGGTCTCGACATTTATTCACATTTGATTATTGCCATTTAAAAAGTGATAAATTGGAATTTCGTTATTTTTCACTACATTAAAGTCACTTTATTTGTTTTAACATTGTTTTCACGGCTCTCTATCATATCTATAATACTGCAGGATGTAGAACAATAAAATTAATATACTAATATCTTATTATTCCATATTGAGTTGAAAGATTTTCATAGCACACACTTATGCACTGGTAATATGGGCTGGTTTCATTTTATTATGTCGATACTTTCTTTATAATAATGTTACATGTGTATTGTAATGCTAAATATATTATAAAAATACATTTTAAACTGGATAAAATTCTTACTCCCAGAAGATATTTAAACTTATATCTTCAGCACATCAGCCCGCGACATTACCATTAAGCTACCGATGCATTTTCGTAATAAAAATAATTTGGTATATAATTACCAAGTAAGATTTGTATATAATTCTCTTTGAATGTATTAATATCACTTCTCGTAAGAATCTGTTTTCAGAGAAGGCATTTGATTGACACAGAAATAAATAGTCGTTGCTGTAGAAAAAAATGATTTATTATTAAGTTCATTAGCTACATTTCCTTTGATTTATTATTCACGCAACATTTCATCCATTAGGTCAGCATATTTTTGCATTCATATTGACAGAATCGGCCTTAATCGTAATTTTTATGTTTCGCGAACTTTGTCTAGCTTTCACTGGCATGTAATACTAACGAAACTGTTGTATTTTATGTTCGCCATGGTTCTTTTTGAGCTTAATACTTCGTTAATCCTACCCTCAGTCTGGACTAAAAGTTAGGCAGTACTAAAGCAAGCTGATCCTCACACTAGCAATAAAAATGCTCTCTGAATAGGAAAAATTTTGGTCGGAGGGTGATCTTTCCTTAGTCCCGACTAAAAACGAGAATAAGGCCCAATAAGTCTGGCTCCACTCCGTCTTTCGTCATTAACGGGTCACGTTTCCGTACAAATTTCAGTGAATTTTCTGAAACTCTTTGTGATAAGGAAGTATTACCCAACTGAATAGCTGCCGGACATTCCGAAGACGCTGTCGGAATAGGATAGGAGAGGACGGAGAGAATGGGTAAATACACACTGGAGCGGCTACAAATATGGAATGGCCAGTAAAGAGGAAGTTAATAGAGGAATTGAGAGAGACGCGGACATGCAGGCAAGTCCCGTACGTAACAAAGCGTTAGAGGGGAAAGAAGTGGTGGAGTCTCATAGCTGAAGGGGAAATAGAGGAAGAAGTAACCGGAGCACGGGGGAGGGGGAGGGGGAAAGAGTTTTATGCGCCGTCGCCTTTAGGAATATTCCGAAGAAAACGAAATCTCGAGCTACAGGCTGACGCACTGTTGTAGCTCCGGCAAGTGGACACTTTCTGCCGCAGTCGACTCGTAAATAATTAGAGGGAGAAGGTAAAGGAGTTAGGTAGACGACCAAGAGGGGGGGGGGGGGGTGGGACGAGACGGGGAAGCAGGGAAGTTTATTGCGCGGTCGGTCGGTGGTTCATGACCGATCCGGGCAGGGAAAGCCTCACTTGTAACTCGCCCGCCCGCGAGGTCGCGCCAGTACGTTATAGCATGGGTAGGAGATGGTGAGAGGGGGAGGGGGTTGCTCCGCCGAGCAGGGCCGACGACTTCGACGACGCTATTGTGTCGCTGCTCGTCGCTACGTGTCGCGGGTACAGGAGCGTTGTCGCTGCTGCGACGGCGGCGTCGCCAAGCCCTGATCGCGTCGCGTCGCCGGGAAACTCGACATCCCCATGAGTCTTCAGTGACCTGACAGGACACGGCCGTCTTCGAGGCTGCTTCAGTATCGGGGCCGCGGTGGTGTGATGGCCAGACTACCTACCCACGTAGGTGAACCGGAAATTGTGCCGGACGACGCCGCTAGTCGGAGGGTTTTCTCGTGGATATCCCGTTCCCCACGCCCTTGCATTCCGGCGCTGCTCCATACCCGCCTCGCTTTACCCTCATTGTCTCTCGAGACCTCGACGTTAAGAGCCACCCAAATCTCTTCACTCTACTCCACTTTGTCAGTATCGCGTCACAGAGGCAAAGTGGTTTCTCTGATTGGCTGCAAGAGGCTAAGGGAATGATCCTTGTACCTGGTTGGCTACCACATACTGCAAAAGGTTCCCTATTCGTTGGACTGCTGCTGGCTGACAAGTAGGTTACCAGTAGTGACGGGCACAATCAAATATTTCCAGAATACCTATTTTGTATTCGAATACTTGTAATAAACGAGTAATTTCACTCGCGGCTTGTATTCGAGGACTGCTTGTTAAGTTCCGTGCTGGCATTCGTCTGTTCAAATACTTGATTTAAATTATGTATTTTACCTGAACGATATTTTGCCATTCGAGCTATTATATAAGATAACTCGAGGGGCGACGAATGCAGATTCCAGGCAACTACAATAAATAAACAGCAATAAAATTTAAAAAAGATGTCATATAAGTGAACAAGAGACACGATCGTTGTCTTTGATATTGAATAACCATGTTTTAAAACTTTATTATATAATATAAGTTGACCACATAACACATGGGAATCCTTGTATTTCAGTAAAATAACTATTAAATTGGAAAAATACAATCACGTCTGCAAAATTAAAAAATAAGCGTAGAACCAACGACGTAACATTTGAATGAGAACTTTAGTACTCATCTGAGGCGCGAGTACTACTGAGTACTGACGAATCACTCGGCTAGATCACTCGGATGAAAGTACTCGAATACTTTAGCCACCATTCGAGATATCTCGAGAACTCCTAGGAATCGAATTCTTTGGCATTTTGAACTCGAACACTCCCATCACTAGTTCCCAGGCGCTGATTGGCGGACAGTGTTCCGACATACTGCTGGCAAGTGTGCGGCTGGTGTTCGTGGAATAACAAGGAGGTTTTACCTCAGCATTCTTAATTACTGAGTGGTTACATAAAGTTTAACACCAAAACATAACCTAAGCAGGCTTTGAGGCAGCGAGGTTTCGATAAATTGTTACGGGGTCGTCCAAGTTTTTGAGGTGGCCGCTTGGGTAGGCCGCCGAACGGTGTGCAGAGCTCCAGCAGAAAACGTTTTATTAAAAAACTGTCCAACATGTCTGAGTGGGGTCTGCTTACGAATAGCATCTACGAAACGATACGCGTCTGTATACGTTTTTCAATTCTTCCATTTCGCTCAAATCATGTTTTTGTGATATTGAAAATGGCTCAAACGGATGTTTTTGCTGTCATTTTTAGGCATGAACATTCCGGTACAAAGCATTTTATAAAAATATATAGAGACACATATCAAATCTTTATTTTTATTTTTACTTCATAAAATGGCAGGGTCTCCGCAAAAAGTCTCACAGAGGCACGTTATCGACGGCAAGACTGCACTTCAGTTCAGTGCTTTGCGCGTAGAGGCGATGAGAGAGTTGGTGCGCATGTCTCGGTCGCCCCTAGCGCCCCCAGGTTTTTAGGCCTCGGACGTGCAAGATTCCTTCAACCAGGCAGCCACCTTAAAGCCTAGTACACACGGGCATATTTCTTGTACAAGAAAGTGAAAATAAATGTTAACAAGAAATCGAACATAAAAGTGCCTACTAGCTAGTATGCACGGAATTGTGTGACCCATACACACGACACTAGCTGGTGGGCAAGAAAGTGGATGGTTGATGTCAACTATGTATGATTTGGAAGTCGTTTTTGGGGAAGGGGGGGGGAAGGTAATTTGTGCATTATAATTAGCATCTGCCATAAAACAATAATATAAGATTTAGTCCAATCAGACGTATTTCAAGCACTAAACATATACAAATGTAGAAAATGTAGAATCACTCACAGAAAAAATGACAAACCTCTCTATTTCTCAAAATTCATACACGCAATTATTTACGATAGTGTGACTATTAAACATTTTATCGTATTAAAAACATTAACATATCTGCTTATTGCCAGCATTAACAAAATATATGTTTTGTTTACATTCGACTTGTACAAGAATGATGGTGAAAAATAGGATCGTCCCTGTATGGCACTAGCTAGTATACAAGCGCTTGTGTGTTCTAGTAACTAGCATACTCGGCGGCCTTTCACACGATGCAAGTCGGGTGTACAAGGACGTGCTCACTTTCTTGTATAAGAAAGATGTCCGTGTATACTAGGCTTAAGGCTGGCTCTAGATCTGTTCTGGCAAAATACTAGATTATCATTTGGGAGGACCCGTGTTTCATTCCCGGTCCGGCAATCCTGATTCCGGTTTTACGAAATCACTCCAAGTGAATACCGGTATGGTTCCCTAATACAGGCTCATGGCCGCTTCCTTCCCCATTCCTCATTATTCGAATCACTGGTTCCGTGTTTAATGACCCCACAGTCGACGACTCATTAATCAATTACGCCTTTCTCTTTCTGGCTCGCCGTAGTTGCGTTCCGTAAAACAGGAGTGGTCGTAAATTGTTTAATACCAAAAAACAATAAGCAAGAGTTATTGGTTCGATACGGTACAATGGTTTCTGAGGCTGTTTTAGTTTCCCTGTAGAATCACTTCGTTAGTACCGAAAGGTCATATAATGTTAAACACCGAAACATAAGCCATCCAGTATTTTTTTTAATGGTACCCGAGGCCAACAAAGGAACAAGTTCAATGGCGCATTCAGATGCACATGAGGTCAAACATTTCATAGCTACATCTGACAAAAATAATAAAGTCTCTTACACGTTATTCTATAGACAAAGATATGCGGTTAGCATTTAGCTCTCATGCTTGTTGTACGGGTAACCTGAAATCGCAGGCACGTGGCCCTAAGTACATGAATCTGTGATGTCAACACTATTTGCAGTGATTTTGAATACAATTGTATTCTAATCGGAAACGATGAGTCAAAAGTGCTAAACGTTGTTGAATGCTTCGGTAGATTTCAGTTTAAAATGTGGTTATAGGAGTACGAAAAACACGAACACATTTTTTTCAGCAAACAATGACACAAAACAAAAACCTAAAGGCACCTTGTTTGTGACAAAGAACACATTGCCAACGCTCTACGTATGTCAGGTTACACTGAAAGCGGGTTACATGATTTATTTTGCCATCTATGGTGTAGTGCACAGAGCGCGAATAGTCTGACTTTAGAGAGACTCTAGTAATAGGATATAAACAAAGAACCAAAAATATGCATCAAACTGCAGACACTGCCTTTCCGCTGGCATCTTTACTAGTGATTTTCAGTGGCGACTGTGTGATTCCATTACAGGCACATAAAATATTTCAAAAGACAACATTTTGTTTTAAGTGAACTATTAATTTAGACATGCACCATTGCAACACTTTGTTATATGTCACGGAAAACGGAAAACTTTGTCCAAGTATTTTGGTTTCCTGTGACTTACAGCGGAGTGTTGTAGTAGTTTGTGTCTAAGTTAATGGTTCAGTTAATCACTTACAACCATTGTAAGAATCATTCAACGATGACACGTTTTCTGTTAATTTTAAACTGTTCTTTTTGTGACCCAATAAGACCAAAAGTTCTTCTTAAAATCATTTTTTTACAATATTTAAGGAGTCACTTTACATTTATATTGTGCAAGTTTAAAAACGGTAACAAGGCAAGTAATCCAATCTTCAATTTTAAATATTCCTGCATTTAAAATTAATTTGTTGTTCGACTGTTTGAGATTAACGTCATACAGTTATGCTCAAGCTAGACTATAAAAAAAATCGGGTAGAATGGTTCTAATACGTTGTGCCTTAGAGTGAGATTTAACTGAAGAGGAATCTTATCCGAAGAACTGAAACGAGTTCGATTCTTTGATGAAATCGAGGTGAACAGAATAATTATGTCACACATCCGTAAGTCATTTTAGGAGGTGCAATAAAGAAATTTTATCTTTTCAGAGCTGCACTTATATCGACGTCGTTCTCTCTTCCACATCGGGACCAATAAACAATGTTTATTTGTTCAGTATTACCGACACCAGGAATTGAACGTGAAGTACAGTCTCAGCAAGGAACGACATATCTAAACGTCTAAGGAACTTTCTCAATTGGCGGTTGTTTGTCTGTTGCGTACAGCATCTATGTGCAACGCCCCTTTGCACTCTGACTTGAAGAGTAACTCGTTAACCACCTACGCAAGTTTCTTTAATTACGATTAAATTTAACTGCAATGTGTTCTTTATAAATTTTCTGGATTAGTAATAACCAGTGGATTTTCGCTAAATCAGTTTGCTGGTTTTCTTTTGCTAAATCGCCGAACTGGGTAAAACGAATCGGCGAAGTATCGCGGAAGTATATTCAATATCGATACGATATTCGTGCTTTTAAAACGGTGTAAGTAAAGCAAACTGTACATGATGACAAAAAAAAGTTAAATTAAAAAGGAGTGCGGGAGGGGGAGGGGGGGGGGGATTTTGAGCGTGTCGCAACTCACATTTTCCGGCACCAACCAAGAAGCGTACCTCAGCATTCCCGAATCACTGATTTACTGATCGAGTGCGCTCGGTTTGAAAATTACTGTAAACTGCACTGAGAAATAAGGTTTTGTTGAATCAAACAAAGTTTGTTCGGCGCAACCAAATTAATTGTTTGTTATGGGGGCAGTAATAATTTGGTTTTCTGAAGCCAATTTATCTTTTTTTTTTTTTTTTTTCTCCCACAAATCAAGATTTGGTTGGTGCAACTTAAGTTTCTGTTAATATGAGGGGAAAAAAATGTGAATCCCGGTCGAGATTCACACATAGCTCAGCTTACCCGGGCACTGCGCCTTAACAACCTCAATTAAAGTTACTACTAATAAAAACGGAATTTTTAAAAATACGTGCGCATATAAATATTTCAAGTTTTACAACTTTATTTTGAAGTTTCCTGTTTAACTTGTTTTATGAGGGAATCGTGCCGGACGATGCGGTTGGTCGGCGGATTTTCTCGGGGATCTCCCGTTTCCCCTGCCCTTTCATTCCGGCGCTGCTCCGTACTCACCTCAATCACCCTCATCGGCTCTCAAGAAATCGATGTAAAGAACCGTCCAAATCTCTTCACTCATTTGTTCTATGAGAATGTTTGTATCTTTATTAAGCACCAATAAATACACAAACGCTGTTACTATCCCAATTGTCAGAAAAAAACTATAAACAATCTCTCTTCCTGTATTTTCGAAGGTAATCAAATGAGGGACCAGACAAATATATGCAGTTGTTTCTACCAAATATTTTGTCGACAGTCTAATTTCTTTTGGCCCAACGCAGAGGTTTTGTTAATTCAAGCGTGTACTTGGTTAGATGAACAAAGTAAATTTTGTTTCTTTTCAGGTTTTGTTTACTCAACAAAATATTTCGTTCGGGCAACTAAATATATTTTTGACCCTATACAAAACATTTATTGGCTATTCTCTCAGTGTGCTTTTCTTTCTGACAACCATTATTCATCGCAGTTTTATAGCAGTTGTCCCAATTGCCAAAAAAAAAATCGTGAAGTGCTTCTAAAAATTTTGTGAACGTTTGTTATTTATGCACGCGCGACAATTTTAATTGCTTTTCCGTGTCCCGCAGATAACCAACCACGTCCTACGTACGAGCTGGGGTAATTTTGGTACCAGAATAAAGGAACGAAAAAGAATGAAAAAAAAGGGAGAAGAGAAAACGTGTGACGTCAGCGAGAAGTATTGGCGAATGAACAAATCCCGCAGTTTAGCCGTAAACCGTGTAACCTAAAACGAATATTAAACGTATTTTAGGCAAATAATACGTCTGTTATGCTAAATAAAGTTATGTTGGGCAAAAGGGAATGTTGAATGGTACGCGTGCTAAGCGAAATAATTGTTTAGTTAAACCCGTGTTCAGAGAAACTTCTACTAAACAAAGCATTTATTAGACAGAAAATCTCGTAGATAACCCGCTTGTTAGACGAAACACCTCTAGGCAAAGTACCTTCAGGCAAAAACTTTTAGGTGAAACGCCTGAACAGTCAAAGTGCCTATCAGGCACGTATAGGCAAAAGCAATGCACCTCTAAACCGAGTACTTTGAGGCAAGGCACTTTTAGGTGAGACGCCAGACAGGCAAGCTGCCTATTAGACAAAACAATATTTTAGCTAAAGGCTGCGACCTCAGCATGCCGCCGTTTTGGGGCGATGTCCCGTCGACACAGGAATCCTACGGGGGTCTATAGTGGGAGGATGGGGTTAGCACAGTCTTGGGTCGGCCAAGGGGAGAGGGGGTGGTCGGACGGTGTGCCGCAAGGGGGAGGATAAAAAAAAAAGCGAAAAAAGAGGGCAACGCACACCCGGCGCGCGAACGGACAACCGGCCAACTGTTGCACCACTGCCCTGACACACAACCAGCGGCGGGGCAAACACAGAGGAAAGGGATTACGGCGTAGGTGATGAACGACCAGGCGAAACCAGCCTATAACTTCCTCTTCATCTCCTCGAGGCTGGGGCACGAAGATCCCCTCTCCAACCACCACACCACCTTTCTCCTTCTCGCCAGCTTTTCGCGAAACCCCCTTTCTCAGCCCACGTCCTCCCCTCCACCTGGCGAAGAAAATTGGCTGATGGCGGGGCAGGTCAAATTTAAATGAAGTCGAGTGGTCGCCGGGCTAATCGTCTTAATGATAATTTTTAGCTTCAATTGGCAATAATAACTAATTAATTTTAAATTCAATTTTCAAAAAGACCTGATTCTATTCAAAATTCTCGCGAATTTAACTTCGCCAATCCTTCCTCCCCCTCTTCAGGCAGGGGGCTTGGGGGATTACAGCGAAACCAGGAGAATTCAGCATTGGGAAACAGGCTCCAGGCGCTACCCTGGAACTCTGAACAAATTAAAATTGCAGCTTGCTGTAAATTTTATCTGTGCCTATTTAAGACAGCCAGACGGTTGGGGGGGGGGGGATTATCCCCACCCTAACCTGGACTTTATTATGATAACCTTATGGGAGGACAAGGGCCTTGGTCTGTACCTCCCGCTCGCTGAGCGAGTAGAGTCCCTACGATGATAAATCGGCGGCCGGGCAAGACAATAAACCTGTCGCTTACCTCTGCGCAAAGTCGACACACAGCGGGCGGGCACCCGCGCGCAAGTGGGTGCCAAGTGACCACGCGCGGGCAACAGTGGCTCAAAGGTCACATAGCCGCCGCCCCTGCACCTGCCATTAGCTGAAGACGACTTACAAAGGGGGCGCCATAATCGTACCCCACGCCCCTTTTCTCCTAACCTACCCTATGTCTAAGTGTTAAGTGTAATCCCGAGGCAGTGGCAGGAGCTAATTGCGTCTCAGGGCGGAAACCCATACGCCAACAAGGGAAGGAATTCGTGCAAGGAGACATGCATCGCGCGGCAGAGAGGGATTCGGCAGCCATGGCCAGCGATTGGGGCCATGACTACCTCCCTATGTATGCTTATAGCTAAAACTATAACTAAGAAGAGAAAGGAAAACATCGGCATAGGCACCGTGAATAACCTTTCAATAGAAAAAATTCAAAATTATTGCATGCTTTAATAGAAATGCTACAGGAAACAGAGAGGTTGAAACCATGCTCTTTATTAGTGGGGAAGAAATACTAGCCGAGAAGGGACGGCCAATTTATCGCCCCCCCCCCCACATTTTTCTTTTTCCTCCCCTTTTTCCCATTGGACGTTATAGTTTAGATCAAACCTTTGAAAATCACCACAAATATGACATGATTGGCTGTCTCCTACATAAAAGTACCTTATTTTTTATTTAAATCACACTTTTTTACTTATATTAATATTACAATTAATACCAATAAAACAGGAAGAAAATAGGTGTGCTGGCAATGCCTAACAAGAAATAGTTCTTATGCAAAATATTATTACACTGAGTGCGCTGTCCCTTTGGTGTAATTTTCTATATTCGGTTAAGCTTTGTTTGCATGAGACGGAGGAATATTCCAAAAGTAGAACTTCAGCGGGGCTTCAGAAAAGTTGGAAGTAACTGAGAAAAGTTTATACGTTTAATTGAACATTTTTGAGTGGAGAGATTTGTGCTGCTCTTAACATCGAGGTCTTGAGAGCCGAAAAGGTTTGAAGTGAGCTGAGCATGGAGCAGCGCCGGAATGCAAGGGCGGGGGAAACGGGAGATCCCCAAGAAAACCCGCCGACAAGCGCCATCGTCCAGCACGGATCCCACGTGCGAAAACCCAGTAGTGACCCCGCGAGTAACGAAGGGAAAGCAGTACTAGATGACTTGTTTCAGTCAAATGCTCTGTCCCACCTACTTCTTTAAAATGTACAAATCTAGTCGCTGGATGACTTCCTTAAATAGCCATAAACCACACACTACTGTCCTGAGGAAGTATGCACGGAAATTGAGTTCTACAGCAGATGCAGTTAATTCCAGGGACGGATCCAGACCAGTCATTTTGCAAGGGGGGAGGGGTTCAATAGCTGTTGTTTGTCTCAAAACCTAGGCAGAAGGAGGAGAGGAAATCCTCTAGCATGTACATAATACACGATAACACCCTAATCATCTTATTCTTGTCACTCATATTCCTACATCCAATGTAGAACAGTTCCTTTGTTCCTTCTCTGAATGTATTGGAAATGATTGATTTTATGTAAATACATGTATGCTTGTCAGTTTCATTTGAAATTATCAGAATGTTCAATACAAATCCTAAAGTGTTATCGAGTAAAAATGTTATATATTAATATTATTACAATAAAGTAAAGTAAACATTGGTGGAACTGACCAACGTAGAGGTCAGTTAGCTAATAAAAAAAGAGTAATCTATATTATTACTAAAACTGGGCTAGCATTAGTATCTTAAATTGAAAACGAATCAAACCTATAAAAAAACTGTTGCGAACCTGGCCAGATGCAAGAAAAATGTGTTTTTCGAAACTAAAGCAAATTCAAAAATATTTTAACCTTATAATTTTAAGTTAGGAACTTTAAATAAAAGACAGCATAAATTTTGTCACAGAACACTTAATATAGAACTCATACTTAAATCTTTCATGTTCGTTCTTCGAAATATCCGGACTTCATACACTCGGCTTATTTCATTTCATTGATATACATCATTCACTTTGTACTGTGCGTCCTTCGCTTTCCTCGTCGTGTTACTTGGGCGGAGATATTGGCGGTGCTCATGCTACAAAGGGTTCCGTGAATTCTTTTGTTATAGTACACATTCCAGGCTTAGAGGTTATTTTGCTCAGCAAAACGGGTAATAACCTGCTGGGGATCGATGTCAATATCCCAATGGACATGAAGAAATACCAGTTTCGATACCGTTCTTAATCTAATCCAGGTTTCTAGACGTCTTAAAGTGTAAAATGAGTGTCCTACTGCAGCAACACTAGACCGGCAGTCAGTAGAACGCGCAGCAATCTATGAGTTACAGGGAAAATATCACTATCACAGTCCTGCAGCTAATGATAAATTATCCTATCGGTTTCCTCGACTTCGGGCGTTTCTCTTGCTGTCCATAACAACAATTCTGCTTTAACGGGACTGGTGCACGAAAATCGCATATTGCTATAATTTTTGTCTCAATTTGTTTTAAAGAGCATTTTCCTAAACGTTTGGTTCTACAAGACGTAAATATCAATTTTGAACACCTTATTACACGGTCAAAAATGCTCTGCGTACGTTATTCTCGGAGCTGTAACTGAAGATAAGAAAAAATAATAATTTTCTTTCTTCAATGAGTGCTCCGAGAGTAACGAAGGCAGTGAAAATTTAACAACGTAAAAAGATGTTGAAAATTATTATTTACGTCTTGTCGAACTAAAAATTTCTGTAAACCCTTTGGAAAACGACTTATTTCGAAAATCGTGTAAATATACTGCTTTCATGCACCATTCCCCTTTAAGCATCGCCTCCCACCAAGGCGAACCGGGTTCAATCCCCGGCCGGGTCACCGGATTTTCGCAAGTGGGAATCGTGCAGGACGATGACGTTGGTCGGCGGGTTTTTCTCGGGGATCTCCCGTTTCCCCGCCCCTTCATTCCGGCGCCACTCCATATTTACTTCTATCGCCCTCATCGGCTCTCAGGACCTCGCTGTTAAGAGCCGTCCAAATCTCTTCACTCACTCACCCCCTTAAGTAAACGCTCAGAAACTGGACATGATAAGTGAAACGATGAACTGAATCTCGCAACAAAGGTAACGAATAATTTCAGTCTGTTCCTCGGACGTGATCTTCTTACAATCAAAGGCGGACACCAGAGAGTTACTGTGTTCCTACTCGTGGCCCATTGAGGAGCGAGCAATCATGGGAAATATCGCAGAAATTTCAGTCTGTTCCTCGGACGTGATCTTCTTACAATCAAAGGCGGACACGGAGAGTTACTGTGTTCCTACTCGTGGCCCATTGAGGAGCGAGCAATCATGGGAAATATCGCAAAAATTTCAGTCTGTTCCTCGGACGTGATCTTCTTACAATCAAAGGCGGACACGGAGAGTTACTGTGTTCCTACTCGTGGCCCATTGAGGAGCGAGCAATCATGGGAAATATCGCAAAAATTTCAGTCTGTTCCTCGGACGTGATCTTCTTACAATCAAAGGCGGACACGGAGAGTTACTGTGTTCCTACTCGTGGCCCATTGAGGAGCGAGCAATCATGGGAAATATCGCAAAAATTTCAGTCTGTTCCTCGGACGTGATCTTCTTACAATCAAAGGCGGACACAGAGAGTTACTGTGTTCCTACTCGTGGCCCATTGAGAAGCGAGCAATCATGGGAAATATCGCAAAAATGTCAGTCTTTTCCTGGGACGTGATCTTCTTACAATCAAAGGCGGACACAGAGAGTTACTGTGTTCCTACTCGTGGCCCATTGAGGAGCGAGCAATCATGGGAAATATCGCAAAAATTCGTTATCCTGTGCAATGGGATTAAGAGTGGGGCGGACACCGCATTTTTCGTAAAAAGTTGTTTGCGCGAATACGCCTATCTCGTTAAATAAATGTTCTGCAAATACGACTTTTGGTCAGAAAAGATAAAGAACAATTATCTATGCCCCTACTTTTTACTTTTGCCATATTAAGTGTATTCTTGGAGAAAAAAATTGGTGAAAATGGTCAAATATCGCATTTTTAAAGCTTGCCTATGTTATCCCCTTAATTAGCAAGAGAAAAATACAAAGATACGGGCATAGTTTAATATGTGGTCTTTCATCGTGTGTAATAAAATTCCTGTTTTACATAACTAGTTTGCACAGTACAGCGTCACGACGGTATTGTTTCGTTAGTATTACTTTAAAATAATGAACGTATATTATACATTGTAGAGACAATATTCTACATACAAAGAAATTTACTTTAACGAACATACTGAGTTTCTTCTACTATCGTTGATGCTGATGACTGTATTTACTCAATTACTTAATATTTCCATTTGAAGAGGAAACTACAATCATTTTCGCGTGCTAACTGCGGACAGAAAAAGCGTTTTGCTATCCACCCATTTACTGTATAAAAACTACAACTTATACTACGATGCGAGGTATGTTTTTTTGGACATACGATTTTCTAATAATAAATGTATCCACCGATAAGGAAATTAAGTAATAAAAAACGGCGGTCAACAACGAAACATGTGACAGATAGCATACTTAAAGTTCTCAGTCAACACTTAGGCATTATTAATTTCCCAGTTCTCCCAAGATTGTTTGCAGTCAAACATTTAATGAATTGGTATACTACGTATGTTATTGTAGTTCTTTTTGTAGCCGAGCTGGGTGTTTAATAAGGAGGGAGAGGGCGATCGTCTCCATCGCCCCCCTCTCCACACTTGGATCCGAAGATGGTTAATTTTGGATTTTTCAGACACTTCCACTTTAGGAAGAAACTATAGTTTGTATAATAGCAATTCCCGTTAAACTGCAGCAGCTAAATAGCACATGCAATAAGATGTATTTGCTAAAATAAATGTCTCTGCTACAAAAATGATTTATTATAAATGTATATGTATCGATTTACAAAATATGGAAAATCTTACTCTATGTACAGCTTTAAAATGTAACGTATACCGCTACAACTTATTATAGGCTATTCACGGTAAAGTGAGCACTTTTGAAAGCCCCTTCATTTGGAATAATAGTCAATAAATACATTTGATTTCAGCCTTAGGCGTTAACTTCTGAGTGCAGTGGAATATACACACTGTGTTTATTACTTACATCGCCATATTTATTTAAAAGGGTGGTTAATGGATAAAAAAAATGGCTCACAGGAAAAAATGTAGCTAGGGCCTCAAAAGTGTTCACTTTACGATGAACAGCCTATACACAGAGGTATTTATTTATACAGAATGAGTCGTTAATGTATGCTAACCAGGCGTGAGTGGAACCTTAGCACAAACAAGTAGGAAAACATTTATACGACTTAGGGTGTACGGTGATATCGATAGGTGGTAGACGTCCATAAAGTGGAGAGTGGAAATGTGTTATGTAACGGTGAGTTAGAAATCACGTGCGATCAAGCGAAGAATGAAAAGTAGCAGACAGGTAAATTGCTATAAGGTGGGTAACCAGAGAAATTGGTGTTACGGACAATACACCCCTTCGTCCTTTAAATAGGGTTCGCGCCCTCCTATTGCTCAGAACTGTGTAACTACCCGCTTGGAGCAATTTGATATGACATACTGTTAATCATCGTGCAAAAAAAAAATCAGTAAGAAGCTTACCTTGTCACTATTCGCTAATCCCGACCGTTTCCTCAGAAATCACATGTTTAGTTGATAAGGACATTTCAGTTGTTACCTGGGAGGTAGGCAGCCTGTGTATCTGTTATGAATGACTTGTCGACTGTTCCATTTGGACTAGAACGTAAACATTTCTGCATACAGAGCTACGTGGCTGAAGTTACTCAGTTCTAAACGCGAATAATCTATGGATGGCTACACTTTTATAAATAAGTATTCAGATTAGTTCACTATGAAATAATCCTTCCCATTGGATAGAGTCCCGGTATAAAGCGCGGTTGTTAAGGACACTCCCTACCGTCTGGCAGCTGCGGAATTTAAATAGAAAATCCCATGTTAGGGAAATTTCGCCTCAGTGATTTCATTTTAAAGATGGGTATTTTAAACAAAACGTATTATTCACGAATGTTTAAGAGAAGTTCCCTACAACCAAGATGTTTCCATAACACGTATAGCCTGTTGGCAAGGAATTTTTAAAATTTATGTTTTGTAAAAGGAAGAAATGCCTCTCTGCATTTGAAAATATACGATCGTAGGGATGTTCTCATAAAAATTCGTGAAGAATAAAATTTTTGAAGCATATATTTTTAAATTTAACCCAATACTGCAAAATTTTACTAACATGGCATTTCCTATTAAAATCTCGCAGCGGTCTGCCAATAGGCTATGCCCTCAATAAGCTACCGTAAAGAAAACGTTTATGTTGAACCCTTCTAATTCACCAGGCACAAAGCAAAGGTGAAAATACCCAAATCGTCAGTCCTAGAATTATCGGCTAGATCTACAACACATTCCTCCCCGCAGGTAAGCCATAATATTTCTGAATAACTTAAGATATAAATGTTTTCTAGTAAACTCTCACTCTGGTTCTATTGAGAGCAATTGTTTCAAAAGATTGCTTTCATTATTTTTAACACATGCGTTTTATGCCTTGGTGCTATTGTGGTTAAACATAGGGTAATTAATATTTCCATCGGGTAACTTACAAATAAAACTTAATAATAGACGTGGCTCACTTAACATAAACGGTATATTTAAGTAAAGATGTAATATGTGATATAAAATACAATGTTTTATTTAAGTAAAGATGTGATACAATATATAATCCCATTACAAGATTGACGGTAGCGAATGTCCACGATAAGTGCATTTTTTTAAATTCAACATTTCAAAAATATCGTTGTTCCTACCTGCATATATATTAACGGGTGACGTTTGCCTAAAAAAGTTGGTAACGACAGAGAGAAAGTATTTCCACGTCTTAAAGTTGAATTAAAGGTGTCAGATAAGCATTTGTGAGCATTTAAATGATTTCTTTTTCTTTCTGTGTTTTTTTTTAATGCGTCTAAGTGTAGGCGTTAGCAGATATGTAAAACATTTATAATTTCACAGTTTCACTTGACCAACGTATGAATAAAGTGATCGGACACACACGGCAATGTTAATTTTACATGTGGCTGGGGAACACACAAAGTTCATACACGAAAATACTAAGCAGGGCTTTGAAAAGTGCTCAGCATACCGCGATCAGCGACTTTTAGATATAGTTACAGTTGATTTAAAACTAGGCATCAATCAAATAAATTATTTTCTTTATTTGCAACGACAGGTAAATTCATGTATAGTTTCTTCCCATGAAAACAAAATTTTAAAAATGGTATATGAAAGCACTTCAAAAAGATTGCTGTGAAAATATTTTGCCCGCGGGCCAATCTGTCCAGTCTGGAGGGGCCTCATGATCAAACCGGGGATTAAGGCAGATTCACAACTGAAGTTAACGTGGGTTTGTTACGTTACTTTTGAGTTAACTGTGCTTCAATTATTATTTTTTTTAATAATCGTACTTGTGTTCAAAGTGGAGTTGTACACGTGAGTGAGTGAAGAGATTTGGACGGCTCTTAACAGCGAGGTCTTGAGAGCCGATGAGGGTGATGAGGTGAGTATGGAAAAGGGACGCAATGAAAGGACGGGGAAACGGGAGATCCCTGAGAAAAACCGCCGACCAACGGCATCGTCCGGCACGATTCCCACATGCGAAAATCCTGTGGCCCGGCCGGGATTGTACGCGGTTCGCCTTAGTGGGAGGCGAGCGGACTAACCGCTCGGCCACCGTGGCCCCTAGTTGTACAGGTGTCGTCTTTGTTAAGCTGTAATACAGTACTACCAAATATGCCGTAGGTTGTTCACGGTAAAGTGAGCACTTTTGAAGCCCTAGTTACTTTTTCCTTTAAGCCATATTTAACCCTTAAACAACTTTTTAAAATCAATATTGACATGTAAGTAATAAACACTGTGTGTATATTCTCCAGCAATAGAAGTTAATGTATAAGGCTAAAATAAAATACATTTATTGACTATTATTCCAAATGAGAGAACTTTCAAAAGTGCTCACTTTACCGCGAATAGCCTATATATGCTGTATTTGGTATCTGACCTTAGTCTAATCTGTACACATATATATTTTTAATTGACCGTACATATGAGAACGTTATACACTATCTACCAAAAAAGTATTTGGGCACCTGTCCACAATGTTTGCTCGGTGGTTGTTACCCCGTTATAATCTCGTAGGGCCACATCTTGCGGCTATAACAGCAGCCACCCTGTCTGGCATGCTCTATGCGAGTGTTTGCAGGACATCCACGGGAATTCGTCGCCATTCCTCTTGCAACCATTCCATGAGTTGAGCAATGCATTTTGGCCGCGACTGACGAGCCCTCACCCGGCGATCCAATTCGTCCCAAAGATGTTCTATAGGGTTGAGGCCGGGGCTCTGGGCGGGCCAGTCCAATCGGCGAACATTGTTGTAGGCGTACCACTGCATAGTAGCCCTTGAAACATGGTACCTGGCATTGTCATCCTGGAAGTAACACGGGTCCATTCCGTAAAAACGCCACAATGTTGGGAGCATTTCATTATCCAGAATGTTACAATAGGTCTCTGTGTTCATGCTACCACGGACAAACACCAGCGGTCCTACGCCGAAGGCTGTGAAACACAAGTCAACTGACGTACTGAATTACCTATCTTCATGGGTGCCCAATTACTTTTCTGGTAGGTAGTGTAGTATTTAAAACATTTTCCTCAATGTTCCAACATTAACATGATCTCTCGCACAAAATGACGCCAATTTGCAAAAAGAACACAGAAAACGAAAACAGAAAAAAAAAAAAAAAAAAACTGCGCGATATACACATGAACATGACAACGCGGAGTTTAATCGACGAGTACCATACTAAATTCAATGTGAAACGTACTTTATAGTGATGGCTAGTGCTAAAACAGTCAAGAAACGTATCCAGGGGATTGGGCACGTCCCAAAACCTGAGCCCCTTTTTTTAATCTGTCCGTCCATCTGCTTTCACATTTACCTCTGTTTTGTATTATTATTAATGTTACTCCTAAAGTATGTATTACAACTCCAAAGCATGAATTATTCGCGGTGGTTGTCTAAATACATACCTACATATATGCATGCATACATACATAATGCATGCATGCATACATATATAGTAAAGAAACAAAAGGCTAGCTGTCACAAAGACGAAACAGGTTTTTTATTTTCTCTAGTCGAATGCAGGTAGCCGTGTTCTTTATTTTCTCCCTTCCTTGCCTCCTGGGACGACCATGAACAGATCACTGACCGTCCTTGAGAAACATTTCACACGGGACTTTTGGAACAGTAGAGTCAACAGTAATCAGAGTAAGACCATGTTGGGATTAGTCAGTTCCTGATTTTGTAATTCGTCATTTGGTAGGTTTCTATCCCCATACTGTGGCAATCATACCTTCTTTTGTTAGCACTAGTAATATCATACTGATATTATGAAACTTAGAACATGAACGCAATAGATTATTGAAAATGAATGCATTTTTACACAATCTCTAGTAATATTGTATTCGAAAATAAAATTACAATGCTTGATAATTTAAAAGAAAACAACTCTCCAAATGTCTTGCTATGATCTCTAAACACCATTATTTAAAACTGAGTTTAAAGTTGAGTCTTTTTGGTTCGGTAGTTCGTATTCCTAAAATTCGTAGTTTGATCATTTTCGTTATATTGAAATAAAACAGCGAATTACGAAAAACTTAATTTTTCCAAGTGAAGTAAGATCACGTAATATTTTTCTTAACACATGTTTTCCTGTAAGAACCAGGCCTAATACATCAGCTTTGCTGCATGCTAGTTGCTAACACCACTGAAGAATGGGAAAATGTCTAGGTATAGTGAGTGAAAAAAGATTTTCACTACGAGAGAATGAAGTTAAACTTCACAAACCAAAATTTAAACTATACTTTCAATAAGGGAGATGATATTATAATTTAATAGTTTACTTCATTATGTTGGCGAGAAAACCGATTGACGAGAGGAAAAATATTACAATTTTTCGAGCAAAATTACAAAACACTTTTAAGTTGAGATGACTGTATCATTTATTAATTTGGTACTTGCAGCAAGATGAAAGAGAATGCGCCTACTTCCTAGCATCATAATTAATAAACGCAAAGTGTCATAATAAAAATCGTGGAAAGGTACTAGTTTTTATAGTGATTCGTTAATTCGTGTGGAATTAATTGAAACTGTAATCTTAACACACATTATAGGATAATATTTAGACTATATGCGGTCTAAAACGATTTCTAAAGTGCGGCGCATTATACGTAAGTTATAGTGCCGTCAGCAAATTATTCTAAATTAAAAAATGTTTAAATACAGTTTTAGAGTGTTTGTCTAGTGTGTAAATGAATAAAAACACACAAGAGGAACAAAGCGCCGAGGCATGTCCCCTCTACGCACTTTTTCGTGGAAATTATGAGGGTTTTTACCTTTACTGTGCACTGATTTTTGCGATGCCATGGCATACATTTCTTGGTAAATAGGGGGTTATTAATCGCATGTCGAAACTGACAAAAGAGTTGGTCTAGTGTCACTATATATATATATATATATATATATATATATATATATATATATATATATATATATATATATATATATATTATATATATATATATAAGTTTCAATTTTAGAACGAAGTATGAGAGTTACCATTTCCAGCATATTCCTCCGCCTTGTGTAAACAAAGCTTCAAAGATCACACCAAAGGGGCAACGGACCGTATTCGTGTGTGCTCAGTGTAACAAGGTTTTGCATAAGAACTATTACTTATAGGCTGTTGACGGTAAAATGAGCACTTTCGAAAGCCCTGCTTAAGATCTACTTGTATGCACGTTTCGTATTCTTCCGCCTTATGTAAAATTAACATTTTCATGGGCCTTAGGTCACGCGTCGGTCAAGTGAAACTGCGAATTTATTAGAAAAGTAAACATTTCAAAAATCTACTTACTTTTACACTTCCAAGCATAAAAAAAAAAAGCGCAAGAAATAATTTAAGTCATCACAAATGTTTATCTAACAGTTTTTATCCGACGTTAAGAAACGGAACTACTTTCCATTCATCGTGACCAACTTGACTGGTCGCATGTCACTTGGTGTACCCATAATTATATGTGCAGGTACAGACAGTGACTTCTTTCCAAGGTTGATTTCAAAAGTGCTCACTTTGTCGTGGACAGTCTTTACTAAGCATTACCAACACGTCTATTTTCTCCCTGTCTATTCGTATTAGTTATAGATGAAATATTATAATTAATACATATATATATATAAATAGAAGTTTGATTTGACCAAAAATAAAGCACTTTTATGTTAACACGTGTATAAAATGGTTGTGATAGAAGACTTATTTAGGAAACAGCCAAACACGTCATACATGGGGTGTTTTTCAAAGGTTTGATTCAAAAAGTGTGATAAATCCGCGAATAGACTATACATAAACATTGCTGAATGTTTCTCTGCCGGCCCCAAGTTACAGACACTCGGATTCTCTGCCGGTTTGTTGAGGTACAGGTCGCCGTAAATGTTTTGTGTGCGAATTTCTTACAAAAGTAATGGCCGAGGAAGCATCACGAACGTGGCCTTTGTTGTTGGACGTAACAACAAAGAAAGCGCCGCTGAACTGTCGTAAAATTATTAAAGGCTGTTCACGATAATGTGCGCACTTTTTAAAATCAACCTCGTAAAAATGTCACCGCTCCTGCGTTTATATTCTAACGGGCGCACTGAGTGGCATGCGCACAGTAAAGTTGGTAACGATGGATGGAAAGTAGTTACATATCTTCACGTCGAACAAAAAGTTAGGTGACCATTTGAGATAACAAAAATTGTTTCTTTCCGTTCTGGCTTTTTTTTTTTTTATGCACCGAAGAGTAAAAATAAGCGTGTGTGTAAAATATTTTCTTTTCTTATAATTTCACAGTTTCACTGGACCAACCGCATGGGTAAAGTTAACAGGCCCTTGCCGGTGTTAATTTTACATAAAGCGGAAGAACACGCAACGTGCATACAAGTAGATCTTAAGCAGGGCTTTCAAAAGTGCTCGTTTTGCCGTGAAAAGCCTATATCTAAAATTAGTCCTCAAATTTTTCGACGAAGACGATGTTTAATGTAGTGACACGAGACCACCTCTTTTGTCAGATTCAACGTGCGGTCAATAACTCACCTTTACAAGCTCAATTATGCTTCCGCGTCGTGAAAATCGAAGCAAAGTTAAGGTGGGAAACTTTATCATTGCTACGAGATAATGTAGTGATGCTAGGTTTTTGCGGTGTTTTTAGTATCTTTGTTGTCCCTGCAGACAACGAAATCCGAACTTGAAATAGTTTATCCAATATCTGAAATGGAATGGTGACTCATTCTACAGCATCTGTCGCCCTTGAGAGACAGATTAGTCCGTGCGCCGTATAAATACGCCGTCGCACTTTGTCGTTTTTAACGTGCAGCCAAAGTTTGTCGGTCTAATTCAAAAACATGTGGTGAATCTCGGTGTGTTTGCACTTGTTTATAGTGTGAATTTAATACATTTCTGTTTTTGTAAAAGAAATGTTTTACGTACAAAATATCGGTTACGTCAAACACAAAGTTGGCTATATAAATAATAGCAATAAATCAATAATAAATAAATGTATTATAATATTGATGCTACTTAACTACGGCGAGTTCCTAAAAGAATAAACGCCCTGATTACGATCACCACTTATCGCCGCACTAATTTTTACTTCACTTCTTCCAATGCGGTGCAAACTGCAACTGGCATTAGGAACTTAGCCTCTTTCTCTTTAACCACTCAATGTCACAAAACTCGAAGAACACAAATACAAACAAATATCGAAACCTACAGCTAGGGACAGGAAAATTTCGCGAATTCATTTCAGGACAAGATAGACGTCAAACACGTGTACAATGAAGTCACCTTTTCAACTGGATCACAGTTTATTAGACACGCCCTGGACGACTCTGAGCCAATAGCAGACTAACAAGGAAAACAAGTATCGAGTGCCATACTGCCATGTGTGTAGTAATACTGGCTACGGTGTGGGTCAGCAGCCAATGAACAAACATGTGAGTCTCGAGTGTACACAGGATTATGGAGTCTAGCCAGCAAGTCATTGAACTCGCGAAATTTTCCTATCCCTGCCAATAGTATATAAATAAATTAGAATTCACAAAGCTTGGCGTTAAACATCACATCACTACACACAACGGTGGTGCACCTACGGTATCAAGTTCAAAAATTAGAACCATACGCGACGGCAGATACGACACTATAAACTCCCTACTAAGGTTTATTTTACTCTACTTCACTCCGCTTGAAACGTGCAAATTATACACATGGCCTTGAGAACGAAACCTGGACAGCCAGAAATAACCACTTCCAAGAAAGAAGCATGACTAAGAACTGTTCTTTAAATTAAGAGGGTACTGCCTCCCGATTAAAATAATTAATTTCATACGATTTCACAATAATACATAACCTAAATACAAGATGTAGATACAGTTTACCGCCAACAACAAATGCCACTGGGCTCTGATTGTATACTTCGTCTTGACTTGTACTTCAGATAAAAATATAACGATATCTTAAGTCACGCCAAGAACGCACACGACCCGTCAAGACCCGCACACGACAGTCATAAATCAATACCCTTGAACACACTGATTCATATCCTAAGCACATGGCACACTTATTCTGTTAAGTTAATCTTAAAAACATGCCCACCCTAAAGCCTCATCTACAATTGCCGTGAATTACATAGTGTTATTTACAGACCGTTAGACTGAATCTCGACTGTCCACAATTGGCCTTGACTTAATTTGCTGTAGTTATGTGTGACCAATCATTAGTTGGCTACCCTGGTTATGAATTGTATACATAGGCGCCAAGGAAAGCTATACCTTGCTATTCGTGTTTATTATGAATGACATGGAATTAATAGATTTACTTACGTATTTCCACGTATCTCTACGGGAAGAATCAAAACAATAATAAAGATAACACTTTACTGCACTGCAGGAATCCGAAGTCAAATACAATCCAATTTCGTTTCTTGCAAACGTGATTTGACTACTACCGTACGGTTATTATGACAATCTGCATTCTGATTCGCCGGCGTTGAAAACGTAGCGCAAGATACTCAGAGATGGCCATCTTTCACGTTATGCACGCCATGTAAGTCAAGCCGAGTCAAAGATGTGGACGTTGTCATTTAACCTCCAGGTATTCAGTTTCTTAAGTGGCTAACGTTGCGTGCGGTAAGGCAGTTGTAGACGAGGCTTTACACTGCGATAACGGTCGCGACTAACCTTTTCTCTTCTGTTGACGTGATTGCGTTCAGTGGAACCACAGATGCCGGCTTGGTGTGTTACTCGTCCTGCATACGCCACGTTCGCATTCAGGGCGGCATAGCACAGAGGCGTGAAATGGCGGCTGCTCCCGGATGTCGGCTGTCGAACACAAAAGCACTCTGTCCGTGACTTTCCAAAATTAACTCCCCCACTGTATAATTACCCACAGCCCTGTCTAATCAGAACGAGGCATCGGAAGAGCATTTCCGACATTTCGCTTCCCTAGCTTAGCCGGCGACAACGCAGTACATGCGCAGCTTTGCACTAGAGATGGGCGAAACCAGTATTTCTCGAGAACACCTGGTACCTGGAACCACGGAGTGTTCACAGGTTAGGCAACAACAGGTCGCTTATTTGTTCAGGCCCTCTCCACGCATACCCTCATTATAGTTGAAATTTTTTGATATCCATTAAAGCAATTACAAATTGTTACCTAGTTGTTACACTGCGGGAGCTTCCTATTTTATACATTTTTTTTTTTAAATTATGCATTCTCACAGATTTACGCAAAATAAAATTCGTCTCTTAATTTTTACTATGTTGCCTGACCATATTGTTGTTGTTGACGATAGCGTAAAGCCCCTGTCATACTGTCAGTTTTTTTCCGTCAAACTGCTGCCAATAAGTTTGGTCAAATAAAGTTGGACAGTTATGACGTCATCGAAAAGTCATAAACACCGCCATTTTTGTCCGAAAAAGTTGGTTGGCTTCAGTTTCCATCAAACATTTGAAAATTGGACCGGTTCTAAAATTTATTTGATGTTTTGACGGTCTCAGCCAACCAGAATCGTGCACGACAAAAATGGACGCCAAGAAACTTAAAATAACTAACAATTTCTGGAAACGAAGTAAGTTAAGAATATAATTTATGGAGAAGCTGTCTGGGTATTAATGGTATTTTAAGTGACTATTGCACATAACATTACGAACTCAGAAGCAGTTATTTTATTAAACAGGAAACATATCTTCTCGATGCGTCCTTTATACACTATGGAATGTCTCGCCGATAATATTTCAAGCAATTACACTATGAAGAAAATGCATCTCCCCATTGAGGATAGGATGGATGTTGACTTTCATCACTAACCAGAATTGAACGTTATGAAATTGTGATAGTTTGTTGATAATAACGCTGACAATATTCATGTGCAATTTAGAAATACCCAGTGGCAGAATTTAAATATATATGATTATCACCAGTTACACCTGTATGACATCTCGTTAGCTTTTCTAATTCAAAACAAAGTCAAATGTGTGCAAAACTTGAACTGAAAATTCGTCACGTGTAGTAAAACGAAAGTGTAAATGCGTTATACTATGTCCAGTCTCAAATTCAGTCAAAGTAATCTTTTTTTTTCTTTTCTTTTCGTAGACACATTTTCGTTGTAAAAATTATGCAGTGTAGTGAAGGCAAACGTTTTATCCATTTATATCAAATACTTCCGTAGCTTGTGCGTACTCAATAGAATCATATAGTATCAGTCAGCTACCTGCCTAATAACGCTCAATTTTCCATTTATATTGGTTTTGCCTCGTGTAAATACGAGGGAAATGCGCATAACCAAATATGCGCCTGCCACGAGTTTTAAGTTCACGTTGTATATTGTTTTCGACCATAGTCATAGATTATTTCAGCAAATAAGGACTTAAACCCAGCCTCAATAAATTTGATATAAAATAATTTCTCTTTTGATTTATTAAAATTTTTAACTATAGAACTAAATACTTTGTAACACATTTGGGGTTATCGAGACAACTTTTTCAGTAGCAGCCATTTTCCTTTTAATTTGTTTACAATGAGCAGAGCTTAGAGAGTTGGGCATCCGATTTCGGCTGCCTAAATTAAGAAGAGCTTTAAGTTGGTGAAACGGTACAAGGCGCTAGGGACAGCTTATTCAGTGTTTAAGTGGCGCTTAACTTTTAATATGTTTTGGTGAAACCGGCCATAAGCGTTCATATCCAAGCTTATAAAAAACACACGAATGTAAGAGCCAAAAAATTGTAACTGTCGTCAAAAGGAATTTTTCGATTCGGTTGTCACATTTAAAACTTAATTGTGTTAAGAGAACGTTTTGCTAAATTAAATTTTGTAACTGGAAAGTAAACAACGCGTGGACGTATTTCGTTAAACTTCCACTTAAGTGTGAGGAACTATTTATTCTTTACGTTGGTTCTAACAAAATAGACACTTTGTAAAAAGATAGAATTTAATGTCAATTGTAATACCCAAGTTAAGAGTAGTCCACGGTGACAAATTTTGTGTAAGATCGTAATTTGCGAGTATCCGCGTTATCTCGTTAAGCAAATATTATGAAAATACGACTTTTTGTCAGAAAATAACAATTATTTATGGTTCTATGTAGCTGTGCGTCCAAGGTCAAGAAGTGAGGGAGCGATACGGGCGACACTAACACGCACTTCTAGCGCCTCATCGCTCCTACGCGCATTGCGTGCAGTGCTTCCGTCCTAACGCTTCACTGTGTTAACTAGATCTGTAACTGTGGGGGTTTATTACACGCGGTGAAAGTACGCAGATCAAACTACCTGCGTATAATCGTACTTTTCTCTTACCGCTTAAAGAAACTTCGTAGGCAAGCTTTAAAAATGCTATATTATCCACTTTCACGATTTTTTTTTCCTTCATTAATACACTTAATATGATAAAAGTAAAAATATAGCGACATAGACAATAGTATTTTATCCTTTCTGGGAAAACTTCGTATTTCCAAAACATTTATTTACTGAGACGCGCGTTTAGGCGCAAACAACGATTTCACAGAAAACGTGAAAATGATCAAATATCGCATTTTTAAAGCTTGCCTGTGCAGTTTCCTTGAGCGGCAAGAGAAAAGTACAAAGATACTGGCGTAGTTTAATCTGTGGGCTTTCACCGTGTGTAATTAAATCCCAATGTTACTGATCTGATCTGCACAATTGAGGACCATGACGGAAACACCGCACGCCTTGAGCGTAGGAGCGACGACGTAGGAGCAGCGACACTTCGCGGAAAGGTACTCGAGACAAGATACACAGTTTTTGATTGGCTGAAGCGTGTTCTGGTCGGTTTTAAGTGTTCGCGCACGAATCATGAAGGCAGAGCGTCGGATGTTAGGGAATCCTCAGTGGCTCGGTCAACTGCGAAATAACACCAGCAGTCAATGGAGGTATGGCAACAGTGTGTGCTCAGATTTATTCGCGAAAAATTAGTGGCCTTAGCCGATGAGGCACTAGGCGTGCGTGTTAGTGTCGCCCGTATCGCTCCCTCGCCCCTTGCCCTTGGACGCGCAGACGTGGATTTCTAGTAAGTATACTTGTACGGTGGGTACAAATCTGTAGAAACTTCCAGTTTGGCCAATGGCCTTATTGTTATTCAAATTAGGATGTAATAATTATAGATAAATATATTTTAGACTTGTAAAAAAAATATTATTGGATAATATATTATGTGTTTAATGGCAACAAACGAAACTTGTGCACTTTTTTATTTTTTGTGCACGTAACGTTTGGGTTGTGTGTGCATATATATATATATATGTGTGTGTGTGTGTGTGAGTGTGTGTGTGTGTGTGTGCGTGCGTGCGTGCGCGCGCGCGTGTGACTGCGCGCGCTAGTGTGTTTGTATGTGTGTGATGAGCATAAGAAACCAAAAATAAAATAAAAACGACAAACTCAGGCAAGAGGTTCCTAATTTAAAAAATATTTAAATAATGTATAAATACTATAGCCTAAATACGTTCCAGAGTGGTGCAACTACCTTGTATTTAATGTATTTAATGTTGTTGTTTAATATTTAATTTTGGTTGTGGAATCAATCAGCTTCCATAAAAACGGATGTATTGAAGTCCCATTTGCGTATTTAATAATGTAGGTGTCCGATATTTTTTTTTTTTTTTGTTGTTTCCTACGAATTAGTTATCTACTTTAAACGGAAAGGCCATATTTTGTTACTAGGCTAAAATCCATTATTTTGGATAGATTCACGCACAGCGAAATGCAACCTTTTGCAGTGTTAGATCACAATGCTTTGATTTCTTTAAAATGGTGGCACGAAAGGAAAGAATACATGGCGACCTTTTTGTTTACAGTGCACGCACAGAGAAAGTTTTTTTTTTGTAGATAGGTGACCCTGCCAAATTATTTTGTAGTTACTACAATATAATTTTGTGCTAGCCACGAAGGTTAGGTGATGACAAGTAAATAATTTAGTGCTCAACACAAAAATATTTGGCAAGGTGAATGCTAAGAAAACATTTTGTGGTTGCCACAAAATGTTTTTTATCCCGTGCGGTAGATTTATAGTCGGTAGGGAACTACTCAAAATTCCAGATGATGACATTTATTAATGCACAAACCAGGATAAAAACCATATGGGCCCCTGGTCGTGTGGAATTTTCGGTGCACTTGAAACTTTGCCCAATCAGAAAGGTTTGAGGAGTGTGGTAGTAACGTTAGACATAATTTTGTTTATTTGGTTTTGAGGAAGGGCGATAAGGCTGATAAAATAAGAATAGAGGAAATAGAAAAATAAAACCTCGGATCTGAAAGCACTCAACATGCCTTGTTTAGAGTATTTTCTTTTCGTACATCAGCAAACTGGACACACGTTTACTGGGAAACGTGTATCTTAACATACTGAAACTCAATGAATGCGAAAAAAAAAAAAAAGCATTATTTTATACCTCTACGAAATCCGTTCAACGTCTATACACAACTTATAGATACTCTTTCATGGATTTAAAAAAAAAAACTAAAAAAACATTATAGCTTACAAAAATCACAATTTTTGTATTTTTAGGACACAGAAGTAAAATAAATAGAATCATTTACAGAAAATTTAATAAGAAGGGTGACTGAAATTCCGTAATACTGTTCATTTTGAGGTATGATTAGCAAAATTTATTTAAAAAAATTAGCATAGCTACAACTCATAAATATTGCAGTAATTTTCGAAATAAGTGGAGACATTTCATAGCGTGGTTTTAAAGATTCCTTTAAATAACTAATGGTATATCTCATTTCAATGTGAATAACCTCATTTCGGCTACTGAGGTAGTTATTATTATTTGTAAGCTCCTTAGCACAAAAATTGTGATTCATACATGCCACTGTGTAAAGAATATACAGTCTTGACATTCTTTTATTTCCAGGTAACAGTACTCGTAAATAATTACTACGAGTTGAACAACCTTTTGATTGGCTGAAGCATATTCCGGTCGGTGTTAACAGTTTTTGCATGAATCACGAAGGCAAAGTGGCGGAGTTAAGGAATCCCGAGTGGCGCAGTCAAATACAGAGACAGCACCAGCAGCCAATGAACGTGTGACAACAGCCGCGGTGATTACACACAGCCTGTTGCAAAATTGCATGTCAATACTTTGGGGGAAACATTCCTCGTATCTGGAGGACGAAAAAAAATGTTATATGAACGTAGGTCCGCAAATGCTTCGTTTCGTCCCTACAGCCCGTAATAAATAACGTACAGTGTATGGCCAGTGGGCTGGATCATGTTACGATGGAATGCTTAGCCAGTCGTAGTTATGGTTCTCGCAATTTCATATCCAACATTTCGGTCCCTCAGTAAACCACAACCATTTATATATAATTTTGGTATACTGCCCAGTACAGTGTAAAATAAAGACAGTTACACTCACTCAGTCCTTATTGCCAAACAAACATTATGTATTATTTGTTCGATCCTTGAGAGAGCACAAGATATATTCTCTTAACATTTGAGTGTGACTGAATTAGCTGTATAGCACTTCAAAATTACTATTTTGATGCTAAACATGGTTTGTTGCCCAAAGAAATTGTTGGTTAAATATGAACTACTGCATAGTAGGTTTGCCACAAACAAAACTTTTGTTTGGTCTTTATAGTAATGGCAATGATAACCCCACATTGTCGTTAGCATAGCTAAGCAGTATTCTTTCAAGTAAAATCATTTACTCTGTTTGTGAAAGTTAAACCCTTATGTCGATGATCCAAGGGTTTCGTTATTTGGTAACTTACCATTTAGTAACCTTAATTCGTTACATACTGAAACTAAAATATGCTGCACGAAAGTAAAGTTTCAATATCACTTAAACTTCCCTTTTGGTATACAGGAAAATTTCTTTACTGCAAGCAAACCAAGATCAAAGAAATATTTGTCTCTGCTGTAAAGAAAAGTGATATTGACATGATATAAAAGTGTATAACGAAAAAAAATTAAATAACATCAAAACTGCGTTTGTTTAACCTTCCCTTCGAATTAAAGAAAAATTCTGTTAGCATGAACAAAACCGCCTCGAAGAAATGTTTTTATTTGCTGTAAGGAAAACTTTGTGCGTATATTCTTTTTAGAGTGCCGGGATTGTTTAAATGCTTTCCCACATTACAGTCTTTGCATACCTACGTTTTTCGAATATTTGACCAGTCTGCTACTGTAGGGATCTGCGAATGTCTTTAGGTCCCGCATCAAAACGTCAAAGTACAAAAAAAAATACAAGTTTTTTTTTTTTTTCTGAATTTCATCTTTGTACTGTTTGCCTTAATTAGTTCCTCATTTTCACAAACCGTTTTGAAGTTACGCGTTTATGTCTGACACTACATTTTCAGTGATTTTATTCATTATTTCGTTTAAGTACAGTGTAAAATGTACAATGTAAAAGTACCTATGTAAAATTGACAGAAAAAAGGTTTTTGATCACAAAATATTCAACTGCTATCGAAACTGTATCGTGATCTGAGTTGGCAGCTTCCTTTTCTACGGTATTTAGATTTAAACACATTCTGTAACGTAATCTGCTCGTCCAAGACATACGATTCCCGATTGGGTTGAATAAATGCTGCGGGGGGAAAGCAATCCGCGAATTCTCGAGGCTCTGTTCTGCAAGGACTCCACAAGATCGTTTCGATAATTCAGTACCCCGAAAGAAAGTAAAGTAGAAATTCTTAAGTGGTTTCCAGCTCCTATGAAAATCGAGTCCGCGGATGAATACGGCAGCGGGCGGCTCGGCTGTCCGAGCTGTCGACGCGAAGGTCGCGCGTGAAGGTCAGGTGTTGGTCCAGGTCACAAATCACATCTGAGCCATTGTTACCTGCGCGCTGGTGTTCCCAGACATAAATCTGCTACGCATGCGCAGGAGAGAAAAGAGGCCAGGATCCCTCCACATCCAATTAGATGAATTTTTGGAGGGCGACGGTTCTAACGAAAATACTGTCCCCTGTCATAGAGGAACAAGTCTCCCTAAAGGAGTATTGCCTAAATTATTCCAACCACAAGGAAGCCTTTCCTCCTCATTATAAAAGATTCGGCCGGCTTCGGCAGATAACGTATAAATATACATTAAAGTTGACTGGACTCAAACCATTCGTAAGTTTGGAATTATGTGAGAGGGAGGGCTATAAACAGTAAATAAAACAGATTATATGACTTCCCTGTATCTACGTTCCATAATTCAAGCTTTAATGAAACGTCAGGGGACGATCCTGAAGGTGAAAGGAAAAAGGTGGTTCGAAACAAAGAAGGAAGAGAAGTCGTGTCTCCGACCTCTACCTCTTGCGACACTAACGCCGCGGTGACGTCAGCACGTGAAGTGTCGATACGCATGGAAACATTACTATGCTAATGAGACGGTCGAAATAACACGAGAGGTTGATCGAGCCGGATGCCAGCGGGCACGGCGACCACGTCGGGGCATAAATCAACAAATAAACAGACTTTGATGCGCCAGCACCGAGGGAAACGACCCACGGCGCACAGATAAATTTGAATGTTTTCTTTTTTCCTCAAGGGACATCTCATTAAAGCCCACAATAGACATGGCTTGCCTTATGGCCGCGACAAGGGCCTGATTTCGAAACGTCAAAGAATAGAGCCGAGAGCTTGTTTTATGTAAATGGAGCAGAGTGCAGACATGACGATACTAGTTGCGTGGAGGGGGTGGAAGGGGGTACGCAAGAATGCCGTGGTCGCGATTTTCTGTTTGCAACTGCCGTTCCCCTTTGATGGATCGCTTGTTAATTATAAGTCGCCGGGAACGACAACTATTCTCTTCTTTCACCGCGACCATAATTCGGAAGTCAGTTAGCCTGCTCCCTCCACGATTCCGAAAAATTAATAGGTCCGACCGCAATGTTCCGACATAGCCTTTTGTTTCCCCAAACGATACATTATTTAAGATAACCAAAATGAGAGCAGCAGATCGAGTGGACCGTCTGCGTGATACGTAAATGTCCTCTGGCAGTGCCTTCTTCATTTGCACAAGAGATAACCAACCAGTCTTAGGCCTGTGTTTTGTCAATGAGCATACTGTAGGTTCTTGAAAATTTATTTTAACCGAGTTTCCTCGTAAATTGGCTGTGCTATCAATTGAGCACGGTAAATGTATTTCACTCGATTACCAGCAATAATTTTGAATTTTGCATACCTTCCTCTGCTCCACTGTCGTACTCAACCCCGCTGTAAATAGTGATTGTGATAGCATCTTGATGGTTCAGTCAGTAACAAAATGCCTTCGGGTTGGTTTAAACGAATTCAATCACAGCAACCTAAAATGGTAACTGGACATAAAGAACGTAATCATTAATCCGGCCAATAGTTGTATTACGACATTCAGCGTGTTTACAGTGGTGGTCGAACGCCATTTTACAAACTGACCAAACTGGAAATATACTTGGCTGTATATGTTTTACATGAGTCAATTTCAATGCGATGCGCATGAAGAATTCCTATGTGGCATTTTTAAAAAACTGTCATTAAAAACATTGAGGGCTAGGGCTAGAATATGCCTTGATTTTATAAAAATAAGAACTCCAAAAGTTTAATTTTCAGAATAGGGAGCCAAATTGAAAATCAACTTTCATTGTTAATTTTTACAGAGAGTTTATGGTTTCTCCTTAATATTTCGTGTATTCGTTTGAGTTTTATAACGTGTGGTGATGGTTTATTTTAAAAGTTAAATAAATTATTATAAAATCATTAATAAGTTAAGCTAAGCCGTTCATCTTGATATCGTTAGAGGTATTCGACATAAAGGTAAATTACAAATAGTTCTCATTGCATCCTCTTGAAAGGCTAGAAATGATTAACTACAGAAACGCATATCCTCGATAAATTTTATCAGCATTGACCAATTTTATCAGCATAGCCCCATAGAGAGACTCGTGTAGCTGCATTACATATTAGATGGTGATTTTTGAAATCAACCTCCGAAAATCGTCACTGCCCCTACCTGCGATATAATCTAACGAACTACTGCGTGGCAACCAACAAAGTTGGGAACAACAGAGGGAAAGTAAGTGAGTGAAGAGGGAAGAGATTTGGGCGGCTCTTAACACCGAGATATTCAGAGCCGATGAGGGTGATCGAGGCGAGTGTGGAGCAGCGCCAGAATGAAATGGCAGAGGGGAAATGGAGATCCCCGAGAAAACCCATCAAGAAGCGGTGTCGTCCGGCACAATTCCCTCTTGCGAAAATCTTTTACTTTCTGGTATCTTGTAACAATTTAAAATGTTTCAAAATGTTTACTGTTCTAACAATTTGACACTTTCTCTTGACCGAGGCATGAATAAAGTGATCACGCCCACTGCGAAGTTAATTTTTTTTCGTTTGGTGGAAGAATACACAATGTCCATACATGTCGATCTCAAGTAGGGCTTTCAAAAATGCTAAGTTGGCCGTGAATATCCTATAGAAAGGGCACCGTAGTAAAGGCTGTTCACGATAAAGTGAGCACTTTTGAAATCAACCTTACAAAAAGTCACTAATCCTACCTGCATATATTCTAACAGGTGCACTGAGTAACATTCGCACAGTAAAATTGGTAACGATGGATGGGAAGTAGTTACATATTTAACGTCGAATAAAAAAAGTTAGGATACCATTTGTGAAAACTTAAATTATTTCTTTCGCTTTCTGTTTTTTTATGTATCGAAATATAAAAAATTGAGCATGTTTACAAAATATTTACTTTTTCTATAATTTCACAGTTTCTTGACCAACGCATGGATAAAGTGATGAGGCACTTGCCAGTGTTAATTTTACATAAGGCGGAAGAATACGCCCCGTGCATACAAGTTGATCTTAAGCACGACTTCCAAAAGTGCTAATTTTACCATGAACAGCCTATAACTCTTTTCACCGCTGAAAGGGAATGTAGACTGTCGTTCTTCACGAGCAGAAAGCGCGAACCTGAAAGATGTCGAGTGGGATGCGTACAACTGCAGGTCGACTCGCACCTCGAAGCGTTGTAGCTGCCTCGTATTCGACCCATCGAGCTCATCGGCGGGACTGATTCACAGTCGCGGGTCGATTTAAATTGTAATTACCAGTGCTGTACAGCAACGTCTGGTCAAGGCGGCGACGTCTGCTGATGAATATCAACGTGTCGCTAAGGGGGGGGGGGGGGGAGAGAGAGAAAACAAAGCACGACGACGGGCAAGGAGGGGCGGATTTAAGGGTGTCTGGGAGAACTGCCTTGTGAGAGGAATGTTTCACACGCGAAGAGGCGGGAAAGGACAGGAGGTAAAAAAAAAAAAAATGGAGAAGAAAATGGTGGAGGGGGAGGCAGTAATGGTTGATGTGGGGAAGGGTAAGGGGGGGTGTAGTCTTGTGTGGGATTGAACCACGACGACCCAGACGACATCGCACTTGTAAATGTTGGCTTTCGGACAACATCACAACTCGCAGGGCAGTCGGACAATAATCAACAACGGCGGCCGGGTGGGTTCGGCCACCGTCGCTGGTTCTTACACCCGGTCAAATTCGCGACGATGTCGCTCTACCTTACCTCTCTTTCGCGCGCCTGGTCGCAACGCGATGGGCCAACGTTCCTGGGTGCACTTTTGGGGAAGCTACAGTCCGCGAAAAGTCGTTTGGCAGATAACAGGAGTTTGGCAGGGAACGAGTCTCTAAAATCTTTGACAGGCGCTTGACCACGATACACTATCATGTATGCTATTTAGCCTAGCAAGCACCTAAACGGCGTTTTCAAGCAGTTTTGAATAGATCGACCATAAGAGGTTGTATTCGGGAAAAGATGGACAAACGTTTGTTTGTTTGAGAGCGTTATCGTGAAATGTGATCGAGATGCATCTTAAATCATTTAAGGGCACTGCCTACCGGCTGGCAGCTTAGAAATTTAAATAGGAAATCCCATGTCAGGGCAATTTAACCACAACCCGTCAGGATAGGCGTTTCAAACAAAGTGTATCCTTCAGGAATTTTTTAGAAGTTCCCTACAGCGAAGATGTTCCATAACATATATAGCCTGCTTGCAAAGAATTTTTATTTATTTATATTTGGTCTACATCCTATCTATATTCAAAATATACACTCGTAGGTATCGTCTCATTAAAAAAAAATTCACGAAGAATAAATGTTGTTTGAAACTCATGTCTTTAAAATAAACGCACCGAGGCTGCCAGTCGGTAGACAGTGCCCTTAAAGTGTTAAACCCCGCCATTTAACTTGGCCACTCTGCCACTATGCAGCCGCGCTAAGAAAAAGACGTCGGCAAAATTTCTGCTGAATGACGTCTCGGACAAATGACGAGTACCAACGCATCCTGTCGCAAACGCAACTTCACTGGAAATTTCGAGACGGCACGAACAGCAGCGAGGGTCGTGCGAATTCGGAACTCCAAACGTCGTCGATCCTCGCAAAGGGATGGGGTGGTGCGGGGGAGAATTTCAGTGGTACTTCTAACGGGGAAACTATTTCGTGCAGTCATGGCAAAACTCGTATCATCATTGGCCTGTTGGCTCGTTTCGACCAGTTCCTGAACATGCTTACGATTGTCTGGCCTTTGCAAGCTAGGACGTCGGTTTTTGTGTTTGGCAAACAGACCGTACTGATGATATTCATACGTCCTACCTGCGAGGTGATCAATTTGTGAGCATCGAGACTGTGGTCATGTAGCCTCGGAGGCAATTGTAATCACAGCTGTCTGTCCGGTCGCCTTTGTCTTCTTTTTTTTTTTTACATAACCGTGGGTGATAAATCTCAAATTTCAACTCTGGTACTGTCACGGTTTTCACAGTCAACGTATCCCATTGTATTGGGACGTGAAGCGTCCTTAGGGAACAGAACGAGAACATACATATGTGCAACTTACGTAAATGCGTGTAAGTAGTAATATGTGTACGAGTATCCGTAATATTTACATTATATGTACTATGTATCATCTTGTTTTGCCTGCTGTCGAGCTGTCCGGTTCATTGCGGAAAATCTGTGGAACATGACAGTTTGATCCCAAAGTCAAAAACTACCAGTGCCAATTATACGGTGATGAATGTGTTGTCATCTTTATTACACATATTTGCTATAAATTATTTTGATAGTCATCGATGTGTGGCAGATCAAAATTCTGTTAACAGGAGAAGCAGGTGGTTCGTGTTTCATTACGGGCATGTCCCCTTCAGCTAATTGAGACGACGATAAACGTTAGTAGCAGGAAAATGGGCAGTTGGGCACAAGAGCATCGGGCATCGGAGCAGCAGCCGAGGAGCCGCCATCTTGTTACGTCACCCGAATGCCATTTTGGATGTCATTGACCTTTTACCCCTGACTCATGTGACGTTTGACCTTTACCTTGACCCCGAGGACCTTTGACTCCAAAAAACCATTAAAAAAATTAATAATTCCAACAAAACCCTGAAAAAATTCCAAAAAATTCTAAAAAAAAAAAAATCCGAAAAATGTATTATTGAAAATTATTAAAACTTACAAAAAAATTATTAAAAGTATCCTCAGAAATGACCCATCTCCCCTTCCCGAAAAATGGTATAAGCCCCCCCCCCCATGCAAAAACAAGCCCCTGGAATCCAATGTTCGCCAATTTAATTAATTTTGGGGCCTTTCTTCTGACCTACAGAGCAGTGGCAGCCATATTGGTTTTATAGCCATACCCTATGCCAAATAAATACAAGGTATATAGGATAGGACTCAGATCAAAGCATCAGCCATCATGCATCCATACTGTATGCAGGTGATCTTTGTCCCGTGACCTTGACCTTTGACCTTGAATATAAAAAATAAAAAATCACGAAAAATTGCAAAAAAAAAAAAAAAAAAAAAAAAAACAGAAAGTGTATAGTTAAAAGTTATTAAAAATTATTAAAAAGCAATTATTAAAAATATAAAAAATTAATATTTTTAAAGTTACATTTCCGAAAGTCCCTCCACCACCACCATTATTCACTTTAGTTCGACTACCAGCAGACGACTGACTACCTCGCCTCCACTCCCCTCACATATACTCATTCCGCCATCTTGATTTTCCATTCATCATTTGTTTACATGATACTGGTGGTAGCCATCTTTGTTTATATGTTACTGGAGACCGCCATATTTGTTTTTCGTGAGTCATTTATTTACATGATACTGGCGGCAGCCATATTTGTTTTTCGTTCGTTATTTGTGTACATGCTATTGGAGGCAGCCATCTTTGTTTATATGTTACTGGAGGCTGCCATATTGGTTTTTCGTTCGTCATTTGTTTATACGTTATGGGGGCCACCATCTTGGTAGACGACAGTCACCCTGGTAGGTGACGGCTATTGCAATTTTCCATCCTATGTTTAAAAAATACTTTTTTTCTCGAATAAATGGTATAGCTACATGCATGATGCATGACTGACTGCATGCTTAATTTATTAAATATTTTAAATACATATTGTTGTTATTAAAAACATAAGGACCTACAGGATGATACGACACCCAAAATTAAGAAAAACAAATAATTTTTTATAATAATAATTTATTATTATTTTGCAAATCCATTTTCAGAAGAAAGCACTTCATTACATCATCTGATATAACTCCCATCCTTGAGTGCTATTATGATCGAAACCACGTCTTTCATGGTCGAGTAACCCCCACGTTATTGACTATAAAGCATATATTGAAGTCTGTCTACAAGTTTGTTCGGATATTCGGTAAACATATCGTCAGTATAGTCAATGTCTTCTGCCTCCTTCACATTACTTGTCAAAGGAAACTCGTTGGGGAAATGTGCAGGACCGTCGAGGGAATAATAATCCTCTTCAACACTATCACTGTCGTCACAGTCATCATCAATGCTATCTTTATGATCGCCTACACTTCCTGCTTCATCCCCAATATCAAGTTTACTTTTCTTTGTAGCAGAAGTTGTATGTTCATCAGTATTTAGAGCTGATGACCGTTTATTTGGAAGTTTTTCGACTTTACGCGAACATCTTGCAAATGTATTTTCCGCACAAACCGACTGAACTGCACTTATTCCGTCTTTAGCATTAACTGTGACGTTGTAATCGTCTGCGGAAACGGTACCCATAGATGTAGCAGGAGGTATTGATGGCATCACTTACTGGTTACCAGTAGACGAACCCTCTCGACATACAGCGATGTACTGATCGAACCCACGCCTGTACCTTCCCCTTTGTAGCATACAGACCTTAAAGAGCGTCAAAAATCAATATTTCTCTTTCCAGCACAAGGCACACATATCTTTAAAATCTGAGTCATGTCCGTATTAACATGATCATCGTATAGGTGGCGTAAATTCGTATTGTCCATGCGAAACAGCACCAACATATTCGCGTTGTCGCGAAGCATCTGTTTGGGTATGTGCGAATAAGTCTGACCGAGGTACACACAGTTCACTTTCGCGTGTCGACCCATGCTAAAGTATTCTTGAATAAAAGTTTGTTTCTCGCAGGCAATGTCGTCGGAGACATGTCGAGTTTCGCAGTGCTTCGTTCGGAAGTACGACGGTTTCGTTATCACTTCATGGGAAATAACCCATGCCTTCCACGGCCTGCAGCACTCGTGCCAATCGCCGATATTTCGGTTGCTGGAGCGATTTCGAATAAACTTTCACGTTCTCGAACCGAAAGCCATTCGGTTCTTCCAGCAGGCTCAGTAGGACGCTAGTTTTTCCACAACCCGTTGGCCCCGCGATGATGCACCTCACTGTGTTCGGAAATATCGCGATTCGTGGGAGATAGCTTCATCCTCAGCATGAATGCGTATGGGTAAAGTAACATCTTGCATGATTAATACGTATGTTACCACTAATATCTTGCAGTGAGTGCGGTGCTGTTTGCGATGCTGATTGTGATTGCGGTGCTGATTGCGGTGCTGATAGTAGTGCTGATTGCGGTGCCGATTGCGGTGCTAAGTACAGTGCTGATTGCGGTGCTGATAGTAGTGCTGATTGCGGTGCTAAGTACAGTGCTGATTGTGGTGCTGATTGTAGTGCAGATTGCTGTGCTGATTGTAGTGCTGATTGCGGTGCCGATTGCGGTGCTAAGTGCAGTGCTGATTGTGGTGCTAATTGTGGTGCTGATTGCGGTGCTGATTTCGGTGGTGATTGCAGTTGTAGAGAACCAGTGCTACAAATTTTAGAATGTCTCTTCAAAATATCATTCCGTGTAAACTGTCTCTGGCAGAAATCGCACTGAAATGATATTCTTGAAGTTTTCATCCTGCAGGTCGTTTTTTCATGTCGACGCACGCTGCGCAGAGCTGTAAATGCTTTACCACAGAAGCGACAAAGCAGATGCATCATTGACATTTTTACGTCCATACTGTTCCAAGTCTGGAATGATACTGAAACGAAAATCTATAAAAGGATCGTATTTATTCCTTCTCGTGCCAACGTACATTTTGGACATAGGAGATTCCTTTTAATATTTTTAAAAATAAGTTTTGATAATTTTTATAGTAAATTTTTTTCGGCATTTTTTAATTTTTTAATTTTTAGAATTTTTAAAGATTTTTGGTGTTTTTTGTGGTTCAAAGGTCCTCGGAGTCAAGGTCAAAGGTCACATGAGTCAGGGGTAAAAGGTCAATGACATCCAAGATGGCGGTTGGGTGACATAACAAGATGGCGGCTCCTCGGTTCCGACTCCGATGCCTGATGCCCTTGTCCCCAACTGCCCATTTTCCTACTGCTAACGTGTGTCAAAACAATAAACCTGCGAGACTGTGCGTCACAAATGGGTTACTAACACTCAGGTTTATATTGAATAGTATATTTCATCATTCTAGGTGCCTTTTCTTTCTAACACATTTTTCAGTTAATACTTGGTTTATCGACAATGTTACTGATCCATTACTGTGCCGTAGCTAGAGCAGTACAAGCAAATAATAAAAACTCTTGATTTATTCAACTGGTTTTGGAAAATGTATGACGAACTGATTTTGCGTTATATTTCTTACGCTTCTTCTGGTTTTGTCAAACTGACGAACATTTTCTTTTCCTTTTATTATGTTAAACCCTTTCAGTCTACCACAATGAAGCAAAAATATGGTCTGAAAATTTGAACATCTATACTCTGGTATAATACCGCGAGCGTTGATTATTTTCTGTTGCAAATTTTTACTCTATTTTTTATGTAATTTCCGGGGGAACAATTTATTCTTTATGGAACACAGAGAGTCAGAGGTGAGTAAAGTTGCCAAAAGTTCTTTCATATTAATGCCAAGGAAATATAAAAATGAAGTATATTATAAGATTGCTGGCATTAGATCGTCCAGCATTTATTGGTTCTCTGCATAGGAATTGTATGGTAACCTATTTTCTGCATGAGTTTCCGAATGTCTGCGTGGAAACTGAAGTTCAAGTAAGCAGTCTTGGTTTTGAAAGTGGCGGCTCAAAGAACGTTGTGATGTTGGTGGAGTGTGCATCGCAGCGACCCTCGACCCTCCCACTTTCACAGTACTTGCTGAAGGTGATCAACATAACAGAGTCGGCGCGCGAGCAGTGGGTAAAACAGTAGACCACGCGAGCTATTGGTGCAGTCACTTCATACTTCTCTATTTATCTTCATCCGACCCTTGAAAATCTGATCGAACATCAGCAAAGGAATAATGAAACATCCATTATGGTAAACAGCAGAACTCGATATTTTTATACGTATGAATAAACATTTTCGAGCTATCAAAACTTTCATAGTATAAAACTTACTACCTTTCGTTTTATTTCGACTGAAATTAATTTAGTACTGAAGGAACCAACAATGTATTGATGTTTTTCAGTGTAACGATACATATCTGTGACATTCGAAGCAGAACCCGGCAATATTATAAATTTAAATTGGCCTACTTGTATTTATTGATCCCTATCCATCATTAACGCGCATAATTTTTTGGAAATTGTGGTTTCACCCCGTAACATATCCCGAGTATACTCGTTCACGTCTGAAACGTTGCAGGAAAAGTAGAACCTTGGTCTTTGCTGTACAAGGTCAGAACTTACGGCAGTACATACATCGCATTTTCGTGGGAGATGCTATTGGTTGCTGCTGAGCTATTTAATAATTGGTTTCTTCTTGTGCCATATATTTCCCGAAACCCTTTACATAAGCCCCAAAGTGTCAGTTATAAGGAATCCGAAACTAATTCTCACGCCATGCGTATCTTTCTTTTGCAACACCTGAAATGAACGTTTAATGTGCACGTTAAGGGGTTAACTTCAACTTAAATTTATTCCTGACATGACTTATAAAGAAACTTGCAGATGATATTCCCAGTTCAACTGTTTAGTGAATATATTTAAGGGAGTGAATGAGAGATCTGGGCAGTGCATTAATACCAGAGGTCTACAGCGCCGATGGGGATGCAATCAGGTGGAACTGGAGCAATGATGGAATCCAGTGGCGGGGGGGGGGGGGGAACGGGAACACCGGTCTACGGCAACGGACTCTGCGTTTCTACATACTGGAGTCGGAAGTAACCCAGCCAGGAATCTAACCCGGTTCAGTGCCTGGGAGGGGGAGTGATAGTGATAGTGTTCTGAGACCAGTACCCCACCGCGGCTGTATAAATACTCGACCGCTTTCATTGAAGTCTTCAGCTATTTGGAAGACACACTTTGCAACAGCCAGCAAGATGAACATTTACAACATACCAATAAAAGCTTACGCAAGTGCGGGGTAAATTATGTTTACTTCTTGCAGTCGTAAATTCTTCAGATTAATTTTTATCACGATGGCATGAAGGACTGCGTTAAAGCAATGCAATTTCCGAAATAAACATATTGTAGCTTATTATTTCTTTTTTTTTATCCCTCCTTAATTTCCGCCAGTTAATAATAAAGCTAACGGTATTTTGAGAGCCACAGCAAGGTATGTTCCGCAGTTACAACACGTACTTCAATGCCATGGAACAAATAACTTACTTGGAAATTAAGGCTACGGTATATTAACAGTCGTGAGACTTGCAGTAACTCTATAACTTATATATGAAGTTACTGTGAATATGTGGATAATTTTAGAGGGGCAGTTGTAACTTATTCAGCTGCTCTTAAATCCTACATCCCCAAATCGGAAAATACACTGCCCATTCACTTCCCTGGAAAAATGGGACGCGTGGAGGGGGTGGGAGTTTCAGAGTGAAAGATTTAGTACTCTTCTCTATACACCACAGCTACCACCAACAGCCAATTCATTACTTGTGACAGCCCGAGATTTTTTATGCTGCAATATTCATTGCACGATTGGACGGCGCGGTGAAAAGGGAAAAAAAATAACTCTCCGCCCTCGCTAATAAAAACTTTACGAATTTCTGGACGACAAAAGAGGCGAGAGTCCATACAATATCCATTAGGCCTGCCGCATGGGCTTGTCTTGTTAGTGGAGCGCAGTTCTGCGAGCAGTAGCCAGTATACTGAGAAGAGTGACGAATGCGGTCAACAAGCGACTATCTCACTTCATACTGCTTAACATTCTCTACATGCCCGAACGATGTCAAAGTGGCACGTCGTATGGGGCATTTACGCGACTAGAAACATTTCGGCCTAGTCGACCAGGATAACAAGAAACAGGAGTTACCTTTCAGACACACTTCAATTTATGGTTTCACGTGTTTGAAAAATTGTTTCGATGCGTATTGCAGTTAGTCAGACACAGTACTTGTTTTGTGGTCGCACCCAATAAGCTGCAGGCTTTTTGTGTCGGCGACAGCGATGTTAACCATTCGTAACAATTCATAACTCCGATCAGTAGCGTGGTTTACGATTCAAGTGCCCACAGGGAATATCACTGAAAATTCACGCTCGGAATGTACAACACCTGTCAAATATAACTATCCTGTGCAATAATTTACACGATTACGTGCTGTCACGGTAACGTGAACAGGTTTTAGTTCGACGGCCAGCCTGAACGCGCCTTCATCACTCATGACATGAGCAGTGGTCAGGACAGCCAGTTGCGGCAATCGGGACTCGCAATGCCCAAACCCCGGTAAGCAGGAACTACCTCTACCAGCTGGAGAATCAGGCCCATGTTGCCATATGCCACGTCGATATCAGGACAATGCAGAGTGGCGGCAGAGGTATTTCTCCTTGTGACGCCGGCTCAGATGAGCTTCACATGAAGCCTGCTGTGTAAACCGCCGTAACCCATCATACTTCATCAGCCTTTAGAAACTTCTCAATGTGGGACAATAACAATATAATAATGTGGCTCCCAGTAAGGTAGTAGATGTAGTTAACTTACAATGCTCCCCGACCTTATAGTAATTTTATGTACTTTCCAAATGTTTAATTATATAGTCATACAGTAATGTACAGCTCCTTATATTTATTTACAACACATGCTCTGCCGTCATGAGATTCCCCCAACCTAAACAAGTAGCTACGGTTAGGCCACAATATAAACAATGTATTACAGTACGCTAAAGGCTGTTACGATATAGTGAGCACTTTTGAAATCAACCTTAGGAAAACGTGTCAGCTCCTACCTGCATATATTTTAATGGGCGCACCGAGTGACATTCGCCCAGTAAAGTTGGTAACGATGGATGGAATGTAGTTAGATAATTTAACGTCGAATAAAAAGTATTAGGTAACAATTTGCGATAAATTAAAATTAATTCTTTCACTTCCTGTTTTTTTTTTGTACATCAAAGTGTAAAAATGAGCATATTTGTTAGGTACTTTCTTAATAACTTCAGGTTCATTTGACCGACGCATGAATAAAGTGACGAGGCCCATAGCAATGTTAATTTTACATAAGGCGGGAAATAACACAGCGCATATACAAGTAGATCGTACGCAGGGCTTTCAAAAGTGTTCATTTTACCGTCAAGAGCGTTTAGATTTGAGTGGGTAAAGCAACAAGCACTGCGATTGGTCGGAAACTGGTAGTTTGGAACTCAGTCGCGTGCAAAAAAAAAAAATAGCTGAACATACAGTTACGTTCAACCTAGCGAATTAAATAGCCAAAGTAATAAATTATGGTGTAAAATGTCGAGTGCTTCTAACTTCTTTGCAAAGTAGTCAGTAAACAACAAATTTTCTTAAGTCTCCGATAAACATATTATGTTTACATTCAACGCACATTTAAGCCAATATTTTGTTCAGTGAGTAAAATATTCCCATGCGTTCAAACCGCTTTCCTAAAGGGATAATTGCAGAGGCAACTAAAACCGAATAACTTGAAAACCTTACTGAAACTTTCAGCTATCATCCATTCGAAAATAAACTTCACGGAGAAATAAGAGCCAGACTAAACGAAAGGATATTACGTAAAACTATACGTGCGTAAAATTACAGCATTGAATTAAATCAAACGAACAAACCTGTGACCAACCTCTCAGTACGCCACTTGCCATGAGCACAATTGCTGTCACGATCTCCGAGTGTACCCAACGGTACCTCGTTAACAATATTATAGGCTGTTCGCGGTAAAATGAGCACTTCTGAAAGCCCTGTTTAAGATCTACTTGGATACACGTTGTGTATTCCTCGGCCTTATGTAAAATTAACATTGCTATGGGTCTTATCACTTTATTCATACGTCGGTGAAATGAAACTGAAATTATTAAGAAAGTAAATACTTTACAAATCTGTTCAATTTTACGCTTCGGTGTATTAAAAAAAAACAGGAAATTAAAGAATTAATTTTAAGTTGTCGCAAATGGTTATCTAACACTTCTTATTCAATTTTAGGATATGGAACTACTTTCCATCCATCGTTACCAACTTTAATGGCCGAATGTCACTCAGTGCGCCCATTAAAATGCAGGGCCAGTGACTTTTTCTAAGGTTCATTTTTAAAGTTCTCGCTTTATCGTGAACAGACTTTATTTAAAAAAAAAAAAAAAAACCTTGCGAATGTGGAAGGATGATAAGCCGAAACTAAAATGTGGGTGATGTAGCGTAATTACCTTAACTTGTACAAATGTATTCATAAAACGTTGGTAATTGTAATCCCTGTGGCATTTTGTGTAGTTATATGCTCACACACCACAGTAAAAGTGTTTAACTTAGTACTGCATTTAAATGAATATTCTTGACTGTACTATCATCGAAATATGTATGTTCATAGCATATATAGATTTTTGAATTATTTATATTCCTTTAGAAATACCATAAGCCACTCTCCCCTCCTGCAACGCTTCGTGTGAGTTGTGACCCTCTGCAAAGTCGTCATTTAAATCAACACTTTTATTTTATGACAAAAATTCATTCTGAAAGCTATAGAATAGTGTTATCAAATCTCAGTATTCAGAATGACGATATATTTTTCTCGTATAACCAAGTAAATTTACATTATCGTGTTTTATGTAAAACATTTCGACTTCAGTAGTTTTCAGTTCTGCAATTCTACCGCAGACTGCGACACCTTGTTCTGCTTCAGGAAGTTTTTTAACTTTGAAATATGTTTGGTCTTGGAAAAAGGACAAAACGCTTGGTTCTCGTTTTTTTTTTTAATTTTTGATTGTTATAACTAATCAGATTTTCCCGATAAGAAGTGTGCCGTAAACAACGCCATAAATCTATTTTTACACCATGCAAATAACTAAATTTAAGACAGCTGTGCCTGCCGCGCCTGGTAACAAGCCAGTTATTCAGAGATTATCTTCGCGGAATAACTTTTATTAGGAATAGGCCAACCTTAAGTTGTGAAAACGGACGTAACTGGTGGCAAAAAAAATATTTTAAGAAATGTTTAGCATATACATTTCTTACGCTTCTTCTTATTTCGTTACATTTACGATCGTTTTTTTTTTTCCCCTATTATAATCTTGAAACCTTTCAGTCTACCACAATGAAGCAAAAACATGCTCTGGAATTTTGAACTTCCATTCTCTGTCGTAATACCACGAGAAGACCCGCCGACCATCTGCATCGTCCGGCGCGTTCCCCACATGCAGGAGCCCGGGAGCGGCTCGGCCGGGAATCGAACCCGGTTCGCCTAGGTGAGAGGCGAGTTGTCTAGCCACTACACCACCACGGCTCCAGCGTGCAAGCAAGGTATTTTAATGATTACGTACGTCATCTAACTTAGAATGTATTTCAATAAATCAAGATATTTTTACTCGTATAAAATGGTGGTTGTGTTAAAATATAAATGTAAGCAAACACGTTCATCGCTGTTGACCACGTGACTTTGTCAGTTGTTCTGGCTAGTGATGAGTCAATTTTGGAGTTGTTCGTAGAAGACTGTAATTGATCTATATAATCTTTAGTCTACGACTGGTGTAGCCTCGTGGCTGTGGACGCCTCTCTAAGGGCCATTTGCACCATTTTTGTTCGAAACTCGATCTGAGCTGTGGCGGTTCGAAATCTCGATCCGGGATCAGCAGCCATCGTCGACAAATTTAGTTTGAAAATACGCCAACAGATAGAACTACGTTCGATTGTTTTCTTGGGAAATTAAAACAACATTATACGTACTTGAATATTATCCAGTAAAATTCGTACCACAATAATTCACTTAAAACAGATAAATGATTGCACATATAGTTCTATCTATTATGAAAAATACTCCTACTTCCATGACGTCATATATTACGAACCAATAGCAAAATTTGTCTCGATCTCTCCAAGATCGACGAAACGGAGAACCAAGGCAACACTTTTACATTGGAACGAAGATCAAACTGGATTCTGGTTCGGAACTAGGATCATTCGATCTCGGATCGAGGGCGATGTTGGTGCAACCGGCCCTAAGCGTGAACCCGGGAAGTAGCGCGTGAGTGCACGATCGCGTATTCACGACCGCGGGCTTTACGAGAGAGTGAGTGGCCTCGCACTCAAGGGATTCGCGGAAAGCGCGGGATTGACCGATGAGGAAGGCCGGCCAAGATCTTGATGGATGACCCAGTCACCCGTGCCAGGCGCGGCTGAAATGTCTACCCTGGAGAGCCTCTTTTGTTGGTATAATGACGCCGCTAAACATACGAGAATTGTATATAATGTTGATTTGTTGGGATATTGTGTCGGTTTGGATGGTGAAGGGGGTGGGAGGGAGGGTACAGGGGAGACATTTTTCCACGCGCGCAATGCTTGAATAGGCTCCTTTGAGATGTCTTCACAAGCACTTGGGCGCTCATAAACCCCCGCCTTGCCTATCAAAGCACCGCGAGATATTCCCTTTTCCCCTCCCCCTCGAGATCCCCTCCGGCAGTTGTTCGTCGGGGACCCCGAGTACGTAGACGCCTGTCCCTTCGACCGAGGCGGTAATTACAACTGAACTTCAAATTGCGGGTAATCGCGGGTTGCGGGCGCATTCCCCGGAGTTTCTTGTCGGCCATGCGCCGGGGCCCGTCTCCCGCCTTGTTCCAAGGAATGTCTTAATTTTTGTCCCTTTATCTCGTTGCAGCGAGGCAACGGTGTCGTTTCCCCCGCTGGTTCCCATGGGGGAGGGGGGCAAACAAGGATGTTTTCGGGAGTGGAAGGGGGGGGCGCATTGCTGAGATGCTATCTGCGCCAGGAGACATTTCATCTCATACTCGGACGCTGGACGAAAAAGCGGGGGAAACCTCGTGCGTTTGTGTGTGTGTGTGTTGTGAGGGGAGAAAAACTTTAAATACCAGATATGTTGCAAGGGCCCGGAGATGAAATGTGGCGGGGTTGGGAGTTAAACGGTTAAGGGACGACGACAGCGGTGAGCTGCGACAAAGGCCCGCGGGACCATACTAACAGTCCCGCCGGAGATTGGGGATGGGGAAGAGGGGTTAAAAAAAAAGTTAATAAATCGCACGTGGAGGTAGAGTAAACATTCGGCCAGAGATTATTTCACTTCCCGCTTGCTTCTCGCCGCGATAGGGACGCGTAGCTTTGAGGTCTGCTCGGTCCCACATTAATGCTGGAGTCACGGCGAAATATCTCCCTCGTTTCTGGCGACGCTACTCAGCGGTCCTGGACCCGTCGCCTTGTTTTCGTAAGTGGGGAACGTTACAGTCTTCGACGCTGGTCAGTGGGCTTTTCACGGGATTCTTCTGTAACCTCCCCCCCCCCCCCTGCCAGCCTTGGTTTTCCATTTTATAAGCACCTCAATCCCATTGATGTTTCTTGTCACCTTCCGGGCTGGAATGTTCGTTCGGAAGCGTTCTGATGTGTATTTAGCTATCTCAGGAGGTATAGTCCATTTCATACAAGTGGTCTCAAATTTCACAGTTCTAGGAAAGTAATGCCAATGGCATCTGGGTGGCTATGTATCCTTCCGCCATGGCTGAACTGTCATTGAAAGTGACTGTTTGCAAACAAACGCCATGTGACTGCCAGTATTTGTAAACAAACTGCATGTACCTCCTCCCAAATGACTTTTGGAAGCAGTGAAGAGCTGTTCAAACAGTTGCAGGTTGGCAACAATCCCATTTATTTTAGTTTATAAATATTTTATGTAAAAATAAGTCTATAGATTTATAATTTTTTTACATTGCAAGAAATTTATAACCAGGATGCACGAAAATGAAATTGTATTTTGACTGTCAAATGAATAATATATTTTACTGTTTTTTAATATACGGTACTCGAACTATATTAATGACAACTAATCTTGTCACACTTACCTGAGGAAAGTTCTTGTAAACATAAAAATTTAGCATGGTTTCCACAAACACCAAACACCAAGATCCTCCCCACCCCTCCTTCCAGGAATGAACAAATACCGAAATACCCCTTCCCCCTCCCCCTCCCCCTTCCCCTTTTTTTCAAAGACAGCATACATTCTTAAATACAGACTATTGCATTAAAAGTACATAATTCAGCTTCGTGGTTCGATATGACAACAAACTCTGTACAGCCTGATACTTTTATGGTGGTTATAATTCTCAGGATGTTAAAGTATGTAAGTAGACAAAATAATAATTAAGCAAATGTTACTTAATTTCAATAATTTTAATAACTCTCATTTAGTAACTCAAATGTTAAGTATTGTACGTCTACATACAAAATACTTTAATAACTTTTCTCAAATACCTACGAGTTCAGATTGTCATACTGCGAATAAAAATTTATTTCTGACTAACTCAGTGTTGATATTTACACTCAAGTTCAGTCGCACAACCTCCCTTCTCAAAATTGTGAATACAGCCCTAGGCTTGTTCACGGGTACCTAATAAAAAACTGTATTTCAGTTCAGAGATGTTACAAAGCGCTCTAGAGAAGCAGATGTGACATACAGCAACAATATATCAAACAAACATGTTACTTACACACTAAAAAGATGCTCCACCTATCCAAGATTGAAAACAACATAAAGTTCATTTTCCTTAGTGATAAATTTTGGAATGTCGCAGTTCCTGCTGATGCATGAGACACTTCTATATGATGGAGCACCTTCGTTGGGTGCTTAAATTGAAATAATTTTGTTTGATAAGCATATTGTAATTCACTCGATATCAAAAAGTTGTCTTTCCAATGTAAATCCTGTATATGTGAATTATTCGTCTGTTATTCTTACAATATTCTTAGCAATGTATGTTAAAAACATATGAGCGCTTTTAATTTGCAAAACAAAAATGTTCAAAACGTTTATGAAAGACTCCAATGTTGAAACCTACATGCCATTGTGTTACTTTCAAATACAGCCTTTAAAAACAGGAAATACCTTTAAATTTATTTACTAACTAGTATCCCTGCGTAACAAGCTTGACAAATTTTATATACGTTCTAAAAAAAAAATACAACTGATACAACTTACAAGTTTGTATGGCCAGTAAGCTTTACATTTTGAAACCCTCCAGAACCAGAGTGTTAGAGTTTCAATCAATAATAACACAGAGAAATATGCATAGCAATGAAATGTAGGCCCAATTAGGGTATCATCTTAATTTTATTTCGAGGGAAAAAGGAAAAAGTGAGTAGAAGGGGGGGGAGGGGTTTTAGTTTATAGTTTTTCATGAGACGGGATTATTTTGATGTTCTTACGATGCCGGAATCGCATAGCCCCAACGTGCACGACACGACGACCAACAGCCAATGAAATACTACATAGATTGTCGTAAACCCGACCGATTCTGTTGTCCGACCAGCAATTTTGGATTAGAAATGATATCTATTCTTCGTGTCGTGCGGCACGACACAGGAATGTACAACATTCCAAAATGAAATTGTATTGCAAGCTTTCCCTACAATGGCAAATACGCAGCTTATAAGAAAATTAAATTGAAAACTACTGTACCTAAGTCTTAAAAATAATAATTTTACTTTTGTATGCATTAGCGATACCAATTTGTCACCATTGTGTATTACGAATTTCCCTCTTGTTCACCACCTTTGAGACTAACGTAGCCTATCAGCGCCTTCTAAATAGTTAGGTTTAATGCAGAGTGTGTGGTGTCGGGGTCGTGTTGTAAATTCAAGTAGTCACATTGAAATGTGTCGTGGTTGCGTTTTTGGTCGTTTCGTGCTGTGTTGGTCGGGTCTATGTGATTCCCGCATGAGTGTGTGTGGCATTTTGAGTTGCATATTGTTTTGATGGAGCAGTGGAAAATTTTGCTCGTATGGAAATAACATTTAAATTATTTAACTTCGAAAATTTTTAACTTTAATTAAAATACAAAACGCGATACATACGTCGCTGTTCGTATTCGTACAGATGCAGCAATATATACACGCACACACTTTGGCCGAAGTTAACCTTACACTCGAATTTACGATGTAGACAAACAAATATTTTTCACTCACTACAAAAGTGTGGAAAGTGCGGCATTTTTCAGGCCACGTGCATTTCAGTAATTATATTAACGGTTTGCAAATACGTTTGCAAAACACGCAAACTTGCTGTTGTAACCTCTCGGACACGTGTTTTTCTATGGCAATCCTTGCGAGATTACATCACTAAAATCACGTTTGTTCGTCAATAGCATTGAATTAATTTATTTGCAAAATCATCCAGTAAAATCAACACTGTGCACGTTTCCTAATACGAATAAACTTACACTTATATACGGAAATTATATTTGTGTCACTTCATTGTGGAAGGTGGTTAGGAAAATGGCGGAACGAGTAGTTTCGTTTACCGACGTGCCGATTATTACATTTCACTCAACAAAACGTACTACAACGGTACCTTACCTACAACCGACTGTGTTTAGAAAAAGCAAATAAATATAACTAACTACCGATTAAATATTCCGACAACATCAATAAGATATTCGTATAATAAACACGATGAGAAAAAAAGCGCACGCACAACTGCCTTCACCGGACTGGAAACATAAACACGGCTAGCCATTGACTGGAAACGTTTACTGTTTGTGTGTGTCGACATACTCTGTCATAAAGGCTGAACATGTTTTTAAAGTCCCGTCACTAATAGCCAAGAAAATTTAATATTGCTTTAGAAACATAATTTAAAATCATAAATGTTGTAAGTATAATTAAAATTTTAAGTTACAACTTTTAGTTCCGTGTAATATTTTCTTCCAAAGACATCATCAAAATAGCCAACCTAACAACACGGATCCTGCAGCAGTTCATCAGCTGATACAATACTGTAGGAGCGAGAGCATTTTCTGTCTACATAGTGTGTAGGTTGGTCACATTGTCTCTCAAATTTGAGGCCACTTATATGAAATGGACTGTAGGAAGCGTGTGTGTGCCTTGTTATGCACGTACATATTTTACTGTATGCACGAACTGACACATTCGATATCTTCCCAACTGTCGTTCAGACATAATGAAAATATCGGTTAAATGATACAAAACTTTTTGGGAACATGAAATAAAATAATAATTCTTTTCCAGGAGAACCAGTTTTGTAAAACAACAAGCTTGGTGCAACTATTCTCCAACATCATATAGGGCCTAAATTAGTTTTTGTTTATCGTGATGTTACATAGTATCTTGGTAGCTCCTTTTTCCATTAATCCCTCATGCTTTTTAGATAAATTTTCAAGAAAAAATACAAAATTCAAATTATTTTTAATTACATTTTAATTACATTTTTAATTACATATTATGCCATGATTGTGGGTACGATCCCAGTTACTACAGGATTCCAAAGCATTTTTCAAAACAAATATATATTTTTTTTGTTTTAATTCAATTGATCATTTATTTTACTCTTTGACCTGATCACATAATGATGTCTCTCTAGATGGCCTAAATAATAGTGCAGAAAAAACTTCCAAATGATCGGTTGAAAGCCGAAGTTCGAGGAGCCTTCATAGCGGAAACTAGAATAATAATCAAAATATGATCGTTCCTTTTAGATGACGCTTGTCCAACAGCCATACAAAACGTGATGCATTTTGTTAGGGCGCTTCAACTGGAAAGCCGCGTGTTGCAGAGGAATACGAGAACCTTCGTGCTCGTGGACCGCTTTATACAAATAAATATATTATAATAAAAATAATAAATATTTACGGTAGCATTAACGACATCGTAACAGGGAGAGAAAAAATACACATTCAATTTCACTCACCTTTACGCGGTAAAACTGAAGGTTAGCCCATACTACGATGTACACGAGAAAAGTTTCCAAAGCAGGAAAGCATTCCGTAATTGTAGCTGCAGTCGGGGAAAAAGAAAGGACGGATTGTTCCGTTAACTAAATAGCCACCTGGATAGACAACTGTGCATTCGATAGGTCGCTGTGAACCTAGAGTCACAAATACGGCACGAAATACATTACAAACTTAACTTGAAAATTAAATACAGTTATTTTAACACACGAGTAACACCAAGGAGAAATATATCAAAAGACAATTTAAATATGCATTATGTCCTAGAACAATTTTCCAATTTAGAATACCAAACGTTCGTGGTCATTGAACCGTCCCTGGAGTACTAGAGCACTGATAGTTAACGAGAGTAATTTAAATGTTCGTTTATGTCTTTATTGTCACATAAATCAAAACACCGTACGATATTACACGTTACATGGAAAACACCTAAAATTTGGGGAAGCAAAGTTCGTTTTATGCAGTTAACTAAAACTAATTTACCCAGGCTAAGAAGAAACTTAAAAGGTAAAAAAAAAAAAAATTACTAGTACCAGGCAAAACAATCACAGTTTGTCTCGCCTATGCCCTTCTTGCCATAGCCGTTTCCTAACTAAGTGGAAGAATACCGACGCTTGATGGTTCTGCCTGTCCTAATTAAGGGGGGGGGGGAACTGTACACGTTAATAGCAATTTACAGCTAACATAATAAATAAAAAGAAAAAAGTGTTTAGGACTCTACGTTTACGAAAAAAAAATTTTTACAGCCGTAGGTAATCTATATTGCCAATGTAGGGGCTGTAAACAGAGAGGATACTGTTTTTAAATACAATTAATCTTATCTCAGAAGGCAATACCAACAGTCTGCTTTCTGTGGTACCGTCTGTGATTGTACACCGTTTCTGCAGAGAACGAATCTGTTACTTCTACAGAATAGAAAGTACTTTTAATATAACTTCAGCATTTCCTATTTCGATTGTTTCTGTAACAGCCATGACTGTAACTAACTTAAATAAAGGTTGTTCACTATAAAGTGAGCACTTTTGAATTCAACCTTAAGATCATGACACTGCTCTTACCTGCGTATATTTTAACGGGCGCTCTGAGTGGCATGCGCCCAGTAAAGTTGGTAACGATGGATGGAAAGTAGTTCCATATCTCAACGTCGAATAAACAGGAATGGGTAACCATTTTTGATAAGTTGAATTATTTCATTTGCTTTCTGTTATTTTTTAATGCATCGAAGTGTAAAAATGAGCAGATTTGTAAAATATTTACTTTTCTAATAATTTCAAAGTTCTACTTGACCGAAGCATGAACAAAGTGATGCGCCCATGGCAATGTTAATTTTACGAATGGTGGAAGGATACACAGTATCCATACAAGAAGATCTTAAGCAGGGCTTTCAAAAGTGCTCAGATTACCACGAACAGCCTTTATTGTGATGTAAGTATAAAGGTTTGCTTGTCACCACCCTGAAAACCCAATTAAAGAACCGTCCTAACTTTTCCTCTGAATTATTTTTCTACGTTATCGACACCAGGAATGATTAACGATAAGATACGTGCTTATGGTGCAGTCCATCTTGTTTCGACTCCAGAATGGAGACAGACGCAGCTAACCTGAAAAAGAAACTGATCGGGTGGAGCTAGGTGTGGGTGAAGAAGCAGGGCAATACAGCATTGGGATAAACTGATGCACCACGAAACAGCCCAAGATCGGCGTCAACGTCCGCGGCCTTTCCCACGTGTTAACAATCAGGCCAATGAATGATCCGTCGGAGTTTCAGATTAGATCGCTGTATTGGGATACCGACGTGCCAATCAGATGGTCAACCATGCACCTACCCCGGCTGATAAACGAGTTCGAAACATGATCTGAGTAGTGAGAAAAAATTATTATAAGGATTTTCCGGTGACGAGTTTGAGCTGTAGAGACCTGGAAATTTTCACGTGATGTTGATATCTTTTACTTTCTGTTAAACACGTGACATGGGTATAACAGAAGGCATGACGATTTGTATGGCAGAAAATTAGAAGAAATGACACATCAGTACATACCTCCGCTGTACATTTAAGTGCTACAATTGAAGGGTAAAAAGCATCCGAGCCAACTCACAATAGGCAGCATGCAGTCCACAGTTGGCAGCTACAATCACAATTCGGCTGTTATTAATGCATAAAGGTAATTCCTCGCCTAAGACTATTTTATTCTCTAGTGTAAGCGACTTTTTCAGTTTCCGAATTATGCTTGTGTATGGAAAAATTTGGAATAGAAATTATTTTATAATATAGTTTTTTTGAATAGAATTGTTGTTTCTGGCACATTTTATTAATTGTAATGTGTCAAAAGTTTGATTTATAAATTTTAAATTGTTGTTATTGTAATGCTCTAAAAATAAATTGAATTTTGAGCTTGTTCTGAGTGGATTATGTTTGTACTGAATTTTAATAGCAGGAGAGAGTAAAATTTTCTTGATGACAGTCTCCTAGTGAAGAGATCTGGGCGGCTCTTAACAGTAAGGTCTTGAGAGCCAGTGAGGGTGATTGTAGTGAATGTGGAGCGGCGCCAGAATGAAGGCGCGAGGGAAACGGGAGATCCCCGAGAAAACCCGCAGACCAACGGCATCATCCGGCACGATTCACACTTGCGAAAATCCGATGACCCGGCCAGGGATTGAATCCGGTTCACCTTGGTAGGAGGCGAGCAGGCTAATCGCTCAGCCACCGTGGCTCCCGCGGTGGGCTAATGTCATCACTCCCTCCTGCGGAGATTTCCAAGCATTTTAATTTTAATTTTATCCTTTTAAATTTTTTTTTTTTTTTTTTTTAACATTTTACAGTTTTAACATTTTAGTATTTTAGAATTTTAATGTGTTTATAATTCTAGAAGTTTTTGAATTTCAAAGGTTACCTTGGCAGCGGTATGTAATTATATGAATTTATGTGAATAAGTATGTGATTTTTATTTATTTTATAAAATTTTAATATGTAAAAAATTATTTTAATGGCTATTAATAGACGAGGTGGAGTGCTATAGCTATGAGGGTATTTGTTTGATTTACTAATGTGATGTAATGTGTATGGTAAACTGTACATACAGTAAATAAGGCATACACATCCTGTACAACTGTTTAGCCTGCTCATTAACACATAGGCAACAAGTTATTTAAAATACCCTCACTAATAACAAATTAGGTTGTGCCTTTTTGTAAATGTTTTTACAGTTCAGAAGCTATAAGCTGGGTATAAAGATAACGCAGTGTTGAAAAAAAGGCTTAAGTGTTTTTGTTAAAATTATTTAATAAAACTGAAATTCAGTCAACAAAAAACAAAGTAATTAGAGTGGCAAACAATCGCAACCAGAAGACTGTGGCATGCAGTTAATTTAGAAATAATGTAGTTAGACAAATGGACGCTTTACAACAAAGCATAAGAGATAAGCAGAAATTATGTCACAATTAGAAATGTTATAAACCACTGTAATTTCAGCACCAAAACAGAAGCTCTGAGAATAAATTGAGACCTTTGTTGTTTTTGAGCTGGAAGTTCCTTTATGAATGCCATAATCTTGAGCATTAAAAAAAAATTTTCTTATTATGACCCTTTGCAATGTTGGAAGTGTTTCAGATTATTTTCTGGAATAAACTGTCATTTGGCGCACGAATAACATTTTACAGTTCCCGTAAACATATTGTCGATGGGAACGAAAATTGTAATTCCCGGAACCAGAGGGGCCGCGGTGATATAGTGGTCAGACTACTACCATCCCACCCAGGCGAACCGGGTTCGATCCCCGGATTTCCGCACGTGGGAATCGCACCCGGACGATGCCACTGGTCGGCGGGTTTTCTCGGGGATCTCCCGTTTCCCCCGCCCTTACATTTCAAGGTTATTTTCATTTCATAAATACTTTCCTGTTTAACCCTGGCACATTTCAGGGGTGAACTGCGTACGTATTGAGTCAAGATATGGAATATTGATTGACCCCCCCCCCCCCAGAAGAAAAATCTAAACAATACCGCTAGTTGTAACACAAGCACGCTTACAGTACCAACTTAACTGTACGTGCCAGCATATATACTAACCGCAAGTTAATATTACCCCACGCTTACAAACACAAGACCACAACCTAACTAAGGTCACACTTTGTGTAAAACAGGTATGTCGTGTATCGCGCCTTATCTGCAACGTTCCTGCTTACAGAGATAAAAGGAAGAAAACAGGAAACAGAAGAAAATCGCTTGATTAATTTTCTTGGCGCGTGTTTCCAAGGATACAGGTACTGACCCTGGAAACCTGCCAGTTGTAGTTTTGTGCGTGCCAGGTGGTACGATAACAGTAGGTCATCAGAATATTAAGAGATGGGGTTTTTTTCCCCACCCGTGAAAATCCCGACATTTTTAAGCAAATACATTTAATTACGTCTTGAACCAATCCCAGGGCGATACTATTTTTCAATCAATAATATGATGCAAAGTTTTACATATATATAAGAGCCAATAATAGTATTTGCTCTTATAACTCGAATTCGTTGAGATCTCGGCGCTGTATACGCAGCCTTCAGCCTAGATACGCTGCCCACATGTACATACACACACAGACACACACACCTATATGTCTGTGTATACATACACCCGCGAATTTTGCAAATGTTTGAGTGTAGGCTACATTTCGTGATGTTTTTTTTCCACGATAGTATATTTCCAGAAACTAATTTTATCGAGTTGATCGTCGACACTTGCAGAATTATTGGAAAGAAATTTTCGAGAGCGATTATTAAAATGTTGTGTTAGTAAACAGCGGCGTTGCAGTGAAACTATTAAGAGCTACGTCTTTTCTAAGTAACTCATAGGAGCATTCGTAGATGGCACCACTATAAGTTCAATCCTTTGGATCGCCTGTGAACAAACGTCCCTGTGACTACTGCGCACGCGCGTGTGGAAACGACCCACTTATTGGTCATTTATCCCGGGTTAGTTTAAATTGTGAAAACACATTCGGCTACTAAATAAAGTTCATAGCGTGAATTATAAAAAAAAACACACACACATTCCCTTACTATTATTAAACAAAAAGTACACAGAAGAAAAGTCGATATCCACCCTCCCAAATATTTTGTTGACTAACACAAAATTTGCAAAAATATTCGTTCACCGCAAAAATCTTTCGAGGGTGAATACCAACAGAAAACTTTGTGGTCACCAGAATTTTCTTTCTCTCAGTACAAGTATCGTAGTAGCTTAGTCCTGACTAAACACAAGTAGAATCATGGATCCTATAAATTATAATTCACGAAAAAAAATTATCATATGAGATGTATTGAATATTATTTATCTGTCGTCTTCAAAATAAAAATAAATATGTTATACAGCAAGACATTATGTTAAGGACACGAATTTTAAATTGGAGGGTCTAAGAAAGACATCACTGAGAAGTGGTAACATTTCATCTGCATAAATTTACAGCCGAGAAAGCTTTATCATATTTAACTGAAAAATACATTATTAGAAAAAAGGCTAGAATTCATGCAACATTTGTTGATTTTCAATCAATCAGGTTCTTACCATAAAAACTAATTACCAACAGTAAAGTACTTCTAATTTTGTACCATCACTGGAAAAATCATTCTTTCATATTTAGGCTTCACAGCACACACATAAACACATACACACTTATCGCTAAAACAGGTGGTAAAGAAATTATGGTTTTTTTTTTTTAATATATTTGACAAATGAATTTTCAGTTAATAATAAATTGTCGGCAGCTGTAATTGTACTGGACAATAACGAAGCTGGCCACTTATTACGGCCTTAAAATATTTAGGAAAAGTCAACAGTTTATTAAATCTTAATTAAATTTTCTGTTATACGGTTATAGCTATCATCCCTGTGATGGTGATGTGGAGCTTACTTCAAAAGTAATAACGAAGAGAAAAAACGTGATTGAATCGAAAGTATAAAACATATCATATCCATTAGGAAAAACATTCAAACAAGTATGAATTGAAAAACCAAACATTTCTGTTGCGCCAGGAGCACACACACGACACATTACAGAAATACATTAAAACTCAAAATAATGCGAGCTGATATAATTACACGCATCTTATAATGAATTTGATTGTTTTCTGATTATGCCATATTTTAATTTCTTCCGGAAATAATAAAAGATGCTGTATTTATTATAAATGGGGGCACGAAACTGAAAATAAGAAATTGTAAGTACAAATAATGAGATGCATACTTCCTAGTGACGAGGTGGATTTTTGTTAATTTTTTGTCCCGCCGATTTGTCATTTTAAGATTTTTAGTTTTGCATACATACACAAATATAGGGCCATAAACACGACTGGTAATTCAAAAATAAAGTAGAAATTCGAAGACAGTTTCATTACAGATACATGCTTAGTTCAGGACATTTTATGGACATTTGGCGTAATTAGTAATTAAAAATGGAATAACTACCTCTAAAGTTATGAGTACTAATTTCGATGAAGTCTCATTTCATTTTATGACTTATTTTGCCTCCGCGTATTGTTGGAAACCGTTATCAGAGACCTGGCTGCAACCTACATTACTCGTTAAAAATAACAGTGTGAGGTATAAAATGTTATCTTCCGTCATTTGTATTAAGGATTTCATTTGCCACTCGGTTAATCTGGTTTTGTACAAAAAGAAGTCTATAGGTCGTTAAGAACTTAGGTCATGATTAATTATGTGCGGTGTTTAAACCGGAAAATTATATATATATATATATATGTGTGTGTGTAGCAGTAGTTGAACAGGTTGCAATCTACCAAAATTAAAAAGTAGATTTTGAAGAGAAACTTGAAGTAGCCTATAGTTCAAAAGTACCAAATGTTGCGAACACGAAAGCTCGAGCTCAGATGCTACATCGTTCTTCAACTTTCTAGTTACGGTATGAAGGGATTTAAGTTTTGAGATTTATTTTCCCTTAATGAACTGAAGTTTGGTCGCGAGGTGGATATGTGTGAGGATTCCATCATAAAAAAATGGGCTGTACAATGTTTTTTTTTGACAAAGTTCTTAACTCCGCTGAATTTTGCACTACAAATGTCCATACATTAGAGATGATCGCCCAAGTGAATTCGAAATGAAACTTTGAGAAATATCTGGTACTGAATGTTGTTTGTATTTTCACATTATAGCTATCGGTGTTTTTACATTAATGAGTAGTTTTTCAAGAACAAAATTCGGGCAATACTTGTACCCCAAAACACTAGATATCAGATGAACTTTCGTGAGTGGAGAGTTTATTAAGTGTGACGCGTGTCAGGTGTCTGCGAATCACGGACGCTCGTGCCAGATACCACCGCTGATCTCTTACGGGCTAACGGGAATATAAAGTAAGATTTGTTGTCCATCACTCATAATTGCAGAAACAACAGAAATTTTTCAGTGTACATTCGCACATTCAGGTTGTTGGAAATTTTCCACGACGCGTCGGTAAAAGCTGTTCACGATAAAGTGAGCACTTTTGAAATCAACCTTTGAAAAAAATCACTGCTCCTACCTGCATATATTTTAACGGGCGCACTGAGTGGAATGCGGCCAGTAAAGTTGGTAACGATGGCGGGGAAAGTAGTTCCATATCTTAACGTCGAATAAAAAGTGTTAGGGAACAATTTGTGATAAATAAAATTATTTCTATCACTTTCTGTTGTTGTTTATTTTTATTTGTAAAATATATTGTTTGTTTCGTGATTATTTCACAATTTCACTTGACCGACGCACGAAGAAGGCGATGAGGACCACGGCAATTATAAGTTTACATAAGGCGGAAGAACACACACCGTGCGTGCAAATAGATCTTAACCAGGGCTTTCAAAACTGCTCATTTTACCGTGAACAGCCTATAGTGTGACTGCCGTGCAGCGCAGGTATGCTCGCCCAAGACAGGCGAAAGCAGTATCGTAACGGGCTCGTTGAAAACGGGCGAGGAAACACTCAAAATTTTTTAGACAACCGTATCAACATTAATTCTTTTGGATTGGAAAGAGCTTATTAACGTCCCCCAGTGCTATGCCTGAAGACTTATCAGGGGACGGCTTATAAACTAACTTATAACCTAACTTATACTAATACCCATGTCTTACTTATACACTGTTAAAAAAAAATTTTCCTTCGCTTAACAGAAAAGTGATGGTAAAAATTTATCCACCATTTTCCGTAAACTCTCCGGAAAATTACGGACACATTGATTTTCAGAAACGGACTTTCGTAAATTTCGCGGAACCTCTCCGTTAATTTCCAAGTTAGTTTTCTGTACTTTCCGTTTAAAATAAAAAGAGATAGTGAAATGGAAATGTCTTTAATTTTCGTTATGTGGGAGTTCTACCGTGTATAAAAAATGATATTAAAAAAGTTAAAATATTTTGTACTTAAGCTAACTTTGAACCCGAGTCAAAAAATGATCAGTCCACGACTCTAACCATTTTCTTACTATAAATAAATGTATTGTCACAATCAATATATAGAGGTATTTACCCTTAACCCATTATTCAGTACACATTCAAACAATAACAAAATACTCAATAAATATCTACACAATTCTTACATGGGGGCACAAAACGATATGAACATTTGGTGAACCGGTTTTTCCGACAAAGTCGAAGAGCCAAACTTCAGTGTATTCTGACAATAATGGAATATAATGGTTTTGGTATCCTCTGGTTTTGAAAACTACCCCAGATTTGCAGGCAGCTCACAATCCACTGCGTGTATATATAAAGTGGTTAGCATACAATAGAGAAATTCAACTCAAAAAAATGTGGTTAACACGTGCGCCTCACATGCTCAAGGTCCTCGGTTGTGCCTTGTAGTGGATTGTGAGCTGCCTGCAAAACTGGAGCAGTTTTCAACACCAGAGGATACCAAAACAATAATATTCCATTATTGTCAGAAAACACTGAAGTTTGGTTCTTCGACTTTGTCAGAAAACCAGTTCACCAAAGGTTTATATCGTTTTGTGCCCCCATGTAAGAATTGTGTAGATATATGAGTGTGTGTATATATATATATATACATACATATACATATATATACACATATACATTTACATATACACACACACAAAAAATTATTTATCGTGAGGGGCAGCGCACGACGTACACTCTGGCACGGGACACTGACTTATAACACTACCACCTATCAACGATTACTACTGGAACATTAAGGTGTACTCTTGTAAGGACCGAGGGTTGGGCAGCGCACGGCGTACATCCAACCTCGGTAATATACACGCACTTCCTGTAGGCGTAAACGTCAAGATGAAAATAAAAAATTGCCGTACCACTCACGCAATGTGCCACGCCGCGCCATGTTCCACCTATCTGTGCGAAGAAATCGTGGTATAACTTTTGTATTTGTAATCAAAAGACAAAAGCATAAATTCAGTTTCTATTAAATTTAGTGCATTATTAGGGTTGCCAAATGTTACAGACGCCTGATGCTATTTTTTAATGTTTGAAAGAATAGGCCATAGTCGCGTGGATAACCTTAACTGCCGCAGAAACGATAACTTTCTTGTTACAGTGGCGAAGAAGGCTTCGTGTAGAATCAGCATTGTTCGCCCCCGTAGCTCGAGGCCAAAGGGAATACGGAGACTTTCCGTATTTTGTATTTACGGACTTAACTCCGTTTTTTCGTCATTACGGATTGCCTTTCCGTATATAAACTGTACATTTCCGTAAAACATTCCGTAAATATACGGAAATTTTTAAAATTGTAGGATTCGAACCCAGAATCTCCCGCACCTCAGATCAGTGGCGCACCAACCGACTGCGCCACGGGAGGTTGGCTATTAACAAACTTTTACTTATATAAATTTGATTTATAAACTGAAATATTTAATTTATAATTAATATGACTAAAAACAGGAAGAAAATAGCTGTTTTGCTTATATCCAGTAAGAAATAGTTCTTGTGCAAAATATTATTACGCTGAGTGCCCATGAATACGGTTAAGCTTTGTTTGCATGAAGTGGAGAAATATCCTAGAAGTAGAACGGACTATAACAAATGCATGTGTTCAGTAACCAATAATAATCTACAGTTTTACGCGTAAAATATTGAAGTCCAGGCTGCACAAAGTCATCCCGCAAAAAACAGATGGCCCTAATGACTTTTAAATCAACGTCAATATAGGCTGGTCACGGTAAAATGAGCACTTTTGAGACCCAATTATTTTTTTCCTTTCAACCATTTGCTATCCTTTAAATACATTTTTTCCATAAATATTGCTATGGAACTAATAAACATAGAGTGTATATTCCACCGCACTCGGAATTTAACATCAAAGCCTAAAATAAAATACATTTATTGTTTTTCGTACCAAATGAGAGGGCTTTCAAAAGTGCTCATTTTATCGTAAATAGCCTATACATGGAACTGCTTTCCTTCCTTCGTTACCAACTCTTTTCTGGGCGCATCCACTTACTGTGCCCGTTAAAATTATATGCGAGTTAAGGTTTTGTTTTAAAGATCTCAATTAACCGTTAAAAGCCTATACTTTTGCTTGCCTTCTGTAGAGTAAGGTTATAAAGTTGTGTCAAAATAATAACAAAAATATAGTGCCAGGTGGGGAATTCACCCTAGGGGCGTTGTTAACACACACCCACATGATGGCACGCTTTCGAAGCGAAAACGCGTAGACGTCCGTTGTCTCTGGGGACACTAGGGGGCGGATCGCGAGGTAAGCCTCCCCTCCCAATGTTCGGTCGAGGTGCTGAGGTGCTGAGGTGCTGAGCTGCTTATATTCTCCGGCGCTGTCCTGGACAGGTATAGGCTTTTTCACGGTAAAATTAGCACTTTCGAAAGCCCTTCTAAAGATCCACTTTTACGTACTCTTTGTATTGTTACGCCATACATAAAATTAACATTGTCATGAGCCTCATCACTTTATTCATCCGTCGGTCAAGTGAAACTGTGAAATTATTAGGAAAGTAAATAATATATAACTCTGCTCAATTTTACATTCCGATGAATTAAAAAAAAAAAAAAACTGAAAGCCAAAGAAATAATTTAAGTTATCAAAAATGGCTACCAAACATTTTTTATTCGACGTTAAGTTATGGAACTACTTTCCATCTATCGTCACCAACTTTGCTGGGCGATTGTCACTCAATGCTGCCGTTAACATGTATGCAGTTAGGGGAAGTGACTTTTTTTCTAAGGATAATTTCAAAAGTAGTCACTTTATCGTGACCAGCCTTTAGGACGTGTGTGGGTAGTGTGTGGCCCGGCCGAACAACTAGCATGACTGATGCGTTCCGATTCGCAGTGATTTCACTGGCCAGTGATTTCATTGGCCAGTGATTTCAGTAACGGGATCTATAGTCTATTCACGGTTTCTTCACAATTTTTTTTTAAAACAAGCCTTTGAAATGTTACCCCATGTATGACGTGTTTCCATGCATCACAAACGCGTTATCCTTGGGTTAACATAAACGTACCTTTTTTTGGTTAAGTTGAAATTTCAATATTTTGTGTATAAATTAATATATTTCATTTATAATTGATATGAAAAATCATGGAAAAAAATATGTGTGTTTGTAATACCCAGTAGGAAAGAGTAATTATGCAAAGTATTACTAGGCTTACGCTGTAAGTCTGAATCAGTGAGAATTTCGCTGTTTCAATCAGCCAAACGTATATGACTGATACATCAGTCATTTCAGTGAATTAAACTGATGAACCAGTGAAAAAATGCAATGTTTCCTTCACTTATTGATTCAGTGGCATTTCCCACTGATTCTTCACTCATTTTTTTTTGTCCTGTTTGCTCAGTGATTAATTTTTCACTGATGTATCAGTAAAACTGCGTTGGAAAGTGGCCGTCTATCATGGCTTAAAAATGACCGTTAAATAACGTGTAGGAACAACAAATAAAACTAATTCGAAATATTTCTGAAATGCGTTTCGTCTTTCAAAACGCCGTTTTACGAGTGAGTATGAACACACAGTCTTTCATTACGTTTGTACGTCTTTCATTTCGATTCCACGTAATCATCACAACTCTATGTTTGAAGTATTAAACTGTATTGTAATGTGGTGAAGAGAGTGCACCCATGCATACTATTCGTTTTAACAATCATGGTACCAATCAAAACAAACACGAAAAGTATGAACATACAACTTCAAACTACGCTATTTCACAGCGAACTGTAAGACTTATATTTCCCAACTCTGTTTCTAATTTGGCGTAATAGATCAGGTGGCAAGGCAACGGCATAGAGGTCAAATGGGGCACGAGATCAATCCCGGTCACCTGCGGATATTTTTTTACTTTTTCAAATTACGGTAAATTGCACGATATAAATATTAAACTACCGTAAATATGTTTAGTTCACGTAATTATTTGGCTACGTTCGACAAAAGCAATATTTAATTCGCCACTGCAGTCGGCCGTCACTTATCCAATCACTGAAATCGTTTCACGTCACTTCGTCAATCAATTGAATTTTTTTCACTGAAACAATCAGTGGTTTCCCACTGATTCGAAATTAGAGTGCAGCGCGCACGAATGCAGTGCGTTGTCCCTTTGGTGTATTTGTTTATACTTGTTTAATCTTAGTTTGCATGAGGCGGAGGAATATCCTGGATGTAGAACTTCAACAAGGCTTCAGAAAAGTTAAAGTAACCGCGAGTGCTCCCACACCTCTGACGAGCTTTGGTGTTCATTCACTGAGAATGGTTTTCGGCTGACACCCCGTGCGAGGCTTCAACGAATGCTGTTGATTACTGTTATTTACTTGAGCAGGGAACGAGTTAAATTTTTTCGTTGAAGTAGGGGGGGGGGGGGGGGGACAAACTTCCTAGCCGGTATTTTCAGCCAGGAAAAGTCATCAAGCTTCGTACGTGGGAACGATTCGTCTCATCAATCATGATAAGAGACGTGCGAATTCGCGTTGTTATTTGGTTCCACGCTCCGCTTCAATTCCCAATATCTATCCGAGTGCAACTAGTGATTCCATTGTTTACTGACAGCTACGCCTGTACAGCGTCATTAATCTGTGTGGCCACTTCAGTGGAGATTATTTGTTTAACCATGCGGTTTTGCCTATTGGTAGGGATAGGACAATTTCGCGAATTCATTTCAGGATAAGATAGACGTCAAACACGTGTACACTGAAGTCACCTTTTCAATTAGATCGCAGTTCATTAGACACACCCTGGACGACTCCGAGCCAATAGCAGACTTGCAAGGAAAACAAATAGCGAGTGCCATACTGCCAGGCGTGTACTGTGTGGGTCAGCAGCCAATGAACAAACATGTGAGTCTCGAGTGTACACAGGACTGTGGAGTCTAGCCAGCAGGTCATTGAACTCGCGACAGTTTCCTATCCCTAGCTACTAGCTAAAAGTGCTTCTTGGGACCTGCCCCACAAGTTGTTGGCCAATGGCTAAAGTGAATCGAGCATACGTCTTGGAGTTAACCCTATCATGCCCACATTATTTTAAAAATTTCTGGTGTTGCAAATCAGAAATTTTTTGAGGCATGCTGTATTTTAACTGCTAAAGAACGTGTTTCGTTATGATAACCAATAATCTGTAATCTTTATGCTTGGCGATCGGTATTATATGATCCAGTCATAACGTAGCGCAGAAGCATAATTTCAGGAATCAGTTACCAACAGGCAATATCACTGGGCACTGAGCCAGGCATAGTACAGCACTGTTCGAATATAAGCTTCCCGTGCAACATGATGACGATTTTCTTTAATGGGCATAAAAGTTTAAGTCCATAGCTAGAAAATTTTGCACGTCCTTAATCATGATGCATTATTACTATTCCGGGATTTACCTCACTTTCCCTGGCAGAATATTTTATTTTTTCTTCCGTGAGTCAAGGAAAAAATTATATGAGAGGGGGAATTCCCTGGCATTACATCCCCCCTCCCCCCTACAACCAAACTAATTCGTACGCTGTACGGAGTTGGTCTAGTGTGAGCTGATGAGTGAATATTAGCAGGAGATAGAAATTAACCAACAACTTAGCCTTGTTTCAGAACATGACGCAAATATTTGCATTATGTTTATACCGGAGAGGGTATCGTCATTAAATACAAAATAGCCTTGATGGAAATGCCACAAAAAAAAAACAGTCTCAGAACAGAAATTACCTTGTTATAAAAATTAGTTCTCGTCATTCTTGTAAGTTTTAGTAAGATATTTATTCGTAACCAAGCTTATGATCAGCAGCGAGAACTGATTTTAACACTGGAATTCCAAATTTATTCCTTTTTATTCGATTGAAATAAATCTGAAGGCCGGGAGTTCAGAAATTATCAGTTTACCGACGAGCAAAAATATTTATTGTTTACTGCAGACTTTCGCTTCTAATGACGAAAGCACTTACAATTCACCAGTGTGACGTCAGTCACTTGCTATATGTATAGTCCATTCACGGTTACTTCAGCCTTTTATGAAGACCTGCTAAAGTTCTCCTTCCAGGGTATCCCTTCGCCTCGTGCAAACTAAGCTTAACTAAGCCCGGAGAGTTACACCAGAGGGACAACGCACCACATTCGTGGGCATTCAGTTGTAATTATATTTTGTATAAGAACTGTTTCTCAATAGACGTTGCCAACATAACTATTTTCTCACTGTGTTTTATTCAAGTTATTTATCAATGAAGCATTGAAATTTATAGATAAGGTATTAACATTTCAATTTAACAGGAAAAAAAAGAATTTTTTTAGGAACACAAATATAAAACGCTTGTGATAGAGGGCGTATTTAGGAAATAACTAAACACTTCATACATGGGGAGATTTTTCAAAGGTTTTATTCAAAAAAAGCCGAAGAAGCCGTGAATGGTATATAAGGTGCAGTCGTACACATCGGTTTATCACACTGGGGATTCGCTGTCTTGCCAATGACAATGAGAGATGTGAGCTTATTCTGTAACATTTTGCTGTTGTTCAATGAAGACAGTTATGCTGGATTTACAATAACCCAATAGTCCGACAAAATATCCCCGACCCTGACGACAATTTTTCGTCAGCCAATCAGAAGCAAGTTCACCCCGACAAAATCGCAGCCCCGACAGCCCGACCAAAAAAAAAAGTTATAAAACACAATTTCGTGTGGATGACACTTTTATGGTAAATTTTACTCAAAATAATTTTATTCATCTGTACTTCTTGGTTATCTTGTAGCAGAAAGCTGTAGAATTGACGATTCGTGGGAAAATTACTTTCCACCAAAATAAAAAAGAATCCTCTATTTACAAAGTTGTCAAAACACAATGGTGCACGATGTTTTCGTGATTTACTTGCATTTTAAATGAACTATGTAATTTTCGTGGCGGAAATGGTTGGACTGAGATGTCGTGTTGGACTGCCGGGATGAGCTCGTCGTGGCATTGTAAAAGAATGTGTAGCAAGTTACAGGCCATTCTAAGATTTGCCGAAAGTCATTTTTGATGATTGTCATTCCTGCACAGATGTCAATAAGGTCAAGGTGAAGTAAAATCTTTGAAGTCTTTGAGGTGGGTAGGGAGATGATACGAGTTTGACTTGAGATAGAAAACAGCGAATATTTTCTAAGGTTAATTTATTTTCAACATTTTCCAAAAAAAAAATTAATTTTAAAAAATTTATATTTATGAGGTGTAACCTCAGTCACAGAACCTAGACGAAAGTATAAACACTTACTGCTCGTAGTTCTTTTTTGAGTGTGTAATATTTTTGAATATATTAATTTGAAAAAGACTTAATATTTTTTTACTGAATTTCAATTTAAACTTTCTTAGTTTTCATATTTAAAAAAGTTTATTTCCAGCAATTAATGCATTGTTTTTGCTGCACGCAGAGCAGCATGGGCGAATAATACCAAGTTGTGTTATTCTCTTTTATTGGTCTTCATTTGAAAAGCATCACGTGGTAATAACTTTTAATGGTAGACTTATGTAAGAAAATATACATAACTGCAGCAATACAAGACACTGATAAAGAGTAGTTTCGAAATCACGTAAACTTTTAATGGAAAAATTGTAAATCAGGAAGCAGATAAAATACAAGAAGCAACTGTAATTTTATATACGAGCATAATGGCTGGCGCACCACTTCATAGGAAGTATTATTGCGCAATTATCTTCAGAACAATTGCATATTATTTTAATAACTTCATAATGTGTATTCGCGTACAGTTCATGGGTATTTTACGGCCGTGGCGTGATGTTTGAGCCTCGATGTTAACCCCTCGTTGCAAGCGTTTGGCCATATAACAAGTAATGAGTTCTCACTCGAAATAGACACGTGCCGACACTCGGGAGTCTAGCTTCTGCCGTGATCCGTTTCGCCACTAAGTTACGTCCGTGTGCGCAAATTAATCTTAAGAACAGCTCATATTTTATACGAGCATACATTACAATTCCGTGGTTATGTGTGACATTAGGACTCACAATTTTAATCAACGGCATAATTCACAGTATTTCCGAAAATAAAAAAAAAAACTTGACGTGAGTAAATTCACTCTTCAGTGCAACTTACTAGTGAACCTAGTCTCTTCAGAAAAGTCGTCAATGGCAAGCGGGGAAAATAAAGGTAAAACAAATTTATGGTCGCATGTATTAACAGGTGTTATTCTTTTGTTTCACTTGACAAATTTTGAAAACTGACATATATATATATATGAGCCACGGTGGCTGAGCGGTTATAATACTCGCCTCCTACCAAGGCGAACCGGGTTCAATCCCCGGCCGGGTCACTCCCGGAATTTCGCAAGTGGGATTCGTGCCGGAAGATGCTGTGGTTTGGTTGGTTTTCTCGGGGATCTCCCGTTTCCCCCGCCATTGCGTTCTGGGCGCTGCTCCATTCTCACCTCATTTCACCCTCATCGGCTCTCTCAAGACCTCATTGTTAAGAGCCGCCCAAATAACTCAACTATATATATATATATATATATATATATATATATATATAGAGAGAGAGAGAGAGAGAGAGAGAGAGAGAGAGAGGAGAGAGACCTATATATATATGTATAAATATAGAGAGAGAGGAGAGAAAGAGAGAGAGAGAGCGAGAGAGAGGCGAGAATAAATGTGGAGAGGCATGTACCCACCCCTCCTCTTCGTTTGTTGGGGACAAGAAGTTTTAAACGCTCTCCATCTTCTGGTATTTCTGGCATACGAGGAAAAAATTAAGTTCATAAAATGAAACGCATTTCCTCATTTTATGGTATACTTTGTAAACTTATGTGCATTGCATTTCACAAAATAGCATTAATTATTAATTTAACGTATTTACATTTGAAAATTGATTCTTAGAGAGAAAATTAATTATTACTTCCCTGTTACGTAAAAATAAATTTCGCTACATGATGCCAGGATTTGTTATGAGAAATAGAGGTCTTAATAAAAATAAAATAACTAAATTATATATTTTTTATTTATTCGCACAGTTATTATTTACATCCCTGAACTACCTATCACCACTATTACCCTTCTTATTCTTAGTGAGTGCAATGTTTTGTCTATCTCAATTGTAATTAAAGTCCTACTCAATGTCTCTATACAGGTTACAATCACTTAATTCACACTCATTATTTACACATACTCAGTTCACCTGTCTGCTGCCATCACTCTAAATGTCTGTCACTCACGCATCCAGCTCACTTTATCCATCCATCACTGTACCGATGCTCGCAGTCCGCAGACTTCACTCCCGCTGGTCACTATCGTCCGCGCTCGTCGCCCTGCTGGCTCGTCGTTTCGCTACCTTAGTACACCTAGCGCTAAGGTCTCACAATTATACTTTCGTCTCGGAGGCCCGTCGCCAGCTGAAGTAGTCTCGATCTAGAAGGTTCTTCACATCCCGAGTATCGCCGATAGAAACTAGGGCAATGACCAGAACATTCTTCCAAAGATAACCCCAGGGATTAAATCCGGTGAAGGTCATTAGAGCAAAAGTCCCGACAGGCTTATCTGTCACGCGCGGTGGCTAGCCTTTGTAAATCACCGCCCGTTTCTCACGTTACGGCGCACGCTGTTTCACTTGATAACTTGCTTATTTGCTACGTAAGAGAAAAATAATATCAATGAACAACGTCCATAACTTGAGTTACAAAGTTTAAATTTTTAGTAACTGGCCACATAAGGTAGGACAGCTGACTGCTAGAGAAAAAGTTTTTATCTTATTACCTTTCCGAATCTGGAATTGTTCAATGCAAAAATTTTCTTTCTAAGTCTAAGCGTGTTGTTGTTCCTTCACAGTCGTACTGCAGAAGGCTATAGTAAACCACTGACAATTCATTCTGCATTATAGCCTACACCTCTGGGCTAAACACACACACAGCATGGTCATCATTTCGAAAAAAAAAAAAATTCCATTATTTGATTTTTGGTAGCGAAAGCACCTTTCGGTGCTCATGGTCCTGTGCTCGAATTCCCGATGCATCATGTGTGTGTGTGGGTGTGTGTGTGCATGTATGTGCCACTTATAATTAAAATGTTTTTTTTTTATTTGGTGGTTTACGTTTCAATTTAGTTTGCGGGCCGCATGTAATTACATTCCTGTCAGAAAGCGGGAATATTTATACACAACATTTCAAAAACTGCTTAGTTAGCGTTATCTGCAAGGATGTAAGTTTTTCCGAATGTCACGTTACTTATATTAAAGTATGGACGGAACGACTATCGTTCAGATATTCGCTTCATTGGAAACTATATTCAGCCCAGTCAAAATATGACAATAATGCCTATCTTCATTCCAGTGGCATCTGAACTGCATTAAAATAGATTATACCGAAATCATAAGTGGAATCATAAAGTTCAATACTGTGATGCACTGTAGATTAAAAGGTGAAATTCTCTAAAACATTAGTGCTTGTTCAGTGGCAGATACATTTGAAAAATAATAAAATTACGAAACCTGTTGAGTTTTATAGTCTTTATTCCTGGTACTTTTTCTTAAATTGAATGATTTTAATAATGAATGTTTGGCGAATTTGGTTTTTTTTTTTTCACCTTGACTGTATCGTGTATTATTAGTACTGCGAAAATCGGGAGCAAGCAAATTCGCAATGCATGTGTAATATGAAATGTGACAGCAGATATTCGGAATTTACTGAAACTCTTAACTGAATTTGGCTATAACAAGATATTTAAGCTACAAAATCTTCTATGTTTTCGAAGACACGAGGAGTATATATTTGTTTCTTCTGGCCCAGGGTTCAAGACGTATATGCAAGAGAACGCTGTAATGTAAGTTTCATTCGCAATATTGAAACTCTTTGAGCTCGACCTCTGGGAAACATTTCTGTTTAACCGAGAGAGGTGGCACAGTGGTAACTCACTGCACTCGCATTCGAGAGGATCCGGGTTCGATTCCCGGTCCGGCCATCCTGATTTCGGTCCTCCATGGTATTCCAAGATCAGCCCAGGTGAATGCTGGGATGGGCTCATAACAAAGGTCCCATTCCTTCCCCAATCCCTGCGCAACTCGCACCGTCCCTAATGACCTCGCTGTCTACGAGGCGTTAAGCCCAACTACCTACCTTGCATTCCTGTTTAAATAAGCTTGTCGTTGACTTTTTAGTTATCTTAATGTTGGAAACAACAGAAATTTAAGAAAATCAAAAGTTTATTGTTTTAATTTTGCTCTTACTCTTTATCATTTCGGTTCAGTGACCACAACCATGAAATTCTTTGAGTACTATGCAACTAATATGAAAATAATAGAAATTTATTAAAATTTTAAATATTTTTCAATGTAAACTTGCGTATATCTGTGTACATCTATATAGGCCGTTCACGGTAAAGTGAGCACTTTTGGAAGCTGTTTCATAAGACATAACAACCAATAAATATATTTCATTGTGGCCTCGTACTTATGGTTTTGGGTACGGTTAATGTATACACTGTGTTTATTACTCATATGGCAGGGTTTACACTAACAAGTAGAGGAAGGATATAAATTAGTTGAAAGAAAAAAGTAACTAGGGCTTCAAAAGTGATCACTTTACCGTGAACGGCCTATACAAAAATTATGTTGCGTTGGCAATGACGCATTTCTCCGGAGGACCGTAAAGTCTCTACTCGAAGTTTTAACACTGAATAAAATGAAGACGAAAATCAGACAACTAAAAGTAAAAGAGGAGAGTAGAGTACAACTTTGTTCACGACCTGCGCCATCTTGGCAAATACTTCCTGCCGGGAAAACACTACACTGGCGTCATATGAGCCTATTAAGCTTTTGCAAAAACATCAATACAATAAAAAAATTAACAATATATAGACAAGTTAGACTTAAAAAATATTACTGATATATAGAGACCCGGAAATTTCGCAGATTCATCTGAGGGCAAGCTAAACTGCATTCACGCGTACATATGTGTTGGTGCTTCCATTGGTGCGTAGTTTGTAAGACACGCCCCGAACGACTTTCAACCAATAACGGACTTGCAAGGAAAATAAGAACCAAATCCCGTGCTACCTTTTCTGGGGTTAAACTGGAGCAACAGCCAATAAATAGAGCCACGAGTATTTCGCGAAATCATTCGGAGGCGAGGTAGACTCCAAACACTTGTTCTTTTGTACTACTGTTGTGACTGGACGACAGTTCTTTAGACATACGCCGTTCAACTGCGAGCCAGTAATAAGCAGGAAGCAATAGTATGAGTGAGTATTTAACAGTCCTGTAGAGAAGCTTCTTTTGGTCACAGCAACCAATAACCAAACGATATCATCTCGAGTGTACAGAGGGCTGTGCAGCCTAGCTTGCTGCCAGCTCAATCCGCGAAATACTCGTGGCTCTACCAATAAACTACCAACTGATGCTCGAATGCACAAAGAATTTTTGGAGTCTAGCTTGTTACCGAATGGATCCGCGAAATTTCCGGGTTTCCACTTATACATAGGGCCACCGGTTTTTCGCGAAAAGATTTCAGGACTACTTGTCCTTTAAAACAATATATCTCAGATCCACTTTCGTGACTGGACGAGTTAAACTGTCACGCATTGTATGTGTCTACCCGCGAATCACGGACACTCAGTGTTTAAGGTACCTAATTGTGATTGGCCCAGTTAGGTAAGGAATTGTGCCCCGGAAGACACACGTGGCCAATGATCAAAGGGAGACTGCGCCTATACGATATGACGTTGAACTATAGTTTTCGCGTAAATCTTTTCGCACTCCTGAGCACTCCTGAGGTTACTAACAGAAGGTCTAAAACAGCGCATGCCTAGTGGCAGACTTCTGAAATAGTGAAATCGCAGCCACAGCAGCGAAAATTAGTGAAAACTGCTCCAATGGAAATCGGAGCCAGCTTTTTGGTTTTTACTGTGTTGTACAAGTTGCCTTTAGGCCTTGCTTGAGAGCTTTGCAGCGTTTAAAAAATACCAGATCTCGTGACCAGCGATAACTTTGTTGCCTTTAAGGTACGCGCCCCATAAAACTACGTTTCTCCGCTCCTGTTTTGCCTGCCCACTTCGACAACGGCACAACGAAGAAGACTATGTCTGCAGTGCGTGACCGACAGCCAGCATAAACGAACTTTTCCCTGCAAAAATATGTGTATGTTGCTACCTAAAATTACAAAATAACTTACTTGGTGACTTTTCATACCCAGATTGTTTATGCACGTGATGGTCTACGACGAAAAGCCTGCCTCGGCAGGCCTACTTACTCTCCGTCTCATATAAGCTGGCGAGATTTTGACAGTTCAACGAATGTTTACTTGTAGTTTATGTATCCTTTCGCCATCAACTGGTGCGTCAATTGGAGGCTACACTAAGACAAGGAAATGGGTTTCCGGAAGAAAAAAAAAACATGACGTGTTTAGGACATAGACGGACAATTACTGGTCCAATATAAATTACTAGTAATCAAAATCGCTGTGCAAGAAATATACGTTACTAAAATTACGCTGAGTTAGCGGAAAAATAAAACTATTGGTATCTGTTTGTAAATTTGTTATTTTATAGCTGGTTAGGTTTGAGAAAGAGTACACAGATGGCGCGCACGACATTGTAAAGCGCGTGAGCAGCGCACGATACCAACAGATAGCAGCTGGTTCGCCGCCTCTAGATCCTGTTCTTAAAACTTGACTTTTCTCCTATTACTGTCTCGAAACGACACGAATTTGAAATATATTTCGTCAAATCATTTGAAAAAATTATTCAATATTTCAATTCAATATTTCTGTAGGTTTTTGTAATTACTATCAAGCACGTATGGAAAGCATGGATGGACAGCGGGAATACGACATGAAAAGATTTAAGAGTTGAAGTCGCGTTTCATTCGGCTATGAATCATCTTGTTGAGCATTTCATTCTGAACACCTATACGTTGCTACTGCAGCACGAAGATTCGTTTGTAACACTTATAACCGCTGTTTTGTGACCACGTAAAATAAAATAAATTAATTAATGTAGGAACTTTTTACTATCGCGTATTTTGTACTTTTTTGATGAGCATCGTCAGTGCACTCAAAATATCCAACTTAATAATAACTTTTGATCGTTCGTGCATCAGCTGATTCACGATTTTTTAAACGGCACTTTGTTTCGTATACGTCAAGTTGCCACTCACTGACTGCCAAAATCTCGCCACCTCATATGAGATAGGCAGTATGTGCAGCAGCCCAGTGTCTCCCGGCAGTGGGACATAGCCTGCGGAGGCTTCCCGCACTCGAGCAAGACTGGCAGCCGAGTGTAGGTGGTAGTTTGACCTGCTTGCGTCAGACAGCGCTGCAGTCGCAGCGGTTGCGTGGCCGGATGTTTAAACACGTGGCAGGAACTGCCGGCGCCGGAAGTGGCTGTTCACCAATATTTTTGAATGTATTGGAATCTTATCGAGAGTCCCATGGGCCCTGATTGGCCGAACTCTCGTTGCTCCCTCCTTGGAAGGGGAAGAGTTTCAGTATACAACGCCAGGAGTTTCGTCCTTTGGTCGGAGACTGGCACTCCTGGACATTCAGCTCACAGTTATCTACTCAAGAAATATGTCGCAAAAGAAATAATATTTCTGGCCCGTCTGGCCGCTGTCAGGATGGCGTCTTTTACGTCATGGCAGGTAGAAATAATTAGGTATTTCAGAAATACATGACAGAAATTTTCTGTATGAAATAATCGGCTAATTAAATATTTATCATCCATGTTTTTGCCACAGCCGAAAATTTTTAGATTGTAAAGATGGGAAATTTAGAGTCATTTGAGTCTTTTTCGACTTTACAAAAATGTCTGACTCTATACTAAAATGTCAATTGAGTGCGCTTATAAATGAGGAAATGAGAAAATACTCAATTTTAAACTTTGTTTTTTGCTAGAATAGAGATAAATGATCAGATCAGTATTAATAAACATGTTAAGAAAAGCCGAAAATATGAAAATACATTATAAAATTCATGTTTTAAATTAGGGTAGTTTTAAAAGAGTTTTCTGAATGTGAGAATACACAGGAATTAGTATTTCTCTAATGAGGACATTAGTAAACTTGATAGGGAGTACCCAGTCACATGGACTCCTGTTAGGTGACACGAAGGAGACACAGGTTTTAGTTTGTAATTGTTTTCAAGCACTAAATGTATGTGAGATTCTAGCGTAACCAAGTTATTGCTTTTATTGAGCATTTGTATTTTACGTTAATCTAAAATGGCACCATTGTATAAATATCTTTGAGCCCATATGATATTTAATCACAGTATTAGTATTCGCTTTTCTTGGGTGACAGGTTATTTACAAAAGATCTATATTTATCGATTTTTTCATGTGTACAGATAGATAGGGACACATTTATACATATATTCGAATAAATCATACATGTTATGCCAAGGAAGTCATCCGTTTGTCTGTCTTTTCAACCAAAAATCTTTAAATAGATATTGTATTGTTTTTTTTCCTTGATGGTTCTTTAAGTGCTGTGTATAAGCCCCGCTGCCACGCCCTTAGAGAAGGGCATCGCACCTTAAACAAATGTTATTTAATTTATGAATTAAATAAGTTGTTTAATGTGTAATTCAGATTATACGTAAAACTTTGAAAATTAAAACGCACATTTGTTTCCGAAGGAAGGAATATTTTTACGTCAGGAAATCTTGCAGTTGCAATATAATTAATTAATACTCAAATTACACTTGAGACGCCCTTCTACCCGGCAGGGGTGGCAGGTGTGTCAATCTCTACCTCACTCCACGACACACTAATATTACCTAAACTACCCCTACGGGGCAGAAAGCGATCTCGACTTAAAAAACACAAATACCGCGGCCAATGCTCTTTCCCTTATAAATATCTACAATCATATTACTACTACTCATGTCACAGCAATGCAGGCCATTCGTAAATCGGGGGGTCATTTGCAAATAATGTCTCTCTACTCTTAAGTTCCAAGGTCTTTTGATCCACTATTTATTTTGCACCTAAACGACTGTTTACAATCACTGACTTTACTCATACATACACACGATAAAATATACTAAAAGGTTTTGCCCTCAAATTTATATATTGCATGGGCAGACCCCTTAATAACGTTCAACATCTTTTGCCCTACGTGGTAACTTTCAATAACTGGTGCTCATAAAATTTTAATACTAAAATTCAACCACAAACGAGAATCGTTTCCGCGGTGCTTGAGATGCTTCAAAAGTGTTTTAAAAGAAAATGGGGACGATGCACTCCGCAGGTACAAGCTGACGACAGCGCTAATGCATAATTCATACCTTAAGTTCGGCATTCATGCAGAATACCGCGGATTTCTAGCACTCGCTGACATGTAGAATTGCACTGACACACTCGGGAGTATTCGGCGTGTTTAGTCGTTACGCAAAAGTATGGGCATGCTTCCTGCACTCTAACCACATGAATCACCATTCGCAATAAAGCCTGCGTAAGACAAGTTGTAAAGAAATATTTAAAGTTACTTTTCTGGGCTCAAAGGAAATATTGCAAAAAAAAAACACAGTCCGTTGACGTACGTCGCTGTTTCTACAGATACACTTAAAATGCTCTTCCTCGAGCCACGTAAAACGGGCAGTTTAACCAGGGCGGCAAAATTCAATTTCACGAGCCATCTGTCACAAGTAGCGGTCTCACAGTTATTTCCGCGATTTTCAATACGCTCGTATTGAAGTGAATATTACTCATACATGCAGCGCTTTCACACATAATACGTCCGCATCAAGTTTACGTCTCTGCTATACTTGGCCCATATTTCCCTAGCGGGAGCTACGCGCTACAGGCAAACATAGCAATCTCGTCTCTACATTCATGTCGGGCATGTTCCTCTAAACAGTTTATTTGTTTGCTCCCGGAAACGTTACGGCGACGTTCACTTGCCCGCGTAACACAGCACATCACGACTAGGGAGAAATTACAGTGCAGTCCCATACTGCTGAAAAGATCGCCCGAGCTGTGCCCAGCTGGTACGCGAAAACAGTTCGCTCCGCAACCGAGCGAATACTACTAAGGGCCGTCCAGACACTGTGGCCGACTCTCACACACTGGCTAGGGCGCGCTGTCACAGCCAGGTGACGTCGCGGTATCCCGCCACTCTTTACAAATCGAGTTGCTAAATAATATCGATTACAAATATCATACACAACACCCATATAAAATATACGTGCAATCATAATAGATTAATAAATACCAATAAGAATATTTTTACCACATAAACTACTCGCAATAAAATTCATACTGGATTAATAAATGTACCGGCGGGTATATAACGAAATATAAGTACACATAAAAACGGTAAATATGCAGTGTTACCAACTGTGGAGTAAAATCACTAGAACCCATAGGTACATTTTACTAGGTGACGATCTAAGAATCGTCATACACTGCCAACACAATTGAAACTGAGTAATAAATACAGAATTTGACTTTGGAAAGAGTGATATGTGTGCTTAGTGAATTTTAACAAATATTAGATTAAATTGTAGCTTTAATATTAATAAAAATTTCTTTCGCGCAATAGGTTTATACAAAATATTAATTTCGTTATCTTGAACACGAGCGCACGAAAAAAATATGTGCTAGTATAATGTCTCTCAGACAGGAATGACTACGAATATCGCCCCGGGCCGTTGATACCCCGTTAATTTAGGTATTTTTCCAGTTTGTTACAGTGCCTTAACTGAATGTCTGTTAGTATTATTTAATAACTTATAAATTAATGGGTTTTTTTTTTTTTCCTGAAATGAGATACGATGGAAATAGGGCGGAGCATTGACGAAATTCGTTGTCGAGAGAAGTGGGAGCATTCCGATAAAACCCAATGCGGGTATGCAGACACGTATCTGCCGAGAGTCGAACACGGCTTGCTGACATCCCGACCACTGAAGACCAAACAAGATACGAAGTCTCGGGTTTTGCTACGGTTGCCTTCACGTAAGCGCCGGAGGACAAACAGCGTGTCTTCGACGCGGTGTGGCAGCAGACGGAACTCCACGTCACCGGGAAACGTCAAGACCGACATCCATGTAAAACATCGCCGTCGCAACCAATAAGTGGGGGGAAAAATACTTCATGTTCCAACCAGACGCTACCGGTGTTTTTGTGTTTTGCTTACGATCGAGACCACCTTACCTTCCTTGCATGTTCTTATCAATCCACAGGGTAGAAAGTAAAAAAAAATAAAAATAATAATAAAAAAGGAGCGACCGAAAGTTCTGGTAGCGAGAACAGGAGCTCCATTTCTTGCCTTTCGACGCGAAGCCGGTCGCTGGGCCAATTTCGGCGTGGGAATTATTAAAAGTCGTCTCTGCAGGTTCCTTTTTTTCTGAAACTTGCAAATGTCGCGGGCCGCGGATCGTGTCGCCGCTTGTCCTCATAAATATACAACTGAGTTATAGCTGTCTGCGTCCGCGCCCACGGCATCGCCATAATATTTATTATGAGGCTGTCGGAGATCTCGATTCCTTTCCTTCCCCACCCCCCTGAACATTCACTCCCTTCCCGGCACTCCTTTCCACCGGAGGCATAACTGCGACGATAAAGCAGAATCCGCCTTACATAAATTACATTACAGCGCGTAAACACAATGCTGACTTTTGTCCCGCTTTACGAAGCCCGCTCTCCCGATCTGCAAATGATTCGGTGTTCGCTTTAAGGCCTTCGTCCACCCGGTGCGAAACGATGTATTTTGAAACAAACTATACATTTAAGGATGCACGTTGTCATAGTGTTACGAGTAGTGATCAGGACTTAGCTGAGCGGCCTTGCCTGATCTCACACTTTCACATATTTATCCAGTACACCGGCCGTGATTGCTGGAATTAGTTATCAAGTCGCATACCACAGGGACCCCCTCCCCCCCTTCCGGGGCCCGCAAACGGGGAACAATGCAGCCGATGTAGGGCAGAGTAGCCTGGGGGTCGGTGTCTTTTTGTCGCCGGGCCGTTAGAACGAGAAGACCACTGCTGAAAATGGGTGTGCCTGGCCGTCGACTTCCGCCATATTAATCAGCCTTCGTAATCATGAACAAGGTGGGGACTTTCCAATTAGACTTTACTCAGAATGTGGTTGGTTAAATCTTTATAATTTAATGTAAATTAATATTTCAATGTATTTGTGTAACTGCTCCCCCCCCCCCCCCCGCGCCCTTGTATATTCAATCATGTTTATATTGAAACAATATCGTACAAGCCTAATATTAAATAAACCCCTTATATATAGAGTTCACAAGATAACTCTTCCCAATAATTTGCTACTAACTATAGCCCATGAATCAAAAACAGACCCCCTAAGTTATGAATATTGGTGTGAGGAGTTAGAATATATTTATTCATAACAATATAAAAAAAAGATGTAGATAATGCAAATAAAATAAAAGATCTTTGAAAAATGCGCGGGCCGACCTTCCGTGGCACAGTCGGTTGGTGCGCCACCGGCTTGCTTTGCGGGAGGTTCTGGGTTCTAATCCTGTGTAAGGTATGGGCGTAATGTTTAAGTTAGGTCATAACTGAGATTTCTAAGATCAATCATAGGCGTTACAAGAAGAGAGAGACTCAGAAATGAAGATATATAAAAAACAGTTCGGCTAAATATCAATGACTCAAAGGATAGATAAAAACAATACAGGAAAAATTAGCTTCAAAGTGTAGAAAGGATGAAAGGTACAAGATATCCCAAGCCAATAATGTACTGTAACCCAACAGGAAAAAGAAACACCGGAAGACCGAAGAAAAGGATGTTAGATCAGGAAATAGATCTAGGAGATCGCCACAAGCCATAAAAGGCTTAAAGCATGAAGAAGTGAGTGAAGAGATTTGGGCGGCGGGGGAAACGGGAGACCTCCGAGAAAACCCGCCGATCAGCAGCACCGTCCGGCACGATTCCCACTTGCAAAAATCCGGGAGTGACCCGGCCGGGGATTGAACCCGGTTCGCGTTGGTGGGAGGCGACTAGGCTAACCGCTAAGCCTACGCGGCCCCATAAAGCGTGAAGTAGAATAACTATTTCATGCGTGCACAATCTGTTTTTCACACAAAAATAAATAACACGATAGCAGGACACAACTTTCAACAGATCGTGCTTATCGCGAACATTATTTCGAAGCACTTTAACGTCGCCGAAAACGACATTTTTTTGGACCGTTATAAATTGAAATATTCTGGTCGTGAATATCTGCGAAACTAGTATAGAGGTCATGCTCTGGACTTTGCTACAAATTTCCCCAACAATAAAATGATAAGAGTCGCCGCTGAAAATCCCATAGGTGCATGCAGCACGACAGTTCAGAACCTTCGGACTTAGAGGCGATGGCACATTTGATGTGCGTAGCGGTGTCGCCCTTATCGCTTCTCGACGTCGCACGTGGAAAGCAATTCGTGGTAGACGGGGCCCTTAAAGCGGAGCGTTCGGCCCCGCGCTACAAAGGAAACGGCAGCTGGGGAAAGAAATGCAAATAAAAAACAATTATTATTTAGCCTTGCATGCTCCAACATCATCTATCACGAAATGTTTCGTATCGCGTCGAGCGTGTTTTCAGAAGAAGCAGAAGCTTGGATAATGCTGGTCCGCCTATAATGATGGTTCAAGGACCCCTTCTTTTCATGTGCGCTCAGCGCGATTATAACTTACCGCTTTGCTGTTTGCTTAAGATTCTGTTCTGACTACATTGAAGAGAAAAAAAACATTCAAGTGATTTTACACTGAATGTAAGTGGCTGCAGTTTCTCCACTTACTTAGGGGGTATTTTCCCCTCTTAAATGTGCGTGTATGTTTAGCATGATATGTGTGTAAAACGTTTACTTAGTTGGTAAAGAGTGAAGACACTACATATAGTCCATGACATTATACATTTTCTGTGTATACATAAAAAAAAAACCTATGTTTTAATTTAACAGGACATGCTGTAATTTTATATATGTAAATGATGAAATTGAAATATTGATATCATTATTTATTGTAACAGACACTTCTTACACAACGGTACACCATCTATTATCCTACACTTCGGGAACAGCTACTATACTAACCTAAATATTCCTGGAAGCTATTCGGATTCGAACTCATTACCCCTCGAACAATATACAGCGTAACCACTAGAGCACGACGAAAATACGATGAAAGAAGACTATCATTTTTAATAACTGTGAATTACCATTTCGTAGTGTTTCCTATCTCCGTCTGTCGCTCGCAGAACACGTTGTATTTCCCCGCTGAATTTGTTTCCGCTTGTTACGAAGTGATCAGATCTTTGGTGGATCGGCCTGCCTGATCACGCCATCAAACATCGAACCAGGGCACGAGCGTGACTGCAGTGATCACCTTGCGAGAACAGTTGCAGAGACCTCCTCTACCAGACCAGTAATCGAGGTCGAAAATGTCAAACAGCGCATCCGATATAGGCCAACGTAACACTGGGAGCGGTGTCTTTTGTCGTTGGGCCATCGCAACGAGGATATGCGGGAGATGGGTATGTCCGGCCGTCGTTAACCACCTCCTAGAATCAGCCTTTGGCAACATGAATAAGGTAGGGACCTTCCCATTAGCAGTAGTAGTGGCATGTTTCAATTAATCAAAACAGATGTAATTAGCATCATGATATACCATTTATGCTCCCCCGATTAATAATCACGCAATTAGTTATTGTATGATCACTATGTTCAATAACCCACATCATTTACTGTTGTGCTCTACCTAACCATGGCTCGTCATTACTCAGCTACGCCCTTAGCGCTTTACACGGGAGGCTCTGGGTTCGAATCCCGGGTAAGGCAAGGTTATATGTTAAACTGTAAGCCATCGCCTGCTGAGCTTTCAAGCATAAAACCAGGGGACGTTAAAAAGCCCTTTACAATACACTACAAATCACGTTAGAACTGACCATCGAGTCAGTAAATAGAACACGCTGGATTGTGCACGTAATACATAATCAGACCCCAGAAAAGTGAGATGACTGAGCTAAGTATGCCTAATTCCTTCCCGCAGTCAAGAGGCATAGGTGGTCAGACTATGTTAGAAATAAGCCTGCATATATTTTAACGGACGCACTGAGTTATATGCTCCCAGTAAAGTTGGTAATGAGGAATGTAAAGTAATACCATATCTTAACGTCGAATAAAAAGTAGTGATCATTAATGATAACTTAAAATATTTATTTCGGTTTCTGTATTTTTTCTTTTGTGCGTCAAGGTGTAAAAAATAACCAGATTTCGAACGTATTTACTTTTCTAATAATTCCATAGTTTCACTTCACCGACGCGTGAATAAAGTGATTAGGCCCATGACAATATCAATTTTACATAAGGCGGAAGAGTACACTAAGTGTATACAAGTATATCTTAAGCAGGGCTTTCATAAGTGCTCACTTTAACGTTAATAGCCTATACAAGGGTACGCTGCAAGTCCCTGTACAATGTCCCAGCTCGGGGCTACGTTAGAGCTAAGTATTCCGAGTGTATCGCTAGCAAAAAATAAAAATATATATTTTTAATATATCCCAGATACCGTTTATTTATGCGGAGATGCGACAGAACTTTCTCCTCTTTGTGGCATTTTAAAACGTATTTTTTTCTCTGTGCAGTGTGTTTGATAGAATTAACCTCAACACTTTGGTCATTTTCTTTCTACCATCGTCCATAGACACCTTGCTGGCCAAGGACAGTCGCTAGGCATTCGGAAGACAGTCGTGGCGACAGATAGTTACGCGGTAAATATCTCTATATAAAGGCAGCAAAGAATATACAGAATAGGGCCCCTGGAGTGGCGAAAGAAGAGAAGTTGTAAAGGGGCAGGGGAAGAAAATGGAAGCACCCCGAGAAACTCCGTTGGGCATTGACAAGCGACCGCCACTTCTCCCACAAGAGGGTGTCGAACTCCGATCGCTGTGATGAGAGTCCGACACAGCCATCGAAATTACTCAAGGTGTACCGAGTCAATCGACGGATAGGCGGTCCGTTTAGCCACATAGCAGAGAAGTACACAGAAGCGAAATGGCGTGACGGTTGCTTTGATGTGGGCGTACCCACTCTCCCATTGGCTGCGGCGATGCTCTGGGAACGAGCCTTGCGCCTCACTGGCAGCTGCATACCGCGGGAGGTTCCTGTACTCGATCCAACACTTCGCTTATCCAGTGACGCCATTTTGCTGACACGTGCTGATGGAGTTGGTGGCGTAAGGGGGCCGCTTCACCTATGTGTAGTGGACAACGTCTACAACTCTTGGGGAGGGGGGAAGGCGCGGTGGAGTAGTGGTCAAACCACTTGCCTCGCACCTAGGCGAACACTCCAACCCCCCCCCCCCCTTTTCGCAGATTTTCGCACTTGGTAATCGTACCAGGCGATGCCACTGGCCAGCGGGTTTTCTCGGGAGTATCTCGTGTCCCCCCACTCTTGCATTATAGCGCTGCCACATGCTCATCTCTCTTCACCCTCCCCACCCATTACAAATCTTGGGAGGACCTCCTGGACGAAACTCCTCTTGATACACGGAGGCTGGTGGCAGTGATAAACCTAGAACGTACTCGCGTTAAAGGGGCTACTTGGGGCCCTCGCAGCCTTCTTTTGTTCGACTACCTTTCCCCATTCCATCCCTGCTACGGACCCTCAGCACTCCATCATGCCAGGGGGCGCATTGTCCACCGCGGCGCATACCTCAGCTTTTGACGCAGGGAATGTGCCGCGAATATACATTTTAGGAATGAAATGGTAATCCGTAGCAGGGTCCGCCGGTAAGATCTTCATCTCCCCCGGACGGATAAGGCTGGGCGTCCCCACAGCTTTCGGTATATTTTAATAAACTTGCATGCTACCGTATGTCCTCGGGGCGGGGAAAAAAAGGGGGGAGGGGGCGGATCCCTCGCATTCTTCGCTCGGCTGGACCATCTCGCGAGACGTCCACATCCATCTGTGACATGGACCTGATATACTAGGGATCGGTCTCTCGTTTTCAGTCCTGCCGTCCGCCATTCTCGTGCCGGGAGGAACGCGAGGGCTGTTCCCGTTACCCCGCACGAGTGCAGTTACGCCAGAACTGATGTTCCGTTACAATCCATGCTGGCTCACCTCACACTTTTCTGAAGCCCTACTTAAGTTCTACTTCTAGGATATTCCTCCGCCACGTGCAAACAAAGCTTAACCAAGTCTAGGAAATTACACCAAAGGGACAACGCTCCGCATTCGTGCGCACTCTATGGAATAATATTTTGCATGAGAACTATTTATTACTAGGTGTTACCAATACACGTGTTTTCTCGCTTTTTTAATCATATTAATTATAAATAAAATTATATAAATTATAGTTAAAATTAGATTAAATGTTTAATTTAACTAAAAATAAAATAATATTATGAACACAAGTGTAAAATGCTTGTGATGCATACCATATTTTGGAAACAACCAAACACGTCGTACATGACGGTAATTGTTCAAAGGTTTGATTCAAAAAATGTGAAGAAACCGCGAATAGATTATACCAAACCAACGCTTGATTACACTGCGGGGGGGGGGGGAGCCAACCAACGGGACGGCGAGCATGCTGTTTTCGCTGTGCTGGGTGCAAACAAATGAATTGAGACTGCTTTATGGGTGCAAACAAACAAATATGACACGTATTTTATTATTATCTAATGTTAATGCGCGCAGTTTACTTTCCTTAAACTTATGATGGGGCTAGTGGGGAGGAGAGGGGGGGGGGTGGTTGCAGTGCGGAGGTTGGCAAGTCAAACACAGAACTACCCTCAGCCCTGCTTTCACGTCGAATATTTAATATGTACAAATTTTATTTTTTAATTGTGTATCAATTCAAATTACCAAACAGGATTTTTTTCAATTGCGCTTTTCATAATGATATGAAAATTTTCTGAAAATATCACTCGCACGTCCAGGGAACCAGCTCGGTAAGCAGTATGGAAAACGCTAACTACGTCATGTTTTATAAATAGTAATAGTTTATCTGCAATGAACATAATGTTAATAACCTACCGTCTGCAAATCTTTGTGAAATGTGTGTTCGCTGTTCGCAGTACAACTTCAGACCTCACGTAGTTAGTGCGCGGGACTGGTGTTTATGGAAATAGTACTACGTAGATGGTGCATTGATGCGCCCGCGCCTAGAGGACCGAACAACTTCCGTGCGTGCATGGTGAGCATTGCAGAGGTAACAAATCATTGCCTCGAACAAGCCACGTTGCAGGAATGAGGGGTATAAGAAGGCTGGAGTCTCGAGTCTCCAGCGTTGAAGCTAATGTCGGAACTTTTCTGCAGTCGTACTAACTCGGCCATCTAAAGTCAAGCTGGTTGCTGCTTTTGAAGTAGGGAACCAAGGAAGCGATAAGTCCGACAATGGCACGCGAATCAAGCGTCTCATCGCCCTTAACGAGCGACACTCTCGAACTATAGTTTACTGGCTTTTCCTATAGTGATGCTGTAGGTATTGATCTTTAAGCGGCCATCCTATAATTTTACTGGCAGACACTTAAATGTAGGGCCCGATACTAGTTCCACAGATATTCACGAGGTATATTTAACTATACGTGATTCTGTAGACGCTGTTTTTAATAGTCCACAAAATGTACGATGCTTTGGCGGTTTCGTTACTGACAAGTATGAAGTGAGGCTTCCTTTAGTGTGAAAACAAACAGCGGAAGCGTGAAAAATCATCGGACACACTGTGATGTAATCTCCGTGCCAGGAGAGCGGACCTTAGATTAGGCTGTGCATGCAAACAAGGGACCTGTGTCGTTAAGGGGGCACGTGAACAATAAATTAAATTAATTTATAACCAGAGCCAAAATGATGTGGTGACGTGTGACGTTAGGGGCAAGTGAACCATGCATTAAATTAACTTACAACTAGAGCCAAGATTAAATAAAACCGATATGCAAGTTATACACTGTATACACCGACATTTCAGTTAAAACACCAAAATAAATCAAATTTAGCCCAAACATATTGTTTTGTCTGTAAAATCATTGCCAACACCTGTACCCAAAAATGTATAAACTGAGTGATGATAAGAATAATAATTTAAGTTTTCAGATGATAGGAAGAAAAAAAATAATTTTATGTTGTTCTCATTCAAGTTGAGTGAATAACAGCAGTAAATAATAAATACCATGTGCATGAGAAATGATCATTTCATGAGAATAGCAAAATTATAAAAGCAAATAGAAAAATAATTTAATTCCCAGTATTGGATTTCTTTTTCTCTGTAAAACCATATCCTAGCCATTCATGTAAGATTATAACATAAAATTCCACACTGTTTAGGAACCTCAACATAAATTTTCAAAGAAAAAAACCTTTAAAAAGTAATTTTTTTTACCTACGGTGATGCCCTGCATTACCTTCGTTTAAAAAAATTGTTTTCTCTTTTTTATGCAATTGCATAAACATTATAAAATTTTAATGCAAATATCCATACAAAAATAAATTATAAACCATTTTTAATAATAAAATTTGGATTAAAATAGTACAGTACCACGTTGGCTCTGATAATACACAATTTTAGTTATGACGTTTCAATTTCTTATACTTTCATAATAAAACCTATAACACCGAAATCAGGTATTTTTCAAAACGAAATTTGCCTTAAAATTACACTGCAAAACATTGCTCCTACTTATAACATGTCAATACGAATTTATTTTTTTGAACAAAAAGTAAGTAATAGCTATGCCTGGGAATGGATTAAATTGTCAAGTTTATAAGCATTCATTTTCCGAATGTGATGCCTACCTGTCGAGTTATTTGTTAAGTACTAATTTTTTTTAAACTTCGTTGCGGTGCAAGACAGTATGTTAAAGCAATGTGTCGGAGCAAATATATGGACATTCAAGTACGTGTAATAGTAATCTTCAAGGTTACATGTTGCCAATATATACTATAGTCCATTCACGGTTACTTCCCACCTTTCTGAAGCCCTGTTGAAGTTCTACTTCCAGAATACTTCTCCGCCTCATGCAAAAAAATGCGTAACAGCTAATAGAAAATTACGTCAATGTGACATGAGAGCTATTAATTACTGATCATTATAGGCTAGTTACGGTAAAAAGAGCACTTCTGAGAGCCCTGCTTAGGATTTATTTGTATGCGCATTGTGTATTCTTCCGCCTTATGTAAGATTATCATTGTCATGGGCTTCATCACTTTATTCATGCGTCAGTCAAGTGAAACTGTGGAATTATTAGAAAAGTATCTGCTCATTTTTATGCTTCGATTCATTAAAAAAAAAAAACAGAACGCAAAATAAACAATTTAAGTTATCACAAATGGTTAGCTAACACTTTTTATTCGACTTAAGACATGTAACTACCTTCAATCCTTCGTTACCATCTTTACTGGGCAAATGTCAGAGGCAGCGACTTTTTTCTAAGGTTGATTTCAAAAATGCTCACTTTATCGTGAACAGCCTTTACCAATACACATATTTCTTCCTATTTTTATTCATATTAATTATAAATGAGGTATTATAATTTTTGACATACGATATAAGCAGGGATAAGAACATTTCGCGAATTCATTTCAGGACAAAATAGACTACCAACCCATGTACATTGAAGTCACCTTTGCAATTGGATTAAAGTCCATTGGACACTCCCTGGATGACACTGAGCTAATAGCACACTGGCAAGGAAGCAAGTAGCGAGAGCCATACTGTCAGGTGTGAAGTAACACTGGCTACTCTCTGAGGCAGCAGCCAATGAACTAACATCTAAGGCTCGAGTGTACAGAGGACCATGGAGTCCAGCCCAAAGGTCATTGAACTCGCGAAATTTTCCTATCCCTAGATATACGTAAAAGTTATAAAAGTTAACTTTAACCAAATGATAAAGACGGTACGTGTATATTAACACAAGTATAAAACTCTTTTGATAGATGGCATACTCACGAAACACACGTCATACATGGGATGTTTTTTTTACAGGTTTGATTCGAAAAGTGTGTAGAAACCACGAATAGACTATAAATGTTTCTTCTGTTGGTGAACAGCGCGAATAAAGAGAAGACGTCACGTCGCTTCTTTACCTAGAACGATAATTACAGACGATGAGTAGTAATGATCTCAAGGATAGATAACTCTCCTCCTCTTTAAACAAATACCAAATACTCTCCATTCCTCACAAATGTAGGTAAACCAGCATTTTAAGTTGCATCTGCTGTTACACGTTCCACGATAATTATTGAGGCAGTGATGTGTGGTTGTCAGTTATAACTCAATTGTAGGAACACAGTGCTCTTCTGTAATAAGTGTAAGCTGTCCTATTGTAGGTACAGAACACAGTGCTCTGCTGCAATAACTGTAAGCTGTTCTGTTGGTGGTACAACCTGTTCTGTAGTAGGAACACAGTGCTCTGCTGTAATAACTGTAAGTTGTTCTGTTGGAGTTACTACCTGTTTGGTAGTAGGAATACAATGCTCTGCTATAATAACTGTAAGCTGTTCTGTTGGAGGTACTGCCTGATTGGCAGTAGGAATACAGTGCTCTGCTGTAATAACTGCATGCGCAGTATATTAAATGAATTTACAGAAAAATATAAAACGAAGATTTGGGTAGGTATTACTATCTATGTTAACAATAATTACACTCTAAACTTGGAAACAGTGAGAATTGACCCAAAGCAGTGAGAATAGTGAAAACTGACCAACTGATAATCAGTACCAGGTAAATAATTAATATAATGACTTTGATTTATTTGTGATTTCCACCGAATGTCAAGAATTCAAGTGCATATTTCAGAGTGTAGGGACATACTCAGAAGAGAATTTTACGCATGCCTTGCCCATGTATGATTAATCCGGCCACGGAATTACCAGGACAAAGTAACAAAACCCTGCCATTATTAATTACATCCATTTAATCATTCTGATTTCACGTCAAGCAAAGGAATTGCTTTTAGCCGTCGCCTTGTGGTCTGATTGGTATTGTTTAAAATTTTCATTCCGATGCAGTGCCGACGTCTGTCGGGGTGGAAAGCTCCCCTATAGCGTGGGTGGGTGGGACGGAAGGGGCAGGGGTTAATAATTTGATGGACCATACACCCGAATTAAATGCATCAGGGAAGGGGAGGATGAGAATGGATTTAAACCAGGGAGGGAGCGAAACCCTTTACGCAGCTCTAGTCATTAGCTGTGTGTTGAAGCGCGACAAAAGCCGCCTGGGAAGGGGTTGAATGATGTTGATAGAGGATCGGGGAGGGGTGAGGGGGTGAAATTTTGAAATATGGCAGGAGGAGATGGTCACCCCCTGAGTGTAAAGACGAAAACCCAGTTTAGAGAGCAAAGAGTCGTCCAGCTGCAATGTGACGACCTGTTACGCAGTAACATATGTGTCGGTGTGGCAGACGATTCTTGGCGACTGTGTACGACTGTTCTATCCCAAGTTGCCTCCTAAGGCAAAGCCTACGCTGATTGGTGCTCGTGATCCTCTGACGTCACGGAGTTGTCCGAAAGTTCCCGTGTATCGAAGAAGTTAAGTGAGTGAGTGAAGACATTTGGACGGCTCTTAACAGCGAGGTCTTGACAGCCGATGAGGGTGAGTGAGTTTAGAATGGGGCAGCGCCAGAATGAAAGGGCGGGAGACACGAGAGATATCCGAGGAAAACCCGCCGACAAGCGGCATCGTTCGGCACGATTCCCACATGTGAAAATCCGGGAGCGACCACGCTGGGAATCGAACCCGGTTTCCCGAGGTGGGAGGTGAGTAGTCTAACTACTGCATCACCGCGGCCCCAAGGTAGTTTAGATTGAAGTTCTACACCAGACTGTTCAAAATGCAAATATCCCTAAGAAAAAGTAGTACCCACTACCAAAATTAACAGAGAAGCAGTAACGAAGCCAAGTTTTTTGTTTGGGAGGACCCAACCTGTGAATTGTTATAAATACAATAAATACTAACACATATATTTAAATCACAAATTCGAAACATTATTTTCCTTGCATTCAGTTGAATTTCACGTAGATATTTCCCCATAAATATAGAAACTAAGAGACCAATGTTGCCTAATAAAATAATTATAATCAGTAATTAACGAAATCGTTTTTTTCTTGGCATCGTCATAATGTCTGCTGTGGCTTTCTTTCCTGGAAGGAAAACAGGACGGATGATCTTATGGGTAAACACAAAGTGCTGATATATTCCTACGGTCAGTTTATGATGTTTTCCGACATTGAAATTTTACAAATAGCTAGGGGAGGGAAAACTGTATCGGGGAGAAAAGCCACTCTGCCTTGGGGAGGGAAGAAGGTTGAACAGTAGAAAAAAAACAGCTTAGCTTGCCCCAGCCTTTCCTCTACTCTATGAATTTTACACATGACATATATATTTCAGTGTTGGGTGAATATGGTACTCTTAATTTAGTATTTGTCTTCGGTAGGGACCCGTCCCCTCTGCCCCCCCCCCCCTGGATAGACCATTACAGAGAAATACGATTTATATAACATGTGAAAGAATAGTGCATATGTTTTTAAAACTGAAAATATTCTTTCTTAGAATGTACTTACTTATATATCTTAAAACATCAATTAATAATAATCTACTTTTAATCAAAATTTAAGCGTATTTCTTTACATTCTGGGTGCCCCAGCAAAAACATTTTGCAATAAAACCTTCGTAAAATAGGGATGTTATAATGATTACTTCGATTTAATGTAGTAGCGCATTGGAACTAATATTAAATTTTATTTTTTAACATTTATTTTATGTGCACTTACTACAGTTATAAAAATGGTAACTCACGTGGATACAATATATGTGCATAAAATCAATTATTAAAAATATTTATGAACATTGTTTCTATGAGGAGAGCCATGCGACGTAAAATCCTAATCATTTTAACTCCGCATAGAGACTGTGTTGGACTCGTCCCTAGCGCACTATCACGTTTCCGAGACGATCAGGCCTCGACATTTATTTAAGAATCGAATTAATATTGATCGATTCCTTTCGATACCTTTCGAATCGATTCATTGCAAATTTTGATTCGATTGTATAACGAGTTTCTGGTGTAGCAGCACTGTCGCCTTACGTTCTCGTTCTTCAACTAAAATACTTGAGTTTCCGGGCTTTCTTATTTATATCGTCGTTGGGCAGGAGGTACAGCCCTGGGGCTAGGTACTCCATATCAAACTGCAAAAAGGGGCCGCGGTGGCTGAGCTGTTAGACTGCTCGCCTCCCACCAAGACGAACCGGGTTCAATCTCCGGCCGGGTCACTCCCGGATTTTCGCAAGTTGGAATCGTGGTAGCCGATGCCGCTGGTCGGCGAGTTTTCTCGGGGATCTCCCGTTTCCCCTGCTCCAGTCTCACCTCATTTCACCCTCGTCGGCTCTCAAGACCTCGTTGTCAAAGAGCCGCCCAAATATTCTCAGCCCTCAACTCAACTCAAACTGCAAAGGGTTCCGTGAGCTTGAACTGGACTTGATCAAGTTCTGCAACTCAGGCAAACGAGTAAGTAAAATAGGAAGCGACCGCTTGGAAGGAGCGGGGATGGGCTTGTGACGGCGGTGTATCGCGCGTTCTTGCCGGGGGGTCACCTTGCGGCCCTCAGCAGACACCCTCGAGCCTCGTCGGTGAGTCGAAGACAATCGATCGCTGACTCAGTTTTCGAGGTAACGCTCCTGCAGCGCCCGCACTACGTGTGGATAGACAGGGCGTCTCGCGATCTGCAGGTGTCTCCGGAAGACATGGCGCTCCTCATTGTTATCCGACTCGCACAAAAAAAAAAAAAAAAACAACGCCGCGTACTACACGAGACAGTCGGGGAGCTTCCTAACAACTAAAGTGCTCGCCCTTGCCGGTGTGAAGGTTAAGGTGGTCGCCTAGCTGGAGGTCCAGAAGCAGGGAAGCGCTAAGGGCGGCCCAGACACGCGTGTCACGCCTCATCGTAGCCTCTAAGCGCAAATCACTCTCTTCCTGTCGATAAAGCGCCTCTATGCGACTTTCAGCGGTGGCCATAAAATTTTACACCGTAATACTAAAGCTAAAAGTGTTGCTGCACTCGTATAATTTTTTTAAATATTATGCACCGGGATGTTATACTTGATAATGACCGTGAAAACACCCGATTAAACTATTTTTTATTTGCGAAGAAACTATCTTCTATACATACCATAAAACAAAGTTGTCCGACCGCGTGTATCTGTGTATTCGGCTAAGGCTTCTAAACTGCTTGACGGATTTTGATGCGGTTTTCACCATCGTTTAGAGAATCTCATGAGGAAGGTTTAGATATATAATACATTAATATTTAATATAAGGATTGTAGGGAAATATCAACGTTTTATAATAAAGTCGGAAAAAAGCCGCTTTTCGGACACTTACATGGTTTACTCTGACTAAACCACAAGACAAGAGATACACCGAATTGACGTACTGCAGAATTGTGCAGATCTCAAAAAGGTCTTGCCTGCGACTCACAGTAACCATTTTTGTCTTTTTTTAATTTTATTAAAAGTAGGGCTTTACTTATAAAGATTTTGTGAACCACATAGTATCAATCCTATGTTAGTTAACTTAAGCGTTTAGTGTATATACTTGTTGTAAACATAAACAACGCCATATTTGTAAATCGCATCAGAGCGAGGTCGGGGCGGGTCGCTAGTGGGAGATAAATGGAGAACCTGACATTAGTACACACGTGTGCAGGGTTTCTTAAGGTCCCCGCCTACCTGGAGACTGTGTTCCGCGTTTGAGGCCGGGAAGCGCGGGAGCAATTAGGGCGACACTGCCACGCATATTAAGTGCGCCATCGCCCCTAAGCGCAAGGCTCTCAACTGGCATGCAGTGTTCTATTCGCACTGAGTGTCCCTATGCGACTTTCAGCGATGACCCTATTATTTTATTGGAGCAAAGTCTGCACCTAAGTTCAGTGCATGGCACTTGAGTAGTTTTGTATGTATCTGATGCGTATATCTTGAGATATAGAGCTTTGAAAAAGCAGTTCTTAGTCGTTTCGTAGTGCTCTGAAATGGTGTTTCTACTGTGCGTGATATCTTGAAATCACTGAACAGGCCTCTTCTGAAGTTCGTGTTCCTTTCCTACATCAGTACATTGGACGCACGTTTAATAGTTTCGTGGGTTAACGTGTATTTCAAACACTCTGCAACGTAGTCCAAGCAATGTTACCGGTGTAACGGACATATTCCTCACCAACCAACCCTCCTGGGGTGGGTAGGCTGTTCACGGAAAGTGAGCACTTTTTAAGGCCCTTCTAGATTTTTCCTTTCATCCAATTTCCATCTTAGTGCTGCTTTTAAACATAAACATTGCAGTGTGGCCAATAAACACAGTGTATACATTTCACCACCCTCAAAACTTAATGCCTGAGGCTACAATAAATTATATTTATTAGGGGTTGATGACTGTTTGGGGGGGGGGGGCCTTAAAAAGTGCTCACTTCACCGTGAACAGCCTATAATAGGGTATTCAATCAACACTGCTTATCTTACATTATTTTCATCAAAACCAAGCTACAGCCGGTCCAAGATCTTGTTGAGATTCCCCCGGAGAACATTGCCAATTTCGACATTGTCATGTTGGCCGAAATTGCTCTAATTCTACTAAATATTTACTTTACTCAAGTATGTTGAGCAGTTTTGCAATACGAAGTTTTCTCCCGAAGTTCTGCACGCCTTTTGGCCTCCTGGGCAGGCGCTCACCTTAACTGTGGCGGGTTAATACAAAGTTTGCTGGTGCGAGTCCAGCTAAGATAGAAAAAAAAACTGCTTGACAAACTCTAACAAGTCACTAATTGCTCTTGAAGGAAAGAAGGGTTTAGAACACAGGTGGATAAAATCCGTTTTTAATAAATACTGGTAAGATTCGTGAGGGCACAGTAATTTCCATGGAACCAGTACGTAATTTCCATGGAAAATTTTATACATTTTTACTTAAAGCTAAAGTTCTTAGTAACATTAAATATATAGATTTGATCGTGTGCATTGAGCCCTCCGTGTTAATTTTTCACATCGCGGATATCTGTAAAATAAAATTTAATTTATATATAATGTGACCAAGACCGACCCGAAACCAGCGGTTTCCAGAAACCAAGATTTTTGTTATCTACAAGTTCAAAAACAAGCTGTTGTTGTAAAAATCAGCGATTAGTAGTTATTGCTGAGATTCGGCTGAGTCTGTTTTACTGAGTTATTGAGTGGCATCGTTCTATGCATCTACAGTGTAGGTTGTATAGTATTTGTTGCATGCCACAAAATGTATTCGGTAGGCCTTGTTCTAACCACCGTGCGTGTTTCAGATTTATTGTTTATTTGCTCGGTAACTAAACTTGAGAAAACGTTTACAGAAGTTAAGGGCCAACAAAGGCATTTTGTTTGTTTCCAAAAACTGTTTGCTAATAATTAAATGTTACGTGGTGAGTGTAACATGTGTGTATTGAATGGTATTTTCAACAGTAAAATTATCAGCAGTTATAACTATGCACAAAAATAAATAAAAAAATTCTTCATGACGGAAGTAAAACTTTGCGTAAGATAACAAAATAATAGAATTTATATATATGAGACTTCCATGAAACAAAGCATTTTCTATTTTATGAATTAAAAATAATTATTTTATCTTCAAACCTAATTTATACATTTTTTTATATTTTTTATTTTGAAAGGAATCTTGGAATATAGTAGACCGAGTCCTGAAAGTTGTGCCACATAAAATATTATATGCGTTTCCTTTTTAAATTATACGGTATTTGAAATGTGAAGTTATGTTCCACCAACATTCCTGTATTTCGACTACCACTTGACAGTGTAAATGTGCAATTGGAAATTCTTTTCAAATCCTATTACACGCAAAGTTTGCCAGGTCTTAGACTCCTCTCATGCCAAAGAAGAGGTGGAACTTCGATGCCACAGTAATATTTCTCAATTTTTTCTACTTGTTACATTACGTTAAGTAACTTGTTAGAAGAGTCTGCTCCGAGGGTATTTCGTGATGCAGATGATGGAGGCCCATCAGGTATGCCATGCGCCTTAGCGTCTCCTATAGCTGCAGCATCACCTTCAGAGGTATTTTCTGAAAGGGCAATAGAGGCCACTTGGAGTACTGATGCAGACTTTGAAGACTGGCCTTCTAGCAGACTTTCTGATTTTCGTAGCAATAAGCAGTAGCTATGCTTTATACTGTGGAGATGGCTTAAGATAGTGTTGAAATGGTTAGGTTAGATGAAAAAGAGTGTTGAGGTAATTGTTGTTTGTGATTGATAATGGTTGATTAATTTGACATTTTTGTGTTACGATTATTTATTAGATATATAAAGGTTTGTCAGTAAGACTAAACGTGCCACTAATTTTGCAGAAAACTCTCGAATCACTATTCCACAAAAAGCCTAAGGTATTGTACATTTCCTAGTTTACTTGTTTGTGATGCGTGAGGCGCAAAAAATAAAAGAAAAAGGAATTGTCAGGTAAAACACAAATATGTTTAAAGTAATTTGTGGTAGTTATTTCGTTGCTATGTCAGGTTCGCTGGAAGTTTTGCTAAAATGAAAATAAAATGAAAACATGTAAAGGAGTATGTGAGCTAACATTTGTTGCATAAAATCAATATTTGGCAACAGTGTATTAATATAAGTTTTAATCATCACTGGATTCGTAGAACAAGGTACGTTATCTTTTTGGATTTATTTGTGGTAAAACATAAGCCATTTCATAAGTATATTCAGTCATGCTTTAATGAATATATTCATACTACACGAGTTAGCTATTTAAGCTTACCTGACAAAAATTTCATGTGTTGATATAATTAAGTAGTGTAATGGTATAACGATGGTATGCTTTGTGGCCATACTCATAAGGAAAAACAACTGTATTTTTGGGGAGTATTAAGTGTAGGAAAAACCAGTTCTATAATGATTTGACAACTAAAAATATATATTAAAGGGGCACTTTTCGAAACCTCTCTCAGATAACCAAATTCCAAAAAAAAAGAGAAATATCACCTTTAATAAATGTTGTTAACGATAAGCAGCCTGTTATTAATATAGCACTTTGCGCAGTTGTTTTCGTTAAAAATCAAATTGGTATGGAAGAAGGTGAAAAGATATATATGTTTTCCAAGACCAATAAATTGGTACCATTAACTTTGAAAGGAGTATGAGAGCTAACATTTGTTGCATAAAATCAATATTTGGCAACAGTGTATTAATATAAGTTTTAATATTATTCCAGATTGAGAAAAATAATAGCTAAAATGTTTAAAAGGAGGAAGTGAAGTATAAAAAAAGAGATAAAAAACATCTACATTTCAGAAAATACTGTTTCCTTCATTGACTATGAACAAATATGAATTCTATGCAACACAAGTATTTGAGGTTGATGAATGTGCGACTTTAGTGCAATTGAAACTTATCTTTGGTCTATCACAAAGCGAAACTCTTGCTGGGTCCACATTATTCCAAGTTTATTTGGTTAGACAAAGTAAATACTATGTTGTTTATTCAGAATCCAAGACGTCTGTGAACTTTAATCCAGAACATGGTGTAATTGCAAGTGATGCGCAGGCCGTAATTAACATAACTCCTACTGTAGTTATGTTTGTAAAGAAATATGTTCATGTTTCCAAAATATAACACCCAAATTCCGACACAAGAGTGTTACAGGCAGGTTCAAAGTGTTGAATTAGAGTCTAAGGGCGGTATACTTACTACATTTGTGTTACAAGTTATGAAAGGAACAAAAACAACTTTTCCTCTACATTTAATGGTTTTAACTATTTATCAAATGAATGTTGACAGTTTCGCTTGAATGAACCTAAAAATATTTACAAGTCTGGCCCCCATTTTCAACTAAATTCAGCGTACCAATACTTGCTCACCTGTTGATAAATCACATTCATACTGAATCAGTATGTTCTGCATGCCATACAGATTGCGTTAAATGCAATTTGAATGTAAAAACATAGGAGCAAAGCCTAGTATGCTACAGAATTCGGGAAATTAAGACTTGAGTGTTATATTTTGAAAACTATGATGATTTAACAACCAATAAGTGCCTTAAGGGGGCACTTTTCGAAAGCTCTTTCAGATAACCAAATTAAAAAAAATTAAATATCACCTTAATAGGTATGATGCATCGCCCAAAAAAATAAATATTTGGGTTTTTAATAGCAGTGTCTACAACGGGTTTGTTACATGGCGTAACCGGCCTAACTTGGCTTAAATATGGTCATATTTTCTCTTATTGTGGTCAGATTTCAACGCCCTCCAATCAGAATGCAGAATGTCATGGGCACCACTGTTGTCAAATGAGATCTGAATACACGAGAAAAGATCGTAAACTGACACCATGAGTAGCTCAAATTCCTTTTCCAGCCATAAACACAGTTGCCTTGTTCAGCAGTGGATCGTCGTTCGCATATGAAAATGTACCCGAATAGCAACGATAAGATCGATTAAAACAGGCTTATAGATTGCTTACTGCAATTCCATTTCCACATCAAACAATTTACTTGTGTCCTGTGTTCCTTCTAAAATACACTATCTACCAAAAATTAATTGGGCATCCGTGAAGATAGGTAATTCACTACGTCAGTTGACTTGTATTTCACGGCCTTCGGCGTAGGACCGCTGGTGTTTGTCCGTGGTAGCATGAAAAAACAGAGGCTTATTGTAACATTCTGGATAATGAAATTCTCCCAACATTGTGGCGTTTTTACGGAATGGACCCTTGTTACTTCCAGGATGACAATGCCAGGTGTCATGTTTCAAGGGCTACTATGCAGTGGTACGCCGACAACAATGTTCGCCGATTGGACTGGCCCACCCAGAGCCCCGACCTCAACCCTATAGAACATCTTTGGGACGAATTGGATCGCCGGGTGAGGGCTCGTCAGGCGCGGCCAAAATCAATTGCTCAACTCTTGGAATGGTTGCAAGAGGAATGGCGACGAGTCCCAGTGAATGTCCTGCACACACTCGTAGAGAGCATGCCAGACAGGGTGGCTGCTGTTATAGCCGCAAGAGGTGGCCCTACGAGATCCTAACGGGGTGACAACCACCGAGCAAACATTGTGGACAGGTGCCCGATTACTTTTTGGTAGTTAACAAAACAGTAAACCACAGGGAGATAAATTTCCTTACCTGCTAAAATAATACCCTCTTTCTATACTTTATTTCGAGTGGTCTGAGAATACGTTTCCCATTTACGTTAACACTGAGTGTAGACGTCTGTCATTTATATGTTTCTTACGTTATGTTATGCCACGCCGCTTGTATAGACGAGACTTAAGGTGACCGCATGGGTTGTCCGCTGAATAGTGTGTAGAGCTCCAGTAGAAATAGTTTTATTAAAAAACTGTCCAACGTGTCTGATTGAGATCTGCTTGTGAATAACATTTAAGAAACTTTACCCTTTTGTATACGTTTTTCAATTCCACTATTTCTCTTTAAAGCTTTTTTTTATGATAGTGTTAATCGCTTGAACGGATATTTTCACGGTAATTTTTTGGCATGGACATTCAGGTTCAAAACATTGAAAAAGAAACAGGGACGTGTAACAAACACTTTCTTTTATTGCGTCATAAAATGGTAGGGTCTCCGCTGAAAGTCTCACAGAGGCGCGTTATCGACGGCAAGACTGCGCGCCAGTACAGTGCTTTGCGCGTAGAGGCGACGAGAGAGTTGATGCACACCTAGCGCTCCCACGCTTTTAAGCCTCAGACGTGCAAAATTCACTCAACCAGGCGACCACCTTCAGAGGTATTTAACTCCACCCAGAAGAGGCACATTATCGGAGACCAGTACTGCTATTTCAAAACATACAGCAGGAATCTTTCACTGACAGATATGACAGTGACTAGTACTTTGTTGTTCGTGCGGGTGATGGCGGGGAAGAAAGCGGAAGGGAAGCGGAGAGTTCACTGACCTCAAGCTAGCTACCTGAGTTTGACTATTGTATTCAAGTTAGACAGGCGTATATTTCGTTTCGCCTCAGTCAACTTCTACTTGCAGAATTTACCGTACGTAACTGCGGTATGTACACGCTTTCACCACCTGTTAGTGATACCGTAGACAAACTACAAGTATCCGCAAATGTAAGCATATATATTAAGTTCAAAATTTCATGTGGGTGGCGTTGGGCCCACCCCCTACTGTTCCTCATGTAATTCCCTACTTTGAAAGATACAAAAGCAAGAATCCTGCATGATGAGAAGTGACAGTTTAGTACCTAAACAGAAAAATCAGTTCACAGGTAAAACTTTACTTAAAAAGGACTTCAGTCTTTATCTAATTCAATTTCGGGCCTTCTGACTAGCGTGTGATAGCATGTGAACGTCATAGTCACTATTATATTTTGTCTTTCAAGCTGTCGAACGTTTAAAATAACTACAAATATTTCTTTACCTAGCATTTTCTGATTTCAAGTTTTCAGCTACCAGTCCGAAATATTCATTCGTTGGCAGGAACTGTAGCATGTGAATATTCATTTACGTAAAATATATTTTACTAATATTTTGTACCTGCAAGTCCAATGTTAAGTACAGTATAAAATATATATATATATTTTTTTTTTGTCGCTTAACCAATTATTCTTATGCAGTGTTTGGGTTGAAATGCGTAAAATGTATTTATTACGAATAAATTCAGATTTTTTTTTTTTTAGTTGAAGCATGTGTGGAAGTTGTAACTTGTATGTTCGTCGGTTAAAATCGCGATTTGTGCATTCCATAACCTGAATTCATATTATGCAATTTAATAAACGGTTGATCTTCAAGTAATGTTTTTCCAAAACTATGCATAAGCTATGCGCGAATAGTTAAAAGCCTTACTCAAGATATGAGCTTACAACGCTTATGCAAATGAGGTATACGTTCTATATTGTACCAAGCTTTTATATATTAAATATAAATTGATATCAACATATTAATTCGTAGTAAATTTTATTACGGTTGTTCAACCACGTCTTACAAGTTCTATAAATTCTATAACTACTATGATTAGTATTCTCTTTTTAGTGCATTTATAAATAAAAGGTTGGTTTAAATGTTTTATTACAGTTAAATTATTTAAAATGGCATTACAGCACAATTGTAGTCTATATCTCTGGATAACTACAGCACGGCACGATCGGAAATAAAAACGGATGCTTTTGATATTAAAAACATGATCGCGTTTTTTATTTCCTATGGCGCATTTAATACACTCGAGTTGGGCATGGAATATATTTCCCATTCACGAAAAACCGACACTCGTATAGGCCCTACAAGCGGACGTATATATAGTTTTTCCTTGCCTTTAGAATTTTTTGTTTCGTTATTTTTCTTCGGATATGTTACAGAGTGAACAAATAAAAGCGAGAGTTAAACTTTTTTCGTGTATAGTGTGCTGAGCAAGTTTCTACCTATAATATAGGTATTTATTGGCCGATATTTAATAACCAACTAGGAAAATTTGATTTGAAGTTTAGAGTAAAGTGATATTGTTTCCATTCATTTTCATGTGTGTGCACAGGAAATGAAGGAAGCCAACGCCAAGTGATGACCAAGACAGCGCTTATAGACCTACAGATATCATTAGACATGGATAAAAGGTTGGCAGTATTGTGAAGGTCATCAGTGTTGTCCCCTAGGAGGCATGCATAAAGCTGGGTTTGCAGCTATATGTATATGTATATATATATAGCGTCAACTTATACACTATGACGAGTACAAAAGAACTGAAAATGTGTTGAACTTAGCAGGTAGTGTACGGTGTTCGGATTAGTGATGGTTATAAATGATTATAGGCTGTTCACGGTAAAATGAGCACTTTTGAAAGCCCTGCTTAAGATCTACTTGTATACAAGTTGTGTGTTCTTCCGCCTTATGTAAAATCAACATTGCCATGGGCCTCATCACTTTATTCATGCGTCGGTTAATTGAAGCTATGAAATTATTGTAAAAGTAAATACTGTACAGATCTGCTCATTTGTGCACTTCGATGCATTAAAAAATACAGAAAGCGAGAGAAAGTATTTAATTTATTACAAATGGTTACCTGACATCTTTTGTTCGACGTTAATACATGGAACTACTTTCCCCTCCATCGTCACCAACTTTACTGGACACATGTCACTCATTGCGCTCGTTAAAATATACACGGGTAGGGGTAGTGACTTTTTCTAAGATTGACTTCACAAGTGCTCACTTTATCGTGAACAGCCTTTAATCGATTATATTTGAATAATCGTAATTAATCAATGTTGGTTTTGATAATCGAAACCATAATCGATTATAAAAAAAATCGTCACTGCAAAGTTAATTTTTGGAAAATACTATTGGAATGAAGATAATAATACTTTGAGTTTCGATATTTCTTATGCACATAAAACAGTAACTTAACTTAATTTATACATAAAGATGTTTAATTTACTTCTCTTTTTAAATCTTTGTCTAATGTTTTTGACATTACGATGTCACTTTTTCAAAAATTCATCAATGAAACCACTAGTGGTTTATACCTACACCGATGTACATCGGTCGAGAAAATGTTCGAAAATCAGGTTGATTTTTAGCAGTATTTTCGTCTGCTTTCATTCATATATTAATACCATTACACAAACATTTTGAAGTTTTCATTGACCATTTGTAAAACTCTACGTCCGAATTATTTTTGTATATTTTTAAGTGATAGAAAAGTACGAGTTGTGGATGTGTTAACTTTTATTTTTCATAGAAAGCATTATAAAATTCATCGGTTGATATTTTGGTGAATTTCCACCAGGTCTGCCGAATTTTCAGGCCGGTTGAACTGGCCAATCAATCGGTTCAACCGGACTCTACCGAAAGAGTAATTCTCGAATGTCCGGTGTACTTCGGTGGATACACCGGAGAATTTTCTTCTACGCGGATTTGTGAATAAAAGTGTCATGGCGGTGCTTCAGCGTATTTGCCATGATTATTTTTATTACTTTTGTATAACAGTAAACATTGAATAACAGACGTGCGAATGTGCGTATTGCGTGTTCATTCGTGTTGAACTTTGTATCCAAAACTCTACAAAATGGAATATACTGAATACTTTCGTCGAATAATCGATTATTCATTGATTACCCGATTTAGGTAAATATGAAAAATCGATTAATCGATGTTACGAAAAATCGGTTTGGTCCATCACTAAGCGTTTAAAGAAAAGTTATATTTTACGTTTTGAAGTTAAAGTTGTGTGGCAGTGACCAATCAGAACAGAGCAGTCAGTGTTGTTGCAGGGAAACTATTATTTACAGTAATGTAAGCATTAAACAAATTAAAAAATGGAGGTGTATATCTACGTTTGTGATTATATTCGTGTAATAAGTCGAGATTAATAGGCTTCACTGCCAATACATATCTGCTTTGTAGAATGATGTACTCATGTATGGCGGTGTTGCATGACGTTAGGGATACTTATCAACCAAAAATATAGAGAACTGGACCTAAGAATTATCGTGTAAACTGCGAATCGTAAATCCAGAAGAGGCCGTTCCGTGTGTGAGAGAACTGCTGTTACACAGTATAATTAATCATTTTTCTATTGTAAACCCAGCTTAAGGCCCAACATTCGGCTTGCTGCCGTCGCAGAATCTACACGAATGCCACGGTCTCGTGTATCCTCTTAAGTATTTCCGCGGGTTGTGATAAAATTCCAGCGAGGGACTGTGACGCTGCCAGTTAATCAATCGACTGGTCGAGCAAGTTTATGGCTAAAGAGGTCAGCCGAAAGAGTAGTTCCCATCAGATGGTTTCGCGGGCACCTACGGGGCGAGTGACGTAACGACGGAGGGGGGCAGGTCCCCGGGACCATGAATGAAAACTGGGAACCGGCGTGGGCCCCCTTCCCTCCACCAAGACCTGAGGACACGCCCGGTCTGCTCTCTCACACACACGCAGCACAAAGAGAGAAAGGAGTCGACCGACCGCCGTGCGAGACGGAGAACAAGTGTCGAGCGCGAACGAAGTCAGGCGAGGGAGCACACGCAGCCGCGGCGAGACAGGTCGCGCCGCCCAGCGGCCGGCGGCGGAGTCACCGCCCCGGCGAGCCGAGCGCCGCCGGAGACGGCCGAGCTCGCCCGAAGTCCTCCGGGCCGTGTTTTGAGTGGCCCCGCCGCCGCGCGCGGACACACACACACAGCCACGAGACGCTCGCCTCTTGTCCGCCACTTGAAGCATCCGCGCTGCGCGGCATTGTTTGACGCGACGCGGCCCATATAACCCACGCCGGTCGCGCGCGCTGTGTGTGCGTGTGTGTGTGCGTGCGTGTCTGCCGCGTGCGTGCGAAGCGGGGCGGTCTCCCGCGCGCGCGCGCACCCTTCCCTCTCGCACGGGGGAGGGAAGAGAATAAAAAAAAACTACCGGCGCACCCTCCCCGCACCGCGTCATATCCATATTTATGCCAGCGCGCAAGCCAATAGCAAGGCGGCTCACCGCTCCGGACGGGATTATCATAACCTCCCCCCTCCCCCACGGGCCGATATTGATAATCATAAACAGCGACCTGCGCATGAGCCGGGGGGTGTGCGTGTGTGTGCGCGGATGAATTAGCTCGCGAGGGAGGGGAGGACTTTTAAGGGTAGGGGTAGGAAAGGAAGGAGGGAGAAGCTGGAAGGAACACAGACAAGGTTTTTGAGCACGAGTTTTGTCATTTCGCGGCTTGACGGCGCTAGTGGTGGTTCGCAACCCCCAAGGGGGGTGGGTGTGTAAGCGCCTTTATTTTTTTTGTTTCTCCTGTATTTTTTTGTTCGTCGCGGTCAGTTTGTTCGGTCACCGTGTCTCGATGCGCGCGACGTGAAACACGGGACACGCGCCACGCCGGCAGGGAGGAACTCCCAAAGCTCCTGAAGGAAGACAGTCGCCAGAGATGTCCCGCAGGAAGCAGGCTCGGCCCATCCGACACCTGGAGGACGACGAGGAAGAGCTGGTCAGCGGCGCCTTGCCGAACGGTGAGTACCTCCCTCCCCACCCCAACATCACACATGCACACACGACGGCGACGTGTGCGCGGGGCCCGAGCTGGCGGCGACGCGGCGCTCGTCGGCGGCCAAGGGGACAGCGTCGTCGGCGGCGCCGAGGGACGTCTGCCCCCCCTCCCCCCCCAGTGTGGTGCGGCATCTCTCTGCAAGACTGTCCGCGCTCGACCAAGCACTAAGGCCGGGTTTATACTACACAAGCTCGCAAGAGACGCGAAAGTACGTATTTCAAAGCTACAGTTCATAAACTACGCTAGAGTTGGTGAATCTGCTAATTCTTCCGATTTTGCTATAGTTTTGCGCCTTCTAAATTACCCGTGATCGATTGCAAATTTGTTTTCACTCGTGCAGAGGGCTGTGATGTTTTATTAGGCTATTATTTTATTATTTACCTGTACAATGCATTTAAGCCTACAGTGATGCGTTTAATCACAAAAAAAGATTTTAGTAACGTATAAAAATATTTTATAATTGGCATCTTGCTAAGAATTTTAGTGGTGTTTGTAGAAATAGGTTATTCAGGCATTTAAAAACTATGTGGCAGTAACTTCATGAAGTTCGAAACTAAAAAAAAAAAAAAAAAAAAAATTATGCTAAAGAAATCCGCTTGAAAAAATTAATAAATAACATGATTACTAAAAAAAACATTATGGAAATAAATTGTTCTACATGTTTGTTATTTTCATTTTCTTGCGCCGAGCGATGTTTATGAACGATCGTAATTTTCTTGCGTTGCATAGTTTATAAACCCGGCCTAGGCTTTTCTCACTTCGTTCATGCGCCATGCAGGTACAATTCAAACCGTGCAATTTTTTTTTTTTTTTAAAGATTGTTAAAGTGTTGGTTAACGGTTACTGCGAACTTTTCTGAAGTTCTGCTCCCAGGATATTTCTCCGCCTCGTGCAAACAAAGCTTAACCGGTCTAGAAAATCACACCGAAAGGACAACGCACTCGGTATAATTACGGTTTTTTTTTCTCTTCATATTAATTGTAAATGAAATAATATAATTTGTGGATGCAAGGTAAGTTAAAGTTAGATTTAACCTCAAATAAGGCACTCTTGTGATACATGTCATATTTAGGAAATAACAGAACACGTCATATATGAGGCGATTTTAGATTCGACAAGTGTGAAGAAACCACGAGTAGAGGTTGTTCCCCAAAAGTGCTTACTGAACAGTGAACAGCGTTTACGAAGTCCCGGGTGCGGCAATGACTTTTACATGTACAAATTTGTGTTTCGAAACGGAGGGGGGGGGGGGGAAACATATATATATTTAGTTCTTTCCCGCCACGGTAATTGCCTGCCGTTCCGTATGGAACGGGGTTTGCGAGTTCGCGGAAACTTAGGCGTAAAGCCTCGTCGACAGTCGACTTTACGAGGGTTACCACAAGAAAATCTGGAATGTCTACCGTTGACGTTAACAGGTTAAAAAAAAAAAAATAGTGCAATTAATGCCTGTTGTTAATTATTTTTGGGAAAAAATGGATTCTTATTACATTATTTTAAAATGCTTTTGGCGTTATTTATTGTTTGAGCCCGTACAAGTGAACAGAATAAAAGTCTATGTACTATTTTTTTTCCGCTTGTTTGTTCTTCTGATTGTTTGCCGTTCAACGTTAAACGTAAAGAATTTCGAAGTTAGCGAACTTGTAACGCTAAATCGTTTAACGTTTATCGTCGGCTGTAGCAACCTTCGTAAGTCAACGTGTATTCAATACTTATTATATTAACGCTTTGTGGTTACGCCAGATCAATTTTATACTGGGCTTAAACACGCTACCCGCTAGACATTTAAAAATAACATTTGAAAACATGTTTTTTTTTTCTTTTTAGATGAGTTTACTGATGTCGGCGCCGTAGTAAGTTTAGTCTATGGCGACCGAGTCATGTGTGATTGTCTAGTTTTGTGTAGGTAGTGTGCCATACTGTCTAACATTTTCTACAAACAAGCAGAATTAACCAATAATTTTAAAAGGGTTTAAAATTTGTTCGGAGGGCGTGTTGCACAAGTTCTACGGTTCTGTACTTCAAGTAGAATAAATAATAGCAAATACTTTTGTGGGTTTTAAAGCGACTGTGTTCTAGTTAATAACCTGTTGAATTCCACGCAATTTTTTTTTCCCCCCGCCTGATAGAAGTTATTTTGTTGCTGGATGCGCTAGTCCGTATTGTAGCCACGTGTCATAGCTCAAATTGACATGTGTTCGTTATTTTAGTTATTTTGGTGTTCCGACAATATTTAATTCACGGCACATGAATAGTTTTAAAAAAGTAGACGCGGAAAATTATTTTTGTAAGTGACGTGTTAACTGAACTCAAAACTTAGAATTTTCAGTTTAGTAGCAGACAAGTGAATTAACGAACTGTGCTCGGCGTATGTAAATACTGGAAGGTTTATCCGAAACTGAATAGTTACGTAATTTCAGAGTTCTGTTGGTTGTGTTTTTATCCGGAATAAATATAATTTTCATCGATGTGGACTTGCATTTCAAACGTCGAAATAGAAGGGTGAATTTTTTTCCCCAGCGTGATTCACGTTATTCGATGTAGTAAAAGGTTTGTCATCTGTCGCAACTCATTCCCTCGGTCGTTCTTAAAATTATAATGTTACGAAACAATTTAATCAGTAAATTTTCGTAGAATACACTGCAGCGAGTCCTTTAATTACCTACACATTTCACTCGTTATGTTAGATAATGCGTTCTCGTGCTTGTTTTTGAAGAATCCAAACTACTGCATTATTAATATTGCACAACTGCTGAAAGATAAGGTTGGTGATTAATTGCAGCTCTTAGAGTAGAGATAGTTTTAGAAATATGTCTCTGTTATTACCTTAATTTTTTTTTTTTTTGTGATAACAATTCATATTTTTGTTGGTGGTGCGCCGTATTTCTATAATCTGACGCATATTTCAAAACTCTTCGTTAGACGGAAAATATTTATGACGTTATGTAACCAAATCTGTATTTAATTCACAAAAAGTTCGAGTTGCGTTGAGTTCACAAATAATTCGTGTATGTGAGTTTCGTATAATATATTTCTGTTGGTAAGATGCGAATTTTCGTAACATAATAAAATGACATTAATTCAACAGTGCTGCAGCAAAATTTTAATAATATTACATGGATTACTAGGTTAATTGTTAATGTACCTTAATTGTAAATTACAACGAATGTAAGCACGATAAAATAATCGTAAATTACGAAAATTTAATTTCGTAAAATGTTATAAATAATATTATAATGTAACGTTTGTTAGAATTCCTGCTGCTTTTTATTATTGTCGAGCTAACACAATATTGTCAGGCTTCGTTGCTGTTTTTATTATTTGTAGGGTAAGCGTTATGTTCGGAAAAATTTGAATCGTGGCTTGGTACCTGTACACTCTTATATTTATCGACAAAGAGCTAATTTTTTTATATTTTTCTTACGTTTCTGTACATTTCTTTTTACAAAACACGTCGTGATCGTAATCGTACGCAGAAAAATCGTTTACTCATGAAAGTGTTCATGTTTAACAATTTTTTTGGTGCATGAGTAATTATGAGACCTGCAGTGGTGTTATGTCGGAGTCACATAGCCTCGACCAACACAGCGCGACACGACCAAAAACGCAACCACGACACATTTCAATGTGGCTACTTGAATTTACAGCACGGTCGACATCACGCTCTCGGCATTTAACCCAACTATTTAGAAGGTGCTGATAGGCTACGTTGGTCTCAAAGGCGGTGAAAAAGAGGGAAATTTTTAATACATAATGATGACAAATTGGTATCGCAAATGCATACAAACGTAAAATTATTATTTTTAAGAGTTAGATACAGTAATTTTCGATTTATTTTTCTTTTAAGCTGCGTACTTACCATTGTAGGAAAAGCTTGCAATACAATTTCATTTTGCAAGGTTGCACATTCTGTACGTCGTGTCGCACGACACGACGAAGAATGGAAATCATTTCTAATCCAAAATTGCTGTTCGGACGACAAAATCGGCCGGGCTTACGACGATCTATCTTGTATTTCATTGGCTGTTGGCCGTCGTGTCGTGCGCGTCGGGGCTATGTGATACCGGCATTACTAAAATTAAATATGTCCGTGTATTAAGCCTTCTGACGGCGAATTTTATTTATATATGTGCGTCAAGAATAATTTAACGTATAACCGTACGGAAATATTAATGCCTTCAGCTGATCGTGGGTCAAGAATTTCCTGAAATGCGCGCACAGTTGAAGCATTCTAGGGAGGGAGGGGGGGGGGGATATGTTTTTTGATCTCGGGGCTCGGTCTCCAAACAAATTATTCCCCCGCATGACAACATTTTAACACTTCAAAAGGAGGTATTGTGTGAGGGCCCCTTGTGGGCGAACAGAACGCTCCCACACGAGGCCGGACCAACTTTGATCAGTCAGTTAAATAGTGTTTAGAGATAGATTCTCTCCGCCTGCAGTTTTCTTTTTTCTCCTGTTTATTTCTCCCGGGGCGGGAATTTTTTTTTATCTCTCTCTCTCTCTCTCTCTCTTTCCCTCCCTCTCTCTCTCTCTCTCTCTCTGACTGCCGGCGTGTTGGGTCGTCGCCCAGAGAGTGTAGTTAGTCGTCGACGGTCCCTCCTCAACGCGGTAGCTAGCTGGTTCGTGGCCGACGCTTCGACTCTAAACAAACACGGCTCGTTGAGCTGCAAGAATGTAGCACCCCCCGAATATCTCCGACCAGCCCGGTACACTTTTTTTTTCATCCTCCCCATATCTCTCAACTCGCCTTCTGACGAATACCTAGGTTAAACACTGTTCACTACACAGTGAGCACTTTTGAAATGAACCTTAAAAAAGAAAAAGTCACTACCCCTGCTGGCATATAGTTTAACGGGCGCTCTGATTGACATGCTCTAAGTAAGTTGGTAACGATGGATGGAAAGTAGTTCCATAACTCGACGTCTAGGAAAAAGTGTTAGATAACCATTTGTGATAACTTAAACTTTTTTTCTTTGTTTTTTTTTGTGCATCGGATTGCAAAAATGATCATATTGGTAAAATATTTACTTTTCTAATAATTTAACATTTTCACTTGACCGACGCATGGATAAAGCGCAAACAAATAGATCTTGAGCGGGGCTTTCATATGTTTATTCGCTGTTTCTTCACACTTCTTGAATGAAACCTTTGAAAAAATCATCCCATGTATGACGTCTTTGGCCCTTTCCTAAATATGTCATGTATCACGAACGGTGCACTATTTTTTGTTAAATTGATCTTTCACTTATATTTTACCTATAATTTATAATCTTTTCTTTGTAATTAATATGAATGAAAATATGGGGAAACTATGCGTGTTGGTAATTCGTAGTAAGAAGTAGTTCTCGTGCTTATTGTTACTAAACTGAGAGCGTAAGAATGTGGCGGGTTGTTCCTTTGTTGTAATTTTCGAGACTTTGTTTGCACGAGGCGGAGTAATATCCTGCAAGTAGGTCTGTAGCAGGGCTTCATAAAAGCTGGAAGTAGGGCACCTAACCATGAGTGGACTAAGTGTCACATCACTCAATTGGCTGCAAGACGAAACCGACAATTTATCAAATCCTTTCATTAATATTACTTGCGATGGCTACTTTACCTATATCCAGATCTTTATCTTTCATATCTCTATAAGTATTGGTCGTATCTATTTGTCATTCTGCGCAAGTTTCTTCGGCTTTAATTATTTTCTTTTAATTTCTGCGTTTTACAGATGTTATTTTCATCTGATGTAGAATATGTTTTTAAACTATAACTATAAGAATTTTTTGCAAAGGAAAAAGCCCTGTAGGTCTGCTATTCGTGTATGGAACAGTAATGTTTCGCGATGATAATTTGCATCTTGTAAATCCCTGCGCAAATTAAGTAAAACAATTGGACACCTATGAAAAACAAAAGCTTGTTAATTTTTTTGAGTCAAGAGAGCTTGAAAATGTGTCATCTCGAATCTTTTATACGAACGTTTTAAGCCGCTGACGAGGATTTACACGTTAAAATGGTTCAGAAGAATTTGTTGGCGTTTTTGTCTGATTCATAACCACTCAAAATTAATTTGTGGAACAAAACCTAAGTCGCTTAAACACATGTACAGCGCACACTTGCTCGCCAAAGTGAATACTGAACAAGAATCGTTGTCAGAATTACTTGAAATCACTAGCACTAGCGTGTATAATGTTATATGTCCTGTACTGAAATTAAACTAGTTCAGAATTCCCAGACAGTCAATGACCCTTCGAATAAAATCAAGTCTCCTTACGAAAATTTCTCGCGCCGACCGCATCACGACATTTTGCTCGTGTGTTGATTTATTACTGAACGTCGCTGTGTTTGACAAGATAGATTCTTCTCTTTGTGTGCTTTCTCAGATCTGTCTTTTGTAGTCACGGGCACACTTTTTTTTTTTTTTTTTTTTTACGCCGTTCTGCCGCGCCTCTAAAACGTGATTTAAAATCACTGATATATTTGAAATCTAAGCAAGCAATTAATTTTTGCAAATCCCATAGACGTTTGCTTCTAAAAAATGTTTAGTATTTAAAACCTGAACATTTCACTGCCTTAGCGTAGTTTGGCGAAAACTTGCCGTATTTACATTTTGCTTTTGCCGCGATCGAACTGATCCTCTGTAAATTTATTTCTGAATTAATTTTCTAAATAATAACCTTTTAAATAATCGTCTGTGAGCAGAGGCTATGTGTAAGAACGATAAGCGTGCAAATTCACAAAAATAACATGTGATACTCGTTTTTGGCGCTAATATTCGTAACTCCGTGAAGTACGTAGATGCGTAATTTGAATTTTAGTATAAAAAATTAAAAAAGTAATTAAATTTTTTAATAGTAGAATAGTAGAAATTCAAAAAAAGATAAGCTCCTGCTAAAAGTGATTCAGTTAAAAATACTGCCCTTATTGTAATAAATAAGTTTTCGCTAGAATACATATTTTTCAACACAAGCCACTGTTAAGCACTTTTGGCGCATAAAATTCTTACTTCATGCGGGTCATGCATTAAAGATGATGTAAAGTTCGTGTTGTTGCTGTAATGAATTAAAGCGCTTTAAGACAAATTCCGTTTAACTATTCCATTGATTTTGTAGTAAATTATAAATACTTTCTTAAAATGTGACCAATCCCTAATTTAAAAAAAAAGGAAAACAAAGTTAATCGAAGCAAAGCTTGCTTAAGATTTCCGGTTCCAGTCCGCCTAAAATTTATTTCGTAAAAAAAGCTAATTTTGATTTTCTTTCTATTAAGTGAGGCGTTTTATAAAATGTGCGATTATTGTTACAGTCATTTTTAGTACAAATAATTGTTTGCTATAGTTTTGTATGTACACTTACAGCTTGAAAGCGACAGATTATTTTTTTTAGAAACTACGAATATGTGTTCCCCCCCCCCCCCCTGTAGTGTTATGTTAAAATATTTAGCAAATGCCATTGCCATAATTTCCGGCGGAGTCAGTGAAATTGGGGAAAATAAATGAAAAACAGATTCCATGTCCCATGTGCGCTCCCAAAACTTTAAAAACACTCTATGCCAATTTTTATCCGGATGTCCTGCACTTTATTACGCTACTGTTGCGGGATTAACACACTAACTTCATTCTGTATAAAAAAAAATATTGCATCGCCCGTTGTAATTTATACACACAGATGCATTTGAGATGTGATAGATATTTCGCATTAAAATGTACAATTGTTTACGTGGGAATGCTACATATTCGCCCTAAAATTAATGTTCGCTGAAAAATGTTTTAAAACGATAACTAATGCCTTTAATGAATATCGTCAGGAAATATGTACCTAACAACACATATTTCTAATACATATGAAATATATCTTTATAGATTTAAACGATTTGGTGTGTTATACTATCTATTTTATGGCAAATTAATTTTATTTGTTTAGATAGGCGATACGTATCTGAATAGTTTTATACGCGAGCTATACAGAGGGTGGTGAGGCTGTCGAGTTTATATTTAGGAATATAATTTCTATATCTGTGATACTTGTGGTTGGCATTGAATTAGGGTTAGGAAATAATCGATCAAGAGTCCTGTTTCTATAATAATTATTGCGCATTTGTTTTGATTGATTTCATGTGAGGGCTTTATTGTTGCTAACTAAAATATTTTTTCGTATTTTAATATTCTTGTTCAGTTAGTTTAACAGGAAGTAGATATGTGTGTTTACTTTTTATTTTCTCCCAGTGAAATTAAGTGTTTGGTTGACTGTATAGAGTACTTGAAAAACTGTGATTTTCCCGTAGACCTTGGTAATTAATTATTTTTGAACGCACATAGTATGTCTACAACGTTTGTGCCACAAAGAAGTGTTTCATTTTCAGTCGTAATGTAAGATCGATGACTTTGAGAGTGCCCACAGACGTAAAAGAAATTAAAGACAAATAAAAAAACTAATTAGGTAAATTTCTACGAACTCCAAAGTCTCCTTCGCAGGGTATCCCATTTGTGACATAAACCTCGTGACAATGAACGTGATCACACCACAAGGGAACTAACACAAGGGAAATATTTTTGTGCTTGTATATCTTGCAGTCTGATCTGTGAATTCGAAGGTTGGTACGGAAATGCATAATTCATCACATCGTCGTAATGCCTCCCGCCACGGCGTGCGTAAGTCTGATCGTGTTATTCATTTTTGTCTGTGAACGAGGAGCAGGATGTAACAGGTGGAACAATACAATATCTCGTGTAACTTGTCATAAGGCAGTGTCTTTCCTAATAGGCTTCCCTACACGTGTCCGGTATTCCTACTTCTTTGTGGTCGCTCACCTTGCGAGCGTAGAATGTCATCTATGACGTACATGTGCTTAATGCGCGTACTTTATTGGCGAGTGGCACATTCATTACAATAATCAGGTTGCTTAAGTTACTTACACAGCAAAGGACTTCGCGAGTATGGTTTAAACTTATTTCATACTTACACTACCGTTACATTATGATAGTTTACACCTTTAAATAAAAAATTATTTTTATCACTTCAATGTCCAATTTCATTTTATAGAGTGCCATAGAGTTTCTATGTGCCCTTTTCCTTATCTATATCTGTTAATTATTTCAAAGTAAATATTGCACCTTTTACTGACTACAGAAAAAAATGAAAATGAAAATCTGTAGTGGTGCTTTGATCAGAGAGAAAAGCTTGCCTTATCTTATTTATAAATTATCATTAATTTCCGTTTATTTGACGCTTGTCATTACTTGCATTTTGAAATAAGACAGATATTTTAAGTGTTTGTAGCATACGCAGATAAAAAAAATCACATAGTTGCCAATACGTGATCCATAAAAAAAACTGTATTTCATAATTTTTCATTGCTGCAAGAGCTACAAATGTATATGTGTAACGACTTCCAAGAATCTTCCGATCTGTAGTATGTGCACGCGGGAAAAAGACTTCTGTAAACTTACAGATAATCTGATTGATAGGTGCACCTTTTCGTTCGAAAGTATAGAAGAGAGTCTATACGAGAACAAGTAAGTTAATCTGATATATAGCTGCACCTTTTCGTTCGAAAATATAAAAGAGAGTCTATACGAAAGTAAGTAATCGCGTGAAATTCAGCTCCAGTCCACGGAATAGTTTTTATCTGACAAAAAAATTAATCTCACTTATAATCAGTATTTCATCTGCGTATCGTGTTTGAGTTCTCACTCTCCGCGTATTGTTAGCAGATAACATCATATTCTGTGAATGTAACGATTCAGCAGGATTTGTTAATGTGTTCTCAGAATTTGTGAGTATCATGGAAGGGTAAGTCGCAGTGCACTGTTTTGAATAACCATCATGCTTTTGGTGTTAAACGTTGAATGCACTGTGCGATAAACGGTGTTGCGAGTGTGTATGTACCAGAAACTTAATACGGTATTTTGTACGTCGATATATGATACTGTATGTCCAGTTCCCGATTCTTCGCAGAGTCCCTGCGAACATGGAGATGTGGTAGGTGACATTTAATTAGGGCTGCAGATAATCACAAGTTAACGTTGAATGCACTGTGCGATAAACGGTGTTGCGAGTGTGTATGTACCAGAAACTTAATACGGTATTTCGTACGTCGATATATGATACTGTATGTCCAGTTCCCGATTCTTCGCAGAGTCCCTGCGAACATGGAGATGTGGTAGGTGACATTTAATTAGGGCTGCAGATAATCACAAGTTAACGTTGAATGCACTGTGCGATAAACGGTGTTGCGAGTGTGTATGTACCAGAAACTTAATACGGTATTTTGTACGTCGATATATGATACTGTATGTCCAGTTCCCGATTCTTCGCAGAGTCCCTGCGAACATGGAGATGTGGTAGGTGACATTTAATTAGGGCTGCAGATAATCACAAGTTAACGTTGAATGCACTGTGCGATAAACGGTGTTGCGAGTGTGTATGTATCAGAAACTTAATACGGTATTTTGTACGTCGAGCCTGAGTTTTCTGATAGAGGTATTTTTCAAATACTTGACATTTGCGTCGACGTTAACATACTTGTATGCGTTGTTTCAAATTCCGACCATTGTGACAGTGATTCAGTGGAAATGAGTAGTCGTGAAAAAATAAACCTTATTGTGTAAACCTTGAATTCGACGACAAGCGTTAAATGAGAAGCAGCTTGACAAGGGCGGGAGAATGCTATTACAAGCAAAGAAACGAGTGTCTTCGCCAGACTCTGAGGAATAACTATCTGGTTGCTATTTCAAAAAAGACATTCACTGGCCCAAAATTGATGTGCGTTTATCCCGGTAACCGTAGGTCACAAAGGTTATGTGTTGGTAGAATCATAAATGCTAGACAACTTATTAATAATCTTCAAACCTTAAGGTGTGAAGCTATTCACGTAGTTCCATACTTAAAATAAGACTTGCCTGGTTGAGAATTCGTCGGTTTTTTTTTTTTTGGCGTTCCTGTTAAAGATAGATATGTACCACCTGGGACTTTTTCGAGCAGCAAATTACGCGCTTCTTTGCTATCGAAGCCTTTTGTAGCATTGATACGTTGCATGTTTCCTGGAGAGATCAGAAAGCTTCATAATTCAATAAAAAATTACTAAATAAATTGCTATATTAACCTCATTACAGAGTTCGAGAGTATAATTCCTCACACGTATGTTTTCTTTTAAAGTTGATATCTTTAAAATTGGCTTCAAAAATACTACCGAATTTCATCAACATGTGTTTCCGTACACCAAATTCTCAACCAGGCAACGGCACAAAAATTATGCCTTGACATCTCTTGACAATTTTTCTACAACTTGGCTCTCAGTAATAACTTTTGATGCCCACTTTCCTAAAAAAAATTTGGTTGGACTACGAAAATTTTTATAAAAATTTTATGATCAAATCATTGAGATTTGTATGCGGTGTCATATAAAATTGAACTACAAGAATTTTTTGTAATCGATTTTGTGAACAAAATGTTTACATGTGTATGAGATGTATAAACGTATTATTTCTTTACTATTAACAGTACTAATTAATAAAATTTGCCTAACTTGCAAACGCAGAAGACATCTTTGGAAACTTAAAACTGAGGCACTTGCTGTACGCAGCTAATTCAGCATATTAAAAATCCTTACTTAGGAACTATTTTTCTGTTCATTATGTACCCTTCCGACGCGTGTAGAATTAATATTATAATCTATTCGCGGTATCTTCACACTTTTCAAATCAAACCTTTGAAAAATCACCCCGTGTATGACGTCTATAGTTGTTTCCTAGATAACAAGCTTTTTATGTTTTTGTTAACACTAAAGTTTCTTATTATCGGTTAAATTGAATTTTTGGTTATATTTTACCTTCAAATTATAATATTTCATTCATAACTAATTTAAATGAAAGCAGAGAGAAAATGTGTGAGTTGGTAATGACTATTAAGATGTGAAGTATTTATACAGCAGGAGCGCACGAATGCGGTTCGTTGTCCCTTTGGTATATGTAATGTTCTAGACTTGGTTAAGCTTTGTTTGCACGAGGCGGAGGAATATCCTGGAAGTAGAACTTTAGTAGGTCTTCGGAAAATTTGGAAGTAACCGTGAATGGACGATAACAATGATGCAGTTCAAATTGGTACCAGTATTTTATTCATATAAATGGGCGCGAAAACACAAACAAGCACGTTCGTGATTGTTTCACTGTTTACCTCGTGACTTCGGCTGTCTTATCGGTGTCAATGTCGGGTACATACGTAGAATACGAAACGTAGGTATATATCATATTTAGTCTTTGCTTTAAATAAGACAATAATACATGGAACCACTAATCCCAAATTGCTGCGCGAGCAATGCCTGTTGGCGTTGCCTTTAAAATACGCGCACTGAGGGGGCAGGGAATTTCTTTCTTTTTTTTTTCCTTCAGATTTCGATTGCTAAAGTGCCATCAATAACATAGTATTTTGAAACCACGTCGAAATGCTGTATCTTGTTGCAGTTTAGCAGCGACCCTGCAAAGACGTTTGTTGAATTCCTTTATCGATGCCAGTATTATTTTCTGAAGCAATTGGAAACGTATGCTAACGTGACAGGATTAGAAAATAAGGTACTTTGGTGGATTTGCCGAATTTGGGGGAAACAATTAATTGCGTAATGATCCTCATTAACTACGGGATTTCAAATGCACTCCCTGTACACTTTGATTTATTATCTTGCCCTGGGAATCCCGGTGTCTTACAAAATCTAATAAATAAGTAATGAGGGAAATACACTTTCTTTCATTCGTAGGTGTTTTAATACCGGTAAGATCATTCAAGTATCCGAAAAGTATTTTATAAATTTTTTTGTATTTTTGTGACAAGTTAATTACATTATCCCGTTGAAGATGTGGCGCCAATTTAAAAAATAAAGGGAGAAAGAGAGAATTGTGTGGGATTTTGAAGTCATATCTTGTGCCAAACAAACTCCATTATAGCACTCCTGTATGTCTGACTAAAACTTATAATATTTTGTCACCGTGTATGTAATAAAAAACTACTTGGAGATTCTGTACGTGCGGTTTGCCTGAAGCTTCATGTATAAGTTTCACAATAAAATTACAATTCAAAGTAGTTAATAATAAAGCTAAACCTTGACGATGAGCCTAATGTCGGATTTCAAAGTAAAATGTTTTGCCAACGTTCGTGTGACGTAAAGAATCGAACGTTGTGTTCAAGCTGAAAAATTTGTTAGGTAAGGTTAAAATTAAAAATGCTTTTATTTACATAAAAAAATATTTAACAAGAACAATTTGTTTCGTATTTTTCTCAAATTACTTTCGATAAAGTATTGCCAGAAATAAAAATATCTCCTAAACATTGTCGACACTTCTACGCTTTTGAAGTTAACAATGCTGGACGGCGGATTTTACCGACGTACTGTATCATAACTTGTCGGTTGCCCAGATAAATGGAACGCTTGCGAAGCGAGTGTTAAGCACAGAAGTGGGGTTCTTTGTGAAAGTGTTAACAGGTCGTTTCATTAAAGTTAATGCCTTTTCGCCGACACGACTGTCCTATCTCCCGCCGATGTCGCTGCGCTAGAAGCGCCCTCCCTGCGCCTGCCCACGGGTTAGCGCGGCGGGCTGATAGGCTAATGCACTCGGATTCCAGTCCTCTGCTCTGAAGGCAGCACAAAAAAAAAAGGGGGGGGGGGAAAATTCGGGAGAATTTCACTTTCGTGAGCCGTCATTTTGAGAACCATTCAATTCACCTGGTTGGGGGTTGAGGTGAACATTTCGACGCTCGTGTGTTCATACGTCCGAACGAAGCTTGGTCAATTCCGAAAACCACGTCATAACGTCATAATTCCTTAAGCATACTGTCAAATTTCCGCCTTCAACTATATTCAATAGTAAGGCCATCGAAATTTTTCTTCTAACAAATTTTATCAATTAATTTTGAATGTGTTTAAAAATGTGTCGCACTGTCAAAATTTTTTACGGGGAGAATATAATTTGAATTATTATTTGACGATTATTTTCATAGTGAGATATTGCTTTTGCTTTTCCATGCAGGAATAAATGAAAGGAATGTTGTAATTTATTTTCGCTTCTTTACTAAATTCATAATCAGAGATCTTTCCTGCGCAATGAAGTTGAATGGCTCTTGTATTCGAAATATTGTGTGTAATATTCACCTAAAATAGCATTCATGCTCCTTACAGCTTCTACATAAATTAATTGTCTTCAAAACCTACTTCGTTTCCAGCAGTTGTTCGATCTTAAAATGTCTTGACGTCCGCTTTTTGTCGTGGACGATTTGATAGGCTGAGACCGTCAAACATCATAGAAATTTTATAACCAGTTCAATATTCAAATGTTTTATGGACACTGAGGCCATACAACTTTCTCAGACAAATATGGCGGCGTTTATGACGTTTCGATGACGACATAACTGTCCAACTTTATTAGACCAAACTTATTGGAACCTGTGTAAATCGTGCACCTACTCTGTAAACTTGAATCCTTACCAACTCAGTTGATTTCGTACTGAATTTCATTCGCAATTAGAGCAACTTGAATTTTGTGGCACATTTTACTAACGCACGCTTGAATATCACTCCAGGAGAGTCGTTACTATGTACTTTTAAAAAATAAATTTAAAAAAACAAGTTTCTCCGATTAATGCCTTGGTGCCCTGTGGAAAAAGAGTGATTCACGTATAAAATTTATGTCTTCATTGTGTGTAATGAACATCTACCTAAATGATTCCGAAGACATTATAGTAAATGAAAAAAATTAATAAAAGATATGAGTGCACCCTCTCCTTGCTAAAGAATTCAGCGAATGGACACGTAGGCTTGTCTTGTTCACTGTAAAGTAAGCACTTCCGAGGCCCTTGTTACTTTTTCCTTTCAGCTATTTTTAATCCTTTACCCACCTTATTAAATAAATATTCAGGGTTGCCATAGGTCTGGAAAACAGGGAAATGTCAGGGAATTTCAAACAAGCTAGCTAAATGTCAGGGAGTTCTGTGATACGCATGCTATATTTTGCATTAACCATGCACCACTGCCAGAATAATATAAAATTATTTTAATGATTGTGGACTAAATGCTTAGACATTTTTCTTTGATATCAGCAATTCTTAAGACCAGAGAAGTATTTCGGTGTTAAAGTGTGTTATAATGCAAAGGTGCCAATTTTTGCAGAAAATAGAAGTTAGGAAAATGTCAGGGAAAAAAAAAATTCTTTTTGTCAGAAATCAGGGAAATGTTATCTAATATTCCAATAGAAATAACGGTGGCAACCCTGATATTACCATGTAAGTAATAAACACGCCTAAGGCTAAAATTAAATATGTTTATTGACTATTATTCCAAACGAGACAGCTTTCAAAAGTGCTCGCATTGCCGTGAATAGCCCCTGAACAATAAGCATGGCTAAAAGTGGTGGCACTCGTTAATACAGTGTAGCATAGGATCCGTTTCCGTTTCATATTATTTGTATGATTCTGATTCATCGCCCGTATCACTTCGCACTCTCAATTGCGTTTACACGTATCTAATTCGTGATATTCACACTAGGCCCTAGTTCATGATATTTTCCGAAATAGTAGAGCCCGAGAAAAATTCCGAACACTTCTTGAATACGTTTTATGGAGCTGATAAACAGGCACCCGAACAGTGCCATGCCTTTGCGGTTTTCAAAACTGTGGATACAGTTTTTAAATTCCTGTGGTATTCGCGATGCTGGAATTTTTACTTCTTTTACCATGTTAAAATTTATCTTTTCAAGATGTTCCCGTACATCAGTAACCATTTGTATTTACGTGAAACGTAATGAATGTCAACTAAGAACGTCTATCTTCACTGTAACGCACCCAGTGTTTCCTACCATAGGCTATCCACGGTAAAGTGAGCACTTTTGAAAGCCCTCTCATTTGGAATGACAGTCAATAAACGTATCTTATTTTATTCTTAGACGTTAAATTCGAAATGTGGGGGAATATGCACACCGTGTTCATTATTTATATTGAAATATTTATTTAAAAAGGTTGTACAAAGGTTAAAAAATGGGAGAGGAAGTAAGTAGGTCCTCAAAAGTGCTCACTTTACCGTGAACAGCTATTAGGAGAGCTTGCTATCTATTTTATTATACTCACAGCATTGAAGATGAAACGATGGGGCGCACAAAGAAAATTTGATTATACTAGCAGTAGTGAGTTTTTTTTTCAGGCGGCTATAATGATAAATACTCTTTTTATAGACTTGCTCACTTATGACTGCAGAATACGTAGTTAGTATAGTATATTCGCGGTTTATTCACGCTTTTTTTAAATCAAACCTTTGAAAATTCAACCATGTAATACGTACTTCGTTGTTTGCTAATTATGTCACTTATCACAAGCGTTTTATACTTTTGTTAACATAAGAATACCTAATTTTTGGTTAAATTGAACTTTTAATTGCATTTTATATACAAATTATAATACACTACCGACCCACTCCAGCTTCACTCGGGTGCGATTTACAAATATGGCGTTACTTAGTTTTACAGCAAGTACATGCACTAAATTGTTATGGTGACTAACACAGAATTAATACTGTGTTGTTCAAAGAGTCTTCGTAAAAGATCAAATAAAAAAATGTTTACTGTTGGTCATCCTTAATCGATAAACATATACTGTCGTGGCCTTTTTTAATACCTTTTTGAGATCTACAATTCTGTAGTACAATAATTTAGCGTATCTCTTATGGTTTAATCTGCGTAAGCCTTGTAAGCGCCCGAAAGGCTGTTTTTTTTCGACTTCTTATAAAACGTCGACATTTTTCTACTATCCTTACATTAATTATTAATCTGTTATATGCCTGAACCTTCCTTAAAAAATTTATCTAAATGATGGTGGAAACCGTATCAAAATCCGTCGAGTAGTTTAGAAGCCTTAGCCGAACACACAGCCACACGCGGCCGGCGACTTTGTTTTATGCCATGTATAGATTATTTATAATTAATATGAATTAAAACAGGGATAAAATAAACAAGTTGGTAATGCCCAATAAGGAATAGTTCTTATGAAAAATGTTACTACACTGAGTGCATACGAATGCGATGCACTGTCCCTTTGGTTTGTTTGCACAAGGCGGAGGAATAACTCGGAAGTAGAATTTTAGCAGAGCTTCAGAGAAGTTGGAAGTAACTACAGAATAGACTTAAAAGACAAAATAGTTACACGTGGCACGATGGAAAGACTGCGCACTGGTTCACGACTTTGCCTGTAGAGACGATTGGGCATTTAAAGGGCATGCCAATGTCGCCCTTATCTTCCCTTGCTTTTGTGCTTCACGCTAGCAGACTATCTCTAGACAGACAGGTGCCTTCGAGGCGGTGGATATTATAGGTAAAAAAACTTATTTGTATGTGTGCCACTGCTCAACGTGTAGATATTTCATGTAATAAAATTTTCTATTAAACAAAAAAAAAAATGCTTAGTTTTTGTCAACCGGTTAAAATAACAATATTTCTGTTTTCACGGCACACGAATAATATAAACTAACTCACTGGTAAAAACGATGTAATTTAAGTTTTCAGAATTATTTCGTAGTTTAAGTCAAGAAGAACTTCTTACAATTGTATTGGAAGTATTCAGGACATACGCAAACATGGAGCTGAAAATACATGACTAAGTCGTGTTATACATGTAGTGGTTGTTTTATACACGCGTATTTAGACCACTTTGTGACAGCAAGTATTTCACAGTGGCTAGGTGACTAATATGGAATACTAGGAGTGTTTGGAAATGGAATACTATTCCATATTGTGATCTGATGTTCACGTGTATTTTTCTGCAGATATTGTGCGTGGTAATCGGAAACAATAGAAGCCCGGACAGCTGTATCTTCTAAGCTGGCCTGCCAAACAAAGCTTCAGTGTAAAAACGGCTCTACGCACGGAATGTGAAAAGCAGCTCGTGGAATATCAATTGCTGATGGATAGTAAATTATTTTGCCTAACGAGGGAAGATGATCCAAATATTAGCTTACTAAATTGCTAAAGCTAACAACATTGGTAATTCTTTTGTCTCAAGAAGAGCAGGAAATGGAAGGTTATTCTTAAGGGACGCAAGTCAAGTTAGCATTCCGTAAACCAACTGCAACATCATTTCATAGAACTGTGGTGTTTAGCAGAGACAATGTAAAGCAGTTTTTCCACCCTTTGGAGTCGGGAATGAATAAGCACAGATACCCCGCTGACAGGGTCTAAAATGTAGATGAAACAGGTCTGACTGTTGTCCAAAGTAAAATCTCACAGGTTTTTGCACTGAGATGAAAACGGCAAGTAACATCCATCAGTTCAGCTGAACGAGGCTCTCTCGTAACGGTGGTAACTTGCATGAGTGCAGGTGGAGTTCATGTACCTCCAATGTTGGTATTTCCTAGAAAGATTATGAATCCTCGCCTCATGAGGACCTCCTCCGGGGAGAATTGGTGTTTGGCTGGATACATACCGATTTGTTTACCCAACGGTTCAATCATTTCTTAAAAAAAGTCAAGCATACCGCCGAATAAACTGTATTGCTTATCCTTGATAGCCACTACAGTCATTCCAGAAGCCTAGATGTCCTCAACAAGGCTATAACAAGCTGCAACCATTGGAAAAGTCGTTCATGAGTCCTATAAAACAATATTACAGTGAAGAGGTGTGGCTGTGGATGTGATCAAACACCCGCCCTCTTACCAATTTGCGATATACCTGAGTTATTTGGTAAAGCTTACTTCAAAGTACAAACAGGTGAAATCGCAGTAAATGGATTCAGAGTGACTGGTATTTATCCACTAAATCACAACATATTTCCTGGCAGTTAATTCCTAACTTCAGACGACGCAGACACATCTTCTTTTGCAATTACTAGGGCTACTTCTGACCTTTACATTGCCCACTCGTCCAGGGCTAAGTGTAGGTCTACTGATCCTTCCAACTGTTCTGCTGGTTTGCCAGCAAATAGACTTACTGGTCCATCAAACTCTTCAGCTGATTCACCGATGGCTTCTGTAGCTCCATGGGATATTTCTCCAATTTCCAAACTTGCAAAAAGAAAGGGCACATGATAGAAAAGCTGGCACAGCAGCTGTCTTGACGCCTTCGCCTTACAAGAAACAACTAGAAGAATTCTTAGAACAGAAAATATCTGGAAGATATTAAGAGGAAAGTGTAGACCTAGACCTGCACCTATATCTAGGTGTAGTAATAAACAGACGACGACAAAGAGAGTCGCTAGAAAGTATATGGCATACTATTTCGCTCCCTGATGCGATGACTCGTCAGAAAACACTGGTAAGGATATTAGTATTAGGGGTGATTAGTCTGATCTAGGTATTCCTGATGTGTCAGTGCCAAGACATGAAGATGCAGAGTGCCATATCTGCAGTGGAAGATTCTCTGATGATGTGCGTGGATAAGAGTGGGTTATCTGTGTGCTTTGTGAAATGTGATCACATGTGAACTGTACTAGTCACGAAGATGCACATTATGTTTGTGATTACTGTAAGTAATGTTGACCACAGTAATAATTGACTTTTCAGTACAGACTACGTGAATTACCTACACATGTTTGTATAAAAGTATAAGTCATATTACGTTCATACTCTGTAGGGTAATTTGAAAGACCTGTAATATCTAATTAAATGCCAAATATATTTTGAATTTATTTATTGGTATTCCATATTAGTGACTTTTTTTGCAAGGACAAAAATGTCGTTTTTAACATAAATATATTTTTGTTAAATTTTTGATATGATGCGTTGCTTCCATTTCGCAGATGTGTGCCTAAATGTTTCAGGTTTATGCTAATTTTATCTTATTTCTCTACTACAATAGGGACAGTAGCTATAACCATAAGCTAAACTAGCATTCCACATTTGTATCCCTTCCTCCATAATTAATGTGAATAAATACAGAGAAGAAATAGGTGTGTTGGTAAGAAATAGTTCACATGCAAATAATTGTTTGAGTGCGTGTCAAACATGGTGCGTTGTCCCTTTGGTGTAATTTTCTAGACCGGTTAAGCTTAGTTTTCACGAAGCGGAGGAATATCCCGGAAGTAGGACCTTAGCAGAGCTTTAGAAGAGATGGAAGTAACCGTGAGTGGACTATAAAAGAATTACTTTCCTAAAATTTCCATGGTTTCACTTGGCTGATGCATGAGACGGTCTGTGATAATGATAATATTACACACACCGGAAGGATACAAAACTAGAATAAAATCATATCGTAAGCTGGGCTTCCAAAAGCACTTAGTTATCCGTGAAGAGCCTATCAGTTATAGGATTTTCACGGAAAAATGAGCACTTTTGAATGCCCTGCTTAAGATCTACGTGTATACCCGTTTTGTATTATTCCGCCTTAGGTAAAATTATCATTGCTATGGACCTCATAATTTTATTCATCCGTCGGTCAAATGAAACTGTGAAATTATTAAAAATATAAATACTTTGCAAATCTGTTCATTTTCACACTTCGATACATTAAAAAACAGAAACCGCAAGAAATAATTTAAGTTATCACATATGTTTACCTTACACTTTTTATTCAACGTTAAGATACGGAACTATTTTCCATCCATCGTTACCAACCTTACTGGCCAAATGTCACTCACTGCTCCCATTAAAATATATGCGTTCAGGGCAGTGACATTTTCTAAGGTTCGTTTCAAAAGTGCTAACTTTATCGTGAACAGCATTTATCGATATGCCAGCGCAATACTGCAGTACTACCGACGAAGATGCAACGGAAATACACTATAACCATGTTCCGCATAATGTTAATTTGATCTGGTTTTTTTTATGTAAAATCACATGTACATATGGTTGAAACACATGAATTTGACAGTTGTGTATTTTTTTTTTGTTAAACATCCGCCTAAATAGAACATCATCCAGAAAGCTGCTTAGAATCTACTTTTTTTTTCTCTCGCTTCGTTTCCTTTCGCAATATGTAGAATATAGGTAAATCGCCACGGCAATAATGACTTTATTCATCATTCAGTCAAGTGAAAACGTCAAATAGTTAGCGATGTAAAGATATCACGTATTTGTGTATTCGTACTCTATAATATGTATAAAGTTATAGAAAGACAAACATGATCTTCTATAACTTTAATACAATAAAACTTCAAGATTTATAACTACTTAAATTCGCAGCCAACTTAACTGGTTGACAGCGTGTCAGTGTGCATATAGGTACGCAATTTACTGGTAGTAATATTTTTTTATCAAATGTTGGATTGCACAAGTGCTCACTTCGCCGTGTTAAGCCTGCGACTCAAATTTAGTCTATGATTCTGATAATTCCAGTGATCGGGCCCCAGGATATATCAATCCGCCCCTCCGGACGCAGTAGTTCTTGGCGAATTCCCAAGGGGATGGGTACGACTACCCGCGTAAAAAAAAGGCGACCCCGTCGTACACTGAGAAAAGAAATGCATGTGTGTAGGAACCACATTTCTGAATCCATATCCGATTTAGACTGTTAATATAGGGACAGCGATCATATTGGTTGTTGGTACTAACTAAATATTGATACCATAGGTACACTGTAAAAAATAATGGGAAAATTCCCTGACAAGTGCAAGGTAATATTCGCAAACTTTTGGGGGAAACACAGATTTCCATACAGGTAAGGTAAAATTGCCGCACACTGGAGTAAAATTCACGTACATGGTAGTGGAAAATCCCATACATAGATGAAAAAATTACCTTACGACGCGTGCATCTCTTCAGTATTCTCAACAGTTAAGTGGGGGGGGGGGGGCGGAAGAAACAATCATCGAACACACTAATATTCACTCATGCTGTCACGCTGTCTTCGTGGTTGTAATGGATAGCATATCGGCCTATCGTGATAGAGGACCATAGTTCACGCCCACCCACCGGCGAGTGTCAAGAATTTTAATGTTGAAGTTTCGGTTACTATTCGTCAGCTGATATAGTTAGTCAAAAAATTGACAGTTGCAAATATTTTGGTGTATTTTTGAATATAATTTTATTATACAATATATTTAATTTTCCCTTTTTTGTATGTCATTTCCCCCCCCCCCCCCACTTTTGTCAGGTATTATTCACGTGCGATTAGGGAATAGTACATTACTTGTTATGTGAATTCACTCTATTCTTAAGAGGTAATTTTACTTTACATGTAGAGGTAATTAGCTTCGCTTACATGCTAGGGAATTTTACCTCAATTCTTTTTACAGTGTAGTAATTGCAACAGAGCTGCATTTTGTATCTGCAACGATGAGTATAGTTCCTGTGGCAAAGCTCGCTGTCCCTACTACAGAACAGATAACCGGGTCTACAGAACGACTTCAGCGATGTCTGGATTGTTCCCTGCAACAAAAAGAGTTGTAATAAGTTAATGTAACAAACTGTTGCGGGCACGGAAGTCTGCTTGCCGCTACCACGAGGCCAAATCACAAAACTTTTCTGCTGATTTTGTTTTTCACTGTAGAAAGTAACTTGTTCCCTCGAGCGAGCCATCTTGTGTTATTAACGGCAGGAAATTTTCCGCTGATTGAATTGTGTGTGTAGCCAACTCTGTATTCCTCTATACATTCGTTCATTGACTACAGTGCAGTAACACATATTGCTGTTACGTTGAATCCAAACTAGAACCGAAAAAATCAATATTTGCGGATAACACTAAGCAGGGTTTCTTATGTCATTGTCTATATTATTATGTATTGTCTGCATTAATATATCTAACGAGCCATCGTGTTTTCATTAATTTTATTGGAAAGGTGGGATGGAAAAGTGTAGTATTCGTACACGACAGTAGTTATCGAGTCAAATGTCCTTTGTGGAGATAATATGAGTCTCTTTGTTGTTTTTTAAACTACCGTTCGTTACAATCGTCGACACTGACGCCTCGAGAAAACAACCTTAAGAGGGCAAATACGTAGAATCTAAACACATTGATAAAGATCTACAAGTTTTGGAGGTGAATATAGAAAAACTAGAAAACTGGAATCCTGGATAATATTTTTCGCGAACACTGCGAGTGAATATTTTGCCTGCGTGATGCATTATTGTATAACTATATTTACTCCGTATATTTGCACGTTTCAGAACGGTTTAAGATATCGCGCTGAAGGAGTGTAAAACATTGCTCAGAATGCAGACACAATCTTCTGTAGTGGCTTCCAGAGACATGTTATTTTCTGTTGGCATGTTCAACGTCATATTACGAACCAAACCCTCTTCATTCGAACTGCATTAAATTTAGTGATATGTGGGTTCGTACCTTCTGCCTGTCCTCGGGTTTTGTGGCCTACGAACCGTCAGTTACGGCATGTGCGAGAGGCCATTAATCCCACGTCTTTCTTCCCCTCTTTTCTTAACTCTACGGGCCCCCCCCCCCCTCCCTCCAACTCACACACATACACGCAGTTGGTGTGCGTCCTCTTCGAGATTGGCGGACTCCATAAGATCTTGTTAACCCATCCCGCTCTTCCCCCAAGACTCGATTTTGCCCTTTGTCTCTAAGCACACGTGCGTCACCATCCAGAGATTACATCGAGTCAGCTCAGTGACTCACTATGCTTAGGTACGTACAACGATCACAGGTCTGCGAAATTAAACCGATCAACTTACACATTAATGTTTCGTCCCGGGTGTTGCAAAAGAAAACGCGAGAAGTTCTTTAAAAATTCTCTTACAATACCTGGCACTTTCGAACCAATGGGAAAGAGTTTCGTCAGGTCCACGGCACAATAAACAACCAATTATAAAATAGTCGGTGAGTCAAGAGCAGCAAATAGCATTGCCCAGGGAAAGGCAATGCCCGCATTGGCCATTTGCAGCAGCGACCATGACCTTACCTGTTCTGCATCACGCCAAACGTGGACGAGTGTCCTCGGGATAATATGTTATAGGATTGATCTAGTTCACATAACGGTCGATTAGCTGCGGTGGGAATTTTTACTCGTACGTTTTTTTAAAGAGATGATCAGCGCATGTGATAGCCTACTTATTATATCAGCTTGAACACATCTCACCGTGATGGAAGACAATTGTATGTGAAAATGTCTTATATTCGGTAAATTATATTTGACTCATTCGGTCACGTAAGCGTTCCCAACGAACACATTTTTTTGTTTGGAACTGAGTTAATATCAGTGTAATTCTTAGTCATGTGTCGGGAGCGATAGCAGATTGTCAGTGATTCATATTATTGACAGCAAGTGTTTATGAGACTTCGGAATATAGTCCTTATTGTACGCTGTTTTCTGTGGACAATTAAATCCACTTACTGTCTAACGTCCCACAATAATACTACCACTGTTACCTTAAAGCTTATTATGAGGGGGCTTAATTCATCTCGCTGCTAACTGAAATTAATTTTACTTTTTTTTTTGTATCGTTGTCAAATGTTGCATTACGATAATGTGTGCATAAATTTTTACAGCATGCATCACACAGTTTCCTTCGTGGCACGATGCACGATATGTCACACAGAAAAAAATAATAATTCTTTGGAATTCGCCTTGCCAATTTTTGTGTAAAACACCAGATTATTTTTAGTAACCCAAAATTTTTTGTCGATAATTGCAAGTTAACCTTTTTTTTTTTTTTTTTTTTTTTTTACCTTGCAATCTTTTGATGGTATAGGTTGTTCACGGTAAACTGAGCTCTTATGAGAACTCCGCTTAGGGTCTACTTGTACACACGTTGTGTATTCCTCCGCCTTGTGTAAAATTAACAGTGCTATGGGCCTCGTCACTTTATTCATCCGTCGGTCAAATGAAATTGTGAAATTATCAAGAAAGTTAATACCTTACAAATCTGCTCATTTTTACATTTCGATGCATTAAAAAAAAAACAGAAAGTGACAGAAATAATTTTAAGTTATCAAAAATGGTTACCTAACATTTTTTATTTGCCGTTAAGATATGGAACTACTTTCCATCCATCGTTACCAACTTTACTGGACGAATGTCACTCAATGCGCCCATTAAAATGTACGCATGCAAGGGCAGTGACTTTTTTCTAAGGTTCGTTTCTAAAGTGCTCAATTAATCGTGAACAGCCTTTAACACTGTTACACTCCAGGCAAGGCTGTGACATTGCGCTTTTGACATCTGTTTATACACTGTAGGCCTACTTTATTTACTTGGTAGTATTTGATCAAGAACTGCTGCAGGAAACGTCCAAATAAACACGTTATATCATAGAGAAAAATCGTGAATCATAATTGTAATATTGGTCCTTCCCACGACCACTTATCAGAATGTAAACGTCCGCTTGTGATAAACATCGTAGTCCGTTGTAAACTTTGATGTTGAACAACACATATGTACACACCCAACTGCGTAACTTTCAGTTGTGTCAAGAGAGGAAAGACAGAATGTTATTGTTTTACACGACGACAATCGAAGAGTGATGGAAAACAGGATGTCATCCCTGCCTTTGAAACGAGGCCGTAATAGTTTGGTTTTTAGTCTTTACTCCGTGAATATGCGTGTTGTTATTGCATATCGCCTAATAACTTCCGTAGATATTTCATTTTCTTGTAAATGTATCTATGATACGAAAGGGATATTTTTACATTTAGGCAAAACCTAGCGTTTTCCCGTTTAAATAAAAACAAATAACGTTAAAAAATTTTGATGCAGTGCACATAGTATTAAGTATGGAATTTTCTAGTGGAGTAAATGAAATTTTGCAGTTGTTTCATAACCCCTTATATCAGTTTTGTTGTTTCTTCTTTTCAGGTAGTGATTTGCGTATGTATTACTTAACCACCGTAATTGAAATTACTGATTTAATTTTATATTTTATTGGTAAATAACCTCTTATATCAGTGTCAGTTAATAGCATCTCAAGTCTCAGTTATACCGCATTATTTTCTCGATATTGAAGTCGTTCATAGTGGCCGAGAAGGAATTTAACAACTGCGTCATTTTCTCGTAAAATGGTTCTCGAGTATAACAATAAAGGCTGTTACAAAGAAGCTGTTAGTGGTTGAGTGGAAGATAATCTTATTAAGTTTTTTTTCGACGTATTTCATTCAACACTCAATTATATGTTGGTTACAACACTTTTCTTTCCGTACAATTTTTTCTTCCAGGGAATCCGTGCTTTTGTGGCGTAATTTGGTGATTATAAATTTGATATCGCAGAGCTGCAAAAGTTTTTAATACAATGTGTTAAACGTTGATTTTTGCTCGTGTTCAATTTAAACGAGAACGTTAAATACAAAGTAAAATTAGAGGTATTGATTTGTCACCGGATAAGTTGACTGCACTGAAGAAATTTTTCTGTATATATTCAAACAAGCAGTTGTTTTTTTAAAACCGTTACCAAGTTCATTTTTGTACAAGTAGATTAGGGCAACTTTTAGATCACGTTGCTGTGGAAAGTTCACTCTTAACAAGCGAGCACTGTAGATTTCATCTTAATTTTAAATATAGAGGCATATAAATAATTTTGTACGTTTAATAAAACAGTATGATGTTAAGTGTGCTGTTCACCGAAAAATTCGTTATTTTATATTTTGCACAAAATGCTGTTTACAAGTACTATTTCTTTGTATAATTTTCTTTTGCGCTACACATTTTTTTCGTAGTGGCATGTTAAAATCACAATTTCAGTGTTTCCGAACGTACCAATAATTAAAACTAATTCACATACCGAAAAGAGATGATTAATATTACAATTAAACACCATGAGTTACTTCCAGAAATCTTTAAAATCGCGACATTAAATGTTTTAGAAATCTTTAAAACTGCTGAACTCAAGGAAACTTTTGCATTTTTTTTATTTGTAGCAATCTGTAAATTTTTGTGGCAGATTTAGCTAAGCATATATTAAGATGAATTTAGACATGACCTTCAAGTATACTCCTGTTAAATTTTCTGTTAAAATTTTGGAATATTGTAGGTTCCAAAAATATTAAAATCGTGATTTTGACGTTTCATAGTACAAGAATTATGCGATCTAGAAAATTGTTATGCGATGGTAGTGTACTTCAAACTAGTGTCTACAAGTTGAACAATATTATCGTACAAATAATAAATGAAGCATTTTTTTTTTTTTTGCGAGCTGCACCTTCAAGATACAGTATTTCACTTGTAGTTTTACAAGACATATTTTGGCAATTAGTTTCTAAGAAATTGTCTGTACAAAGTTCAAAAATATTTTACTGTGTGCGTGTTAAGTTTCAGCTCATTGTGCTACACGTCTGAACATTTATGTCCTTAATTGGCTATCGTCTGTGCGTTAGGCTATTTTCCTCATTGGACTGAGCCAATGGTGATTCTGCTTTTACAGTGATTAACGTTTGTGGTCCTTCTGCAAATAACTACACGTAAGTCATACGAAATCACAAATAAAGAAAGATCCCATAGAGTTTTGAAAACTATGTTGGTGGAAAATATTCTTCCGACATGCCCCACGACCCTCTTTCTACAGCAGGCAAGATGCTCATAGAGTGTTCACGGCGAAATGAGCAATTTTAAAAGTCCTGCTTAAGATTTACCGTGTGCACGTTGTGTAATCTTCCGCCTTATGTAAAATCAACATTGCCATGATCCTCTCCACGTTATTCATGCGTCGGTCAACTGAAACTGTTAAATTATTATAAAAGTACATATTTTATAAATCTGCTCATTTTTACACTTCTATACATTGAAAAAAAAAATTAAGAGAAATAAATAAGTTAAGTTATCACAAATGGTTGCCTCAACAATTTTTTATTCGACGTTAAGATATGGAACTACTTTGTATCCATCGTTGCCCAACTTTACTGGGTGCATGTCACTCAGTGCGCCCGTTAAAACATATGCAGGCACGGGTAGTGACTTTTTGAAGGTTGGTTTCAAAAGTGCTCACTTTATCGTGAACAGCCTTTAAAAATTGTTACTGAGCTGAAAAATTCCCATCCATGGAGACACACTTCATTTTAAAAAAAGTGAAATGGTCAATATATTCGAAGTTGTCTTTAAATAATAAAGATAAAGTTTTCTGAATGGGTAAAGTGAACTACATGCATTAAGATCCACAAAGGAATTGTAACCAAGGTATCAAAACTACAACGTAAAACACCGCCAGTTTAAAAGGTGTGTTGTGCATGTTAGTTAGCAGTTCTCTCGTAACAAAAGCGTTAGGTTAAAGGCAGTTGGAAATCATTTGCGGTTATGTATCGTTCCCTTCTCGCATTCTTTACGGTTTTGTGTTCGAAGATTATAGAATGGTTTTATTTCTATTATTTTACTACATTAAAGAATATTTGCTGGCAAGTCTAGACTTCAAAAGTGCATATGTTTGGTGAATTAACCCGTTAATTTCAAATTAATTTTCCACTTCATTGTTTGGAACAGAAGGAAATTTTGGTCAGACAAGTAGATACTTATTAACGTTTAGTAATATATTACACAATGGAGCTTATAAAAAGAATTCCTGCTGTTATACACCACAATTCGCAGCCAGTTGTTAGGTTTCTACGTTCCAGCAGCGATCAATAATAATACCAAAAGGAAAGCTGTTACCTTATTGGTGCTAGTTTATGTCAGCAGGCAGTACCATCACGGATTTACATACTATGCAGCATACCGTAAGTAAACTAATACTTTCGGAATAACGTGTTAACGGATAATATAGGAAGTCATGAAATTATGTACCTGTAAACTACAAGCTTTTCTATATTATCACGATTTCACCATCGACTTTCGCAATCCACATGCCTTGATGCAAGTTGCTGTAAGGGATTAATTTCTGCGAGATTCTAAAAGGCAGGGTAGAAGAAATCTGCGGTACTTTAATTCACGAAGCCACAACCATTGCCTAGATTCCTGTTTACAAATCATCGCACGCTGAACTGTTACGTCGTCAGTTGAATAGCTTACCGCTGTAACAGCGTCGATAGGCCAACGGTATGATATTCTGTATACCTATTTGCTCTGCTAGAATCCTTGAGTCATTTTATACCTTTTCTAATATACATGCAGCTATCTGAGGAAATGAACTGCTCCAAAGAAAGACTTAAAAAAAGTATGCGAGACTCGGCAGAATTTTTATTCAGTCGGATAACTGAATACATCTAGTTAATTTTTATGCAGTTAAAGTTAGAAATGTTTTCACTGTGATTATCTAATTGGTATTTTATTTACGAGAACTGCATTAATTACTTTTACAAAAACGCAAAAAAAAAAAAAATGAAATAAGTTAAGTGTACAAAGTTTGAACTGTGTGCTAAGTTTGCTGTCAGCGAACTGCCCTGAAGCTAGAATCAGTTTTTCGTTCGAGAGAACGTGTTCTTCTGTTTAGATAAGAAGGTAGCGTGGAAATTCAATACAAACAACTTGATGTTATCAGATCTCCCCCAATTCCGGTTTTTAAACAGCAGAGGAAAAATAAAAGTTGCGACAGGTAGCAAATTCTCTATGGTTTATTTCTCACGAATGGTTTAGAAATATTCCTGTTTTCATCTCAGATTGGAATAAAATTTTTGCATCATTTTTTGAACACGGTAAAGCTAGATACTTAAATTACTAAAATAAAAATCCTGCGTTGGATTTTCTTTGGTTATAGAGAGTATCACAGCAATAAATTAAGTGAGATTAAACTTAACACCTATGTTTCAAGCCAGAATCAAGCTAGTGACGACAGGTGTCACACAGTCCAGTATGCTAATCGTCACAGAAGACGAGGCCAGAAAAGAACTTTTATTCAGAAATTCTGTTGACAGTTATTTATTCGCAAAGGAAGGTTATAGGTACTTGATTCAGTCGTGATGTGACATTTCTGACTCAATATTTACTGACTGGTTTACATTGTCCTTGAATATACAGAATTTTTGTTCTAAACCAGAATCAGTGCACAGATGAATCAATGAATTCATACCACTAGCACATATGTTCGATTGAAACCACTTTTTATCGTATAGCCGTGATATTCGTCTAGCGTGTCTGTGTGTGTGAGAGAGAGAGACAGAGAGAAAAAAAGAGCCTGTTTTACTAGCTAGTAACTGGCATTTAATGCGACTATGTTTTGGTCAAGTTGTTCATGGTTTCTGACTCAAAAACTGCTCTGCTGTGCTTCTAACAGATCTCACGGAATGACCTTATCGTATAATAAATCACACACGTTGAAACATGAATAATCGTTGCACCGAGGTGAGATATTGCCCAAGACCAGCAAGTAATGTTTATTTTTAGAGGCCAGTAGTATGAGTAAAGCCTACATCGATGTACAGAGAAAGGAGATTTTAGACATTTATTAAGTACACTCGTTTTTGAAACTATCCGAACGCCCTGATAAAAAAATTTATGAGATGTAAAATTACTAGAACGCACGAGGCGTTGAGAAACTACAGGAACCCTAATAGTTGATTGATAAATTGTGTTCCTGCAGTGATCAGTGTGACTAATATTCTTCAAATGTTCATACATGTCTGATTCGTTTCAAACTTTGCCAACCAGCTTTCTATTTACACTTCTGTAGAAACAACTACTGTGAAACAAGGCAAACAAAGTACTAAAACGTACCAAAGTATGAGATTTTCAAGTTTTCAACTTTTCCGAACAACAGACTTGCAAAGTTTCTCAAACTTATTCTTCCATTTTCTCTTCAGTGATTTTTCTGCTTTCTTTTCAGCTACATTTCCAAGTTCATACTACGCTTCTTTTCATCGGGTCTCATTTTACTTTATCGTTGCAAGATCAACGAACCTGTTTGAAAATTACATACTGATAAAAAAAAAAAAAAAAAATTAGACAGCGTATTTTATGCTCGCCCAGCCTTTCCCGGTAATACCTAAAATCGATCACGTGTAAGAGTATCATTTTGCAGTTTAAATTACATCGCTTTTTCTTAGTTGTGGTACAGAGAAATGTTGTTACAAAACTCCGCTGTTATTGCACAAGGCTTGGCACTGTCAGTCGTAGCTGCAGACAGAATTAGCCGAGCGTAATACATGCATCTACAACTACAGATCTTAGCGCGTGACGTAGAGAAAGGCATCTTATATCGATACATTGTTACCTCGAATCGATATATACACGATGATTGCTGCGCTAATATGGGACGTCGAGTTAACTTTACAAGTACTACGTACACAATTAATTTTTTTTTTTCAAACGATTTACTTGTAATTCTACGACTAAAATATTGAATTTTAATTATGCGTTGGTTTATGAGACATACAAAACGGTTTACGCAGCTCTATGTTTATAATAAACTTGAATTCTGTAGTGTTGGCTTGTTAAAATTGACGGTTGGTTTTACACATTTCGCATTTCGTGAGTTTTCTTGTAGTGTTTCAAAAATAATCTTTTCAAAAGAATTCTTCATAAAAATGCTGACAATTTTTACAGTTTACGCCCCGATATGCACGAAATAGGAAACATCGCTGGAGCTGTATCCGGCAACACTCGTACTCAAAGGACCTGTACTTGGGCAAACGACATATCGATTAGGTCCATCTGGACGGGACGATAACAGTGCGAATGTGCAGGTTTAGTTGTCCAACTCAGGTCGCACTGTAAGCACAATGACAAGGTGTTTATGACAGTTTATTGGACAATAAACCTCGGGCCACCGTCGTGGATACGCAGACTAAAGGCTGTTCACGATAAAGTGAGCACTTTTGAAATCAACCTTAGAAAAAAAGTCACTGCCCCTGCCTGCATATACTTGAACGGGCGCACAGAGTGATATGCGCCCGGTAAAGTTGGTAACGATAGATGGAAAGTAGTTCCATATCTTAACGTCGAATAAAAACTGTTAGGTAACCATTTTGTGATCATTTAAATTATTTATTTCGCTTTCTGTTTTTTTAATGCATCAGTGTGTAAATATTAGCAGGTTTTTAAAATATTTAATTTTCTAATAATTTCACCGTTTCACTTGACCGACGCTTGAATAAAGTGATGAGGCCCATGGTAATGTTAATTTTACATAAGGCGGAATAATACACAACGTGCATACAAGTAGATCTTAAGCAGGGCTCTCAAAAGTGCTCATTTTACCGTTAACAACCCTTACTAGGCACTACCAACACATGTATTTACTCTCTGCCTTAAATCATATTAGTTATATGTGAAATATTGAAATTTTTAGATAAAGTTAAAGTAAAATTACAATTTAACCAAAAATAAGATACTTTCATGTCAACACAAGTATAAAACGCTTGCGATACATGGCATATTTACAAAGCAAACAAACACGTCATATATGCGGTGTTTCTTCAAAGGTTTGATTCAAAAAGTGTGAAGAAACCGCGAATATACTATAGCTCGCCATCACCGAGAAGATCTGTCGTGGTTGCAGAGAGTGAGATTGTCGGGTGCACGAGTGCCAGGTATTTCTGCGTCATGCTTCTGTTTTGGCTCGGGTGTCTGTCGCATGAGGGCAAAGCGTCACCTGGGGAGGTGAGGAGGGGGTTTAGAACAAACGACCCATCGCGCACGTCCAAGTAAGTACCTCACCAATGCCCGCAACCTTGTAATCAAAGGTGTACGCTGCCCCTCGAGTAACGACGCCTCCGCAGCCTCTGGCGTCCAATGCGAACGTTGGCGGCACAAATGTTCTAGCAGGAGCACGATCATCATTCGCTTCCCCGCTTATCAAGAGACCCAGCCACGTGGACGTCGCTAGTTAAGCGTGGCGGGACTCTCGGTATTCTGTAAAAAAAAAAGCTATCCACGGTTCGAGTATTACGGAATATGGAATAGGCGGGTAGTACAGAATAGGTTCATATCTGACCTGTCAGCTGCTGCAGCCTGTTGGAGGGCGATCAAACTACTTCGCGGTGCTTGCATGATGCCTTTTGTTCGGTCTCGTGAGTATCACTCGTCAACCGGCTGTTGTATGAACGATTATTTATTTCTTTTTTCTTTTGGAAAATTTGTGCAGGTTGCTTGAATTTTTTAACAGTGTTTTGAAATTGGTTCACTATGTTAATAATCGTGTACGATAAAGTTCAACAGTCAACAGCGCTAGTCCCATGAGTCTACACTTCAATTTTCGTGTAATAAGTTAAGATAAACGGTAATTTACAAACATGTCGAGTCGGGTAATATAAATTACCACTATTTCACAATACGTAGATATCACTGTTTATCAACTCGATACACTTCATGTAAATTGAAAACATGTTTCATTTAACATATTAACTCACTATTTCATATTATCCTACTATTTCGTAGTTCCCTGCAATTATGTTTTTTTCGCAAAAAAAAAATTCTCGGATACCTATCAATATAAATTCTCGGATACCTATCAATATAAATTATCGGATACCTATCAATATAAATTCTCGGATACCTATCAATATAAATTCTCGGATACCTATCAATATAAATTATCGGATACCTATCAATATAAATTCTCGGATACCTATCAATATAAATTCTCGGATACGTATCAATATAAATTCTCGGATACCTTTCAATATAAATTTTAAATCCGTACGTATCCAGATGGGTTGTTGTTGCAACTCTAAACTTACATACATGTTATTTGCATGATTATAAACAGTTCCGTTATTTGCGAAAAATTTGAAATAAAAATGGTATTCCATAATACCCGAACTTTCGCTATGTACCTACTATAGCACACACTGGCGTGGGAGGCTCGTAGTTGAGTTGGTAAAAAACTAACAGATATACACTATCTACCAAAAAGTAATTGGGCACCCGTGAAGATAGGTAATTCAGTACGTCAGTTGACTTGTGTTTCACGGCCTTCGGCGTAGGACCGCTGGTGTTTGTCCATGGTAGCATGAACACAGAGGCCTATTGTAACATTCTGGATAATGAAATGCTCCCAGAATTGTGGCGTTTTTACGGAATGGACCCGTGTTACTTCTAGGATGACAATGCCAGGTACCATGTTTCAAGGGCTACTATGTACTGGTACGCTGACAACAATGTTCGCCCGACCTCAACCTTATAGAACATCTTTGGGACGAATTTGATCGCCGGGTGAGGGCTCGTCAGGCGCGGCCAAAATCCATTGTTCAACTCATGGAATGGTTGCAAGAGGAATGGTGACGAATCCCCGTGGATGTCCTGCAAACACTCGTAGAGAGCATTCCAGACAGGGTGGCTGCTGTTATAGCCACAAGACGTGGACCTACGAGATTTTAACGGGGTCACAACCACCGAACACATATTGTGGACAGGTGCCCAATTACTCTTTCCTAGATAGTGTAGTTCTACCACTTGATGTCGTAATTAGAATTGAAGCTGGGCCGCTGTTCTGGTAACCAACCGTCATGGGGAGGCAGAAAATGCACTCACCGAAAACCGGTAGCAGATTCCGACGAATAGGGAGTGCACAAAGTATGTCTCCTCGGAGTGCCTGGTTGGGTAGTTGTGACAATAGCGGAATAGCTATCCTTGTGCGGCCGTTCCCCTGGTGGATACTTGCTCCGGAGTTATCGGCCTTAGTGGGTGGGTGTTGCGGCGTGCGTCAAGGCTCGTTCCCCGATATGGGGCGGTGATGCGATTGCATAGTCTCTCCTGCTCAAGTTCATCGCCACTTCCTCTATAGGTCAGGGCTGGAAACACTGTGGCTGACGGAAGTGAGGACGACTGTGGGCTAATGTGGTCCCACGAGTGTACTGGTGGTCAGCCACGGCGAGGTCATGTGCAGTTAGTTATCCAGGGGCTGCATGTATTCTTCGCCTGCGCTGATGACCCGCGAGCCGGGGGCACAGTCCCTAACCGAGGCTGGTAGATCTCGGGGTGACGGAGCTCCGCAGAAGGGACTGTCTTGCGTCCCGGAGGAGTTGGGCCTCTCCTGGGTGAAAACTCTGTGTGCACAGTACAGTCGTGGTGACCCAGGGGATCAGCGAGAAGCCCCTGCTTAGGCCGTGCTGATCACAGGTCGGACTCTGGATGGCGCTGGTCGAACCTCCTGCTGGGAGGAGGCCTGGAGGACCGCCACCGGCGTAGTTAGCGGTGGCTGCCGGGGAAGTTCGCGTCCATTCGAAGGGTTGATGCTCGTTTATGAAGGGTCAACGGTCTGGTCCGCCTAGTAAGAAGACCCGTTCGTACGGGTTGGATAGGTCTCGGCCCCATCAAGGTGGCGCGTGCGGATTCAACTCCAGCAAGATGCTGTTGTCAGGTGAGGTGGTTCCACGCTACACACTGCGATTGGAAGTAGCATATCTCCTATGGACTGCATTCAACTGCAGCCAGTTTTTCAGTGAACTCTAATGTTCATGTATGTCAGTAGCGCAGCGGACTGATTGGGACTCGGCCGGTGTGCACAGTATGGACTTACTCTTGTTTTAGACTGAAGTGGCTAATGTTGGCTGAAGTGGCTTTGTGGCTTGTGTAAATCTTCTACTGGGCACTGTATGTTGCTCTGAAAGTTATCCCCTGTCTTCTCTTAGAGTGTAGAAGACCTGCACGGCAAGTGATCTCAGTGTTTCTTGTTTTATTCAAGTTAAAGCACGAATTTGCATTGTATCGACGTTTCACTGTTCATTTGTCTCCGATAGGGATGGAGGAAGAGGTGTAAGGGGTGGAGGAAGAGGAGTTTTAGACATTTGACTTTAAATTTTCAATTTCAACTTTAATGTAAATTCCGTTTTAATTTAGAACATTAATAATTTGAATCCTCTATACACTTTAATTACTACCTTTTATTTATTTATATATTTTTTTTTACTTTTATAACTCGGCAAATTTTACTTTCGACTAAATATAAATTCCCTTCTTAATAAAAATAACTATAGGCTGTTCATAGTAAAATGAACACTTTTGAAAGCCCTGCTTAAGATCTACTTGTGTGCACGCTGTATGTTCTTCCGCATTATGTAAAATTAACATTGCTATGGGCCTCATCACTTTATTCATGCGTCGGTTAAATGAAACTGCGCAATTATTAGAAAAGTAAAAATTTCATAAATATGTTAATTTTTACACAAAGATGCGTTATAAAAAACAGAAAGCGTAAGAAATATTTTTAATTATCACAAACAGTTACCTAAAACATTTTATTCGACGTTAAAATATGGAACTACTTTCCATCCATCGTTACCAACTTTACCGGGCGCATGTCACTCAGTGCGCATGGTAAAATATATGCAGGCAGGGGCGGTGACATTTTTCTAAGGTTGATTTCTAAAGTGCTCACTTTATCGTGAACAGCGTATAAGACCAGTGATGGCCTTCAGCCGGGAACTGGTGTCATTTTAATATGTTCTGTTCCACTTGGATGGCGTATGAATAATGCGTTACAGTCCATTCCTATGTACATTTTACATAAGGCGGAATGATACAAAATGAGAAAATTATATCTTAAACAGGGCGTTCCAAAGTGCTAAGTTAACCTTGAACAGGATGCACGCTGGTGAACACTCCATTCCGCGCAATGGCTATTTTCCCCCACTCCTTATTGTTTCCCGATGAGCGAAAAGAATTGAACGATAATTTTTACACGGGGCACGTGTCTGTGAAGCAGCGTTTTAACAGCGCGATAGCATTACATTTTCCACTTCTCCAGCTGCGGTAACGAATCAGCGAATATTCACCGCTCCTTCGTAAGAGCTCTGCCTTAATTTTTGGAGATTTGTCTGTCAGGGTTGATATCGACGTCTCCGATATAGCGTCTGATAGGTCCAAGTGACCTTGCGCTGTCGGATTTTGGTGGTGCATTGGATGAAGAGGCGCAGTACTGTTCGACTGCACCCTCTGCATCTGACAATATAAGATTACTGCTAGAAGCCACTAATGCCCGGTTGCACCATCGTGGTTCGAAACTCGAGCCGAGATCGGATCTAAGATTGACACTGAAAACTGTTGCACCGTTCGAATTCAGAGCTGGACTGGAGTTTGAGATGAAGTTCATTTCAAACCGCCGAAGTTGGCTGTTCGAAATCTCGATCCGAGATCAGCAGCCATCGCCGACACATATAGTCTGAAAATACGCCAACAGATAGAACTACGTTCGATTGTTTTCTTGGGAATTAAAGCAACATTATACGCTACTAAATATTATTCAGTAAAATTCGTACATCAATAATTCACTTAAAATAGATAAAACATCGCACATCTAGTTCTATCTATAGTGAAAAATACGCCTGCTCCCGTGACGTCATTTATTACGAACCAATAGCAAAATTTGTCTCATACTTAATCTCTCTCTGTCGCTTTGGACGTTCTATAACGTTCGAGTTAACAGCTAACATACGAGTTATCATTACAGTATGTTCGGTTATCTAAAAACCTTCTGTGTAAGGGAAATACACAAAGCAGTGTGTTCGCATCCTATAATTAGAACAGAAAATGCAATGAAGATTAACAGGCAGCAATTTCCCCCCAATGGAATAGTTATTATTCAGGGGCAAGTCATTCGTAGACACATTCACTTGTTTTAAGTCGGATAATTATCACAGAATCGTCGTGAATTAAAAAAATTATGAAATCAATTTTACAACGTATATAACTGCATTATTACAAATGTTTGTAAATATTCAAAGAGAATCTTTGTAAAATTTAAAAAAAAAACATCTTCACAGCTTGGTTGGTAAAGTATACTTGGACATGGTTGGTCATGGTGACTCCATTTCGATTATTAATTTAATAATGAACCAGCTGTCTCGCTATATCCTTGCAAAAATTAAACGAAGAACGTTAATAATAAACCTTTGTACTCTGTTTTCATGGAACATTTGATTGTAAATATTTGTACGTTATTAGTAGGAATAGGAGAATTTCGCGAGTTCGATGACCTGTAGACTAGACTCCTCAGTCCTCTGCATACTGGAGCCTCGGCTGTGTGTTGATTGGCTGTTGCCCCGCACCTGGCAGTTGCGGGATTCGCAAGGTGTTTCCTTGCAAGTCTGCTGTTGGCCCAGAGGCGTGCAAGGCGGGTCCAATAATCTGCGATCCGATTGCAAAGGTGACTTCACTGTATACGGGTTTGACGTCTATTTTGTCCCGAAACGAATTCGCTAAATTTTCCGGTCCCTATTTATTGGTTGTGTGTGGTAGGAAGCATATCACTAAAGCTGATATTGCCACGCCACACTTCCGAACTGGCCTTCATAATCGAGTTAACTTCTGTGTGTAAATTTTAACTAGATCGAGGAGTTGGGGGGGCCGAACTGTTTGGCTCGCCTGTAGTTCAAAGACTATTACTGCTTCAAGTTCGACTTCAATGAATTTTCATAGGAACGTTATGAATATTGATGGTCACTCGCGCAACTGTGTGGCATGCATATTTATAAGCGGCCGTGAAAAAAAAAAAAAGTTTTATATGCACCGTTGCTTGTCGTTCAGCTCTCGATGTGTGTCTCAACAAAACAACGTAATTCATATACTGGTTTGGCGACTCCACGGCGAAGTGACGTTTACCTTCGGAATAACTTCGTCTTGTTTATCACTCTCCCACTGACATATTTGAACCACTTTCGTTTTCAACGCCTTGAAGGATCGTCCGTAGCATTAGGCTTCATAATGAGCACCCGAGTAGAGCGGAGATACCAGAAATAATTGGATGAAACGAATCAGATCTCTGTTTTCTGAATAATGTCATTTATATCCAAGGCAGTGTAACGATATTATATAAATAATTCTAGTGCACCATTTTTTTTTAAATAATCTAAAGAAAACGTATGTTTTGAAAGGCCAAAGAAAGAGCGTTACTTCATCAAAAAATTAAATATAAAATAAATTTAACTACTATAGCAATTAGACTTACTAAGTAGCCATAATTTAGGTTTATACCATGATAATACTAACCTTTTTTTATTTCCTTTTTTGCACGAAGCTATTGAGATTTTAAGATTAAGTACGAAGATACGTGAAAGTTCATAACTTATTGAAAGTTACATGGAATTCAGTTCGAAAAACCAGCTGTGGAAACCTATCGCTGTGGAGCTGGCCGTAATCAATACTACTGTTTAGGTTATTTGTGTTGTGATACCTTACCTTCAAGTATAGGCCGTTTGCGGTCAATATAGAAATATTTATAAAGCCCTGAATAGGATCTACTTTCCCTACAATGTTGTATTCTTCTACCATATTTGTAATTAGCATTGTCATGGATCGATGGCTTTCATTCATTCGTCGTTCAAGTGTGCGAGTTTGTTAGGATCGTAAATGTGTTACCACGTAATAAGCTAATTTTTTTTCTAGTATGCTTAACACAAACACACAAAATTAAATAAATTCATTATCTTCAAATCAAAACGTCACTCACACTCCTAATACAGTGTTAAATGTGGAACTGCTTTTCCTATATAATAACACTCTAAATTCGAATCAGTGGAAAACCGCTGATTCGTAGTGAAATTCAACTACTGGAATCAGTGAAAATGGCTCCCCTTAGAATCAGCGTAAATCCACTGATCGTTTCAAAGTGGGTAGTTTTAAATTGTGTGACTTTACTTTTCAGTTTTGGTTTAACCCTTTGAGGACGGCAAACCTTAAATGGCACTGAAGACTCCAAGGTTGAAGTTAGCTGCCTATATCCTCCACTACAGCAGGTTCTGTTGTATTGGTTCCTTCATTTCCACTTACCATCGTACTATTGGTCCTGGCTACACCGTGCACGCTTAGTCTACTCTGCAAAGTTTATCATTGACTAGTTGTCGACCAATGAAGTCGCCGCGACAGATATAACAGGTTTTACAGTATATCGTGTTCATCTGAGAACTCATTACAAGGAACAATTTTATTCCCATGAACTGAAATGTTGACTGGTCATAATTTTTCACTTAGATTCCTATAAAGTCCAGCGATACTGTGAAACTATAAAAGTGCAAGTTTTTTCTTCAAAAGTAAAGAAATGTTCATATAGACTTAGGCCCGTGTATATACGTGCATACTCCTCAAAGGGTTCATCTGTATCGTTAGGATTGTTTAAACGAATAGTACATATGAGTACACTCTCTTCACGACATTATATGCAGTTAAACCTTCAAAGCGAGTGCTGTGATTATTACAACTAGTATAACAGCATGCATTTTCAATGGAAACTTTCGTTATATTTATGTGACGCTTTGGTAACTTTTACTTAACAGAAAAACGAGCATGCGTTTTCGTGTATAGTTCATTTTCATGCATAAACAGTAACTCCAGATCTACGACAGTCGCATGACTGTAGCACCTTTATAATCGTAAACTGCCAATGAGCCACTCAGAGAATAGGTAATATACATGAACTGTCCCATCGAAAGGTTTTTAGCTTAATCACACAAAAATGGATAATAAACGGAATCGTGACCAAAATAAGTTTCGTGCTGTTTTCCAACGAAAGTTAACTTTAATCTAAATTCTTCAGTTTTCTCGTTCGACAATGAAAAACGATACGAAACTCGATATTACTGCTTTATCAAGTAAAATAGTAGTATTCGAAACCAAGTTTGAAGGGTCGGAAATAAAGTGATTTCAAAACCTGTTTTTTTTTTTTTGTGACGTACTCTTAGAGATATTTGGCGTCTACATCAAATTAATGGTTCTGAAAAATTTAAACAGAACCGGTGAAAAACGTGGATAATTCATACGAAACTGCGTAAAAAGCACTCATTCGTACATTACAAGTTCTCATACACTTTCGCAAGAATTACTATATTAATTTGACTCAGCACTTTCGGTTTTGTCAATCACTTCCAACTGACAGTTCGAAATTTACGAGAGAGAAAAAAACGACGTTTACGGGAAGCAAAATACTGAAAGAAATTGCTGTTTTTTTCAGCAACAATGGATCAGCCATTAATACAGTTCAGTGCAACTTAATTAAAAAGTTCTATAAAGAAGCTGAAGTGTTTCGGAAATTGCATGTACTGTCCGACAATTACAATCGAACGCTGTGGCAAACACAACTGAACTGAACACGTTACCTGCCCACTACCAGATCTATCACGATTTTCTGGAGCCCTGCGTACAAAGTTACAGGGATGAAATAAATTCTAATTCTAAACTTTTTTTTTTAAACTCGCCTTCAGAGCGATTCGTTTCAGAACTCCGTCACTTTTGCTGATCTTTTGCTTCACGCAACGTTCGAACTTGAGAGTTCTTTTTTTTATATTTTTTTTTTATCGTTCAAATACGTCCTTGAATTTTCTCACTGTGAAAGACTCAAACTGAGACGATCCGGCCTTTCTTAATCTACAGCCGCCTGCAGATGAATTACGTAGAACCTGCGAACTAGACGTAGTTTAGGCAGGCGTATTATTGGAACTGTCCTGGAGTAGACCGCTGAGGAAATGATTCGTGGAAAGGAGACAATACAGACTTCAGTGGCCAGAACTGTTTTATTTTTTTTGTGTGTAAACGTTACTATAGGCTGTTCACGGTAAAGTGGGCACTTTTGGAATCAACCTTTGAAAAATGTCACCGCTCCTACTTGCGTACGTATTAACGGGCACACTGACTGCCAATGCGCCCGCTAAAGTTGGTAACGGTGGAAGGAAAGTAGTGCCAAGCTTTAACGTTGAGTTAGGTAAACATTCGTAAATACTGAAATTATTTATTTACTTCCTGTTTTTATTTAAATGGAGATTAAGTGCAAGAATCGGCAAATTTGTAAAATATTTACTTTTGTAATAATTTCAGTTTCACTTGACCAACGTAAGAATAAAATGTTCAGACGAACGGAAATGTTAATTGTACATATGTTTGAAGAGTACAGAAACGTGCATACAAAGTAGATCTTAAGCGGGGCTTTCAAAAGTGCTCTGTTTACCGTGAACAGCCTATAAGTACTTGAAGTGCTTGGTAATAGGATATTGTCTCAGTTCTGATCAAACGTTAACCGGTTTAGTAATGTGGCAGTTGCGTGTTTTTCAGATCGTAACTCGTGTACGCACATTGAGGCACAGACAAATTACCTGCGCGACACAAGTAATCTGAAGACAGTGTGAACGATTTCGTTCGAAAGCTTCGGCAGATTTTTAGCGAAACCAAACATTGCTGCGGGTGCATCTGGTTGACCGTGTGACGCTGCGTACCTGAAGGCTGGATGGAACAAACGTTTGTTCAAGAGACTGCAAACATCCTAGCGGAATTAATAGTTTGTCCAGAAACAATTACACATGATAAGAAAGCTGACTTTTTTTTACTTCTTCTTCTTCCTATGGACAATTTTCAAGAAATGTATATGCATACTCATAGTTTCGTCCCAGCTGCCCTAACTCGTACTTAGAAATGGCTCGAATTTACCGTAAAAAATATTCAAACATAAATATGTATGCCGACACCACTGATACGCCACGATACTGCGTTTTGATTTTTGATTTTTACCACACGCTTATACCAAAAGTTCATTTGTACCGATGTTCAAAATGTATTTCTAATTATGACTGGTGTTGGGACAAACACAGTCACTTCCTACCAGATTGTTCGGTGTACCGACGAGTAAACATCGATCATTAATTTGCTATCCTTCCAGATATTCAATTTCTTGTCAAATCGTGGTTAATTTTTGGGACATACCAGTCACGCTTCACTTGCGTTAACCAGATTACTGCTAACAGTTGAATCCCTTAGCGCCTGGGTAACTTGTTTGTTGTTTTGTTTTTTTTTTAGATGAAGTTGTGCGTAGCTCACTTCATACGCACCTCAAACCACAAATCTATTGCCGCGTGAATGATGCTTTAGGTTTATATCTTCAATTCATCTCGGACACAAGTACAATCTAAACAGCTCCGCTTAAGATGTTTTGTTGTCAGCGCCGTTCCAACCACGTGGCGCTGACGAATCTTTATCGCGACGAAAGCATACATATTAGTCGTTTAAACTACCTTAAGCGTTCGGTACAGAGCCAATCACAATCACGATAACCAGCACGCGCTTGGCCTAGACCCGTACCAAGTGGCGAAACAGTCGCGGCTGACTAGTCATTAATCTGTTGTCACAATCGCCATCAGCGATTTCGTTGAACAACTGCCCTTAGCGCGAGTAATTATCTTGCCGGCCATCGAAGTCACGTACAGTTGCGAGAAAGTTCGCTTACGTGCACGGCGAAAAGCGACACGGTTCAATACGGCATCCGTCCTCGGTGGTCGTGCACGCGCAGCGATGGTGTTCACCGAAACCTAAGAATGACTCAGTTTATGAGTATCGATTTTATGAGTATCGACCTTGTAAAAAAAAAAATAATCGATTCGGGCGGGGGAAGCGGGACATCCCCGAGAAAACCCGCCGACTAACGGCACCGTCCGGCACGATTCCCACATGCGAAGATCCGGAGACCCGGCCGGGGATGGAACCAGCTGGGAGGCGAGCAGGCTAACCGCTCAGCCACCGTGGGGCCCCTCGTTGCTGAGACAGTGAAACCTCGGGAATAGTGTTTCTCAAGTCTGCAACACAATTTCAGACGTTGACGTGATGTTAATCTCTCTAAAGTCGAAAAAGTAAAAATACCTGGTACACATCAGTGAACTTGACTGCCGATCTGTTGGAACTGCTTCACTTGATCTGTCAAATTCTACTAATCATTTTAGTCACCAGTACTCACTGAACTGCACTTGTCTGGCAGTGAAATCTCAGTTCATTTCACTGGTTCGCCAGTAGATGACAGACACCTGATCTACTAAAGAGTGAGTAAAACAATTCTACTGACTGAACTCACTGATCCAAATTTAGAATGATAGAGAGAGAATTATTTTCCACGACCTCCGCCTTAGCGAGGATTGCAGCAACGTAGCTAACCACACTTTCGAACTAACATTTCCCACTTAGGAGTATTCGACAGGAAAATTAAAAAAAAAAAAAAAATGAAATTAAGGCTTGTTTGCACTTGGTATTGTTGGATTTTTAAATTTCTTACAGATTAAATTTTTGGAAGTGCGATAAAATTATCTTGATACAAATTTTAAATGTCAAAACATTTTCACCCATTTTAAAACTTATATATATATATATATATATATATATATATATATATATATATATATATATATATATATATATACACACACACACACACACACATACACACACATACATATGTATAATTTTTAAATATCATAACATTTTCGCCTTTTTGAAAACTACCAAATAAAATACATTTAATTTATTTGGAAAAAAAAAAAAGGTAACGTTGCTACAATGAAAATTTGCCAATAGTTACCCTGGAACAAAATTTGTAATACCAAAACAAAAAATTTCTGCTAATAATTCTAATTAATTCTAGGCCCTATGGAATAGGTTAAATAAACTACCTGTTAAACAGAATGTTAATTGCCAAGAAATATTTGATTATGACATGTGAACTATATCCAAGATGGCGGACGAGTCAGCTATCTAGAAATTCATAGTGTGTATGACTTTGTGATTACAATTAATACCGACGTGTCATATAAGTTAGGTGATATCATTTTCGTAACGATTACGGACTCAAACCAGTTAGCGTTGCGATGTTCGACGTATGCATATTGCTATTACACGCAATGTCCCGATTAATTATGTTCACCCGTATATCATATCACTAAATAAAACCACTTAAATTAAGTAATGTGCACTCGCTGCATATACATTTACGGCATGTGCGATGCCTGAATAAAACGACTACGCAAAAATCCTATCGCAAATTAATTTCTGATTGAACCCCACCTCGATGTTGGGTGGCCTGGTAAAGCAAGAAACAAATGTTAGACATCAACGCCAGTACCTGCAAAGATGGCCAGGTTGGCAGAAAAAAAATTATTGCATTACAAATAATTAAAATGTAGTGTGGAGATTACTAAGCCGCAATTAAAGGAAGTTACATTACAATTTTTCTAATTAAGGCATTCTAGTGCGTGGACCGAAAAGCTTACGATGTCGCTTATACCAAATATTTACACAAGACAAAATGTTATCACCTCTAATAGAAAATTCTAATGCAGTATTTCACGGGGGCAATTTTTTCCGACTTAAATGGCTGCCATTTAGAAAGCTGCTTGAGACAGCCACAAGACCGATGTATAAAGGTGTAAAGCTGTATGTTAACTTGTAAAATAAGAAAATAGAATTTGTCCATCACACATGAACGTTGTATAGTATATATTTAGGTTGTTTGCATACATTCCAGCATCAATGACATTGTAGCAGCTTGATTTGTGAACAAATTCTACGCGCTTATCTAAGATAGATAGGGACAGTGTTATTTCGCGAAAATATTTCGAGACAACGTAAACTTCAGAGCACTGTGGGGTCGTCCAGCTTTTTGATTGGCTGAAGCATGCTGTGGTCAGTGTTAAGTGTTTGCGCTCGAATCATGAGGGTAGAGTGTGGGAGTTACGGAATTCTGAGTGGCTCGGTCAAGAGCAGGAAACAGCACCAGCAGCCAGTGGAGGCACACTCTAAATTAGAATCAGTGGGAAACCACTGATTCGCAGTGAAATTCACATACTCTAATCAGTAAAAATGGCTCCACTTAGAATCAGTCGAAAACCACTGATTGTTTCAGTGAAAAATTTTCACTGATTGAATAAGTGGCGGCCGACTTGCAGTGGCGAATTAAATATTGCTTTTATTGAGTGTAGGCAAATAAGTGAGTGAAATAAACATATTTACGATAGTTTACTATTTAGATTGTGGAATTTACCGTAATTTTAAAAAGTAGGAATTCATCAAGTGACCGGAATTGAACTCGCGCACCCTTGGACTCCTACATCGTAGCCTTATCATCTGAGCTACCACGCCAACTTCAAACTACGGCATGTCTTATAGTTCCGCTGCGAAATCGTGTAGTTTGAAGTATGCTCATATTTTTCGAACGCTGTTACGATTACATGGAATCGAAATGAAAGACGTAAAATCGGAATGAAAGGTTGTGTGTTCATATTACCTCGTAAAATGGCGTTTTGAAAGATGAAACACATTTCAGAAAGTATTTTGTAATAGTTTTATTCGTTTATTCGTTGTTACTTCACTTGATAAACGCTGTTTAACGGCCATTTTTAAACGATGTTCGACGGCGAATGTTACACGCAGTTTCACTGATGCATCGGTCAAAATTAATTAGAGACGGAGCAAGTTGCTCAGATGTTTCACTGGTCCATCAGTCAAAAAATAAACCACTGAGAAAACAGTGGAAAAAATAACTGATGAATCAGTGGGAAATGTCACAGAATCAATCAGTGAAGGAAATATGACATTTTCCACTGGTTCATCAGTTAAATTCACTGAAGTGACTGTTGTATCAGTCAGATACATTTGACTGAAACAGTGAAATTCTCACTGATTCAGATTTCGAGTGTATGACAACAGCCGCGAAGTATACATAGTATTGGAGTCTACTGTGTGCTCAGGTTTATTCGTAAGAAAACAGTGGCCTTAATGATCGACTGTCTTCATTATATTTATGCAGTCTCTATACCAAATCATGCCCACTGTGAAATCTAGGCTACAAGCGAACATGCAGTTGAAAGTAACAGTTCCGTTATTAACGTCCCGCACATTATGCAATGTGAGGTACTTAACCTACTTTTAAACTACCCGGCGCCATCATAAATCGAACAGAAGACAGCTTTATTATTTTGCACGTTCGCGTTTGTAGATAAAATTGCATGCTTGTCATGTCGCCAGCCGCCGAGAAGGGAACGAATGATGAATGTATTATTATTGGAAGGCTAATAGCAGAAAATTATGTGAATATGGATGCCCATATATCTTGGGAACCAATGTTTTTTTTTAATGTAGTATTTCCGTGTTCCCCGTATATTCGTAGATTTTCATACCGTCGAATGATACTCGTAGTACCAACAATGGAAATACACTCCGCTTTAGAATCGCGAGAGTGGCGTGTTGTATCATTTTCCATAGAGAATTGTGCAAACTTACTTATTAGACTGTCACTTTCATACCTATGTATATCTAGAATATTTTCGGCTTTAACCATTCCGTCACGGTTATCAAAGTGATGGTGTCCATTGTACGAGTGTAAGTCTTTCGTGTGACGGAGTATTGTTTGTTAATAGTTGTCGTCACACTTAAGCATCTGTTTTCAATGCTGGTCGCTGCCTACATTAAAGGCTGTTCACGATAAAGTGAGCACTTGAAGCAATCTTACAAAACCGTCACTGCTCCTACCTGCATAAATTTAAACGCGCGCACTGAGTGACATGCACCCAGTAAAGTTGGTAACGATGCAGGAGAAAGTAGTTCCATATCTTAACATAGATTAAAAAGTGTTACGTAAAATTTCGTGATAACTAAAATTATTTCTATCGCTTTCTGTTTTCTTTTAAAGCGTCGAAGTGTACAAATTAGCAAACGTTTAAAATACTTAAATTTCTAACAATTTTACAGTTTCACTTGACCGGCGCATGAAGAAAGCGATGAGGCCCATGGCAATGATAATTTCACATAAGGCGGAATAACCCGCAACGTGCATTCAAATAGATCTTAAGCAGGGCTTTCAAAAGTGTTCATTTTACCGTGAACAGCCTATACCGAAATGACTGACCAGGGAAACCTGCGAGGATCGGAATCTGGCGTTAAGCTTCTTATACAATAGAAAAATTTATAATTTGATTTTACGTTTCCTTTCCTCTGACGAAACCACCAATACACAATACAGTATTGTAAAGTCAGAGTTCAGACAACTGAACATCGGTTCTGCCAGCTTCGTAAAAATGTGTCTCTTGTTATATAAATAATTATATTATCCAGGAATTCATTTTAAGTACCTTTTTTAAAAATATGGTCTAAATTTACATTAAAAGTTTATTTCAAAACAAAAAACTAATTTGTTTACTTTATTAAAATATATCAATTCACACATTTCCTCTTCACATTATATTTATTTACCATTTATACAATTTAAGACGAGCTTTGTTTAATATACCGAGATTTAAATATCCCTACAATAAAATAACGCACTTTCCACGTAACCTATGCTAGATTCTCGGCAAAATAGCTGCTTGATTTTGACTAAATTTCAACTTTTCGAAATCGTAAAGTCAAGAGTGCTTGACTTTTACCTTTGGCAGTTCCACTGTGTCAAGCTCTATAAGTCGGAAAGTAAACGTAAAGTGAAATGTTAAAGTATTCAATTGTGTGACAGGGCCTTTAGTCCCACAGCTCCGAGTAGGCGGGAACTGCAATACGTACGCCGTCTTTTTCTAGGCGTTTCGGGTCGACCTGCCGTGGCGGTAGTCGGTTGGTGCGCCACCGGTCTGGACTGCGGGAGATTCTGGGTTCGAATCCCAACTAAGGCATGGGTGTTATTTAACTCAGGTCATAAATCAGTTTGTAAGCCGTTCCCTGATAATCCTTAAGGCACCGCTCCACCCCTATTTTGCCGAAACTCTTCGTTTTCACGTCATAATTTCGGATTCATAGTAATTACTGACAATGTACGATTATGGAAATTTTCTATGTTACGAATTGTTAAATATTTTTGTGCGTAATTTTAATTGTGCGTTATCTGCTTGTAAAAAGTCGAGAATATTTTTATATTCTATCAATTAGTGCATGCCTTTCTGCGCGCAGGGAATAACACACTATGAAAATTAGATACAAACACATAAATCAAATATTAAGTTGTAAATTTTCTATAACAAAACATTTTGCACTGAGGGACGTTAAGATCATATTCCCCCCCCCCTTTTCTTTCTTTCTTTCTTTCTGAAAGAGCTTTCGAAAAGTGCCCGTTAATGCTGTTATTAGTTTTTAAAATATAACACTTAGAAGTCTCAATTTCCCGAATTCTGCAGCATACAAGGCTTTGCTCCTAGATATTTATTCTAATCAAATTGCATTTAATGCAATCTGTATGGTGTGCAGAACATCCTGATTCAGTATGAGTGCGATTTATATACAGGCGAGGGAGTAATGGCACTGTGAATTTTGATAAAAATAGGGGTCAGACTTGTCGTAAATATATTTTTGTTCATTCAAGCGAAACTGTAAACATTCATTTAGTAAATAGTTTAAACTATAATCTGTAGAGGAAAAATTGGTTTTGTTCCTTTCGTAGCTTGTAACACAAATGTTGTATGCCTATAACCCTCTCGTGTCGGAATTTGAGTGTTATATTTGACTAACAACTGCATTAAGGGGGCACTTTTTGAAGCCTCTCTCGGATAACTGAATTCCAAACAATGAGAGATGTGACCTTAAGAAGCCCTTTCCAATACATTCGCATTCCATTCTAGGCCCTTCAGGAGAGATGCACGGCGAGATGAAAGAAGCTATGCGTGAAGCGAGAGGGGATAACGCGTGCGTCTTCACGCGCGAGGTGATCGTAGCAACACGCGTAGCGCCCCCGGGTGTTTGGTGGGGGTTGAGGGGGGATTGGTACCTCGGCGGCGAGCGAAACACGACGAGCACAGAGTGTCTCACGGGCCACTTAAGAGACAAAAACGAGAGAGAGAGAGAGACAGACCTCCGAGCTGCTGGTCTCTTTTATAATTAGTCCGTGAGTCATCGTCTGCCCTAGTGTGTGCGTGTGTGTGTGCTCGGCCCGACACTGTGGGCCCAGCAATTCAGCGTGCCGGGCGCTGGTTGCTCGCCAAGTGAGAGGGGTCGCGGGTTCGGTTCCCGCCTGTACTATCCACCCCCCCCCCGCCACTTTCATTACGAAATATCATAATTTATAAACAAAATATTTGAGCAAAAATGAGGCACTCTTATTCAAATTTATGGTAACACAAGTGTAAAACACTCGTGACACATAACGCAATTAGGAAACAACTAAACACATCATGCATGTTTGGGGGGAGGGGGGGCTAAGCGGTTAACCTGCTCGTCTCCTATCAAGGTGAAGCGGGTTCAATCCCCGGCCGGGTCACTCCCGGATGCCGCTGGTCGTCGGGTTTTCTCTCGGGGATTTCCCGTTACCTTTGCCCTTTCATTCCGGCGCTGATCCATTGTTATCTCATTTCACCTGCATCGGCTCTCAAAACCTCATTTGTTAAGAGCCGCCCAAATCTCTCAAACTTGACGTCATACAAGGGGTGGTTTTTCAAAGGTTTGATTGAAAAAGTTCGAAGAAACCACGAATAGACTATATTGCGTATTTTCGTAGACAGCTAGGGGGACTCGTTCCCGAAAAGGGTGTGTTTTTTTTTCCGAACCCGTTCAGTCGTATACGCCATTCGCGGTAAAGTGAGCACTTTTAAAGGCCCTCCCAACAGGCATTAACCGCTAATAAATATATCTTATTGTAACCTTAGGCATTAACTTTTGATAGTGGTGAAATGTATACACTGTGTTTATTGGCCGCATTGCAATATTTATTTTAATAAGCAGCATGAAGATAGAATATGGGTGAAAGCAAAAATTGAGAAGAGCCTTTAAAAGTGCTCACTGTACTGTGAACAGCCTATAATATTAAGTGCGGGATTGCCGTCTACGTTACAGGCCGGGGCCGCCTTATGCTCGCGGCGTAGGGTGCTCTGAAGTTGCTGGCCGGGGTTGGGGGGGGGGGGGGGGTACAGGTGGTGTTAGCGGGGTTATCGTGATCCTTACTAGTTGTGTAAGTGGAGGGGGGAGAAGTGCGAAGGAGGGGAAGTGGACGGCACAAGCCGCGTGGGCGGGTTTCTTTCTCATTTTCCTTCTTTTTTTTTCTCCCTGTGGCGACAGCGGCGCTGTAAGTGGCGGGCGGGAGCAACCATGCCGCTATGCGACTGTTTCGAGAGACAGGTTCTGATCCGCGCGGGAGTAATTCCATCCCAAGGACGAAAATGCAGTTTCGCTCTTGAATTGTGACGTCAAGTAATTAATACACTGAACGTGCTCGCCATTTTTTTTTTTCGTATAGAAAAGTTAAATTTTTTTTTTAAATCGTTGTTTATTAATTTTGTAACTGTATATTAATAATAAGCTAATTCAATTTTCAAAAGACCATAACCTATGACTTCTGACAAACGACTTTATTTTATTAATTTAGATGTGCTGATTAATTAGTTCGTTGTCTTAAACCGCCTAAGCCTCGCAGTTATGGCGGTGTGATATCTTCCATCTTATAGTTTATTAAAGGCTGTTCACGATAAAGTGAGCATTTTTGAAAACAACCTTAGAAAAAAGTCACTGCCCCTACCTGCATATATTTTAACTGGCGCAATAAGTAGCAGGTGCGCAGTAAACTCGGTAACGATGTAGGGGAAAATAGTTCCATACATTAAAGTCGAATAAAAAGTGTTAGGTAACCATTTGTGATAACTTAAATTATTTCTCTCGCTTTTTTATTCATCGAAGTTTAAAAATGAGCAGATTTGTACAATATTTACTTTTCTAATAATTTCACAGTTCCACTTGTCCGGCGAATGAATAAAGTGATGAGGCCGGCGGCAATGTTAATCTTACATAAGGCGGGAGAACACACAACGTATATACAAGTAGATCTTAAGCAGGGCTTTCAAAAGTTATCATTTTACCGTAAACAGCCTATACAAATCCTTGTAATTAGGCTTCATGGCCAGAAATTTAAAAATCAAAGCTTTGGTGTTACATCGAGGACTATCAACAGTATGTTTTTTTTTTTATGTTCGTACTGTTAGGCCCTTCCAGAATGAGCAGTCGGCCGCTGGCAGTCGGCAGTCGTACATCGGCGAACTTGATCTCGGTCTGCCGACTGCCCGACTGCAGGTTGCTTCTAGCCAATCAGAACTTGTCGTACTTGCAACGTCATTTCTCGACTTTTACTTCCAGACAGAAAGAACTAACTTATAACCAACAGCAAGAATACACCAATAAAATAAACAATCTTAAAATTTTTTTGCTATTTACGCTTTTACGAATCTGCCAGAGAATATCGAAATATTCACTGATGTTTATTTATACGATAGCCAAATTTATATTTGAAAACCTTAAACACGACAGAAATACAGCTTAAGGTAAATATAACGATTTTGGATTCGAACACCATTATAAGTAAATAAGTTTAAAATATGTTTAAATACGTACACCATTTCAGATATTTATTTTTTGAAAAACCAGGTTTTTTTTGTCGACTGCACGGGTGTTTTCAGGGTAATTTTTAGGTATGAATATTCTGTTACAAAACATTAGAAAAGTAATAGTGACATCCATCGAAGCTTAATTTTTATTACTGCGTCATAAAATGGTAAGGTCTCCGCTGAAAGTCTCGTATAGGCGCGTTATCGACAGTAAGTCTGCACGCCAATTCAGTGCTTGCACCTAGAGGCGATGAGAGAATTGATGCGCATGTCTCGGTCGTCCCTAGCGTTCCCACGCTCTTGGGCCTCAGACGTGCAAAATTCCTTCAACCATGCGGCCACCTTAAGAGTTTCACGTTATTTGCGCTTACATGAGGTATCTTTTTGCACGCAACTGCTCTTTACATCAACCATAACTTTTTCACAAACAGTTTTATACCGTTTTATGTTGTTGAGTGTCCGCCATTTGTATCTGAGCTCGTAAATACGAGTAAATGTAGTACAAGCGTTTCTTGAAGTCTATTAGTAACACGGCCTCTTGTAATGTTAAAAACAAGCAATTTGCAAGACAGTCTGTGGCGTGTGGTGAACGGTTTCAAGGTAAGCTAGCGTTAGCTCTGTGGTGTACCCTGCTGCTTTCTATAGGCGGTTCACGGTAAAATGAGCACTTTTGAAAGCCCTGCTTAAGATCTACTAGTATGCGCATTGTGTAGTCCTCCGACATATGTAAGATTAACATGGCCATGGGCCTCACCTCTATTAATGCGTCGGTTATATGAAATTGTGAAATTATTAACAAAGTAAATACTTTACAATTCAGCTAATTTATACACGTCGATGAATTTAAAAAAAAAAAACAGAAAGCTATAGAAATAACTTTAAATTAGGTCTATCACATATTAGCTAACACTTTTTATTCGACGTTAAGATATGGAACTACTTTCCATTCATCGTTGCCAACTTTACTGGGCGAATGTCACTCAGTGCGCTCATTAAAATACGTGTATGCAGGGGCAGTGACTTTTTTCTAAGGTTCGTTTCTAAAGTGCTCACTTTATCGTGAACAGCCTTCAGATTACACTTCCGCCAGTAAAGCGTATCTCGGCAGCTGACGCCACAGGAAGGGTGTATTCGGTCCCTCGCTGCTCGCTTGTGAGTGATCGGAATGCACTCAGTTTACTGGCTCCTGCTGCGTGCACCGAGAATGTACAGGAGTGAGCTGAGCACGCACCAGCTCACCGTTGCAACACTTCGCCACACGCCACTGGTACGGACATGCTAATTCGAGGCTTCTAAAAAGACTTACAGTCCCTGGCAAAATGCCACCCTGCTCAGATGTCACAAAACTCCAAACCTCGGGCCTGATTTCTAACAAGCGTGTGTTGTTTGGCGGCTTACCGTGGGCAGGGACATGAAAATTCCGCTCCAACGTTGTGAGGCCCTGCTGGAGTTCTACTTCCATGATACTCCTCCGCCTCATGCAAGCAAAGCTTAACAGAGTCTGGAAAATTGCACCATAGGGGCAGCGCGCCGCATCCGGGCGCACTCAATCAATTTAAATTTTGTATAAGATCTATTTGTTACTAGGCGTATTAATTATTCATAATTTATTCATAAAATATAAATAGAATTTCTGTTTAACCAAGCATAAGTTATTTTGTGTTGAAACCAGTAGGTCTATAATGTAAAATGTTTGTGTAGCATAGCATATTTAAGAAACAACCAAATACGTCATATACTGGATGTTTTTTTGAAAGGTTTGATTCAAGAAGTGTGAGAAACCGCTAATTAGACTATAGTTAGAGACCTGCAAAATTCGCGTTATTTTCTGGCGGCATGCTAAAATGCAGCGTCCTTTACATATTCGAGTCTGTGCCATTTGTCTATGAGCTTCTGCAGCAGTAAGGAACCATTTTTATCTTTTGACTTGGTTGTACTTGATTGGGCCAGCTTAGTTGCTTGCTATTCGTCCGAAGGTGTCTGGGACGTTTCCGAACAAACTGCAGTCCATTTACAAACGCTATACTAAAAGAACAAGTCTTTGACGTGTAGTCTGTCTTCAGATAAAATAAAAGCAAATTTCGCACGTCTAGAAACTATAGTTAAACTATACGTGTGCTAGACTCCACGGGCCTATGTACGCCAGAGCCTCAGTTGTTCGTTGATTGACTAGTGAGTGGCCAGTCTTATCCTCGGCAAGGTAGCTCTTGATTCGATGCTTATTTTCATGCTGGTCTGCTATTGGCGCAGAGTCATCCATGGCATGGGAATTAAATATCTATCCTTCGGGTTTAAAACAGGGTTGTCTCTTCCAACCTCAGTATAATGCATTAGGCCCAAGCAATTGTGATACGTAAACATCAACTCACTTGCCTTTTACTTTTTTCCCCAATTTATTTCCATCTAACATGTCGATTTTTGAGACAAAATTCATTCTGTGAACATTTTTAATGTAATGTTAAGTTTCAATTTGCATTCCTCTAATTAAAATTAACTTAAAATTCCGTTTCACTTGTCAGGTTTGTCAGGCCTAACTGCGTGAGGCCATACAAACGAATGTTTAATTTCAACACGGTGCCCGTATGGCATACGGTCAACGGTTTGTTTATAATGCCCCAGTTTTAAAGCTTCGTACATCTACTTACTGAAATTCAGTATGTAGTTTTGTAATCGAGGAGCACAAAATTAAATGTATGTCCCCTTCAAATGATATCGTTTGGTCGACTAATCCTGCTCAACCATAAAATACGTTACCGAGCGTGATGTACTTATAAACACTAGATATAAAAGTATGATTAGTGTAATAACATGTGCTCCTGAGGCTGACTACACCCTCTAACAGAATGAGCCAATAACAGACATTCATCAGTATAGCTGGTGAGTTTTGAGTGGCCGCGGTGAGAGCGGTTAGAATGCTCGCCTCCCACCAAGGCGAACCGGGTTCAATCCCCGGCCGGGTCACTCCCAGATTTTCGCAAGGTGGGGATCGTTCTAGACGATTCCGCTGGTCTGGGGGGGTTTTTTTCGGGGATTCCCCCCTCCACCCTAGTCACTGCAATCTGGCGCCGCTCCATTCTCGCGTTCATTTCACCCTCATCGGCTCTCAAGACCTCGTCAAGAGCCGCCTAAATCACTTACCTTAACTCATTCATGGGCACACACAGTTCTGTCACATCAGTAGACTAGTATTTTCCGCGAAAAAAAAATGAGTACAGGGTAGACTTCAATACTATAAGCATCCAGCAGCAGTTTGGCTGTTAGCATTGGTTGTATCTGCTTGAGAAGGCATTTTCATATTTGACATGGCCACTCAGAATTCGGCAGCATCCGCACGGCTTCTACGTGATTCGTGTGCCGACAGTTAACACGTGTCAAAAAGAAATCCAGCCAATCAATATAGGTAAACGACTCTACAATGTTTGTAAATATAACTTGTCTTGAAATCTTTTCGCGAAATTTCACTACCCCTACACATCAGGCATGGTGGAAGTAAAGTTTAGTTTTGTCCTCGGATAAATTCGCGAAATGTTCCTGTGCCTAGCGCTGGGCGCTATCTCAAGGACGTTGAGAGGGAATGGGATTGTAAGGGTTGTTGAAAAGGGAGGTGAGGGCGACAGAAGCGTCGCCGGTCGCTGTTGGGTCTACCTGGCGGGCGATGGAGCTTCAACTGCCGGTCATCTCCGGCCACTGACCCCGGATCGTCGGCTGTAGCTCTGCAAGGCAAGGCCGCCCAGAGGGATTCTGGTGGCCTAGGACAAAGCTGTTTTTGTGGCTCCCTGTTTGACGTGACTCCGCGTACTTTGAATATTACTTCAATTTATTTTATCCTACGTTATATCCATTCGTGGTTGCTTCACACTTTTATGAAGCCCTGCTAAACATCCGCTTCCAGGATATTCCTCCGCCTCGTGCAAACTATGCTTAACTGGGTCTTAGAAAATGACACCATATAGACAACGCACCGCATTCTTGCGCGCTTAGTGTAGGTATAATAATATTTTGTATGAGATCTATTTCTTACTCGACATTACCAATACTGTTTTATTTATATACATTATAAATTAAACATTATAATTTCTATATAAAATATAAATATAATTTCGATGTAACCAAGACTAAGGTAATACGTTGCGTATACAGGTACATATACAGTGTATATATAGTGTGTATTATGAATATTTGAGTGTTTTTTTGTAAGCTTTTTACGTTATTCAAAATTGTAACACGTTTATTTTTACACGCAACTACACTTTACATTAAACGTAGTTTTTACACAAACAGCTACACACAGTTTTGCGTTGTTTAGTGTCCGCCATTTTCCTGAAGCTCGCGGATACGGCTCAGTATAGTAGAAAGATTTATATGGTTCCATTACAAACACGGCCCTTGTAATTTTACAAACGAGTAGTTTTACAAGAGATATCTTGGTACCGTTACAAGCATTTGTTAAAAACAATTTCTCAGAAGAATCACAATTTTTTTTTTTTTACAGTGTACCTGCATAATTGTGTTCTTAATTGTGCAGATTTCGTGAGTGTCTTTCGCATCGTCACATGAAAGTGAGAGTAATTTATCAGAGGTAAATCTGCCTCAGTCTACAGACTTGGAGGGGTCCTCTGGGATAGTGGGCTTGGGGCAAATTGCTTATTCGCCCCTGATTTTTTGTGGGCGGCTCTGCCGAGTGTGGCATAGGCTACACTCCCTCGTCGTCTTGTCGCTGCCATGCCTGCTAACCACGTCGACATCACGTTGGTATCGCAACTACAGTGCAGTCATGGTTACTTCCCTTCTAATGTTATTGCTACAGGTTGTTTACGGTAAAGTGAGCACTTTTTGAACTCAACCTTAGAAAAACGTCACTGCTCCTGCCTGGCATTTATTTCAACGGGCGCACTCGGTGACATGCGCCCAGTAAAAATTGTAGCCATGTATGTAAAGTAATTCCATATCTTAACGTCGAATAACATATGTTAGGTATCCCTCTGTAATAACTTACATTATTTCTTTCGCTTTCTGTTTCTTTTAATACATCTAAGTTTAAAAATGAGCAGATTTATAAAATATTTACTTTTCTAATAATTTCGAACTTACCCATGACCAACGAATGAATAAAGTGATGAGGCCTGTGGCAATGTTAATTTTACATACGGCGGAAGAATACATAACGTGCATACGAGTAGATCTTCGGCAGGGCTTTCAAAACTGCTCATTTTACCATGATAATCCTTTACAAATGAATGGGCCACCAAACGTATCGCGAAAAGATTTATGCACACGCTATATTTCAACTTCTTAAGTGCAAGCTTTGCAATTTCCCTTTGGCTGTTGGCCACGTTGATGTACGGGAAGACATTTTTATACTCTACTGGGCCAATCAGATTAAAGCTACCCCGACACAGAACGTCTATGATTGGCTGACAGACACTTAAGATTCGCGAGATTTGAATCCACCCAACCGTGATATGGGTTCTGAAATAACGTGTTTTGTAATATAAGTAGTCCTGCAATGTTTTCGCGAAAAAACAGGTGCTCTAGCGATCAGTTTTAATCTACATTTTATTTAATAACTTCATGTCACATATCTAGCAAATTTTTTTTTTTTTTGCGTGGTCCTCGATCGAGCAGTGGATTGCTGTTACAATGGGTTGAAAAGCCAGTAACACTGGCGAAGCCCTGACGACCAGCAGATGTTACGCCACGAGATATGATTGTGCCAACTGAAACGTTTCGAGAACTAAAAACACCTGTCGCGAATAGAATTCCAAGAAAATATCTCAAAGGAGAATTTTTTTTTTTTTTTTTTTTCCCCTTTCCAATTCACAACAGTGAGAAGACACGATTAAATTTCAACGCTCGAGCAGTTAAACGGTTCCAACGATTTGGAGATGAAATGGAATTTAAAAAAAAATGAAGAAAGAAAAAGCTGCAAGTTAGTATACCTAGCTTTCCGGGGAATGAAATAAAAATTTTGCATTCGTCAAACCAGATGCTTCGCTCGTCTTTTTTTTTTTTTTATTGGTATATTTCGGGGATGTGGCGCTGGCGAAGCGAAGAAAAAATTAGTTTTTATTTCATGATGATTTCTCGAAAAACTTGAAATGGTTGATGTTATTCGAGCTTGATAGTCTACACATCGCCCCGAGCATTTCGTTAGTTGCCGAGAAAATTAAATGACGGTAAACTTAAGGACCTGCGAGGTTTCAGTGTGGCGTTTTCGCTGCGTCGTAATAAAATTGCGTTTTAGTGTCCAGGAAGTGCGTTGGAATAAATACCTCCTTTTCCTTTCAATGTTTAAACTTAACTGTGTTATAATATTTAATCTGATGTGCGTAAAGCCGAGCCAAAATGATTTTTTGACGTGAACACGTCTTTAAATTTGCAGCCATAGTGGGAGGCAATCCAGAAAATCCGATGATAACAAAATTGTAGCTGCGAATCTAACGTCTACATTCAAAATTAATTTGCATCGCTCGATTGCCAAAGGATCAAAGAATATGTTACGTTGAACGAATACCGCGAAGCAACACGCTCCGGTAAAAAGGGGGGGGGGGGGCGCAATTTTGAGTTCGTTTCGCCACGTCTCATAACTTCCGCTTAGTATAACTATTGACTATGAGAAGCTACGACACTCGTTTGCGTTTTAATCGACAGCTCTCGTCAAAAACAATCGATTGTGTGTGTAAAAATATTTGTGCGACTTGGTTATGGTAAAATTGTATGCGTTTAAATGTAAAAAAATTAAGAAAACTTAACACAATTTCGGCCTATACTCGTCAAAAAGCCAAGTCGAAATACAGAAATCGTATACGGTTGGAAAGAGCATCTCAGACGCAATCCAGTAATACCCATAAAACCCCATATGATTGAGTGAAGCGGTACCAGGAACGTAAAATAAACAAGGCGTCCGAGCGCGTCAACGTAGACGTATTCACGCAAAACAATTGTCTGTGCCCCCAACACAGTCAAACCCAATTTTTTTTTTTCGTTCGCTAGCCACCTTCTAGATTGCTAGGCGCAGGAAATTTTTTGCGAATTGAGTGATCTGTAAGCTATAATCTGCATTCCTCTGTACATTATAACATCAGCTGTTTATTCATCGGCTGTAGCTCCATTGCATAGCCAGTTTTATCCTTGACAAGGTAGCTAAGGATTCGGTGCGAGTTTTCGTTCAGGTTTTCTATTGGTACAGAGTCGTCCACGGCCTGATAAACTGCTTTGAGCCAATGGCGAATGTGACTCAATTATACGCGTGCTTCAAGTCTATCTTGTCCTCACATTACTTCCAGAAATTTTCGTGACACTGCTAAGAACATCCGAATTTCGCGAAAAGATTACCGCAAATGCTATATTTCAGTACCCTACGGACGTGCCCGCAGTTATCTTTTGCTTATTGACGGCTAGAAAACTTTCTTTCATATAAAATTGTTAAAATGGTTGTTATTTAATGTAAATTATTTCTCAGACCAGACTACATTCAACTATGCATATGGTCCGAGTTCGAGTATGCCTTCCCTTTTTTAACATACTACTTGTATTTTTACTCAACGTTATGCGAACAAATAAAAATTGAGTAAATTTTTTTTGTACAGAATTTTTAAAATACTTGCCTATTGAATAGTATAGAAGGAACCAAGACGTTAAAGAATTTCTCCTGAAGGTTTTTGTGTGTGTGTGTATTATATATATATATAAGCTCCAAACGAGGTAGTGTTGTGATCGCTTCCTTATCCCAATGGCGTCTTTGTGGTTGTGGTCTTTGGCATGCGAAAACGACTCACTACTCACCAACAATCTTTTCTTAGTTGAAACATTAACTGACGGGCTCGGGTGATGCAATCGTTTAATTTTTTGGTCAGAGCTGTACTTGTATCGAGCGTGCTTCTCGCACTCAAGAGTGCGATGTGCAACGAACCTCGTTGACAACAGCACTGACCACGCACAAATGAGAGAAGTGGAAACTTCAGCAAATTGAATTTCTCGCGAAGAAGACGTTAGATACACCTGCTACTGATACAGGGTTGTGTACAATTGCCGACCGTATGTGTTCTTCATGTCCTTGATCATGGGTCCGGGGACTGAACTGGTTAAGTTTACCTCCTGGGTGGGCCACCGTAGGGTGTGCAGAGCTCCAGCGGGAAAAGTTTTATTAAAAAAAATAACCGCCCAGCGTATCTCAGTGAGGTCTGCTTACTCATAGCATTTAAGAAACGTTACGCGTCTGTATACGTTTCCCAGTTCCTCCATTTCTTTCTAAATCATGTTTTTCAGCTAGTAGAAATGGCTCAAACGAGTGTTTTCACGGACATTTTTTTTGGTATGAACATTCCGGTACGAAACGTTTAAAAAGGAATATGGACGTGTATCAGACCTTTATTTTTATTATTACGTCATAAAATGGCAGGGTATCCGCTGAAAGTCTCATAGAGGTGCGTTATCGACGGCAATACTGCACGCCCAGTTCAGTGCTTTGCGCGTAGAGGCGATGCGAGAGGTGATGGGCATGTCTCGGTCGCCTTAGCGCTTCAACGGTTTTAGGCCTCAGACGTGCAGCAGTCCTCCAACAAGGCGGCCACTTTAAATTTCAAAATCGCTTTTAAACTATTATTTTATAGCATTTATTAATGTATTTAATTTTGGTCAATAAATTTAATAATAATAAAAATTATTCTATTTAAATTATTTTATTACATAGTTATTACTGTCATATAATTGAGCTATTTTATACTGAGAAAACATGGCTGCGGAGTCGGTATACAAAATTTTAAACTCCTACTCCGACTCTTCAGTACTTCCACTATCCGACTCCGAATTCGGCACCGAGTCCGACTCAAACTCCAAACCCAAAAACTAGGGTAGCGAAATTATCGACTAAGACATTATCATTGGTTGAATATTTACATCATTTCATTTTACAGAATAATACACATTAAGTTTACATTGGAGTACCTATCTAGGATCGACAGTAATTATCTGAACAGTGAACACTCTGTATAACATCACCTTCGAGCTTCAAATAATTGTCAACCAAGGCAGGGTCGGAGTCGCAAAGTTTTAACGAAATCCGATGCCATGGCCTGGTAAGGAGGCCCTGTTAAATTAGGATATTAAGCTGAGAAATTATGGGTGGAAATCCACATGCACAGTAATGATGGCAGGGACCACGGTGGCTGAGCGGTTAGCCTGCTCGCCTCCCACCAAGGCAATCCGGGTTCAATCCCTGGCCGGGTCACTCCCGGATTTTAGCATGTGGCAATCGTCCCGGACGTTTCCGGTAGTCGGCAGGTTTTCTCGGGGATCTCCCGTTTTCCCCGCTCTTACATTCAGGCGGTGCTCCATACTCACATACTCACCTCGCTTCACCCTCATCGGCTCTCAAGACTTCGATGTTAAGAGCCACCCAAACTCTCCACTCTCCTCTTAAGTAGCCTGCTCCAGAACACCACATCACATACCACTACACTGAAAATAATAGGTATTATGGCATTTCAAACAAAAATGACACAGATCTGACACCATACATTGTAGACATAGTTTTGTTAAAGGAGTGTTTGCAAAGAAAGAGTTTTCGCACCTGCACTCGAGTAACATGTTTTCATCCTCCAGACGTGAAGAGTGTGTCGCTAAGATTTCCACTTGTTATCCTCATCGCCATTACACCCCTTTCATATTTTTAAAAGACGAGCCCCGTACTGAAAAGAAACTAAAACTGCTTCTAACGGCCCCGTGTTATTTTCGAAACGACGCTGAAAGTAAAAACCGAAAGGACGTTGGTCTGTCAGGGAAAAGGCAGGGAAGGGTTAACGACGCCATTCCGACGGCAGTAACTCAGTTACGTGTGGTCGCGGAGCCCGGGCGCCATTTTGTCCGTCCCCGGAACTATTTCACACTGGGCGGAAACCAGCGCCCTTATAAACCACCCCCTACCCCCCTCCCCTAAACCCCTTCGCGATCCCCTCCGGGTCCGGCCGCCATTTTGTGCCCGGTAACCGCGTGTATCATAATCCCATTAGTTTCTCCCGGCATGCCACGCAGCGCGTTCGCGTTTTAATATGCCGAGGGGTGGTTTGGTGATAGGAGGGTGGGGAGTGAAGGGGCGGCGGGAGGTAGGTAAAGGGGTGGCGGGATCTCATGGCTCGCTGCGTCGGGCAAAATAGAGGGTGCGACCGGGGTTGGTAGCCGGTCGGTCGAGGGGGACGGGGGGTTAAAGTCTTTTTAACCGGGGCTAATCCGCGCCACAATATATGCGTAGCCCCCGCTGTAGGGGATGTGAAGGGAGTGAGGACGTGCATGGAAGGCGTCGAAGTAGTGGGGGAGAGGAGGGGGCATCGATGCGCGCGCGCACACACACACGCTCACACAGCCTCCAACGGAGCGGATAACACATCCATCTCTCCCCTGGACCCCCTAGAGAACTACGCTGCCAGTTGGGAAAGCTTGCGGGCTAATCGCGACATCAAAGCGATCCCCCGAGCTTATGACGTGTGCGTTACTAGCATTTCATTAAACGCCGATCGGTAGGCGACGGTAGGGGGTGGGGTCGAACAGTAGAACCTAGGGTGGTGAAGAGGGAGGGAGGGGAGTCGCTACATTCTCAACGTCTTCCGTCGAGCAGCTGCAAAACAGCGTGACTCGTTCACGAGTTCAAAATAAATTAAACACTTTGGCGAAGAGAAACTAAAATAAATACCTACCTATTCTTTTTAACGCTCGCGCCCTGGAAAAATGTAATAATAAATTATACTGTAATTCTATATAAGAGCCATATTCTCCAACTCCCGTAAAAAAAAACTAGGAAACTGGAATAGATTTATCTGTTTGTTATTTTCGTTCCTCGGGTCATGCATTTTTGCTTACATAGTGTGTTAGAAGCGAAACACGTATTTTCATTTTCATGTGGTTTAAGGTAGCCGTTCGTAGGACATTTGCCTGTATGCGGTGTCGTATCTGAAAGACAGTCAACTGGCGTACAGCATTTTGGCTACACAATGCGTAGTTTACCTATGGAATTGTAAGTGATAACCATAACATTTTATTAATGGAAAAGTCTGTAGCAAAGTCAAATGCAGGCTTTCGGCCTATTTCCGTTTTGTATCTGTTTAACTAGGCCAGATATACTATTCCGAAAAAAAAACATAGTTTTGTTTGTGTTGGAGAGCGCCAAAATAATTAGCTGGATGTCTTGTTTGTTTTCGCTAATAACCGCTTTATAAATGCATTATGTATTTCTTTAAAAATGCAGGTTTCGTATGCTGCAATGTACTTCAAGCACCTTATAAGCAGTCGTCTTAACGTTGGCCACTACGAAAGAAGTGAATTATTTACCTACTTTACCGACTTCAAACTCCCAAGCCCTCGTTAAGAGCCGCTCGAATCTTTTCACCCGACTTTAAATTCAAACCCATTCTGCGTGTGAGTATATAATTACAGTGAAATAGTTCTGTATTGACATTAGCATCGTACAATCTAGCAAGTATCTTGGAATTTTCTCCCTATTTTTAATACAAACATTTGGCAAACTTACCACACAGTAAGCATTGCGTTGGCATCCCTGAGAGATTCTGCAAACTGCAGCAGAAAGACGGTAAAGATGTAGATGTTCCAGATTCGAATCCTGGCTTGGTACGCCTGTTTTTAATGACGTATCCAAAAGGCATTAAGAAAAGTTACGATTCGAGTAGGTAGTTAGCGCGGTTGGGCGTTTGATGTGCTAGGTCGATAAAATATGCGGTAATTATTCGAGATTCAGTCTTAACTGAACGAGAGGCATTTCCTCCTGCGAAACGGAACCTGATGCAAGGTCGTAATGCAGCAATTCCTTGCACAATACGCACATATATATCAACCAGAGGAACGACCGAGAGTGTCTTGTATTGTGCGTGAGTACTCAAGAATACTGGCAACATTTAGACCTGACGGAATTTTCTTCCTCTCTTTTCCACCGAAAACTCCACGCGCTGCTTTCACGTTACGAGTTTTTTTTTTTTTTTTGGGGGGGGGGGGGGGAGTTGATGTGAGACGTTTTGGTCAGCGCCTGTCCGGAGTATTTCGCGTGTTCCAGTCCTAGAATTGTGGGATCGCTAAGGGCGAACTAGGTACGCGTACTGAATGCGTGGTCACCTTTACGCGCAGTGCACTGAACTGACCTGCTGTTTTTTTTTTATCTCGTGAACTCGCCTCTATAGGACTATTTCGAAAGGTGGCCCTGTAATTTTATGGTTGTGGAAATAAATACTGAGGGGTGTGTTTCATATCCATGTGCTGCTTTAGCCCGTACCGGAAGTTTAACACCTTTAAAAGATTTTTTTTTTTTTTCACTCTGCCGACATCCCGTGGCGCAGTCGGTTGGTGCGCCGCCGGTCTTGGGGTGCTGGAGGCTCTGGGTTCCAATCCCAGGTAAGGCATGGGTGTTAGTTTTAAGTTATATCGTAAGTTCGTTTGAAAGCTTAACCCTGATAAACCTTCGTGCGTAACAGTGGAGGACGCCAATAAACCCTTTCCGTTGCAATTCTGATCACTTAAAAAAATATACATTATATGCGGAAATAGAAAACGGAAAGCAGCACTCGGACACTCGGAAATATTGATCAGTTTTAAAAACAGTACTACACAACTGAAGCTCTGCGCTCTATTTGCGGGCCTGGGCAGACAACGCGACGCCCCCAATTGGAGTCCTTATTAAACATTTTTGAACACTTCAAGGCCACGTATGGCTACTATCAAGTATTACGAAGGTCCCTCCCAAGACTGTATTCCCGGGTTGGCGAATTTTTCCCTATATATATATATATATATATATATATATATATATATATATATATATATATATATATATATATATATATATATATATATATATATATATATATATATATGCGTGTGTAACAGTCAGATATAATTACACGAAATGTCAACCAGTGGATTGAATTAGACATGTCACTTTATAATTGTCTCGTTTCCCGTCAGGATATTGTGTATGAAATCACTAAAAATCATAGTTTGAAAACATTTTCGCCATTTTTTTTCTGTGGACGTACTTAATAGGATGAAAGTAAAAATTGGCGATTGTATAGTCTATTCACGATTTCTTAACAATTTTTTGAATCAAAACTCTGAAAGATCACCCTGTTTAAGTAAGTATGACGTGTTTAGTTGTTTCCTAGATATGTTATGTAACCCAAACTTGTTATATTTGTATTTAAAAAAAGGTATCTAATTTTTTTCCACCAAATCAAACATTTTTCATATATTTTATTTAAAAATTATAATACTTCATGTATGATTAATATGAATTAAAAAAGGTAGAAAATAGATATGTTGGTAACAGTTAGCAAGAAATAGTTCTTATGTAAAATATTGCACATGTTGCGCACGACTGCGATGCGTTGTATATACATTCGGTGTTAATCTTCTAGATTCGGTTAAGCTTTCTTCGCGTGAGGTGGAGGAATGCCCTGGAAGGGAAGTAGAACTTAAGCACGGCTTCAGAAAAATTGGAAGTTGTATTCCCAGTGCTTTTATTTCCTGGGTTACGGTAATGCCCGTCAACACTGGTGTTTACATACAATATTTTACTACGTAGGGGGGGAGGAAGGGGAAGGGGAGGGTTCCAGGCGGCCAATTGATTCAGCAGCGGCAGGCGGTATTTACCCGCGATAACAAGTTGCGCCGGGCGTCCAGGTCGCAATTAAAACCCTTCCCTCTATCGCGCGCCACTGACTAATGAAGGGTGGGCGTCCCTTTGAAACGCGACGCTTCAACCCCCCACGCCCGGCGGATGCGACGCCCGCCCTCCGCGTGACAATAATCGCAATATCGCACGCGACTCGGTCCTCGCCTGGGGGTGCGAGTATATGGGGTGTGTGGGAGTGAGACCGGAGGAGGGAGCGAATAGAGGGGAGGGGGGAGGTTAGACACCTCTTCCTTCCCACCTCGATCCCACACGGAAACCCATATTTTCCCCCGCGGCGGACAGCGCGCCAAAGAGAGGAAGATAGAGAGCGTGAAATATGGCGGGGGAATAAGGCCCCGCTGCCAAATGAGACGCTTTGCGCATGAGCAATGGCCGGCCCGCACCCTCCCAAGTATCCGGTGGCTGCGCACGAAATTAAAAAAAAAAAAAAGGAGAGAAATGATAACGGGGGGTTAAGAAGGACGGACCACCTGCCGGGGAGCACCGTAATCTCATAATTTGAGCCTCATTGCATTAATCATACTGGAGGTGCGGCACGCAGAAAAGAGACTCTTTATTTCGCATCGCGTGAACGACCCCTTGGAAATAGATAAGGTCGGGCGCCTTTAAACTCGCCATTTGTACTGGCCGTGCCCGTCTCTGGTGGTGGAGGAACCGCCGTGGCTTGTCAGGCTAAAAATATTCCTCCGTGGATATCTGTGAAATATTCCTGCATGCAAAGGCGAGATGCGATTAAAACGATCAAAATAACCTCTCGCTGGAGTTAACCTTTCGGAATTGATTTTTTCTTCGCGAAAATTCCTTTAATTAGGAGCGATGAAACATGCAATATAGATATAGACAAATTTACTGTTACTTGCCCTGTTAAAGTTCTAATTCTAGGATATTCCTCCGCCCCGTGCAAACAAAGCTTAACCAAGTCATACGTAGCATATTACACCACCGCATTCGTGCGCCCTCAACGTAATAATATTTTTCATAAGAACTATTTATTATTATAGGCTATACACGGTAAAGTGAGCACTTTTGAACGCCCTCTCGTTTGGAACAATAGTCAATACGTGTATTTTATTTTAGCCCTACGCGTTAACTTCTGAGTGCAATGGGATATATACACTTTGTTTATTACTTACGTGGCAGTATTTATTTTAAATTTAGTTAAAAGATAAGAAATTACTGAAAGTAAAAAGTAACTAGGGCTTCAAAAGTGCTCACTTTACAGTGAACAGCCCGTACCGGGCATTACCAACACACTTGTTTCTCACTGTTTTTATTCATATTAATTATAAACATAATATTATAGTTTACAAATAAAATATAAGTAAAATACCAAATGAACCAAAAATAAGGTACTTCTGTGTTAAAGGAAGATATAAAACGCTTGTGATTCATGGCATATTCAGGAAATAATAAGACACGTCATAAATGGGTTTTTCGAAGGTTAGGTTTAAAAAGTGTGAATAAATCGTGAAAAGACTATAATTGCTGCTTCGTAACACAGGAAATACAACTGTGCTAAAATTATGTTTTACAATAAAAAATAATACATTTTAAATTCTTGTTTGTGTTTACAAATGGCTGTGGAAATATCGCACGCAACTGAGTAGGTATTACTGGTATGTTATGTTTTCCCAGAACAATCCTTATGCTCCTGCCTTAATTTTACTCATGGCATGTTCGTCATACTTCATATTGACGTGCTGATTGTGTTTATCGATCTTTATTTCCAAGATGATTAGATTAATATAAATTAAGTGTAGCTACATAAGCCTCTCTGTTAAACGAACAAAATGATATTCTATGCTATTTTTGATACTGCTTTTGAGTTTTAAATCGCATCAGTACAATTTGTAGTGAAGGTCGGATTCGCTTTTAAGGAAAACTCGAGGCAGGGCTATACTTAAGAATAAATATAAAGTATACTACTGTATTAGCAAACGTAGTGAGGATCCGTTCTTCATCCATTGATGTGATGGGGCTTCAATATATCGTTCGGTGTTAACGTTGGCGGCTGAAACAGGCGATGTTAAAACATCCTCTGCCGTGCTCAATATATAAGCTCAAAACTTTGCCCGAGGAATCCTTATTAGAATATTTCAGCGCGGACAGATTTTAAACTCCACGGAATCACGTCAACCATTTGTATCAGGCGAGTTTAATCGTCGCCCATACAACGTCGCAGCACAGAAATGGGTAGGAGCATGCAGCTAAATTACACACTTCTGAAACTTGTTCTTTCATTGCCAGATAAAATGCAGCTCTTCGCCTCGACAGATTTTATCCGTGGAAAATATTTCCTAAGAACCCATTACAGTGTTTTCGGACGTTGTTTATAATGATTGGGGAGATTCCGTTTCTTTCCTCTTTTTTTTTACACGTTTATCGGATCCATTCTGGCAACTCTTAAGTTTTTTTTTAACAAGAAATTGTTGATGTAAAGCCTCAATAATATATTTATTTGGTTTATCAAGTGTCTCGCACACAATTTTTCTTATCCCGAACTCAAAATAGGCATGCGAAAGAAAAGGGCAAAATCAGCAAAGAGAAAGGAAATATGATACAATGTTCTGAACAACTAGGGAATTTTTTATGTTGGCATAAAATAACACTATAAGCTATTAACGATAAAATGAGCACTTTTGAAAGCCCTAATTAAGATCTACTTGTATGCACGTTGAGTATTCTTCCGCCGTATGTAAGATTAACATTGCTATGGATGGCTTTACTTTATTCATGCGTCGGTCAAGTGAAACTGTAAAATTATTAGAACAGTGCATATTTTACACATCTGCTCATTTTTACATTTCGATGCAGTAAAAAAAAAAAAAGAAACAAAAGAAATAATTTAAGTTAGCAGAAATGGTTACCTAACACTTTTTATTCGACGTTAAGATACGGAACTACTTTCTCATCCATCGTTACCAACGTTACTGGGCGCATGTCACTCAGGGCGCCCGTTAAAATATATGCGGGTAGGAGCAGTGACTTTTTTCTAATGTTGATTTCGAAAGTGCTCACTTTATATCGTGCACAGTCTTTAGTAATATGGGCCATATTTCGTATTAATAACAGATTAATTAAATCTAATGCATGGGCATACGTGAACTATTACGTTGCCAAGCTTCACCACAGAGGAAGACGCACTGGACTTAACGGCTACGCCTTACGGAAACGTTCTCATTTGCGTAGCCAAGCAGACTCCGAAGGAACTTGAAGCGCCAATATTTTTTTCTTGCGTCATCAAATCCGGTTTCGTGATTTCTCTCCCTCCTTCGGCTGCTTCCTCTTCAGGTTGGTCCATTGGAAAATTAAACGAACCAGTAAGCGTGGACGCTTTTAAAGTCACAGTTCACGGCGTGCAAGTAATTTATTCCCTTGTATTTGTTTTTCTGGGAACGAAAAATATTTCGGGGAAATCAACTGCCCTACGGTTATTCAAGCTGTTCGGTCAGCCGTCTCCTAAGAAAGAACGATGTAAAGGCGTGACTGGAAAATATTTTAACTTACTCATCTGGAATATTCCAAATTACAATAAACTGTAATTGACTATGTAGTAGCATCGATGGAAGTTAGCATAATGATGACCAAAGAAAGGGCAGATGATGAGAGAAACATTTTGGAGACTATATAACCCTTCTTGAAATTTATTCAACCAACTAAATTTATTGTAATGTTAATTGCAGAAATGACTAAAATTGAGTTTTTTTATATGTATATATTACTTAACTCGCAATTTCACGTCACACAGTATGCATAAATGGATTTTATCTTGGAATAAAAATTATCTACTGACGAACTGTAATTTTCCTCTGCTTCCTTAATATACTTCTTATACGGCATTATATGTACAATTAAGGTAGTAGCATTGCAAGTCGGATGGAATAGGCGCTACCCTTCTTGGTGGCTATTGAAACGAACGAATACTCGTTAATAATGATAGCGATAACTGGCGTTTATGACAGTCCTTTGCATAAAAATTACAGATAAAGATGCGGCGAGAGCTGTCCGAACTGTATGGATAATAATAACGGATTTTCGCGATGTCTCTCAGGCGCACTTTCTAACTTGTACATCTTCACCGAAAATGTACTAGCGACTAACATTATAAGGTTTGTCCGAAAACTCGTGGATAAGACTGTGCACACAGGGAATTTTTTTGTTGCCCATGCATAGCAATTCAAGAAAGTGATTGTTTACAAATTCTGCGTAAAGATCATTCGTATACATATCCCTCGCTGGTACGGTCTCTTTTTCCGCTGCAAATTAATTTACCAGCTACGTCAGATTATTATTAGTTATTTTAACGACGTGACGTGAAGAGATTTGGGCGGCTCTTAACAGCGAGGTCTTGAGAGCTGGTGAGGGTGATTAAGGTGAGTACAGAGCAGCGCCGGAATGAAAGGCTAGGGGAAACGGGAGATCCCCAAGAAAACCCGCTGATCAGCGTCATCGTCCGGCACGATTTACACTTGCGAAAATCCGTGAGTAACTTGGCCGGGGATTGAAACCGGTTCGCCCTAGTGGGAGGCGAGCAGGCTAACCGCTCAGCCACCGTGGCCCCAAGTGTTATGGATTTGACGGTTTTCAACGGCATCGTTCCTGTGAAAATTAATTTTAATTTTATACATATGGTACTTTTTCCTTGCTCGGAAAAATTCATTTTACGATGTAGATATGCATACCAGATGTTTTCGATGTAAATATGCATACCAGAGGTTTTCCTAGAGATAATCTCCGAGTTGTTGGATGCATTTTAGTTAGTTGCCCATTTATTACTTTAGTTATTTGTTTTGTCAGGAGTGTTAATAAGGTATAAAATATAATGAGGTGCGATATGAATACAAACCCAAAATGACCGACAGTGTAGGTGTATAATAGGTCTGCACGTATTCCGAAATACAGGCGTAATAACTTACCCTTCACGTTTTGTGACTCTTTTTTAAAATGAATAGTAATCAGTATCAATAATTACTTAACTACATTAAGTTATTTTACAACGACATACTTTTTAAGGATACTCTATAAATCATTCTTGCTTTATTTATTGTAGTCATTTGTTGATTTCTTCCCATAAATTTCAGAACAGTATGTCTCCCGGAAACAATAGGATAGTTTCATTCATAAGCGTAGGAAGTAAAAATGAAAAGTTACCTACTGCAAAATACTTCGGAAGAATGAAATCTATCAAACGTCGTGCATTAAAAGAAAAAAATAGAAAGTGCAATTACCACAGAACTGTTTTTCACTGATTAAAAACTATTTATTTTACTAGCAATTTTTTTTCTTCACAAAATAACTTTTACAATGTATATTCAAACCCGTTAGATAGCCAGAACTTCCTTATTTCAAATTTGGAAACGGACTATTTTTTGGTGTTTTTTTTTTTGCAGTGCCCCTGAACTTCATTTCAAACACTAAACCTCCCCGTCCAACACGTTCCAATTAATGGCTGTTCACGATGAAGTGAGCACTTGAAATTAATCTTAGAAAAAAGTAACTGCTCCTGCCTGCATATAGTATAACGGGTGCCTAAGTGACATGCGCCCAGTACAGTTGGCAACGATAGATGGGAAGTAGTTCCGTATCTCAAGTCGAATAAAAAGTGTTAGGTAACCATTTGTGATAACTTGAATTATTTCTTTCGCTTCCTGTTTTTTTTTTAATATGTCTAAGTGTATAAATTATAATATTTGTTACATGTTTACTTATTTAATAATTTCACAGTTTCACTTGCGTGACGCATGAATAAAGTGATGGGGCCCATGACAATGCTAATGTTACATAAGGCGGAATAATACACAACGTGCATACAAGAAGATCTTAAGCAGGTATTTCAAAAGTGCCAAGTTGAACATGAATAACCTATAAGCTTACCTGGAACTATTTTCGCGTTTTTGGTACAGAAGCGCGGGAGCGATAAGGTTTACATTGACAGGTGCATCAAGTGAGCCATCGCCACTAAGCGCAAGACTCGGAACTCGCGTGCCTGTGTCGTGTTGCATGTAACCTACAAGAATTCGAGTGATCACCCTCTCATTTTATTGCTGCAAAATCTGTGACAGGGTTCAATGCTGGACCTGTGAGAATTTTTGTGTGTATCAGACGCGTGTATTTTGAGATAAAACGCTTCGAAAAGCCTGTTGTAGCTATGCTGGAGTGCTCTGAAATGGTGATTCTAATGTACGTAACGTCTTCACTCAAAAGTCCGAATCAGTGATATCAATCAGTGAAATAACGTTCACAGAATGTCAATTGATAATATATTGCTAACCAGAGAATCAAACAAGGTAACTGGGAAAAAGTAATTTATAGCAGTGACGTTCTTGACATTCAGTGAGAAATCACAAATAAGTAAGTGAAATACAACCACTTTATTAATTAGTTATCTGGCTCTCATGATTAGTTGCTCGGTTATCACTGTTTTGGCTCAATTCTCACTGATTCAAATTTAGAATGTTGAAAGCTCTTAACATCCCTCGTTTACAGTGTGTTTTCTTTTCGTAAAACAGCAATAGTTTCGTAGGAAATAGTGTATTTAAAACACTCTGCAAATGCAGTTCAAACTCCAGCTAGGCGGGGCCCTTAACGTACCCTGTTGTCGTCATGAAAGTTATGTGACAAAAGAGATATATATATATACACATACATTTTTAATGTGAAAAACTTTGTGATAACGGGGCCACGGTGGCGTAGAGGCTAGAATGCTCGCCTACTATAGGCTGTTAACGGTAAGTGAGCACGTTTTAAGGCCTTTCTAAATTTTTCCTTTCATCCGATTTCCATCTTCATATTGCTTTTTAATATAAACATTGCAATGTGACCAATAAACAGAGTGTATGCATTTCACCACCCTCAAAATTTAATGTCTGAGGCTGCAGTAAGATATTTTTATTGGTGGTTAATGTTTGTTGGGAGGGCCTTAAAAAGTGCGCCAAGGCGAACCTCGTTCGATTCCCGGCGGGGTCGCTGCCGGATTTTCGCACGTAGAGATCGTACCGGACAATGCCGCTCGTCGAGGGCCTCACCCTCATCGATTCTCAAGACCCCGATGTTAAGAGCCACCCGAATCACTGCGCACACGACGTACAGTTGTATGCTATTTTATATATATATAATTTATGTTTGTTTGCGTTATTCTAAGTTAATTGTACCTGAGTTATTTAATGTGTGTGAATTAATTACCATGTCTGCCCTCCCCAACCCTCAAGAAAATATCTTGCGCTACGTCACTGGCGGCAGCCATATTACCTACCACCACGAAGTTTCTCATTGGATCAGAAAGCTGACGGGTCGGTTTCACAGTTCTAAGCACAGCTGATCGCACTTTTGACGGTCCTACTTACTGTCTACTTTCTATCGTTCCGCCTCGGGTAAAATCAACTTTGTCATCGACCTGTTTCCTGCGTCGAATCCAAGTTACTCTGCGAAATCGTTTAATGCCACCTTAATATGGTACGGCTAGATTCATACCTATTGCCCTTCTATAAAATAAAATAATAACCATTCCAGTTGATACAGATTTTAAATATGATGTACATTTTTAATAAAACACTTGATATAAATTTTATAGTTCGCTGTTAACATTACTGAATGTAGAAGCTATTGTGTGTTACAAAATAAATATTGACATACGCTGTTCGCGGTAACGTAATAACTTTCGAATGCCCGCTTAAGATCTACCTGTATACGCATAGTGTATTCTTCCGCCTTGCGTAAAATTAATACTGCCACGAGCCTAATAACTTTATTCTTATGTCGGTCAAGTGAAACTGCGAAATTATTAGAAAAGCAAATATTTTACAAATTTGCTCACTACACTTAGATACATTAAAAAAACATAAAGCGAAAGAAATAATTTAAGTTATCACAAATGGTTATCTAACAGTTTAATTCGGCATTAAGATGTGGAACTACTTTCCCTCCATCGTTACCAACTTTGCTAGGCGCATGCCACTTATTGCGCCCGTTAAAATACATACAGATTCCTTTTCTTAAGGTTGCTTTCAAAAGCGCTCTCTTTATCATGAAAAGTCTTTGCAACTTTGCAACTGCATATAACTATAAGCGTTAAAAAAAATTGTATATTCACTTGTAATTAAATGTTTACACATTGAACTGCAGTACTTTCCCTCTGTTTTACCATATTTATGTTCGTAACTGTTTTACAGTTTCACTTGGCTGTCGTATACTTCCAGAATTTTTTTTTTTTTTTCGCCTCATGCAAACAAAGCTTAACCAGTCTAAAGAATTATGCCGAAGAGACAACGCACCGCATTCGTGTGCATTCAGTGAAATATTTGTCATAAGAATTATTTTTACTAGACATTAGCAACACGCCTTTTTTCGCCCCGTTTTATTCCTATTAATCATGATTTAATATCATAGTGCATACATAAAATTTGAGTAGGGCGACCTGTTTTTCGCAAAAAAGGTTTGTGCTCTAGTTAGACTTCAACGCCTTACGCGCAAGCTTGCAAATTTCCTTCGGCGATTGGCTGCGTGTTCGTGTGAGAAGACATTTCCTAGTCGATTGAGCCATTCAGAATTAAGTTGCGGTGACACTGGATGCCCTTGATTGTCTGGCAGACACTCAAGACGTGTGCGGGTTTAAACCATCCAATCGCAATATTAGTTCTGAAATAACGTGTTTTGATGTGCAATTAGTCGTGAAATCTTTTAGCGAAAAACATGTGGCATTAAATATAATTAAAAGTTCGACGTATTTTTATTTTAACGTACGTATAAAACGCTTGTTTAACGTAACTTTTAGGAAACAAACAAATACGTTATACATCGAGTGATCTTTCAATGGTTTGATTCAAAAAGTGTGGAGATGCAACGAATAGACTATAGCATATAGCATAAGGTTACAAAATAACGTGGGAAAGCAGATCCCCAGCAGTGGTCCATTAACCACGAACATCCTATTGTGTGCTCTCGGCAGAAGATCAGTGTAATGTTGGAACACGGTAGGGATGTTGATATCGGGAAAAAATTATCGGTATTATTTATATCGGTTGTTAAATGTATCGTTTTACGAAAGGAAACATTGAAACAAAAATATCGATTGTCGGTACATCGAAATTCGATATTTTATGTATTAAAGGACTTGGTAAATACAAAATTGTTTGGAATGTTACATGCTGAGGACACGAGGAATTACATAAATATGTGGCGTCTGTTTTTTATGCATGTTGCCAAAGTAAAAATAGCAATTTTTTAAGTTCAATTTTTATATTCAAAACAGGCCATGTCCGAAATGTAAGATTTTGTTGGCAATGATCACGTGACCCGATTTTGTACACAAAAATTGTGACGTATTTGATAATTTGGTATTTTGTATCTAGCAGTTGTTAACAAAAATACAAAATGACAAAATCAGTGCTATGTTGGTTTTGATCTGCAAAATATGCAATGAAATGGTTTTTTAAAACAAATAAGTGTTCATAAAATACTATAGTGTTTTGCTTTGCTTATATATTTCGCAACTTTTTTTTTAAATTCGTTATTACATAAATAATTTTTTTCTCTTTTATACACATATCACCAGCATTCCAATGATGATTGTACAAATATCATGTCCGTTTTAAGCGTTAAATGTAGATAAAAATAATTTTAACTGTTATTGTAAAAATGCCAAGTGCTAAATAATTGACTGTCGACAACGTGCGAGTATATCATTTCGGACACGGCCAGAGCATCGGTAATAAAAGAGTATTTAAAAAATATATATATTTCCAATATACCTGGAGAAAATAATTGATTTCGATTATATGGTTGAAATATATCGACTCTTTACATTGATATGTCGTTATAATATCCTCGTTTCGCTATATCGATATTTCTCCTCGGCGTACCTAGGACATGGAGCATTGCTAGAGCTTAGCTGGTGGCATGCGCAGTGTAGGCGACGCTGCCTCTACAGTCGGACAGCAGTGACGTGTCCGCGGCGGACCGGAAGTTGCGGAGCAAAGGAGACGAGGGGGCGGCGTTTGGCGCGCGCTAGGGGGGAGAGGGTGGTTTAGGAATTGGGGGGGGGGGGGGGCGATCACCGAGTGAGTATCTGTCTCTGCGGGCCCCGCTCCCGAAATAAACCGGGCCGGCCGCGGGGGTTTTTAAAACAAGGAAGACGGCAGCCGGTCCGGGTCTGCTTCGTCGGCGCGCCTTCCTGCCCCGACATTGTTCTGGCTGTCGCGCGTGCAACCCGCCTTCCGAGAACACGACCACTCCTACCTGACAGACTCAGCACGTAACACCTGTTCCCGGTACAGTGAGCACTTTTCAAATCAACCTTCGATAAATGTCGCTGCTCATACCTTGCACATATTTCAACGGGCCACTGAGTGACATGCGCCCAGTAAAGTTGGTAACGATGGATGGATAGTTGTTCCATTTTTTTTTTTTTTTTAACGGAGAACAAAACATTCATTTGGAAAAATTGTCAATAAATACATTTTATTCCAGCCCTAGACGTTAACTTCCGACCGCGGTGTAATATACACACTGTGTCTATCACTTACATGGAAATATGTATTTAAACAAGGTGGTTAAAGGATAAGAAATGGTTGAAAGGGCTTCAAAAGTGCTCACTTTACCGTGAACATCCTTTAACAACTTAAATTATTCCTTTCGTTTTCTGTTTTTTTTTTTTTTTTAATGGATGGAAGCAGATTTGTGAAATATTTACTTTTTCCAGTAATTTCATGGCTTCACTTGACCGACGCATGAATAAAGTGATGAGGCCCACGACAATGTTAATTTTTCATAAGATGGTAAAATACACAACGTGCATACAAATAGATCTTAAGCAGGGTTTTCAAAAGTGCTCATTTTACCGTGGACAGCCTATACATTCGCCTGCAGTGATTTCGGAAACCTATGGGAAGCCGAAGGAAGTATTGCTGGACCAACACGATCACGGCCGCTGCTGGTTTTTCAACATCAGTAATTAATAATTATCATACAAGCACGCATATTCAGTGTGAAATCATCCAGTATCGGTGGAGGTACAACCACACTACAGTCTCTTGGATCGCCGCGTTGATCCGATCTCGGATGTAGGCATAAATCTAAGTTTCGTACATTTGGTTCTTCGCACACCTGTTTTACATGTCGTTGCATGAGTCGAGGATAGTTAAAAAATATTTAGCTGCGTGATAGTAACTAGTTAAGGACGTTTGGCCTCAAAAAATGTTCAACCTGTGGACATTATCTGTGACTGTTTTTCTTTCCCCCAGATAAAATTCTTTCAGATAGAATGGTTTTTAAAAAATGGCTCGTCAAAGTCAAAATTGTACTTTTCTTGTAATGTGCAACTAAAATAAACAGAACTATTTACAGAACATTTAACAAGGGCAACTTAAGGGTCTATTCTTAATATATTTTAAGGCATGCTTAGCCAAACTTATTTTACAAAAATTCTTAAGGGCAGCCACAAATCGAAAAGTACAAACATTTTTCTTATTTCAGCAATTTTTTTAAATTGCTAAAACATTCGCTGGAACGAATTTATAGACACTTGGCATCTCCTTCCGTTGTGAAATATCTCATTTCTGTACGTAAGTTACTGTTCACTATTTGTACATTTCTAAAACAGTAAATATTTGCGGGTAACTACACGTATGCTACACAGTAGGCCGACACACTGGCATTCATGCTTCTTTTTAAGTTGGCAGCATATCAATGAAAATAGTTCCGAGACTGGGCGTTGTTTTGAAAGTGTAATAAATGTAAGTGAATTGCTACTGAAATCAAGGTTTATTGCTTTAAACACATAAGAACTCGAATTTGCGCATGTGTTTACGACATTAAAATTTCCTAGAAAAATGTCTATGATTTCCACTTGTATGGCGTATGAATAAAGCGAGACGGCCCGTTACAAAGTTAATTTTACGCATAGCGGAAGGATACAAAGTTAGAGAAAAAGTAATTCCTAAGCAGGGCTTTCAAAAGTACTTGCTTAGCTGTGAACAGCCTATATTTGTTATGCTATATTAGTGAAGATTTCTTCTTGCAAGCCACTTGTAGATGCGTGCTACATAATTACGGCCACCTGTTTTTTTTCCGCGAAAATATTTACGAGCTGCACATACTGACACGCTCGTATCTTTCCTTCAAGTATTGACAGTGCGCTTTTGAGCGAAGACGTTTTGGCCTGGCTAGTCAGAGCTAAACAACTACGACGCTGAAAGTCCGTGATTCGAGGACAGACACCTATAACTAGAGACCTGCAAAATGCGCGTTATTTTTTGGCATCAGGCTGAACGTCGTAGTACTGTATATACTGCGGCCGACGTCGTTTCTCCGCTGGCTGTTGCACAGATGTGAAGCCACGCCCTTTCTGACTGAACTGCACGTGATTGGGGCGCACTATTGTGGAGTGGTAATTTATTGGTGCAGATTTACCCAGAGAGTGTCAGACATAGTAAGGTCCAACGACAAACGTATTGCAAAGGTATACGCATTTTAAGTTTAATGTGTCCTCAAATAACAACGCGAATTTCGCAGGTCTCTACCAATAACGCGTCACTTTTAAATAACGCACTCGCGGAAGTGGAGCTGGGCTCAAGTGATTTTGCAGAGAAAGAAGTCCTGACATATTTCATCTCGAAAAAAAAAAACATAAGCCACTACGCATAAATTCGCTGCCACTGACTGTGTGAGAGTCCGGCAAACCTCTCACAGCTGTGTCTAGTAATCGGAAAGCCAGGGGCGTAGCCAAAAAGAGGGAGTATTGGGGGTTATAACCACCCCTCCCGTTTTGTTCCTTAGGTTGTCAACAACTAGTATTAAAATGATTAATAAGCCTTAAGCTGTGATAAAAATGTGCAGTTGCTGTTAGGTACGATTATGGCTTATCGCGGGAAAAAGTCGACTGTTTGCTAGGATTCAACGGACTGTAAACATGTGCGACGTTTTTCTTTCCTTATTGGCTATCATGCGTGTAGGAAGCTACTACCCCATTTCACCGGGCCAATGAGGATTTTGATAAGGCAGAAACGTTCGTGATTGGTCTGCAAACAACTTAGCCGAGTCAAAACCTTGTTCATCCAATCATGAAAGAATAAACTAGTTGGAGTGTTATAGAAGATATGTTGGTTCAAAAAATTTTCGCATTTTTCCATCATCTCTTACGTTGTATTTTATTATCCTTTGAGGTAATAACATATTTACAATCCCTTCAGCCAGTGTAACAGCCCTCCCCCCTCCCCCTTGATACATTTCTTTAATTCAATACCAGCACGCTGCTTCTTCAAATTTTTTGAATCTAACCTTTGAACATCACCCCATGTATAACGTGTTTGGTTGTTTCCTAAATATGCCCCTTGTCACAAGCGTTTTACACTTTTTGACATAGAACTACCCTGAGTTTGGTTTAATTGAAATTTTATCTATATTTCTCTTATACGCTATAACATTTCCTTTTTAATTAATATGAATAGGAACAGTAAGAGAATACGTATGTTGGTAATGCCTTGAAATAAATAGTTCTCATGCGGAATATAAATACACTGAGTTTGATTATTCTAGACTCTGTTAAAACGTTTTTTTGAACGAGGCGGAGGAATATCCTGGAAGTAGAACTTCAGCACGGCTTCAGGAAAATTGGAAATAACCGTGTGTATGGACCAGGACGGCGGACCGAGTATAAGCGCTGCGCTTGCCAGCCGTGTACGACGAAGGCGTCTGAGGAGACGCGGCGGTTAATTGCAGAGCCGCGGACGTGCGCGATGTGACAATGCGGGCAGATGAGCTCGGCCTGGCGAACTAGTTCTCCCCCCCTCCTCCTCCCCCCACGCACAGTCTCATACTTCACTACCCCCTGGGATGGAACAGGAAGGGTTGGGAGGGGGCTCATCGGGAATTCTGCCCCCTCGCCTTCTCGACGGTGCTGCCCTCTATGAGCAATTAGCGGCGGAGGCGCGAGCTGTCCATCAAACGCCCTCGCGCGCGGGGAGGGGCCTTTTGTTCGTTGGTCGCGGGTTCCCGTTCCTCGAGGTTTGTTGGCGGCGTGTGTGGGTGTTTGTGTTGGGGTGGGGGGGGGGGGAAACCGCGAAAGTGGAGCGCCCGATCTTCCGGCCGCGCCGCGCTGACCGGTTTCTCGAAGACACGTCGTCGCGTCGTGTCCCGTCATACGCGACAGCCGTCGGCCGCTCTCCCCTGGCCCCCTCACATTCCTTCCCCTGTCGATGGCCCCCTCGTGGTGCTCCCGATTCCGGCCCGCGAACTGTGCTCTCCATCGTCGTCGCTCCACGTCAGGGTCGCGGGTTAGGCAGGGCAGGGTTGCCCCAGGTCGGAAAAACAAGGAATTTAATGTAAGGGAAATGTCAGCTAATTTCAAACAAGTTATCTAAATGTCAGGGATTTCTGTGATATGCATGATGTATTTCCCAGTTCTGTCATAAGTTATGCACCTCTGCCAGAATCATATAGAATGGTTTTAACGATTGTGGAGTAGGCCTAAATGTTTAGGCGTTTTTCTTTGCAATGTATGCCATGAGCAATTCTGTAAGATCTGAGAAGTATTTTGGTGTAAAAGTGTGTTATAATGCAAAGAAAAAAATGCTAGAAAAAGGTCAGGTATAAAAAGATTCTTTTATCTGGAAATCAGGGAAATGTCTGGAAATTTTCCAATGTAAAAAGGTGGCAACTCTGCAGGGGAAACTGGGGGAATTTTCCGTGAATACGCTTCAGGACAAGCCAAGACCCATCTGTTAAGTTTGCGATAGGGTCGCAGTTTATTAGTGGAGACCCCAGCAATCTCGCGGATCCACTTGACAAGAAGCTACACTCCGAAATCCTTTGTGCAGGCCTACTTGAGCCCCAGTGTTAGTGAGTGAGTGAGTGAGTGAAGAGATTTGAGTGGCTCTCAACATCGAGGTCTTGAGAGCCGATAAGGGTGAAGTGAGGTGGGTATGGAGCAGCGCCGGAATGAAAGGGCGATGGAAACGGGAGACTTCCCCCCCCCCCCAGAAAACCCGCAGACCAACGGTATCGTCCGGCACGATTCACAAATGCGAAAATTCGGGGAGTGAACCGGCCAGGGATTGAACCCGGTTCGCCTTGGTGGGAGGCGAGTTGTGTAACCGCTCGGCCACCGTGGCGACGGTAATAATATATGCGTGGAATTGTTAGTTGAGGACGTGATCCGCAGAGAGTTCCGACGGCAGTTAATAAGCAGCAGGAAGTGAGCGCGAGTAGCGAGTGTTTGTCAGTAGGGAGGTGCGGCGGGGACTTGAAGGCAGGTCACGTGTGTGCACGTGACGTCACGCGTCGGCACCGGTGTAAGAGGACACTCCACGACACCTGCTGACGGCGGCGCCTCCTCATCCCGACTGGGGATGAGGAGGCGCCGTTCGGGAAATTTGGGGCCGTGGTGGTGTAGTGGCCAGACTACTAGCCTCACATCAAGGCGAACCGGGTTAGAATACCAGCGTGGTCGCTCCAGTATTTTCGCACGTGGGATCGTGTCGGACGATGCCACTGGTCCTCGGGTTTTCTCGGGGACCTGCCGTTTGCCCCAGTCGTTACATTCCGGCGTTGAGAGCCGACGAATGTGTGAACATTCGTCGGCTCTCAAGACTTCGATGTTAAAGAGCAGCCCGTATCTCTTCTCTTCACGTCACGCCTTTCTACTGGGGCAGGGTGCTGGAAGCGAACTCGGTTACGCGAAGCTGTAGAAACGAACTTTGGGTCTGACTGGCTGTTTTATGTTATGGAATATTTCCTATTGGTCGGGCTGTTGTCTAGGCCCGTTAGCTTCCAGGATGTGATTGGCGGACGACGTTAGGATATATTGCTGGTGTATGCTGCTGGAGTTTGCAAAACTCGCCACCATTTCATCTCTGCGTTAACTGCTCTGTGATATAGGGTCGAGCGCTCATGCCGGCTGCACGCAGTAAAAGTGAGCAGTTTCGAAAGCCCTGCTTAAGATCTACTTGTATGCACGTTATGTATTTTTCCGCCTTGTGTATAATTGACATTGCCGTAGGCCTCATCACTTTATTCATGTGTCAGTCAAGTGAAACCGTGAAATTATTGGAAAAGAAAATATTTCGCATATCTGCTCATTTTTTTACTTGGATGCATTAAAAAAAACAGAAAACTAAAGGAATAATTTTTATTCGCCGTTAAGATATGGAACTACTTCCCGTCCATTGCTACCAACTTTACTGGGCGTAAATCACTAAGTGCGCCCGTTAAAATACAGTGTGTCCATAAAATATCTTTACAACTTTAGACGTTAATAACTGGAAAACTAGACTAGATAATAAGGAACGGTTTTCAACATGTGACAAGATAACTCATAAAGTTTTGTTCCCTCATTCGTACACGTCAATGTGTGCACCCCTCGTGGCATGCACAACGTCCAGTTGGCATTCGATTTCTTGCCATGTACGCCCCAGTATCTCTGTGGTGACACTTTCATATGCATTGCGAAAGCATGTCTTCATGTCCTGTAGGTCTGTAACCTTAGTTTGGCACTTGTGGTCCTTGACAAAACCCCATTACAAGAAGTCGATTGGTGTTGTCAGGTGATCGTGGCGGCCACCGAATCAGATCATCGCGTCCAATCCACCTATCCGGAAATGTTTCATCCAGAAATTAATGGACAATTAGGGACCAGTGAGGTGGTGCCCCATCCTGTTGGAATACGACGTCGGGTTGTAGGTGTTCCAATTGTGGCATGGCAAACTCCTGTAACATACCCAGGTAAACACCAATGTTGACGGTAGACTCGATGAAAAAAAATTGACCAATGATGCAACTGCGCATAAGCCCGCACCACACATTGACTTTGGGACTGTCTTTCCACCTCACGTGCCACATAAGGACGCTCTGATCCCCATATACGAACGTTATGTCGATTCAGTTTGCCTGATACATGAAACGTTGACTCATCGGAGAAACAAATCGTTTTCAGGAGGTTATTGTTTGTGTCGATCTTGGCGAGCATCTCCACTGCAAACTGTTCGCGCTGAGGTTTGTCCGTAGGCTTTTAGTGCCTGAAGCAGCTGAACCTCGTAGGCATAAAGTCGCAACCTCGTATGCAAGACTCTGTGCACTGTTGATCGTGGCATTTCCAACTGTCTGGCCGCCGTACGCACTGATTTTGTCGGACCCCTTGCAAACGCCTCCCGTACCTTGTCCACGGTGGCGTCTGAAACAGATTGGCGACCCGCCCCGTGTTTACGGAGAACACTTCCTGTTTCCATAAATGACGTTTGTCCAAGCCCGAATACTTGGTCGGGACGGAGGTTCCCTTCCATACTGTGTCCGGAAGTTTCTTTTCGCTTGGTTATCGGACTTCGTCTTTATGAACCAAGCTACAGTCTGAGCTTTCTCCTGGGGCGTCCAAATTTGCCGTCCTATCTGCGTCACCTGGAACAGAACAAAACTTTATTAGTTATCTTGTCACATGTTGAAAACCGTTGGTTATTATCTAGTCTGGTTTTCACGTTATTAACGCCTAAAGTTGTAAAGATAATTTATGGACAACCTGTATATACAGGTTGGAGCAGTGACATTTTTCCAAGGTTGATTTCATAAGTGCTTATTTTATCGTGAACAGCCTTTACACGCGCAGAAGACGAATAATCAGTATACTTCGTCTTTAGTTTATGCTCTTAACCTCGAGGATCGTGAAAGGGGCTATGCGCGCTTTGCCACATACTCCCTCGGCAATCTCAAACGCGCAGAATAGGAAGACGGCGGTTTGTAATCACGGCGACGGGGCTGCGCCACCCGCGTGTAATGTTGGCACGTGTCGTAACTTCCAGATGTCAGCCTTATGTGTGTGTGTGTATGACTAAGGCCGGGAAGAACCTAGATGCAGTCATCACACCGTCATTTCTCCACATGCGACATTATTCCACTTGCTCTTCGTATCCGCATCAAAATGAGCGAACGTCACGCCTGGGTATGCCACGCGCCTGCGCTCAAGATTGCCGAAGATATGTCAAGAAGAAAAATTGGATTTAACTGTGTTGAGGACACGGTCGTGTTTGTTTTGCGTGAATACGGCTACGTTGACGTGCTCGGGCGCCTTGATGTAGGTATAATTTGTGTTCCCGGCACCGCTTCACTCTATCATATGGGGTTTTATGGGTATCACTGGATTGATTTTGAGATGCTCTTTCCAACTGTGTACGATTTCTGTATTTCGACTTGGCTTTTTGACGAGTATAGGCCGAAATTGTGTAAAGTTTTCGTAATTTTTTTTACATTAAACGCATACAATTTCACCATAACCACCCCACACAAATGTTTTTATACACGCAATCGATTGATCTTGACGAGGGCTGTCGATTTAAACTCAAACGATCGTCGTAACTTCTCCTAGTCAAAAGTTATAATTACTACGCGGAAGTTATGAGACGCGGCGAAATGAACTCAAAATTGCGTCATCCCCCACCCTCTGCCACCGCGCGGTGATTCGCAGTCCTCACTCAACGTAACATATTCTTTAATCCTTTGGCAATCGAGTGGTGTAATTGAATTTTTAATGTAGACGATACATTCGGAGCTGCAATGCCGAACTGCATCCCCCGATTTTATCATCGGATTTTCTGGATTGCCTCTCACTATGGTTGCAAATTTAAAGACATATGGGATGGGAGACTCGCCCAAGACTGTCGTAGAATTTCTGTTACGTCTTCGACGAAGCGAAGATCTCTGTATCCCAGATCCGAATCCCAGACAAACCGTACGTATGCCCGCGTTGCTGTAGACTTAGCACGAGTTGAGACATTTGTTTCTGCTCTGCAGTGCGAATAGAAATCACGCCACTGCATTGCCTTAACGCGTGTGGACGATAAGGCAATTAACTCTTTCGGTCCCTATTTAATTTTTTTTTCCCCACGTGTTGGATATCGATTTAATTATACGTGCTGTACCTTAAGCCGACCAAGCAGTTGTTTAGTGAGCTGTAGGTTGTGTGTTCACCCGTATACGCTATTCACGGTAAAATGAGCATTTCTGAAAGCCCTGCTTAAGATCTACTTGTATACACGTTGTGTATTCCTCCGCCTTATGTAAAATTAACATTGCTATGGGCCTTATCACTTTATTCATACGTCGGTCAAGTGAAACTGTGAAATTATTAAGAAAGTTATTACTTTACAAATCTACTCATTTTTAACACTTCGATGCATAAAAAACATAAAGTGAAAGAATTAGTTTCAAGTTATCAGAAATGGTTACCTAACACTTTTTATTAGACGTTAAGATACCGAACTACTTTCCATCTATCGTTATCAACTTTAATGGGCCAATGTAACTTAGTGTGCCCATTAAAATTCTAGGGACCCAGCCCGTGACCTTTTTTTTAGTATTGCCACGTGACTAGAACAGTTATGATGTTACAAATTTTTGTCATCATACAAAGACTGGAAAAAAAAAACATAGTTATGTTTCTGGCCTCTGCGGCCCCACTTGAAATCTCTCTATCCAACTGTCCATTAAGTCCCCATTTGATGTGTGTGTGTGTGTCTATATATATCCACTTGACCACTGTGGCTCTACTTGATATAGTTCCATCCACTAAGCCATTGCAGCCCCACTTGGAATCGCTCCATCCACTGAGCCACTGTGGCACCACTTGGAAATTAACTCAACATTGAAGCGATACATTTAAAGCAAATAAAAATTATATTCCATTACCTTCAAATCTCTATGCATTAATACAAAACATTTAATAGGAAAAAAAGTAATTGATAATGAGTTTTAAGGGTAAAAGGTTAATGATTGTGTAATCTGATCTTGCTGAAATTCGAACTTGACCTGTATTTTACCCTGAGGATTCGCTTTGCAAAATTTGAAGTACATATGTTGAGTTTCAAGGGACTTGGAGGTATTAAAGACGGACAGACAGACAGACAGAGACCGTCTCCATAGGATATGCATGCAGGGGCAGTGACTATTTTGTAAAGTTTAATTCTGAAGTGCTCACTTTATCGTGAACATCCTGGCCTTCGTTGAGTAGTCGAGTGCTTTGGTGCTCTGCTGTAAGCCACTTGTCTTCTCCTTCACATACTCGACGGAGGCGAGGGAGAAGGAAGAGCTCCTCAGGTGCATCCCGTCTTCGTCCGTGGCGGCCTCAACAGCGAGTTTGACGGCGACGAAGGGGGTCGGTCGTTACCGCCGACGTTGAGCTTCAACAAGAACACAAGCCGCCATCTCCCTTGTGGTTCGCGCCGGCCTCGCGAGTGTATATGCCACGTAACTTAACTTCTCCTCCTCCGCGAGCTCTTCGCCCAGGCACCCGACGTGCGTCACTCTTGACGCGCGTCGATTCCGCAAGGTCGCAGCCTGACGCTCCCGCCGACGAGAGACAGTTGCGTCGTCGCAAATCCAGAGTCGTCAAAAGTACACTGTAAATTTTTTTCTTGTTAACTTCCTAAACTGTGATGGAAGTTTTTAAACTGCGCATTGTATGGAAATAATATCACATGCCAGACTGCAAATATGGGAGTTTTCACCGTCGTTACTATATGAGTCTGTGTACATCCCTACGCATTTGACTGTTTTGTGAGCAAATATAGGGACGGTACCATGGCTGTATGGGAAAATAGTTTACCATTCGCACTTTCTCACTATTTGTATACATTAGTATGGTAACTTTACAAATAATTTCTTAAGAGTGTATGCGTGAGTTTTTCGTGGCCAAAAATCTGCGTGGCGTACGTCGTGATTTCTGCAATTGACTGACGAAGTTTGTGACAATTGAGGAGATATTTCTTCATGTAGCGGAAGGATACAAAATTACAGCGAAAGTCGATCTTAAGCAGGGCTTTCATTCCCACAGTAATTTATGGTTTCTGTTGTAGCAATTAAGTTTTTTTTTATGCGTTCTGTACCTAGCTAAGCTGATACGATAATAGCAGGGAACTTTAATGCAAAGTCATCGATGTAGCATTCAAAGACTAGAGATAAAAGAGGCAAGGAAGTTGGAGAGTTAGTGTTTAGACGAAATATTAACGTGTTGAATATGGAAGGGGATATCTATACATACGACTCGATCCGTTGCTAGAATATAGATATAACATTCGTGTCGGAAGGGGTTAGGGATGAGAGTGAGAACTGGATGGTAAAACCAAGCATAAGTGATCACAATAAGATTAGCTGGGAGTGGAAAATAGGTGGAGTAAGAAATATAGAGAATAAAATAATATTACATTTATTGATGGATTGGAAATAAGCAAAGAGTCGACAAGAAATTTATTTTCGTAGAATCAAGGCAATTTCACACAAAAATGTGTAACTTATTAATATAAAAAGCGGTATATAACAAATTTATTGTTTCAACTTGGTACACACTTGTTACCGCATTGAGAAAGTTATATAATATTAATACATGCAAAGGAATATTTTCTATTATACAATACTATCACATAATTGCACATTGTTATAATAACTTGATATTACTATTATTATTGTTATAATTATTAATATTATGTAGGGAAGGATAAGGAAATAGTGAAGCAATGGGAGATAGAAGAAAGAATTGAAAGATTAAACAACATAATAACAGACGCATGCACTCAAAAATTAAGAACTAGAGGAGTTAATATAAAATGAAGAAGAATGGCATGGTGGTGGAATGAGGAACTGAGGAAAATGAAGCAGATAGAAGGAAGAGCAGAAGATTAGGAGATGCTGCCTATGTGAAGCTAAATGAAGGTATAAGGATGAATATAGAAGGGAAAGAAAATTATAAAAAAAAGAGGATTAGATATAATATGACGTATCAATGGAATGAATTTGTAAAAAAAAGAAAGCAAGGTAAATGTTAGGAATATACCTGGTCAAATAGCAAGACATAAAGTAAGAAAATACATGAGACGTATACTAAATTAATAAATTAGTTAATACCGTACGATAGCGTGGAAGAGGAGATATTTTTTAGATAGGTTTGAGGGAGAGGAAGAAGAGAATGTGGAAACTATCATGGAAGATTTAAATATTGCGGTAAGAATTAGTGATTTAAAGATAGCACCTCGTAAAGATAATATAAAGTCGAAGTAATACAAGACAAGAACTATAGGAGGATATAAAGGATGAAATGTTGAAAAGCATGAAAAAAATGTGTTAATAGAGCGGGGTTTTCCTTCGAAAATATGGAAATGGGCAGAAGTAATAATTTTATATAGATGTACTAAATCTTCGATCCATCCTAGTTCATATATGTACTAAATCTATTATCCATCCTAGTTCATATATATCTATTTGTCTGCTTCCAGTGATTAGAAAGTTGTTGGAGAGAATAATATTAATTAAATAAAGTTAGAGTAAAGACGGAATGTATGATAAATATAAATCAGAATGGTTTTAGAAAAAAATGACCGACAGAAAATGCAATTAGTAAATTTTAGATATTAAAAAAAGAGAGGGAAACGAAATATTTATTGTTAATATTAATAGATATAAATAATGCATTTCCTACTTTGGAATAGAATAGTATATGGAGAGCGATTGTACAACGGAATGTGGAAAAGAATTTACTTTTAGATTATTTCAGAGTTAGAAGTGTGGGCATTTTAAATAATTTTATTAATTACGAGAAACAGATGAATAGAGGTTGTCCCCAGGGTTCAGCCTTGGGGCCTTCAATGTGGAATACAGTTTTTAATGAATTTCCAAATATTAAGAAATAGGGTAATGTAGAGAGAATTGAATTTTGCTGATGATTATTTAATCATTATAGGAGAAAATAACAGAAGAGGAATAGAACTTAGGGCAGGGGAATAAATGAATAAATTGAAGGAGGTTGACAAAAATGGACTAGAAGTGGCAGTAGAGAAGACAGTAAAGAATAATGGTCAAGGAAAATATGGACGTGGGACCACATGTTGTAAAATATAATGGTAAAAGTATGAATGTAATTAAGCAAACAAAATATTTAGTAGTAATAATAGATAATAGGCTTTCATTTATACCACAAATTAATATGATTACAAATAAATTAAAGACACTATGTAATAAAATCAGATATAAAATTTGGAAATATACTAAACACAGTGCATCAGCAAGAAAGGTAATAAATAAGTCTGTTTTTGTAAATTTAATAGTTTATCGTTCAATACTATTGGATAACAACATTCAGTATATGTATATAAATAAAAATTTAGGGCATTACAAAGATTCATATTAATTAGGTTACACGACATGGCATCCATCACATCATTTGCAGCAGGAGTAATATTAAACAAAATAATACCCATTGATCATATTATAGAAAAATAAGAATATTGTTTACAAGTTAAAATATACATATCTACAAATAGACATAAATGAACAAACTTATAAATGCTTAAGTTTTCAGTTGTGCAAGGGCCCTAATAGACCGGGCGGGGAGAAATGGCAATGCAAAAATTGGCATTTCTTCAGAACAACAAGAAGTGATTGATGGGAGTGATAAATGTGTTTGATAGGAAAGAGTACAGAAGTTATGAAAGGAAATTAACGACGCGTGAGGGAAATTTTGATTCTTTGTTGACAATAACATGGAGAAAAACTAATATATGTATGTCAAAGTTTGTATTTGTGTATGAATTTGTGTACGTATTTGTGTATCGACGTATGTACAATTCTACACCATTCGACGAATCTTAATCAAATTTTGTTGGCATATCCCTTCAGTGCCCAACTTAAAATACTGTGTATGGCGAAATGGGCACCGGGATAGTTCTTGGGCCGGTAGCTCCTAAAACCGGTTCGTGAATCTCCGGACACCTATTGGGTTCGAAATCCCTAAAAATGAGTCGTGTATTTCTTATTGCAATGCCCAGGGTAGTTCTGCTAGTGAACACTAAAGAATGACCGGTGAAAGGAAATAAGTAAAAAATCAGTGCAACTGGAAGCGATTCGAACCCCCGAACACCCCACTGACGATTCGGCAGAGCTCGTCGATGGAGCAACACTTCTCAGCACTGCGGGGGTTTATATTTTCAGGTGTTTCCTTCTCAAAACGCGAAGACACCTGCACGCAACATCTTCCCACCCGCGTTCTTCAGTTTCTCCCCGTCTCCACCTCGGGTTTTCTTCCCCGGCTAACAGTCGACGTGGGCGGAGATCTGACCACCCGGCCCCCGGGGGCGGGTGCCGGGAAGCTTTCATTGTCTTCGTCCCGGGGACTCGTGCCGCGTTGAGCACCCCCCCCCCCCTTTTTTTTTTTTCACTCCTCCGGCGGAGTCAGCAGGTGAATCATAACATTCATTGTGTGCGCAGTCTGGGTTCTCGGTATCATGGCACGTGGAGTTATCCACCGCCCCACCTGCCCCTCTTCTTTTACACTTCTACCCCCCGTGGATTCTTCGCCCGAGCAGCGCCCGACAGAAATGAAAGCAGGTGTAGAAAGGCTAAGGGTTGGCTCACTATAGGTCGTTCACGATAAAGTGAGCACTTTTGAAATCAACCTTTGGAAAATGTCGCTGCCTCTGTCTGCGTGTATTTTGACGAGCACGCTGACTTGCATGCGCCCTCTAAAGTTGGTAATGACGAAGAGAAAGTAGTTCCCTGTCTTAAAGCCGAATTAAAATTGTTAGGGAAACATTTGGGAATACTGAAATTATTTGTTCTACTTTTTTTTTTTTTTTTATAGTGACCAGGCCCATGGCAATGTTAATTTTACATATGGCGGAAGTATACGGAATGTATGTACAAGTAGATCTTCAGCAAGGCTATTAAAAGTGCTCATTTTACCGTGAACAGCCTTGATAAAAAAAAATACTGGCAGAGTGAGAGAAGAGATTTGGGCGGCTCTTAAGGGTCCTATGTACTGAAACGTTTTCTGTGAAATCGTTGTTTGCGCCTAAACGCGTGTCTCGGTAAATAAATGTTCTGGAAATACGAAGTTTTGCCAGAAAGGATATAAAACTATTGTCTATGTCGCTATCTTTTTACTTGTATCATATTAAGTGTATTAATGGAGAAAAAAATTCGTGAAAGTGGTCAAATATAGCATTTTTAAAAAGCTTGCCTATGAAGGGTAGTTTGATCTCTGTACTTTCATCGCGTGTAATAAAACCCCACTGTTACGGATCTAATTCACACAGTAAAGCAGTACGACGAAATAACTGCACGCCTTGCGCGTAGGAGCGATGAGGCGCTAGGCGTGCGCGTTAGTGTCGCCCACATCGCTCCCTCGCTTCTGGTCCTTCCAGACGCGCAGCTACATAGTCCTCTTAACATCGAGGTATTGAGAACCGATAAGGGTGAAGCGAGGTGGGTATGGAGCAGCGTCGGAAGTCGGAATGCAAGGGTCGAGGAAACGGGACATCTCCGATAAAACCCGTCCGGCACGATATCGACGTGCGAAAATCCGGGGGCGACCCCGCCGGCAATCGAACCGCGGCCCCCGTAGGAGCATACAAAGATAGATTTGGAACTCGACAGTACAACGAGAGAACCTTATCTTATTCGCTTGTTTGCCGAACTAGGTTCTACGGTAGCCCTACTGCCAACATTAAAACGAATAGTAAACTGAAAATTTTCACCTACGGTTGGCAGACAAAACGCGTGACTTCGCAAACCTGCGTTTTATTTTTATTTAAAGAATGGCCTACGTTTCCTGGGCAGTATAATTGAATGTTTCGTCTTTCCGCAAATGTTCCACAACACAAATACTTTGGAGAGAATATAAACCCTATTCATTGAGGCGAAATAAAACTTGATATTTGCAGATATTTGTTTTTTTTTTTTTTTTAATGATGAAGTTGGCAAGACCGTAGAACCACCTCGACTTCGGGTATCTTCGGTAAGGTTCGTTTCACCTGAGGCGCTTACACAACAGAAAACTTTAGCATATGACTTTACGTTTCCTTTCCTTTGACGAAATCACAGATACACAGTACAAGATAAAGTCAAAGTTGAGACAGTCGAAAATTGGTTCTGCAATCTTCGAAAAATGTGTATCTTCTTATGTAAATCATTATATATAGCTCAGGAATATATTATAAGTACCCGTTTTTAAAATAAACTTAATATTTATATTAAAATTTCATTTCAAACCAAAAAGCTCTCTTGTTTACTTTATCCATGTGTTTACTCTTCGCATTACACGCGTTTACCATTTCTTTAATTTATACGAGCTTGGTTCAATATACTGAGATGAAAATAGCCTTCTGGTAAACAAACATTCATTCCACATAGCCTCTGATCATTTCTCGGCAAAATGGCTTGCTTGGCTTTTGACTTTAAGTTTCAACTTTTCGAAATCGTAAAGTCAAGAGTGCTTGAGTTTATCACCGACAGTTCCATTGTGTCAAGCTCCATAAGAAGTAACATCTCTAGAGTTGCATAGTGTTTGAAATATACTTTTTTTCACGAAACTTTTAAACGTGCGTCCAATATGTTGTTCCGCGAAAAGAACACACATTTCAAACGAGTGCTGTTGAGTACTTTCAAAATGTCACTAACTTTAGAAACACCATTTCAGAGTACTACAGAATGGCAAAAAAAGTTTTTTTTTTTTTCAAAGCTCTGTAGCTCAAAATATACGTATCAGATACATACAAAACTACTTCAGGGCCCTGGAGTATAATAGCGTCACCGCTGAAAGTCACATAGGTTCCCGCAGTGCGACTAGAACACAGCACGTCAGTTCAAAGTCTTGCACTTAGAGGCGATGACGCACTTGAAGCGCGTGGCAGTGTCGCCCTTATCGGCTCCCGCGCAAAAAAGGGCCCTTAGTCCTGAGGGTAAAAAAAAAACCGTGCGTCACAGCCAGCCACCTGTCGGCGGATTAGTCAACCACGACGAAGTGTCTGGTGGAGTCGCTCGGATGTGCTCGTGTCCACTCGGCGGGCGATACGTGGTGAACGATGTGGAAGTTGGAAGCACGGCTGTCGTCCGCGGTTAAAGGGAATCGCTAGCAAACAGTATTAAACGTCTTAATGTCACATCCACCCCATATGAAAGCATTGCAACGAAGATGGAGAATAGCGTGGTTTCGATACAGCTAGTTCTTCAGAAAAAAAAATACAGCATTGTCGTTATGGTTTAAAACACTATTATACAGAAGAATAAACGTCGTAAACAGAGGGCAGCTTCCAGCGATTTTTGCAAACATTAAAGTTTTATTAACGACCACGTTTATGTTACAGTAACAAAATCTTTTCTGTCCTCAAAAAAGATTAATATTGGAATATTTTATTGTTTTCATAATTTTTTTTTTAAATTGAAATATGTACAACTTCTTATGGCCCTTGTTCCTTTTGCTGATCGTCTATTCTTGTATGTGTACATTTACGTCTCGTTTGCTACTGGATTTTGGTTTATGTCGTGCCCTATAGACATTCAAGCAAAAAGCACCGAATTCCATGCTACCTGTTCCAGGGGGGAATTGGCCACTCACCGGGACGGCAGCCAGTAAACAAACAGCTTGACTTTTCATTGAACGATGGAATGTAGCGTGAGTGAGTGAATAGATTCGGGCGGCTCTTAACGGCGAGGTCTTGAGAGCCGATGAGGGTGATTGAAGTGAATATGGAGCAGCGCCGGAATGGAGGGACGGGGGAAACGGGAGAAGCTCGAGAAAACCCGCCGACCAACGGCATCGTACGGCACGATTCCAACTTGCGAAAATCCGGTGACCCGGCCTGGGATTGAACCCAGTTCGCCTTGGTGGGAGGCGAAATGGAACCTAGCCATCATGTCACTGCACACGCGAAAATTCACTGCCCCATTCCGGCAACGCTTATTCAAGTGTTTACCAAACAGAAATAAACTTGGTTCTATAGTTTTCTCTGATTTAAACATTCCATGTTCACTAGGCTAGACTTCACATATTCCTCAGACGCTACTATTTTTACTGGGGGTTACCCAGTCGGCATTTACGTTAAACTAAGCTAACTTATTTGTTACAAATCCGTCTTACGGTTCTATTGATCGTGTTTGGAAAGGGTCTTAAGCGCAGATATTACATTTTAATTTGATTAGCAGTAATGTCAACCCCCCCCCCCCCCCCTTATTTTCTAAAAAGAAAATATTTTTTACTTCTACAAATAGAAGAGTTAATGTAGAGAAAAAATTAATGAAATATATTTTAAGCCCCAGCTTCGTGCAAAGTGCCACGTCGTTTGTCTGTTCTTTAAAAATAAAATCGTGTGGATTTTGTGCTGTGCTTTGGATTTTTCAGGAAAAATAAAAATTGAACTTTTAAGAGATGTTCGTACCCATAAGTAAGTAAAAATAAGGATATTAAAAAAATAGTAATATATGTTTTATTTATTTTTTGAACTCAGTTGTTAGCTGTTTCTAAATGCACTAAGCAATTCATGAGAGGCCTACACAAAATTCAACAATTGAAAAAAATATTAATCTCTGCTCGTAAGGCAAAATTATCTTCTATCAAATTAATCCTAAAACTGTATCACATAACCAAAAACTTTTTGCAGTATTTTAGTGAGTTTAAAGTAAACAAAAACGTCAACTGTGCACGTAAGTTAGCCTCATTTTATTATTCGAAAAAAATGTTAAATACTCATATTTCTCTTGTTCAAATGTGTGTGCAATTTCAGGTGATTTACTGTAATTTTGTCATCACTTAAAGGTTGAATATTATTAATGTGACTAAGATCACGTCAATCATGCAATCAAAAAATTAACATTCGTATACTTTTGCAGTTGCTCGGAAACATAGGAGACTTAGTTTTAGTGTTATAGATATTGTTTGATATTTTGTGTTACGTAATTGTAGTGGCGCATGCCTTTTTCACTTCCACTAGGTGGTTCTCGTTTAGTTTATAATTTAGCATGCATATTTTTGGAAGTGAGGGTATGTAAACATCATTTTCGGTACATAAACTTTGAAGTTGTCGGACGTGTAGAGAATTGAAGCACAACTTAGCCGTTCTTCAGCGAACAAAATACTTTGTAGTGGCCACAAAATATTTCGTTCGAATTCACCCTGCCAAATTGTTCTGTGCTGAACGCAACATGTTTTTTTGTCGCCACCACAAAATTGATGTGCGCCACCTATTGTTGCACTTTGCACCGCTGAAGGATTTGCGCTTCAATCCAGCGGCATGCGTTTAGATGCGACGGGAAATGGGCCGCACGAGCAATGTTCGCCCTTAGCGCTCACTTCCCGCTGCGCAGAAGTGCAACATCACTTCAGACAGGCGTGTGTCTTAATGGACTAGACGATCGTCTGCCAGTCTTCCATCAACGGCTCACCCTTAGGAGTATATAATGAACGATTATTTGTGTTGGAAAATGGACCGTACAGCCGCTCATGGTTGGCGGACTAATCGACGATTTATTATGGTAGATTCCGGTGTTGACGCGCAAGATTGAGTAATTACCCGCAGCGATCGTCGATGTACGTACTCACAGCTCATTCTCAATGAGACGAGAGTCATTATCACGTGAGTCTCACCAACCAGATAACAGATAACAATCGACCAACCACGGGGCTTGAAATGCCCGCGCTTCCGTATCTCACCACCCTCCCCCCCCCCCTTTTTCATTACGAGCGCTTAGCCACCAGGCGTTGTTACGTATGTTCTATTGACATTCAACCGCCGACCTTAAGCGTGGAGTTACATCACAACGCACTGTTAATTTCTTACTCATTACATTAAATTACTCTAGTATCGTAGTGTATGCTGTTTGTTTGTTCAAATAGAAAAGAATTTGTGTAACTCATTCGTTAGAGTACATACTCTCAACTGTGCAAGAATTCAACTATATGGTTTTAGGAGGCTATGGGGAATATTTGTTAATTATGGGTTGCACACGGCAAATTTTGCTTTGAAAGGTAAACGGCAGTTGAGTTAGCTACCGTCCAGCCGAAAATAGTATACTCAATTAAGAAATAATTATTTCCGATGCAGAAATATTTATCAGAAAGTTCGTTACCACGCCTTGGTATTGCCTCTTTCTATCTCATTCCACATATTTAACATTCTGAGCAAGTATAACTTGTTTTGTGAAATTTTACCTCTTAAACTTGGCTCACAACCATCCGTCGCTTCCGTCAGTCGCCCGTCCGTCCGCCGGTCATCCGTCGGTTTTTGTCCGTCAGTCATCCATCCGTCGGTTCGTCCGTCCGTCAGTCAGCCGTCCGTCAGTTAGCCATCCGTCGGTTTTTTCATCCGTCGATCCTTCGGGTCAGAAAATTTCTAGTGTTACCACCTAACAACATGAACTTTCTCGCTCAGAGAAAAATGTCTTTAATGAATCTAATAAATATAATCTCTTTCCCATACCATAATTTATCAGCATTTCCTCTGAAAGTCTACAGGTCATCTTCAGTTCAATTCACAAGGAAAACGTAAAAAAGTAAACAGCTTCACAACCTTGTATATTTACAAAGAAAAATATTCAGACAAATAAACACGTGACTGATTCCGACAGCCATGTTCAAGGAACGATATTACAAAGCGGTGGCCCATCCATCCGTCCGTCGAAAGTTTAAGTTTGAGATATATTTGACGGATTCACGGATGGAAAAAAAAAGGTGCCCTGCGATTGGTTGAAGATCACGTGATCGACGGACGGTCGACTGACGGACGAAACGGATGGTTGTGAGTCCAGCTTTACGAGTAATATCTAGCTGGTCACTACTTCTGTTCGTAGTAAGTAGCCTATTTGTAACTTCCTTTAGACTGGCCGCCTCATTCTTTTTAAAATATATCTCGTCTTTACATAACCAAAAACAGAAAAAAATTCCCCCCCCCCCCCTCATGTTCACCTCGTTTCACCTTCATCGGCTTTCGAGACACAGCTGTTGAAGGGCAGCTCAAATGTCTCAAGTTTCCACTCCACTTTAAGCCGCATACCCGTCTTCTGGATACCATCATTCGATGCCTAAAGTTTTTTTCACCTCTGTATTTTTAAGTGCTCTGTGGCTCGAGCGTGGACACGAGGATATCGCGACGACTCTCCCACCGCCCATATTTACACAGCAGTGCAGGGCTGTGCGCGCGCGCCCAGGCATAACAAACAACGGCTGGACCTCTAGAGCATGTCTCGAGGCGCCAGGCAAACACATTTAGCATACAGCCCGGAGCTATGCGGGTGCCACCGCATACGTGTGAATGTGATTGGAAATCATGTTCACGGGAAAAGGGTTAGTGGGATGTCGGGGGGTGGGGGGGGGGGTCGTCCTTTTCCTTCACGGAGGACAAGCACTTCATATCGAGCTATCACTTAAAAATGCTTTATTTTGTGTTTGTATAGAGGCACAATTTTAGTGTTTTTGTGATGTAAAATAATAATTAAAATAAACTAACTCACCGAAATGATATAATTCACGTCTAAATAAAATACGAGAAATTTATAGAAATATTTGAAATCACGCTATACAATGTTTTCGTAGTTTTTAAAAATTGTTATAAAAAATTGAAATATTTGCTAATTTTTTATTTGCAGCAGTGCATGATTTTTTTTGTGTAAAGCATATTTTACTAAGCATACCTTAAAATTAGCTAAGACGTGATCTTTCAGTCACCATTGTTAAATTTCTTTTGGATGTTTTCGTTTATTTTTTAGTTTTGACGTTCCAAAACCATCGATACTTGGATATTTAATGTACTATAATGCAAAAACTATGCGATCTAAAATGTTTTGATGAATGTAATTATTATTATCTACCTGTTTATTAATGTCTGCTTGTTGAACGGAATTTTGCACAGATATAATATAATGAAGTTTTTCGTAACGAGCAACCTAAATAAAGGTACGCCGGCCCAAAGCTGCCCTCTGAGATTTAGGCAGAGTAGTGCGGTAGCGATAAGGTCGACACTGCCACGCGCGTCAAGTGCGCCGACGCCCCAACGTGCAGTGTGCTCGTCATCGTGCTGCGCGTATAGTGTATTCGCGCTTTCTTCTCACTTTTTGAATCGAACCTATGAATAATCAAATGTATGACGTGTCTGCTTGTTCCCAAATATGCCACTTATCACAAACGTTTTATACTTTTGTAGATATAAAACTACCTAATTTTTTGTTAAACAGTAATTTTATGTTTACTTTGCCCATAAATTAAAAAATTTAATTTATAATGAATATGAATTAGATCAATGAGAAAATTGGGTGTGTTTGTAATACCTAGTAAGAAATAGTTCTCACGCAAATATTATTACACTGAGCGCGCACGATTCTCGTACGCTGTGCTTGTGGTGTAATTTACTAGACTCAGCTAAGCTTTGTTTCCATAATACGGTTGAATATCCTGGAAGTAGAACTTTAGCAGGGGTTCAGAGAAGTCGGAAGTACCCGTGAATGGACTATACCCACGGGACTTCATGCGGTGACCCTATCATTTTATTAGTGGGAAGTCTGTAGCAAGGTTTGATACATGGCCTTGGAGAGAACTTTTGTATGAATCCGACCAGAATATGGTAATGTATACGTCGCTTTGAAAAAATTCCTGTTCAGCTTATGTTGAAGTGTTCCGAAAATGTTTCTCTAATATGCGTGCGATGTCGTACACGTAATTGACAGGTTCGCCTAGCAACTTTAAATCCCAGCACCTGAAAGAAGAAGAAAATTAGTGGCTGCTTTATTTTGCATTGTGTTTTTTTTTTAATCGTGTGCAACTAACGTTCGCTGTTAAAAGTTGTAAACTACAAGACTTTCTTAACGCCAGTATAAGTAAACTGTTTACACAGCCTATTCATTGTTACGCCCAATTTTTCCGGAGACTTGCTTAAATTCTACTTCCATGATATTCCTCCGCCTCATGCAAACTAAGCTTAATCAGATCTAGAAAATAACACCAAAGGGACAACGCACCGCATTCATACGCACTCAGTGTAATAATATTTTTCATAGGAACTATTTCTTACTAGACGTTACAAATATACCCATTTTGTCCTTGTTTCCATTCATACTAATTACAAATTAAATATTACAAACTATAGATAAAATATAAGTAAAAGTAGAATTTAATAAAAAATAAGGTATTGTTACGTGCTGCAGCTGGTGCCGACTCCGCTGCACCGCGCCGTAATCGGAGACCCACCTCGCCCTCCCCTCTTCCTGGAACGATGTACTCGTGGCTGTCTGCTTCCCTTCTGGGAATCCCGTGAATACCGACAGTGGTGAGACTTGCTGGAGTCACGGACCTCCTCTCGCCTGCTAGAGTTTCCGATGCGTTTAGCGACGACGCAAGAATGTTCTGGTGAGACTGGCTGGCGCCTCAGCCCTCCGCGACGCATCATGCGAGTTGGGGAAGATTCTAGGTGGCGGCCTAAGACACTATATATACTGCCGCAACCCAGCGGCTGCCAGTCTTTGACGGAGGCCGTCTGGCCGAGTGTGCGCGAGCGAAGAGAAGTGTAGACGACGATTGGAGATTGCGGGACGACGACGAGTGAGGTGTTCGTGGCATGAATGGACGAGAGTGTGTGAAACCGACGAGTGAAGCCTACTGTGCGTAAGGGCGCTTGGAGGACTCTAGAACATTGCGACTGGTGGGACATGGACTGAACTGAGGTGGGACTGAATAGAAGTGTAGTACTGATGTTATTGTAAATATTAGAACTGTTAATTTGGACACATATTTTACGTAATATCTGAATAGGTCGATACACTGTCTATTGGGACTGATCTTTAATTAATTAATTTAGTTGATTTCTTTGTCGTAATTATAGATTTTAATAATTGCTGTCAATTGTGAACAGTAAGTGATTTCAATTTATTGTGAGAATTTGAGTTCAGAGAATTTTGATGCTGTTATTGTAAATAAAATAAGGAAATTATAAGTAATTATTTTATTTGATTAAGACCTCCATCCCTTAACGAACTTGGTATAGCCCACTCAATTTCTAGAGAGAGAAATTGTAACAGTATCTTGACGTACACAAGGGTATAAAATGATAATGATACAGGATATATTTAGGAAACAACAAAGTACGTCATACATGGGGTGGTTTTTTAAAGGTTAGGTTCAAAAAGTATGAAGAAACCGTGAATAGACTATAGCTGAATACTGGCGAGTCTTAGCCGTGGCGAATTTCTTGTTTTTGATGGAATCTTTGGGGAGAAAAGATATATTTTTTCATATGAATGGTTTATGTTGGTATCGTGGTTTCATGACGAAAGTACGTGTAGCTTTTCTCAAGCCGTCAGTTCAATAACAGAAAAAGATAATTAATCAAACATTTCGTGAGACACAGCGGGTTTCTGTTAAGTGAAAGGATCGAAGTAATATTTTTGCCAGTACTTTCCGGTTAATATTACTTGCTTTGTAAATCAGTTATACGTTTAAAAGCACCGGTGTATAATACATCCCAATAATATTCCGATGTATTTCTGACTGGCATTCTGCCTCTATATTTCTCTCTATAGTTTGTTACTAGAAACAAGTCGTATATCGGCGTTGTTCTTATATGACGAGCTGCAAGACATAACACAGTAATTTATTATTCCTCTTTTCTTTTTTTTTTTGCCCGACAGTGGACGGCGTCGTTAAAATTCCTACAACGGAAATATAAGAGGTGGAGGGGGTGAGTAAGGGTGGCAGGGGGTTGAAAAAAACCTTTTAAAGGATTAAGTACATATTTTTGTTAAGTCGTGGTTATGAAAATGTTGCTCCCCAGCGCAGCGGCGCGGGAGTGCCATCTTGCAGATTTAAGAGCGGGGCTTAACTCGGACGGGTGAGGGGTGTAGTGAGGGGGTAGTTCGTCGAGGGTGTCAGTAGGGGAGGCAGCGAGTATTCTGGGTGGCTGCGCCATTTGATCTGTGTCCGCGCGGAAGCTGAGGGATTACGGGTGAGTCTACGATCTGGCTGCTGCGACGTGGGTTGGGGTCCGGCCATATCGAGGCTTTCTCTTCTCCCCCGTCTGCTGAACGGACGGGAATCTTCGACCGCCGTGGTTGTCCAAGGACTCCGGCGGTGCAATGCCACAGAATACTAAGAAAACAGGGGCCGCGGTGGCTGAGCGGTTAGCCTGTTCGCCTCGACGTGTCTGATAAACTGTTCCAACAGAAATATACAGGGACCCTAGCTTGTCTTACAATGGATTCGCAAAATTCTCCAGTCCCTACAAATAAAGGATTAATTAAATATAGAATTTTGGGGAGAAGATGTTCTCCCCGTTTTGTGTAAATCATTACCTCTCTCCCACCTCGTTTGGACCACGATTAGGGTTATAAAAGGGAAACAGCTTAAACCTACACTAAAGATATAACGTGCATTCGAATCGTAAGCACATTTTACGTTTCGGTCTGCTAGAATTTGTGAAAAGGAGTTCACCCGAAAATTATTTTCGTTGCGACGTTTACATCTTAAAGTTATGCCATTTTTGCTGCCTTGAAATAATTTATGTCGCTATAAAAATGACGTTTAATATTATTCGCGTTTTCGTCGCACTTTTTAAAACAAACCTTTGAAAAATTATCCCTTGCATGGTGTGTTAGATTATTTTCTGAACTGCATTGTCTACTTCTGTTAACATAAAAAGTACTTTTTTTTCCCCCTCAAAATAGAACCCTTACTTCTGCTATTTTATTTATAAATTACGATTTTTCGTTTATAGTTAATACGAATGAAAACAGAAAGAAAATAGGTGTGTTGGTAATGCCTATTAGGAAATAGTTCTAATGCAAAATATCGTTAAGCTGAGTGCGCTCAAATACGGTGCGCTGTCCCTTTGGTGTAATTTCTTAGACTTTGTTAAACATTTTTTGCATGAGACGGAAGAATGTCGTGAAAGTAGAGCTTTTGTAGGGTTTCCGAGAAGTTTGAATTAACCGTGAATGGAATATGAAATTCAAACCATGTTATTATATACCAAAATACGTTACAGTACAGCATTCTGTGAACCAGAACGGGCTGACTTCAGTGTGTATTTTCACACGTGAGACTGAAAAAGAATAAATAATGAGTAAATCTTTATTGCGGTGACGGTAGCAAGAAAAACAACGCGGGGAAAATAACTTGGATTAAATAATATGTGTTAATAAATGCCTTATGACTACGACCATCGTTTTCAAATATTTGATATGAAAAATTAAGCTACGGTGAACTAAAATGTAAATCCAAGACAAGAGTTAGAATTCAGCCCACTATGGGGCTGCGGTGGTGCAGTGGTTAGACTACTCGTCTCCCACTTAGGCAAATCTTGTTCGATTCGCGCCGGATTTTCGCATGTAGGAATCGTGCCGGACTGCGGGTTTTCTCAGGGATGTCCAGTTTCCTCCCGACCTTTAATTCCGGCGCTGCTCCGTACTCACCTCGATGTAAAGAGTCGCCCAGTTCTCTCTACTGCACTCACCTCAACCCACCACCCCACCCGAGCAGCAATTTGCCACGCTGCATACAAACTTGCAGGGGGAGGCGAGTTAGTGAAAAGACAGCAGCGGAAGTAGCCGTTTCAAGCAGAGCCAAGAGCAAACGACCTTTTAACAACAGTCGGGCTTGTCGACGAGATGGGGCTATGGCTTATCGGCCATCTCGCGCCCGTATAATAATACCCGCTCCCCCGGTTACGCTGGAGGTTATGATTGAGATAGCAGCAGGGGCGACTCGAGGGCCTCCATTATGATGAACAGTCGGATGTCCCGGCCGCGATAATCCAGATAAATACTGTTGCCCTGTAAAATATAATATGTCATATGCTTTTGTTCGGGGAGTCACAAGAACTGGTCCTACTCCGGGTATTGTCGCGCGCTGGGTCCTCGTAGTGCGACAAAAGAACACGGCCACAATGGGTTCGTAGTTTATAGTGCCACGGTACAGTCGCTGCCGAGCGCAAGAGACCTCGGGTGGCAACTTGGCCCACTCGGCTTTGAAGCTACTCCGCGACTGTACACCGGTTTACCGCGACTGATTTTTTTTCTGGAAGTCCTTAGCGGCCAGTCAAAACGACGAGTTTTCACCAGTCCTTGGATACGACTAAAAAAAATGTCGCACGTGAGAAACGCAGCGGACGGTGACAGGGTCCGCTGGACTTTTCTCGGGGTTGTCCCGTTTCTCTACTCTAGTGAATTCCGCGGCCAGAGACGACGACTGCCATCTGATACCACGTGACAAGCCTGCAGGGTTGCCACAGGCCTGGAAAACCGGGAAATGCCAGGGAATGTGAAAACTGTCAGGGAAATCAGGGGAATTTCAAGGAATTTCAAACAAGTTAGCTCAATGTCAGGGAATTCTGTGATATACATTATATATTCGACAGTTCTGTCATTAATCGTGCCCCACTGCCAGAATCATATAAAATTGTTTTAATGATTGTGGACTAAATGCTTACGCATTTTTCTTTGCAAGCTATGTGGTAAGCATTTTTCTAACATCAGATAAGTATTTTGGTATATAGGCTGTTCACGGTAAAATGACACTTTTGGGGCCCTAGTTACTTTTTCCTTTCAGTCATTTCTTCTCCTCTAACCACGTTTTTAAATATATATTGCCATGTAAGAAATAAACAAAGTTATTTCACCAAACATCAGAAGTTAACGTCTAAGGCTAAAATAAAATATATTTATTAATTATTATTCCAAATGAGAAGGTTTTCAAAAGTGCTCACTTTACCGTAAATAGCGTATAAAAGTGCGTGATAATGCAAAGACCCCAATCCATACAAAAAATATTAGAAAAAAGTCAGGGAAAAAAGTTTTTTCTGTCTGGAAATCAAGGAAATGTCAGGGAATTTTCCAATGATAACACTGGCCTGTCATTAAAGAAAAACATTTTTGCGCTTTTCACAGGTGTAATGACTTCTCAGTGCTTCAAAGGGGCCGCGGTGGTATAGTAGTCAGACTACTCCGTTCCCACCGAGACGAACCGGGATCGATTCCTCACCCAGTCACCCTGATTTTCGCATATGTGAAACGTGGCGGCATTTAGCCGGAGGGTTTTCTCGGGGCGTTCCTGTTCCGTCCACCGTTGCACTCCGACGCTGCTTCATCTTCGTCTCACATCGTCACTCAAAACTACAACTTCTCAACACTTAGGACTTCGTATGTAGACCTCAAAATATTTACTCCTTTTAGTGTCAAAACATTTACCACGGCGATGGATCTCTTCGTGTCCGGATAGGAGATTGGGTGCATTGGACACTATTATAAACGACGCACTTTCGCAGGAATGACACTTTTCTGATTCTCTCTCAGGAAAAGTGTCTTTCCCAATAGATATTTACAACCTCGGTCGAGTCATAACATTCCAGAGAGTAAAGAGAAATCACCACTTTCTACTTCCGTACGTATCGCGGCAATTAAAAGAACTGGTAAATAAGTCAAGCAACACCCGCGTGGAATTTAAGCGTCAGAGATCATCACTCTATATATATATATATATATATATATATATATATATATATATATATATATATATATATATATATATATATATATATATGTATGTGTGTGTGTGTGTGAAAGAGATAGTCTATCACGCCTTGATGACAGACTCGACCCACATACAGGATGACCCAGGTTCGATTTATTAGAGTCCGGTCACTCTAATTCACCGCTTTCCGAAATCATGCCGGGCTTTTGGTAGGACTGTTTTGTTATTAAGAGGCCATGACTATTTGCTTCTCCGTTCCTGCTTGTATTCAGGCACCTGATACGTACCAGTGGCGTTTATTCCATAGACGCAAGGTAAGCAAAGCTTATACATATTGGAAATGTTTGTTTTTTTGTAGTTTTCGCCTTAACTTTAAATTTGAACACATTTAATTCTGAGTTTCCCGTTTCCGATTCGAGAAACAGAGTTTTTATAACTCCTGTACTGTACACACATAGTGCTGCTATCTAGTATTTATTTCCACAAACGGGAGCGACTAGCGATGAATCGAACTCGCAAGCCAGTTACTTCGACAGGGTAAGCAGTCGTTCTGTTTGCGTCCTCCAGTCCTGTATTTTCCTTGGAAAGTGGATGAAAGTGTTCGGTGGAAAACGGGAGTTTCCTTGTAATTTGTAATATGTTCTCTAAATAATATTCAGTATTCAGTGTAATTATTATTACATTAATTTCGTTTCCGTTTTTATAACTAATGTAAGGCATTGTGAAACGGTAAATACATGTAGAGGATAAGCAGAGTTTGAAGTTGCGTTTGTTAGTAAAAATTTAAAATGAAACCATAGCCCGGCACTAGCAAATGTTATCTAAAACACTAAAATATGTGGGGCTATTATATTGCTTACCCTGTAAAAATACTCACTACACGCCACTGATACTTACCTTCTCTAATAATGACGTGGTTGGCGGGGTTCAAAGCCAAAGCTTACGGTGAATCCTTAGTAAGAATATTAAAACTCATCAAGGTGAGGCCTGGCCGTAAGGATGAAGCATTGAAACGGGCTCTCCCAAAGCTGTGATAAGGATTCCCGGGTATAGTCTATCAGCGGTTTATTCACATTGTATGACGTGTGTAGTTGTTACCTCAACATGGCATGTATTACAAGCTTTTTATACTTCTGCTGACATGAAAAAATAACTCAATTTTTAGTTAAATTGCACTTACCGCTTTGGTGTAATTTCCTAGACGTAATCAAGCTTTGTTTGCACAAGTGGGAGGAATATCTTGGAAGAAATACTTCAGCAGGGCTTCAGAAAAGTTAGAAGTAACCGAGAGTGGAATACAGTTGAAATGTTGTATAGGCGTCAGTGGACGAAGCGGGGAAGTGGCGCGAATGTTCGTGATCCTAAACCGAGAGGTCTAGCACGAGCTTGTAAAAGACCTGGACCCGCGTTGCAATCATGCAAGAATGCTGTTCTCATCTTTCCTCCTCGTTAAAGGGAAAGCAACAGTTGCAGCTTCAGTTCAGCCCTGACAATGCGTCTGGGCCCCTATACACATCCACAGTTCTTGTCGAACGATATATCTGTCGGTCCAAACTGATCAATTCTACCTGGTGCGAGCTCTGCATACACTTTGGACGAGCGATCGTTCAGTTTTATCTACCGCGACGGTTAACATTTGTCGCGCTTCCTGTGGAGTGTAGTGTGCCTATTGCGGATTTTTTAAATACCTGATCGTTAGGTTGTTTCGAAATTGCTCGATAAATCCTTGTGTCCACGTCGCCATTATTTATCGGAACAAACAAAGACACCTTAGAAACGTACGCTCTGTGTAAAGAGTGAAGGCAAAAGGCCGATACTAGATGTCAAGTAGCTCTCTTCGCTCGCTCAGGACTGCAGGTTGACTGACGACGAATATGATGACGCCAACATACACACAGTGTTACCTGCAGCCTAGCGGATCGACGACAAACCCGAGGGAATTTCAGGCAGTCCATCAGTCCAACGATCCACCATACGTCACATTTATCCGATGCAATCCGTCTGATCAGGCCGATCGTTCGACAGAACTTCGTGTGTAGTTTTTGAGGGCGGGCAGTGCCCCTCCCCCCCCCCCCAATAAGGGATGGAGGGGTGAACCAAATTTTTGCACACATTTGGATCTTCATCTGTCGAACCACCCCCCACCCCCCTCACCGGCTCGTGTGACTGTACTAATTTTTGATGAGTTCTTCACGTTGTACAGTTAGGTGCAGTGCTTCAACCTTAATAACTGGCCTCCACAAAGTGCTCAGTTTACCATGAATAGCTTACATGGAGCTTAAACTGAGGTTCAGTTCCGAGCAAACACGAGCTTGTAAACGACGCAGGCCCGTCGCGAGCGCCTCGAGAACCAAGGAGGCTGCACACAGTAAACATGTGTACTGTATATGACCTCCTTGGCGAGAACGCTGTTTGTTGCGTCTTTCGCTCTCATCTCGAGGAAGGCAACACTTACAACTTCAGTTCGGGCTGCCGCGACGGCGAGGTTTAGACTGCGGGGCTAAAGTGAGCGCGCCGGGACAGACGTCGGCTCCTCTTCAGCGGCGATGGGTGTAGAGGAAGGACGAGGAGGAAGGAAGGGGCAGGGAGGAGGGGGAGATACTGGACGCGTTCCAAAAATGTTAAATGCCCTGGGACAGTCATACGACATTAAAATATAGGCATAAGCCGTCTCGGGGCCCGGAGCACAGGCGCGAAAGTTCAAACACTCTCAGACACTTTCCCTTTGATTTCTCCAATTGTATCTGGTGTGCGGCCGTGGTGCAGGGAATTTGGGGGGGGGGGAGGAGGGGGGGAAGCGGAGGCGCAACATTAATAGGCGGTAACTCAGGGCCTTTGTGAAGGCGGCCGGGGCTAAATGAGTTGTTCAGAGGCGGCGGAGAAACAAATAACGACAAAATGCTGCCGCGTCTTAAACAACGAAGACTTCCCTAATAACCCTGTTTATTCTTTTGTTAACTCGAGGAGAGAGCCAAGCCTCGCTTGTTGGACGGTATTGCTACGTACATAACTTAGTTTTTTTAATTTTTTTTTTTTTTTTTTATGTTTTTACATCTCGGGTGCCGACAAAGTTGTTTACCTCGGTGTTATTTTGGAACGTGATTGGGCAGTAGCTTTCCTATGATCGTCACGTTTATAATTTATGTTAATAATTTGACAACACCGATGAACTTGTTTTGACACTGTTCCCAAAAAAGAAATCTTCAGTGCCACTTTGACGGCCGTGCTCAAAAGCCACGAGTGTAAGTAGAGCGTTCCCCAGTTTTTATAATGTATTGACAAATAATACGTTCGTTCACTTAGTTCTGTCACAAATCCTACATTAAAGCGAAATATTCAGAATTTTCAAAGGCACCGTATTAACATAATAGTGCTGTGTTTTCAAGACTGTTTCATTCAGTATTAAAATGTAGCGATTGAGTATAGGTCTAATGTTGAGTGGTTTTTAGAACGTTGCATTCTGTAAGAAAATTACCACGATTTATTTACACCTGCTATAAGTTACTGTTTCGTGTACGTCTTATTGGAATAGTGTACTATTAAGCTTCCGTTTGCTCAAATTTCAGTGTGGCATTATTACTTCTATACTTATTACAGAAGGAAGTTACTTACCACGTCACTCCCTCTACTACATATTTGGTACTTAAAACGACGAAGAATAGAGAAATATTTTCCTCGCAAAGTGTCTTTTGTGGGCGCGCTAAAATGAATTGTAGGAATATGAGTAGGTGAAGGCAATTCACGGTAAAGTGAGCACTTTTTAAGGCCCTTCCAACAGGCTTTAACCACTAATAAATATATCTTATTGCAGCATCATGCATCAAATTTTGAAGGTGGCAAAATGTTTACACTGTGTTTATTCGTCACAAAGCAATGTTTATATTAAAAGGCAGCAGGAATTTGGAAATGGGATGAAAGGAAAAATTTAGAAGGGCTCACTTTACCGTGAACAGCCTATACACATAAATATGAATGTTTTAACTGCAGTATTATTTTACCTGAAGTTACCAAACTATTTTCTTTCCTAAAATTTAAATAAGCCAATATTTTAATTCTAGTAATTATTATGTAAATAACATATTATGTTAACATCACTGTTGACTTAGTAAAATATCGTCCGTACTTTTAACTCTCCTACTTCTTTTCTCTGCAAGGACAGAAATATTCTTTGTAGTAAGGGTTTACGTTTGTATGTTTGTATGTGTCTGCGTGTGTCCCTCCCTCAAAACTATGTCTAAGCTCAAGTAATAACTGCCTATTCTCGGGTAATCAGGCCTTTCTTTGATATTTTTATGCTCTGTATATATTTACGATATCATTTCAAATAACTATATATTTTTCACAACATTTGTAACATTGGCCGATAATTAAATGCCTGAAATTCTTTCATACTTTACCATTATATACCACTAAATAATTACTAAAAGTTTCGGATTATGAATTCTTTTTGATTATACAAATAAAGTAACCATGTCAACCAACACTGCTAAGTAAATCCGTCGACATGGTGTTGATTGTTAATCCCATGATCGTAAATTAGCTTCAGTCCGGTGAATCTTCACTCACTTCCGACATTCGTCTATTTCTGTGAAATGGATTATCACACGAAGGTGACACGACACACTTATCACTTGTAACTTCGGGTCATTTGAAATATGTTTATTGCTATGATCCCTCAAGTTGTGCGGTTTTTACTTCAAATTCAGACAACAGCACTTTCATTCGCATTTCTAAAACTGAGCTAGATTCTTCATAACATCGAAAAACATTCATGAGCCATGAATTAGTTGTCCAAAACCCAGACTTACTTGCTTGGACGAGCGTTTGCTGCCCTTAAAATGCAAGACGTGTATTTTTAATTATTTGCTGTGCAGTAATATGATCCTTTCGTTAGTTTTTCATCGCAGTTTGACTATATTGGGGCGTTGGAAGATATAGCCATTCAATTCAGTTTTCCGTCACGCCGAAAGAAAATAATTCCGCTAAGTACTATTTCGTTAGATAAAGCGTTCGTCGGTGTTGTTTTGTTTGTGTGGTCCAAAACTTTTATCATGTATTTGTTTTTACTGGCCTTGAGGGTCGTTTGATTACTCATCTCCCCCCCTCCCCTTTTTTACTTTGTAATTGCTGACTTAAACCCATATGTGGAGATATCGATTTTCACTTTACATTTTCCTGAAACAGCTAATATTTGTCTTGCTTTCGTTATTTTTTTTTTTCTGTACTGTATTATAGTGTTTCTAAAAACATTATGATAGTTTTCCTACCGCGCCTTTAGAACCAGGTTTACGAATGTTAACACAACATAATTTCCTGTCAGTCACATTTCATAATCAAACTGTACGATAATACGAAAGCGATGGCCAGTCAATTCAGTTCTTTAGTCAAGCGCGCGAGCGCACTGCTCTCAACACTTGCGGCAATGACTGGAAAATGCGAGTCGTGGAACATCGCCGAAGTGGCGGCGAAACAATTAATTCGCTGCATTTAAGGAAAATAGCGACGAGAAAAGTAATAAACATCGGGCGATTGTGCGGGTCAGTTCTGCGTGTCGAAGTGGAATTGGAAGACGTCCGCCGCACATAACCAAACAAAAAAAAAAAGAGAAGAAGAAAAGGATCCCCGTTTAAACAATAATTGTTCCTACTCAGGTGTTTCGCATCCATTCTTTCGCTACCGGGAATTCTCCGCCATTGTCTCATCCAGTTCTCTCTTCGGCTTTACGTCCTTCTGGTCTCGTGTTGCGTAAGCTGCACTGCTCGCATTTGCTGCGCCCAGCAGCTTCCGTTGTGTGGTTACGTTACAAGAAAGGGCACTCGCTGGGCAAGGGCTGAGGGGAAGGTGGATGTGTGTGTGTGAGGAGAAAAGATGATCCGGGGGAAGGAGGGGGGGTATTATCTTCCGTGAAGGTTTCATCCATAGACTAGATATGAGGTATGGTTCATTCAAGGTGCTTTCCAACGTACCATCTGAAGTCCAGCTAAAGTTCTACTTTCATGATTTTCCTCCGCCTGGTGCAAACAAAGCGTAACTAAGTTTAGAAAAGCACACCAAAGGGACAACGCACCGCATTCTTGCACACTCAATTGCATAGCGTTTTGCATAAGCACTATTTCTTACAAGGCGTTACCAACATATCCATTTTCTGCCTTTTTTTTATACAGGTTAATTACAAATTATAATTTATATATAAAAAATAAGTAAATGTTGAATTGAACCAAAAATTATGTAATTTTATGTTACCACGAGTATAAAACGTTTGTGATACATTACATATTTAGAATACAACCAAACACGTCATACATGGGGGGATTAAAAAAGTTTGTTTTTTAAAAAAAGTGTGAAGAAATCGCGTAGGCCTATAGACTATACTTACTTTAATTTAATCCAATTGCATTGAAAATCGTCTAGGGGAAGTGTGCAAATATTTCAGGGTGCTTGTTTACGTAAACAGTGTTCTACTTCAAATCTTATAGTCTATTCACGACAAAGTGAGCACTTTTGAAAATCCTCATATTTGGTCGATAAATGTATTTCATTTTAGCCTCTAGACTTCCGTGTGTGGTGAAATCTATACACTGTGATTATTACTTATATGGCAGTATTTATTTTAAAAAGTAGTTAAAGGAGAAACAATAACAGAAATAAAAAACTACTTGAGTCTCAAAAGTTTTAAACACGTGTTAACCTAAACTACCTTATTTTTTAGTTAAATCGAACTTTCTCTGATACTCTATGCATTACTTATAAATATACACCTGCAAAATTCGCTTTATTATTTAAGTACATGCTGAACTCCAAGTTATTTTGCGTTTGACCAACTTCCGCCTCGGAGAACTGTTGATCCAATAATATAAGTTCAACACTGGAGTTGCCAACCTCTTTTGATACGATCGAGCAGATACGTGACGTTGATTACAGTGCAGCGGCAGTGAAACCACGACCTGTAGTCACTTGTTTATGAGGCAGTGCAGTCTATCATGTCACCGAAAGATAACGCGAATTTTTCACGTCTCTTCTTATAATATTTCATTTACGATTAGTATGTACGAAACAATGAAAAAATAGGTGTGTTGGTGATGCCTAGTAAGAAATAGTTCTTGAGCAAAATAATATTACATGCACAGAGAAAAAGATTTTGTTGAATCAAACAAGAGTTTTTTGGTGCAACAAAATTATTTGTTTGTATAGGGGAAATTATGTATTTTTTGGCGGAAAAAAAAATTATTTTGTTGTTCTCATTTGGTTGCCCCAAACGGTAAGATTTGGTTTGTGCAACTAAATATTTGTTTGGCTACACGTACATCAAACAGTTTGGGCCGATATAAAAAATTTTTACAAGTTCGACCGAGATTTGAACCTCGATCACCTGCGACCGCGCGCTATTCCTTAGTGATCTCAGTTAATGTGACAACTAATGACGCGGGAAAGCTTTTAAATAGATATGCTGTAAATATTGGGCAACGTGCGCAAACAAATATTTCAAGTTTTACAGCTTTACTTGTCAGTTTCTTGTTGCATTGTTTTATTAATGTGTTTATACGATTGTTAGTCATCAATACGGTTACTATCGTAATTGTCACAAAAAATACAAATAAACTCTCTAGCTGTATTTCCGAACGAAGGCAGTCAAATGAGTGGCCAAACAAATATGTACAGTTGATTCAACAAAATATTCATTTGACAGTGTAATTTTTTATGGCCCAACACAGAGATTTTGTTTATTCAAACATATATTTTGTTAGACGAACGAAAGTAATTTTTTCCCGTTTCAAATTTTGTTTGCTCAACAATATATTTTGTTAGGGCAACTGAATATATATTTACAAACAAATATTTTGTTCTATTTTCTGTCAGCGTGGAGTTCGCACGAATGCGGTGCGTTGCCCCTCCGATGTAATTTTCTAGACTTGGTTAAGCTTTGTACGAGTCGGAGGAATATCCTGGAAGTATAACCTCAGCAGGGCTTCAGGGAAAGTAGGCCGTAACCACGAACAGTCTGTACACCCCCTGAAGTTTCGTCTCGCGAGCCGGCGGATGGCGTGTGTTCCCGTCCCCTCTCGCGAGGCTATGCAGCGAGAGGATTCTCTTATTAAACAAATATCTCCGACGTCACGGAGAACCCGTATGAGTAGTCAGGGATACCAACTTTGTTCCTTCTCCGAGTCACACCTGGGGCGTCTCAGGCGTGGCTAAAGATACCGACGAGAGAAGGAGATGTGCGACGAATAAAAAAATAGAAGAATCTCGTGAGAATAAATAAGGGTTGTAGAGTTTCTGGAAGATAAGAGAAGAGAGAAAAAAAAGTGTTGTTTCTTTTGCTCCCGTTTCCAGATATCTTGCATACTGCCGAGTGACGAAAAAAAAAACCTTTGGTTTGGGGGGGGGAGGGGGGGGTCCTTACTGGACGAACAAAAGAAAGCTACACGTCACGGAACATGTGTAATGTGTCGACGGTGAATGGCGCGTGACATCAGCATGGGAAAGAGCGTTTAGAAGAAGGGGGAGGGTGTGGAGGGTAGTTGTTATCGTGGAACCCGGGGCACGAGCAAAAATGTGGAAGCCACTTAGCGATGTGTTCCCCTCCTCCAAGCAGTGCTGCTATGGGGGATAGCTTTTTCCTCCCTCGGGCCAACAGATGTAACTGATAAACATCTGAAAAAAAAAAAAGGGGGGATGAACGAATGAATAAAGAACAAACACTGCACCAGGCAATATTGTGCAACGTCAGCTTATGTTCTTCCCCTCGCTACAACGATCCCTTTCCTTCCCGAATTTCCATTGAGAAAAAGATGCAGACTCCAAGAGTTCCTCCTGTTTCTGAAATGTAGCTGGATAACACTGTGCTGCCAGCGTGGGCCGCCAAGTTATTACGTACCAGAGCCTTTCCGATGAAATTCCGAAGTTCCGAAAGGGTGCGTAGCGTAGCGTGTGTGGTTGTGTGTGCGTGTGAGAGAGAAATAAGGGTGTACTCAATTAGTGTGTTGAAGCACCCTTGCAGCAAAATAGCACCTCTGTGAGTAAATGAAGAAGTACTTCGGACATATGACATTACAGAGTTACATAAGTCACCAAGGAAAAGGAAATGTGATATTCTGCATTTTACGTAGGGACATAGCGCTGCAACGGCGTAGTTCGGAGTAGTTATTCAATCACTCACTCCATAGCAAGTGCCATTCAATGAACATATAACACGCCAGTATTTGTATAAATGCGGTTATAGGCTATCCACGGTAAAGTGAGCTGTATTTAAGGCCCAGCTAAATTTTTCTTCAAAGCCAATTCCATCTTTGCGTTACTTTTTTTTTTATATAAACGTTGACACGTGACTAATGAACGCAATTAATACATTTCAACACACTCAAAAGTAAACATCCGAGGCGGCAATAAAATATCTTTATTAGTGGTTAATGCATTTTGGTATGGCCGTAAGAAGTGCTCACTTTACCGCCAATAGCCTATATTACACAGTAGTATATACTGCGGAGTTTGAAGAGGGTATGACGCATTTGTTCCATAGGAAGTGAAAGAGTGAAATTCTTCACTCGTGGCATGTTTAAATTGAAAATATTTTGAGGAATTCCTTGACTAATTTGTTTGTAGTCCAGCCAGAAGTCCAGAAAAATACATTACTTTTATTGGGTACCTATTTTTGGACCCATCGTGCTGTGTGCAGATCACCGTTGCTGTAAACATATTATCTTTACAATGATTTACTTACTATCCTAATATGAAAGCTTGCTCCATGTGCAAGTCCAGCATAGAGAAAATATTTTGAGATCACGTCGCGTGGTATCAAGTTTTTAAATTTAACTTTTAAACGAATATTTTTTTTGGAATTCGACTGCACGAAAACTCTATGTGAGACGCACTGGAATGTACGGGCGTGTGATAGAAATAATTTGTAATACTTTTAGAATAATTAATAATAAGCATATTTTCGTAACCATTTTCAGGTAGTGAAATGTATAATAATGTAAAATGTTAGTTCCGTATGTGAACTAACAAATAGCCGAACCTCCCTTCCATGCCATTTTTTCCCACCCCCTGACCGGCAAGTGAATCGTAGAATATTTATTTTTATTCGTGTGGACCAGCATCTGATTCAGAACTAAATAAACACGCAATAAGGGCGAATGTATTGCTTTCTCTACCCTCCTTCCCACCTCCCTGGCTCCTTGCCTCCCCCCCCCCCACACACACAGTATCGTGGGGCCTGTCCTCGTGCGCACACATACACAACATGTCTATCTGGTAAGGGGACAGATTTTCCGCTACGCCAGATTTGAATGCGACGTTTTGTAAAAACCCGATCCCGCCCTCTCCCCCAATTCATATACAGAAAAGTAGAACGGCGAGGGAGGGGTGGAATTGCTAAAGGGATGGCTGGGGGGGAGGGGTTCCGCCATAGCGGAGCGCACCCCATAACCTATCCTCAGGGGGCGACCAAACACCACATCTACCTCTCTTCCCCTTGGAGGGCCTTCTTCCTCAGTTACCAGCCCCCATCCGTACTCCACCGACCCCTTGGTGAGTGCTGGCGGAACGAATCCTTTAGGTAAATCGATCCCCCCTGGTATGAAGGCAGCAGGGTCGAGATCTCGCTGAATGCAAGTCCTCCGACTGACATCCAACAGGCCACCGTCGGCGGGGCTGGTGTCCTCTCCCTTGAGTGCCAGGGGTGGCCATCGGGACGCCAGACGTGGCGCCGCGATGACAAAAAAAAAACACGTGATTTACTAGCTGACCGCCGCGTACCGGTCCCGACACATTTATATAGTCGAGAGGACAGAATCGGTTAAAATGTGTAAACATAAATTCACTTCAAAAAATGCCAGGACTGAACTACACAGGCTTTTGAAAACAATAGTTGAAAAACAAAAAATATATAGGGTTGGGGGGGGGGGGACAACCCTCGCAGTAGCCGCAGACACAATGCCCTTTCCAGAGCTTCGCGGAGCCAATCAGCAATGAGCTACACCCATGTCAAGAAACCGCCACGCCATTTCACTCTATCTATACTTACCTATTACATGACGCCATGCCACCTGAATTATAGGACTACAATGACGATGCATTGGATATTTCAGTTTTTAGTATGTAAGAAATCTTACTCAAATATTAAATTATCAAATTATAACCATTCGATGGATTCCGAATTGAAAGCTACTAAATACTAAAATATTAATTTACTAAATTGTCAATTTGAACACGGCCTAAACTTGCGAGCAGTAGCGTAGTTAGAGCAGCTATAGGCAATCCACGGTAAATTGAGTACGTTTAGAAGGCCTCTCATTTGGAATAATAGTCAATAAATATATTTTATTTTAGCGTTAGACGTCAACTTCCGAGTGTGTTGAAATATACACGCTGTATTTTTTACTTACATGGCAATATTTATCTAAAAAGTTGGTTGAAGGATAAGAAATAGCTGAAATTAGAATGTAACTAGGGCCTCAGCAGTGCTCACTTTACCGTGAACAAGCCCTACCTAGAGTGACTGTATAGTTTTAGCGGTTACCTCTTCCCACAGTCCTGGAAAGAGGATAAATAAGAAATAAAATAAAATATTTCCCGGTAACATGAGGTGATTTTTTTAAATACTGTAATAATACTGAATTGTTCTTATCAAGCCTTCTAGTGCTTCAGTGTCTATAAATTACTGTATACCCTCCCATCAGCAAGAAGACAGTGTCTGAAGTTAGTGTCAGAACGCTCAACGACCGCAGATTTATTTCTACTGCTTTGTTGACAGCAGTTTGTTACAAAGAAAATACCTTGTAGTCACTTGTCACCTGAACACTAGCGGTTGGAATTCTGTTATAGTAGGCATTATTATAGCTACTTTTAATGCTGATCCACTTGAGAAATATGGAGTAAATAATTTTCTCTTCCTAGTAGATCCGGATTGTCTCATTTGACCAACCTTCTGAAGAGAAGAATTGGCGCAACATATTATTATGACTCGAGTCCAGCCTCCACAGTTAACTTATGAGTATATCTTTATTCTGAGACAGATATAAACGACAGGTCCCTCGGTATTCAAATCCCGTGGTGCAAAACGCAAACTAAAATTTAACTAACTTATTCAATGCACTGGTTTCTTAATGGCCGCAGGCCGGGAATATATAAAAAAAAAAGAGACTGTGTCAGTATTTTAATTTTAACTAAACAGAAGATTGAGTTATCATACTAACATGTAATTTTTAAATAGACAGGAACGTAACTTAAACGATCTCGTCCTTCATATTTTTTTTTTTATTTGGGCTTATTAACATTTCTGCTTTTACGTCAGCTGTCTAGTTGGCGTGGGGCAGGGAATCGCATCCTAAACCAGACTACGTTTACGCATTAATAGTGTGAATAAATGCATCGCTTAACGCGGTGTTCGATCCCGGAACTCTCGTGGCCTGAAGGAACAACACCTTGACCGTCAAGGTCGTCTTACACTTGTTTGTGTGTTATGTATGACAAGAGTTGACATGACTGGAAATTATGAAGTTTTCTGAAGTGCTAAACATACCACAAGTTGATTTATTACATTTGCACCTCAATGAATTATTCAGGAGAGATCGTATAGAGAAGGCGCATGCATTGGCAGTAGTCTTAACGTCGTAGTTTCAAACGTCTATCTTTTTTTGTTCATTCAATTGGTTAGAATGTATAGTATATTAATAAAAAATGACGGGAGTAAAATTTACCGTATATTTTGTTTTATTTTATTTGGGAAAGTAAAACGATATTCAGTCTCCTGCGAATAGAATAGAGTGGATAAGAGCTGAGAGGCCCTTAAAATCGAGACCTTGAGAACCGATAAGGGTGAAGCGAGGTGAGATGAAGCAGCGCCGGAATGCAAGGTCGGGGAAAATGGGAGACCTCCGAGAAAACTCGCCGACCAGAGGCATCGTCCGGCACGACCCCCACCCGGGTCGCCTAGGAGGGAAGCGAGTAGTCTGCCCACTACATCACCGCGGCCCCGAGAAGGATAGAGATATTCGGCAGCTGGTAAACAAAAATCTGCTGCTTTAGGATTGGACGAATATGTCATTATTTTGTGAAACAGAGAGATCATTTGAAGTTGCAATGCAAATACGCACAGAAAATCATATTCTGGAAGCTACGAAAAGTTTTTTTTGGAACTAACCCTGCCAGTTTTTTTTTTGTGAACACGCAATTTTGTCGCCACTAAACTGATGTAACCACTACAAGAAATTCTGTGTTTACAAAAAAAGTTGGCTGGATTATTTTCCTACATAATATATTTTTTTTCAGTGCAGTTTTAATTGAGATAGCGACGTAATTACACCTGTTTGTGTGTCATAAATGTCAAACTACCTGTCTCGGATGCCAACTTACACACTGAACCAGCGATCGACGACAGGGAAACCATGGCCTGAAAACATGTCTGCCCTCGGAGGGCGGTAAACTGGATCACTAGAGCATAAAAACATCGTAATCTAACTCGCTCAATATATTCATTAGTAAAATTTAAATTTTCGCAAGACAAATTTATTTCCAAATTTTCCAAGTCTTGCGTAAAATAACAAAATCTTTTAATATGTAAATTTATTTATCTTCATTTGAGATGTAGTTTTCTTCCGAGTGAAACATAATAATTCTATTATCGTAAGTTTTAAAGAGTAGAACAACTAAAAGCGCAGTGTAAAAATGGAAGTGTATTTATTTAAAAAATGTTCTTAGATTATCTGAGGTTCTTATAAAATGCACTTTAATAAGCCACTCTCCTTTCCGAGGAAAAGAAAATTCACTGCAGTGCATTTTTTTTTTTGCAGAACTCGATAACAATTTTCGAAAGCATCCAGACCGAACTATAAACTGCTCGCCGACCTCTGTACTAAACTAAACTAACGTAAAGGCTGTTCACGATAAAGTGAGGACTTTTGGAATCAACCTTCGAAAAAAATCGACAGCTCCTACCTGCATATACTTTAATAGGCACACTGACTGGTAAACGCCAAGTAAAGTATTAAACACTTATCGAGACTCGAACCCAGAACCTTGCCCGAAGTGCCCTACCGTCGCCTTTCTTTAATAAAGTAAATTATTTACTGTTTATGCGACGTCTGTAGTGCTTTAGTCCCAAAATGTTTGCAGGGAAAACTTAAGCCAAAGCACGACAAATTCCGTTTTAACCTCTGTGACCAAAGAACGGCACATAACTATAGAACACCACTAGACTCAGTGCGTGCATACCGCCATTACACTGTAGCATCGTGTAAACGAACTAACATTTCGATAGCTTGCACTAGCGCTGTGCGTCTTAAAAGGAAATAAAACAGTGAATTTAATTAAATAATGTTCACGATAAAGTGAGCACTTTCGAAATCAACCTTAGAAAGAAGTCACTACATCTGCCTCCATATACTTAAACCGGCGCACTGAGTGACATGCGCCCAGTAAAGTTGGTAACGATGGAGGGAAAGTATTTATATATCTTAACATCGAATAAAAAATGTTAGTTAACTATTTGCGATAATTACAATTGTTTCTTTAGCTTCTTTTTTTATTTATCAAAGTGTGAATATTAACCGATTTGTAAAATATATACTTTTCTAATAATTAGACACTTTCATTTGACCGACGCAGGAATAAGGTGATGAGGCTCATGGCAATGTTAATTTTACATTAGGCGAAAGAATACACAACATGCGTACAAGTATACCTTAAGCAGGACATTCAAAAGTGCTCAGTTTACTGTGAACAACCTAAGTGGTGCGTTAGCGCTTCATGCACAGTATCGAAAGTAAACCTAACCAAATTCGTAGTTTGGTTGTGACATAGACGGATATTCCATTAGAAAATTCTTAGACTAGCCCTCAAAAAGGATGGTGAGACTATGTATTATAATACTGTAATAATGTTTTTTTTTTATATAAATTCGCCATTAAATTAAAACGAGTAGTGTGCCCTCAACAACAGCACTGGTCTTTTGTCGATTCTCGTTCTTAAAAAAAAATAAAAAAACTGCGACCACTGTGTAAAATTTTATCGGAACAAGCGAGAAGGGAAACCTCGTCGTCGCATTTTGCCCGCCCCTGTTCCAAAATCTCAGCTGCTCGCCGAGAGCAGTGACAATCTTGTCGCTAAACAACCCTCCCCTCCTCATGTCTGCCGTATTTATGTTCAGCCTCTGGCTTGTCATCTATAAAAAGAGGGAGCGGTACCGTTTTGTTTCATTTGTCCCCAGTATTATTTCTGGTATTGTATCTGGTTATTATATGAGAGACAAATGACATCTGGCTGCGCTTCCCGGCCGGGTGGGTGGTTTTAGGGACTGAGCACCTACTCTCTGTTACAAAACAGTTGGCCTTCCCCCGGTATTCCTCGCACTGAGTTCGGTCATAAGGTTTTTTTTTTGCTGGAAATGCTCTCTTTCTGTGCAATGTTAACGATCAATCTGTAATACAAGGCATTGGATTTTTATAGTAGGGAGCACGTAGATAAAAGGCATTAAAAAAAAACTTAACTTCTCAAAAATATAATTTTTTTAAATTTTTTTTTCCAGTGGTCACGATATTACGCTCCAAATTGATTTGTGACGTGCAAATTTTCAACAAAGTTAGCTGTTATCAATTAAAAACTTTAGTTTATAGTATGCAATAATTAAATTTTAAATATACGAATTTTGCTGGTCGTGATTATGAGGACATTTCTGGTGGTTTTGCCATCAGCGGACTCTTAACTATCGTAAACAGTACACACTTTGTTACAAGTGTTGGGAACAGAACACGTTTTTAGGGCCATTGTTGTATCAAAGCAATATATTTACATAATTTTTCTCGTAACTTGTTTCACGGCGGATTTTTTCAAAATCTTTCGCTCGTCATGAGACGTAAATAACAACTTTTAGCGCCTTCTTACGTTGTTAGATATTCACTGCCGTCATTATTCTCGGAGCACTGGTGGAAGAAAAGAGAGAATTTTTGTTTTCTTATCTGCAGTTAGAGCTCCGAGTGTAATTACGGCATTGAATATCTAACAACGTAAGAAGATGCTGAAAGTTGTTATTCACGTCTTGACGAGCGGAAAATTTTGAAAAATCCGCTGTGAAACAAGTTATGGCAAAAATTATATAAATATACTACTTTCATGCACCAAGTTGGCACATTGAGAACTGATTCTAAATTTTAATTAAAATTACGCACTCGTAAAATTCCAACATTTGCATTTATATGCAGTTATTACTAGTGATGGGTCGATACTACATTTTCTCGATACGCTACCAAATTAAAATTTTCATGGACACAAAACAACTTCACCAAGAAAATTGCTCATTTTACTAATGTCGTTGACACACGCTGAAACTATATAAAAACCCACATTAGACTGGAAACAAATGGCGGACGGCATGTTACCCAAACTTAACCAATGATAAACCAACACAGCCTCCTTCGATTCTATAGAATCATGTTTCCACAGTAAAAGCTGTAATCAAACTTTGAGGAAAATGGTAGCTTAGTATACACTAATTTTACGATTTCGCAGTTTTTAAATTTTATTTTGCGACTTCAAAGCAATTTTTGTAACGTTAAATAAATATCGTAATTATCTGATACACCCGTCATGGCCTAGCCTGCGGAATACGTGGGATAGGTCACGACAGGTGTATCAGATAATTATGGTATTTATTTTTGTTAATATTTAATAATGTAGTTGCATCAGACAATTATGGTATGTGTGGGATGTACAATGACTACTCAGTTTGCTCGCTCGTGCCTATCGGTGCTTGCTCACAACTCTCAACCCGTTTTTATTGTATCTCAATTATGTACCATAAAAGTAAATGTCAAAAATCATAACTATGGTATATATGGGTTTGCCTAAAACTCAAGGTGCTTGCATCTGTGTGAATATTATGCTAAGAATTAAATATGGTGTATTGTAGTACACGTGTACTTAAATTATGAGACGCTCTTCAAGATTACCGTACACATTCGGAATGTTGTGGTACAATTTTCGGAATTATCCCGAAAGTTATGGCGCGTTCGTCCCGTAACTATGGTACGAGAAAACGTGTGTTAAAATTCGATACTTTAGGATATTTTCATGCGATACTCGATACTATAAAGCATCGAGGGTATCGAGGTATCGCTGTATCGAGGATCCCATAATTTATTACTGCTTAATATCTGCTGATGTGGCATTTTCACACTTAAGGATTAAAACGTCTGCATAGCTCACCATTTACTCTAAACTTGAATCAGTGATAATTGAGCCAAATCTGTGAAAATAGTAAAAATTGAGCGGCTGATAATCATTGCTAAATAACTAATTAATATAATGACTGAATTTCAGTGATTTTTTTTTTTTGTGATTCCCACTGAATGCCAATAATTCCACTGCTATAAGTCCCTTGTTTACAGTTAATTTGCTTGATTCGCCATTCGGCAGTAGCTTGTCAACTGACTTTCAGTGAATGTTATTTTACTGATTGATATCACTGATTCGGGCATAGTTTTGTGAGTAATGCATTTGTGGGCGAGGACCTCAAAACAGACAATTAGGAAATCAGCATGTGAAGGAAATAGTGCGTGATTTCACTCGCAAGAATAAAAATCTATAGGTACGTAGTTTGCATATTGTTGAGAGTTTTTGAAGGGCTCCTTAGTTTCTTCTTTAAGCTACAGCACATGTTTATGCCATTTATGAATATTTATATTGCTTGTGTGTCAAATGCCTAATGAACACGTATTAGTCAAAATACGTTTTAAAGTTGAAGTTTATAGAAACAATATGTAATATTCCTACGCAGATATTGGCGGTTGCATGTCTTCCTTTTTTATTCAAGTTTTTATTTGTTTTTAAACGATACTATCCTTCTACCATTTTCTTGGTCTACCCACAAAATAAATTTCGTTGTTTAAAATTTAAACATTGCATTTTTAACTACATGTTTCGAATATTCTCAGTGAAACAATTCAAATTTTATGATCGCATATTCAAAGTGAAGTTCACAGACTACCTTGGCCCTTCGTTGGGTCGCGGTGTCGTACATATCTGTAAGGTGGTCGCGCGGGGCAGTTCTCCTCGCACCATCAGTAGAAGCGCGGTATGAACTCGACTTGCGAAACTGTGTCTGCAGACGTCTTCCGCTACTTTCTTGCACCCTCTTGTTTTCTTTACGTCTCGTTACTGTAGTTGTGAGAAGCAGTATTTCTTGCACTGTCTGTAGACGCGTTACCTGCGTCATGAAACCATAAGTTAGGTCTTATCGGTTAATAAAGCTTGGGGGAGTCTTCCTTCTACTCTGTTACAAATCTTTGTTCTATTAATGTTCGTCTCTGGTTGTGAGTAGCAGTACTCCTCGCGCCACTAGTAGACACGACACCTGTATTGCAAACTATACAGCACAATGGTTATAGAGGTCTCGACGGCTAATAGTGTATGGGAGGTACCTTCTTCCCTCTTCCCTGGGGCCACGGTGGTGCAGCTGCTAGAGCACTCGCTACCCATCAAGACGAATCGGGCCCAATTCCCGATGGGATGGCTCGGATTTTCACACGTGAGAAACGCGCCGGACGATGCCGCTGGTCGGCGGGTTTTCTCGGGGATCTCCGGTTTCCCCCTGCCCTTGCATTCCGGCGTTGCTCTATACTCACCACGCTTCACACTCATCGGTTCTCAACCCAAACCTGTCCACTCCAGTCTTCCCCACGACTCCTTGTTTTACGTACGTCTCGTGACGTAGTGGTTGTGAGCAGCAGTACTCCTCGCGTCGCCAGTAGACGCGGCACCTGCGTTATGAAACCATATAGCACAATAGTTATAGCAGAGAGAGGTCCCGACAGCTAATTGTGTCTAGGAGGCGCCTTCTCCCCTCTACCCTCACGGGGCTCCGTGTTTTATTTACGTCTCGTGACAAAGTGGTTGGCGGGTGACGCGCGCCGCTCAGCAATTAATATCCGACGCCCGTGGGGCCGGCGTCGTTACAGCGCGCGCCCTTCGCTACCCGGCGCGGCGCCCTTTCGGAATGCATCCCCAGATGAAACGAAAAAATGCGTTCCGCTTCACCCAAAGACATTGCTTAACGCGGGGACCGTGTAGACGGGTCGATGGAATAAATCGCACATTCGCTAAGACGACCTTTGCCACACGCTCCCTTACGACGCGAGGACCTAAGTTCGGATTCCAAGCAGAGTATGTGCATGACTCTTCACTTTCTCTGCTGTCCTCAGATTAGCCAGAAATAATTTAAAAAAAAGTGACATTGCTAATCATCTGTATGTGTATGCGTGTGTTGTGTGTGTGAAAATTTAAACAAATTTCGGTAGTCGCTATTATATTGTTAATAAGACTACTTTTTTAAATTATTTTCTTGCCACATTAATGTAGAAATGTCCGTCAGTGATTACGGCGAGATACGTGCAGTTAACGGAAGGTTGATTTTTTTTTAAATTCAGAGAGTTGGTTACAAAAGTTTCAGCCATGTCGATGTCACTCCCTACGTTTCGGCACACATTGTAGTTGTCAACTTCAAGGCGTCGTAAGTAGGCCTATTTAGCTGCTGAGGCTCTTCAACTAAACAATTCTGCTGCCTTGACGATGGCAACTGCGCTGTGTGCCGAAACATCAGGAGTGGCACTGACATCGACGAAGCTGAAGCCCAGAAGCCGAGATCCTGCAGAGAGTAGTCCTGAAAGCCTGCGATAAAGGTTTTAATGGCCATGAATGAACAATTGTATATCGTCTGGACCTCTGTGTTTTTCTTATTGTGCAAAGTGCTCACTTCGGAAACTGAGGTTCAGCCCCTCTCAAAATGAAATCCTGTGTGCGCGACTATCTCCCCTATATACGCTGTTCTCGGTAAAGTGAACACTTTTGAGACACTAATTACTTTATCCTTTCAGCCATTTTTTCTACATTTAACCACTATTTTAAATATATATTGCGATGTTATTAATAATCACAGTGTGTATATTCCAAAATATTCAAAAATTAACGTCTAGGGCTTAAATAAAATATATTTATTGACTATTATTCCAAATAAGAGAGCTTTCAAAAGTGCTTACTTTACCATGAACAGCCTGTACCGCCTAAACCCGCCTAAATCATGGCCCCTGTTCCTCGTCCGACAATCCCGAGTCACGTGACCAGAAAGCTCCAATACCGCCCGTCCAACCCGAACCGGGTAGCCTTTGCACCTGCCCGTGCCTATATCATCATAAAACCTACCTTCCTCATGAGCTCCAGTGAAATTCCGATGATTTCAGCAATCTTTGTAAGCTCGTGGTAGGTGCTACCTGGCAGCAGCTCAGAAAATACGAAGTTCTGCGTATGGCCGCCCGTGCTCGTCTTCATTATTGGTACATAAGTCGACCGATGTGACTGAAGTTGCTGGCTTGTGTGAGGAACGGTGGTTCGAAAAACACGCGAAAAATTATCTGTCCCCAGCGCAGCAGGCTGGAACCGAACCCGCGACCTCGTGAATGCTATTCGGGTCTCCTTACCTGACGACCATTCGCGTTATTACACGAAGAGATGCTTTGTTATAAAGGCTGTTCACGATAAAGTGAGCACTTTTGAAATTAACCTTAGAAACAAGTCACTGCCACTACATGCATATACACTTTACCAAAAAGTATTTGGGCACCTGTCCACAATGTTTGCTCGGTAGTTGTCACCCCGTTAGAATCTCGTAGGCCTACCTCTTGCGGCTATAACAGCAGCCACCCTGTCTGGCATGCTCTCTACGAGTGTTTGCAGGACATTCACTGGGATTCGTCGCCATTTCTATTGCAACCATTCCGTGAGTTGAGCAATTGATTTTGGCCACGCCTGACGAGCCCTCACCCGGCGATCCAATTCGTCCTAAAGATGTTCAATAGGGTTGAGGTCGGGGCTCTGGGCGGGCCAGTCCAATCGGCGAACATTATTGTCGGCGTACCACTGCATAGTAGCCCTTGAAACATAGCACCTGGCATTGTCATCCTGGAAGTAACAAGGGCCCATTCCGTAAAAACGCCACAATGTTGGGAGCATTTCATTATCCAGAATGTTACAATAGGCCTCTGTGTTCATGCTACCACAGACAAACACCAGCTGTCCTACGCCGAAAGCCGTGAAACACAAGTCAACTGACGAACTGAATTACCTATCTTCACGGGTGCCCAATTAATTTTTGGTAGATAGATAACGGGCACACTGAGTGACATTCGTCCAGTAAAGTTGGTAACAATAGGTGGAAAATAGTTCGATATCTAAACGACGAATAAAAAATGTTAGGTAGCCATTTGTGATAAGTTAAATTATTTCTTTCGTTTTCTATTTTTTTAATGCATCGACATATAAAAATTAGCAAATTTGTAAAATATTTACTTTTATAATAATTTCAAAGTTTCGCTTGACTTACGCATAAGTAACGTGATGAGGCCCACGACAATGCTAATTTTACTTAAGGTGGAAGATTACACAACGTGTACACAAATAGATCTTGAGCGGGGCTTTCGAAATTGCTCATTTTACCGTGAACAGCCTTTAATTCTGCAGTGGCATGCGTCAGGGTCCCGCCCTCTCTGTTGTAATTCATTATATTCCTACCAACTTACAATGAAAAAATAATTTAATTGTTTAAAAAAATGTATGTTGGTAACATCGTGCAAAGTTTATTGTTAGTCAAGATGAATCTAAACATTTGACAGCCTTATGTTTGGGGTTCATTGTTTGTAGATTTAACAAATCCTGAAATATTTATTGCTACTGTAGATTTTTTTTTTACATGTTTTGTGTCACAAGAATGTGTGTTTTCAAATTCGAAAAAATAACGATAGCAGGAAATTTCACAACAAGAATAGGCCAAAAAACGTATAAGCATGTCTCGAATGAAAATAATTTTCTATTTCGTATAAAATCCTCGTTTGTTGTGATCGTAAAACTATCATGCACGCTGCTGTGGTTAGGAATCGATATAGTTGAATTGAACTAACCACTAATTTCCTGCAATACTAAGTACTTTAACACTCAGTTTTTATGAGTAGTTAAATGCTATAGTTGATTCACAGGTACTTCCAACTTTTCTGAAGCCTGCTAAGTTCTACTTCATGGATATTCCTCCGCTTCATGCAAACTATGCTTTACTAAGTCTTAGAAAATTACATCAAAGTGACTATGCACGTGGGTAGTCTCTGTAATAATATTTTGCATAAGAACTATTTCTTACCAGCCATTGCCCATTACCAACATATCTATTTTCTCACTGTTTTTATTCACAGCCCAATAATATTATAAATGCGAAAGATTGTAACTTATGTTTGTTTGTTACTCAATCACGTCATAACGGATCGACGGATTTGGATGACATTTGTTACAGAGGGTAGATTATATTCTGGATTAGCTCATAGGGTACTTTTCATCCCGAAAAAAACAAACAGTTTCTCAGGGAATATATAAAATATGCCACCAACCATTTGATTGGGCGCTGGTTGGTGATCTATTTTTATATTTTGCACAGCTAGTTATTTATAAGTGAAATATTATAATTTGCAGAGAGAATATAAGTTAAACGTTCAATTGATCTAAAATGAGGTATTTTTATGTCAACACAAGTGTAAAAAGCACGTGAATCACACGACATGTTCAGGAAACAACCAAACACGTCGCACGTGGGGTGATTTTTCAAAATTTTGTTTGATGGAGTGTGAAGAAACGCGAATAGACTATAGCTCTAATTTAGAGATCTTCGTCGCATTTGACACGTTCGTGCACCATCGTACACCGTAAAATCAGGTAGAATCCAATACGATGTTTTTGTGGAGATTCAAATCGCAAGGTTGTTGGGAAGAATTGGAATTTTTCTTCAGGACATGTAATTCGTATAGTCCATTCGCGGTTTCTTCGGCCTTTTTGAATCAAACCTTTGAAAAATCTCCCCATGTATGACGTGTTTAGTTATTTACTAAATACGCCCTGTACCACAAGCGTTTTATACTTGTGTTCGTAAAAGTTACTTTTTTCCTGTTAAATTGAAATGTTATTAATGTCTTATCTATATATTATAATGCTTCATTGATAAATAATCTGAATAAAAATCAGGGAGAAAATGAGTATGTTGGTAATGTCTAGTGAGAAACAGTTCTTAAACAAAATATCATTACAACGGAGTGCGAACGAAATTGGTTGCGTTGTCCCTCTGGTGTAATTCTCCAGCCTTGTTAAGCTTAGTTTGCACGAGGCGGAGGAATATCCTGGAATTAGAACATTAGCAGGGCTTCAGAAAAGGCTGAAGTAACTGTAAATGGACTATAGTTTGCCAGGACTTAGCGGAAATAAAATAGGAAGAGAAATCTGCTGAAGACTGAATCTCTAATGTGCAAGTGTTAGAAGGCGAGCGAATGTGATTGCCACGGGCGTGTTGTTCGCGACTTGTATAAAGCACGCGATATATTTAGGCGTGATTATGAGGTCACAGAACCAAGGTTAAGGGAGACAAACAAGAGGGTCTAGTTACATACTCGGCGGATACTGGAACCCGTATCAGGTCTCGTGGAGTTATGAGATGGCACCCACAAGACGTGGGCTGTCCGAAGATTGCTATCAAAACCACGCGGACTCGAATGGCATTGTATTATGACCCGGTGCAGACGGGGAGTACTAAAATCGATAGTCGAGCGCCTTTGATAATACATTCTTGGCTGTTGGCAACCATAGCCTAATGTTATACCAAAATAGCTTGTAGCAGAACGGTTGTAGCCATATGTAAAAATGCAGCCAAAATGAGGTTCGGTCTGGTGAACACGTTTTTTTCCTTTACCCAATAAGACACCACTACCACCCCGGTCTTTTAACGTAAAATGTTAACGTCACTGTTTGTTTTCTTAAGTAGAGGTACGGTAAACGAATGTTAAGTTCATAGATTAATGATAAATATTATAATAGTATTATGAATAGTAGCGGGCAAATTATTCAGGTGTGGAGTGTAGCATATTCTTGTTATTAGTACATGAATTTCCGAAAGCATGTAGCCTACTTGCTGGTCTTTGGGTTTGCAACACTGTTTCATCTTGGAGTGTAGACGTGAATTTCGTCGCTGTGGAAGTGTTACTTTGGTAGTACCGTTGAGCATGTGTTGACATTCTCTGCAAAGGACAGTAATATTATTTACGATAATACCTTTTTTCTCCCCTTCAATTATAAGAAGTCTACCAGAGTCACTTTTATCTGGGAAAAGATGGAATAGACGTTATAAAAAATTAAAATCAGTATTCTGATGCGAATGCGACTTGGACAAGGTGATAACACGATATTGCTAAGGATGTATCATTCCCATGGCTCATTGCAGCACTTGTATTTCTTTCTTTATTGAGTTAGCATACAGCCTAGGAAAATTGTCAACTTAAATTTTGTAGTGTGACGTTGGACGATTTTAGCAGAAAAGTCAAGACAAAACAACGTATGCCAGGCGAAGTAGGAAACAAAAGAGATAAAAGGACACCATTAGCGACTTGTTTTAAAAGGAATTTCCAAGTGGTATTTTGCTACGGACAATTCTGTTATCGCCTGACACCAACTCTAGTCTTTGAAATGATATCGTAATTAGCTCTTTATATTAATTTTTTTTTTTTTTTTTTTACAATTAATGATTTCCAAAATACTTCTGGCTGGCGATGTTCTAGGGCTAAGAGAACACATCTACCTGCTACAATACCATTATCTCAAACCCAATCGTGTGTGTGTGTGCGCGTCCGCTTCTGCCTTAGTGCGAAGTCACACTCAAGTGGCTTTCTTCGCCTTGTATATTATATCGCCATCCTAGCTCTCCCCCATGTAGTAGGTCACACGCGAATTCCATTCTCGGCAGCTTTACTGAAGCCCTGCTGAAGTTCTACTTCCGTGCATTTCTCACTATCTTTCCGCCACGAGTAAAAAAAAAGAAATATTGATGAAAACTGCAAGAAGAAACCAACACACCCTATTTGTTTGCTGCACAGACAATAAAGAATAGATGGAACAGCGGAATGTGTCTTTCCAACATTGCATTTTATTATAAAAATAAGGATTCTGTGCGTGTTGTTTGGGGTGGGCAAAAAAAAGGGGAGGCGGTTATTCAAAATGTTCTGGCTTCGATTTACATTTGAATCTGTATTTCCCAGATGTCGGAAACTTTCCATCTGGTGGATGTATTGTGTCTTCCTCATCCTGCGGGTAATTGTAACGATACATTTTAAGTGAGTTTTTTCTTATTTTAATTTAGCTGTATATATTGTTTCTAATATACATTCATATGGACAAAACTTAAAAAGCATAATAAGACTTTTCTTGCAAGTCTTGTGACTTTTTTTTCTTAGAATTGTCATTACCATTGCATTACTCTGATAGGTTAATAGATATATTTTACAATAAACGTCGCCTAAGATCACACTTAAAAACGGTAACATAGCCAAGCCTTACCCGGAATCAAAACCAGGGTCACTTCGCATTGTTGACTGCCATCTGAACGAAATATGCTGTGTAGATTGGCTGGTAAAAACTGTTGAATGATGTGATGACACGATTTATACGTGCACGGCTTACTGGCCAAGTTATCTTTAACGCTCGATACATATATGCCACGAAACTGGAAGTCATCTGATTCCACATCAGCCTTGAGATCAAGCGTTGAATCTGAGCCATCTCCTTGATCCTCAAGCACCAAGTTGATGTCGACATAAACGATGAAGAAAATTACAGCATAGTTTATTTTTATTTATTTTTTTATCTGAAATGCACTTGGTATAAAAATAAATGTCGACACGTTCCGAGCATTGAGGTCGAACATGTCTTCCTTGTGTTGCCTCGTTGTTAATACAGCCCCGAGCACAGCCAACTTCATACATGTTTGCGCCTGCACCCTTTCTCCCGGCGCCTCTGCTCCAACCTTCTGATGCAAGTCACGGAAGCCGGGCATCTGTCAACTCATTCGTTCACAGGACGTCGGCCATTTCTTATAAAGACTGTTCACGATTGGGTGACATTCGCCCGATAAAATTGGTAACGATTGATGAAATGTAGTTGCATACCTTAACATCGAATAAACAGTGTTAGGTAACCATTTGTGATAATTCAAATGATTTATTTCGCTTTCTGTTTTTTTTTAATGCGTCAGTGTGTAAAAAATGTTTTTTTTTTTTTTTAATTTCATAGTTTCACTTGACCGACGTGTGAATAAAGTGATGAAGCCCATGGCGATGTTAATTTTACATAAGGCGGAAGAATACGCAACGTGCATACAAGTAGATGCTAAGCAGGGCTTTCAAAAATGCTCATTTTACCGTGAACAGCCTATACCTTTGATTACTCAGTTGCGAGTGTTATTGTAATATCTCTCTACCCCCCCCCCCCCCGTGTGTTGCATTTCCAGCTGGCGGATCTTGGTTCAGCAAGCTGCAGTTAACATAGACTAAAGATGATGTAGGTGATGTACAATTCGTCTTCTGCGCATGTACCCGACATTGACCTACCCCAAAGGAACAGAACTGTCAAAGACACATAGTCAACAGTGACGAATGTGTTTGTTTATATCTTAATTTTTAAATAAGTATTATTATATGAATAAAACATTTTCGCCTATTTGAATTTAATCGAACTGCATTCCAAATTGGTTGGACGAAGTATAAAAAGTCGCAAAGTATTTGTTTACAAATCCGTTTCCTAACATGACATCCAAATTGTGCCGTTTTTTGCAAGACGTGTTGGCAGAAACGCAGTTCACTGTTGGGAAACGGAGATTGGTTGTGCGCAGCCAGCGAGATCGGTATACCACATCTTAAGTCTGTTTAAGTGATCCATTTATAGTTCATTAGCGGTTACTTCGAACTTTTTCTGAAGGCCGTGCTGAAGTTCTACTTCCAGGATATTCCTCCGTATCTGGCAAACAAAGCTTACCCGTGTCTAGAAAATTACACCGAAATGACAACGTACCGCATTCGTGCGCACGTCAGTTTAAGAATATTTGCATGAGAACTATTTGTTACTAGGCACTGCCAGCACGCCTAGTTTCTCTCTGTTTTTAATCACAATAACTATAATTGTGTTTTTATAATTTATATATTAAATATAAGTAAAATTTCAACTGGCCCAAAAATAAGGTACTTTTATGGTAACAGAAGTCTAGAACGCTTCTGATAGGTGACATATTTAGGAAACAACCAAACGCGTCTTACATGGGGTGATTTTTCAAAGGTTTGATTAAAAAATTGTGAAGAAACCGAGAATAGACTATATTAACTGTTTCGACCACGTGCTTGATCTAGGGGTTGGGGAAGGATGTTTACAGAGGACATGACTCCTCCCCTTACAGTAAATTGACACAAAATTCCCCCGTGAATGGTTACATACATACATAAAATAATGCCAGAATTATTTCAGAGTACATATTTTATGTGATTAATCTGAAATTATACCCGGCGGGTTCACTCCCGGATTTTCGCATGCGGGAATCGTGCTGGACGATGCCGCTTGCTGGCGGATTTTCTCGGGGTACTCCCGTTTCCCCCGCCCTTACATTTCAGCACCGCTGCATCCTAGGGTCTCATTCCATGTCATGTGAGGGGATGACGGGCACCTACGGGTCCCAGCGGGAAAGCCCGTCACTCGGTGAGTGTTGACTCGCCCTGGGTTCATTCCCCACTCGAGTTTTTTTAAAATCTGAAATTAATAATAAAATATAACTAATAATAAAAAAAAACCGTGAACCTGCCGCAAGCCACTTCGTAAAAGTAACGGCGTAAATATATTTTCCGCAGTTTAATGGAAACTTAAAACTGTATGTACTTTACTGTGGAGGATGAGGTCGAGCAGATAAGACGATTATCTAGTGTAAATGCTCTTTAAGCACCTGCGGACGCAAGAGTTGGTTATAAAGTCTAGAGTCTTTCATAGAAATTTTCTGGGCCACGTCTGGGCAATCACTGCCGTTTATCGACGTGGACGTTGAACTGTCGTGGTCGATTGTGTATGACGGAGGAGCAGCAAGAAGTTGACGAAGCTATCATAACAATAGCTGGGAACGTTTGTCAGAGTCCGTCGCATGATTATTAATCAATGCTATAAGGCTGTTCACGGTAAACTGAGCACTTTTCAAAGCCACGATTAAGATTTACTTGAATGCACATTGTGTATTCTTCCACACCTAATACCTACCAGTTCATAATCAGTGTTTTATGGACTAGTTTCTACCTAATAATCACCACTTAAATTTATACATTTTTCAGTACTTAAATATGCATGTCTGTTTATTATAATTACCTCTTCCGTTAATGTCCAGTAACGACTTTTGATTTTCTGCAGTGTTTGTTAATTTGTAAGAACTATTATTTTTTCTAAACTGTAATAAGCATGTGTAAATTGTAAAATGGTGCAGTGTAAGAGAAGGCAGATATGCCTTAACTGCCGCAAATAAAGACGATTTATTATTATTATTATTATTATTATTAACATTGCAGTGGCTCTAATCACTTATTTCATGCGCCAGGTAAGTGAAACTGTGAAATAATTATCAAAGTAGTTATTTTATGAATTTGTCAATTATTTTTACGTATTAAGAAAAACAGGAACCAGTAAAAACCATTTTGACATTAACTAATGTTTATCTAACACTTGAAAATCAGTGATTAAAATATGGAACTACTTTCCTTGCATCATTACCAACGAAGTTCATTTCCAAAGGGGTCAATTAATCGTAAACAGTATTTACTGACGTGTGAGTCAGCCAGCCAGGCTTAAATTAAAAGCATTTAACAGTTTTCGCGGTCTCATATAATTCAAAATGTAAAAAATAAAGCGTAAATTAAAAATGTATTTTTGAAATTGAACAAAACGTAGCCTACACTGACATGGAAAACAAAGTTTATTTTTGTATCCTTTCGTTTAAATTATATTTGAAAAGTTTTCTCCTGCTTTTTGTAATTGCAAAGTCTGTTATCAGATCATCAAAACTATTCTTACGTATCACATTTGCTTCTATACTCAGCAGCGATGAGTGATTAATTTCTGTAAAACATGTTTCTGCTGCGCTGGTTGCAAGATAGTACTATACAGTTCATAGTAAATCCGACAGTGTGACATTTCTCTGTTGCCTCCTTCTCCTCGATGCCCTAAGTACTTACTTATGTTGTTTAGTGGTAAATCCAGCCCTGGTGTCAGCGCACAAAACTCGGCGAAAAGGTCGCCCCGCACAACGCGTCCATCTTTCGTAGGTTCCTTTTATTTATCATGGATAATTTTCCCAACTGGGTGAATTCGTCGCGGGCGGACTTGGAAGCGATATTTTGGCAGCAACGTGTTCGGACGTGCCCAGGTGTATCCGTGTGGCGTTAAGCCGCATTTATACTGCGAGCAAGGTGGCGTCACGTACCCCTGGGCACTCGCTACAAGACGATGCGCGGGCAGCTGGTTCCACTGTTTATAGCTTCCTACTCCGGCCCCCGGTTCTTTGGTCGGCCTTCTTGATGACTAAACGGAAGAGGAGGATCGCCCCAAACATAACCACAGCCCGCTGTTTAACAAGAAACCCAACTGTGACGTCAGGTATGAAGTAATGCTCGCCGAACAAGAGGCAGTGGAAAAACCCGCTTTACAGACATCTGGCTGCAAAGACGAGAGTTGTACGGAGACGAGTGGAATATAGGGACAGAGGCCTATGTTGGAAATAATAGTAAATTCAGTCTTCAGTTTTTTCTTATCGAAGGGTTTGGGAGAGCCGCAGAGAGGTCTGAGGGAATGGAATACCCCTTGGGAAAATGTTCGAATTAAAACCTCAATAGTGGATTTTTTTTTAAATTTATCGAGGGTTTCTGGAAATAAGGTACTAAGTTAGACTTAAAGATTTATCCGAACTTCACACTTATCCCTCATCATGTTTCTTTCATTCTTTGCATGTCTTCTGCAGACTCTTGACAGTTTCTGTTAATTACCTCTTGTTTTCCATGCAGGCCTCTGGCTGTGAGTGGCTCTGTGGGATTCCCAACGTCTCAGCTCTTGCCTGTCCGCCCATGTGCGGGGACGGGCTCGTTTCATTTCGGACACGCAGACACGTACTTGCAAATGCATCTTCTACATTGTCCTGAAACAATGCCAAGTCCGCAATGTATCCTTTAGTGCGCACAAGCAGGGGAGCAGCAACAGAGGTTTGTGGGGGTCATTGCCCCCCTGTATCAGCTGGTAGTCGGAGAGGGGTCAGGGACCTAAGGCGTAATACATTACAACTGTTATCTTAACCCTAACGTTTCTCCTAGAAATGAAAGACTTTTTCGTGAACAGCCTTTAGGCGCAATGAGATTTTCCAAAAGTTCATTTCAAAAGTGCTCTGTTAACTGCAAGCAGTCTATAAATAACCGAGCTCATGTGACGACAGCTCAGATTTAAAAAAAACTTGCCCATTTTCAAACGCTCATAATTTTTGTTACCAGCAGGTCACTTGAAAGGAGAGAGCGGTTATCTTGTACCTACATTACCGTTACGTCTTAGAAATGAATCAGAGCTCATTCACTAATGATTCCATTCGCTGGTCAGCCAACAGCTGACGTGCATTAAATGACTATCTTTCAACGGTCGAGCATTCTGCTGAACAACTGGGCGATGAGATTAAGGTAGCTGTTTCCTTGCTATGAAAATTACTTCCCACTTGTAGTGCATTCGCGACAATTCTCAGACTATATTGCCAATATCTTCCTTACTTTGCGTAAGCTACTCAGTTATCACCTAATCTGTTGGTTCGCTGGCTTGCAAACCCAGTGGATATTTGATCCTCATCGGTGTGTACGTAAGGATGAATCAATTCTTACAATATCAGAACTTGAATGACGGCACTACGCAAAGTATACTATTTTTACAGACACCTCGACTTCTTCTTATTTTTTGTCGTGAATAACGCGTTTGCAAACTATACCTTACTCAGCGATATTAATTACTTAAATGCTATTCACTGAAAGCCAGTTAGGATTCGAATGGCGAATCGAGATAGTTTTTAACCAGTACATTGTAGTTGTGGTATTTGCTGTAGGTAAATTCATAGGACATCATCATTAAATCAGTGGCACACTGATTTATAGTGGAACCATTTCCACTGTTTTTCGCTGATTAGAGCCCTTTTCACGATTTCAAATTTATTAAAGCGTAACTGGTGGTTTTAGGAGTTATTTAACGTTAATGTACTTGTGTGTGTGTACATACATATATATATATGTGTGTGTGTGTGTGTGTTGTGTGTAATATGTGTATGCGTGTGAGTGTGTTGTTCATGTGCACAAGTACGATATTTATGGGGAAATAACGGTCGGATAGGCACTACAGTAAGTCTAGCCAACTGCTTAATATCCCTCGGGTTGCTAAGGTAAAGTAAATATTTCATAAACATATATGTCAATAAATTTACCGAAATTACTAGAGTAAATAAATATTACATTTTGTAAACATGTTTGGAAACCACTTTTTGTGAGAATTCAAAATGTTCTCATATTCATGAACGGGGTTCCCCCTAAACAGAGTATATTGTCACGACACAGTTCTTTGACCAAGGCGTATAATAGTGTATTAAATATGCATACGCTGGAATAATACTTATAGACTGTAAGTTCTTTATTTTAGGCGTGAAATATCAAAATGAATTAAGTTAACGTACTAATTAGTATTTTCTTCAGTATTATAGCGGAATGCAGGTTTCTTAATCATCTGTTATAATCAGAGACCTAAATATTTGCATGCTATAATTTTCCGGTACGATAAAAGGTTGTCAAGGAAATCTGGAAAAATAAAATTCGTTTCATTCCTTCTTAGGCCATGCCAGAAAAAAAAAATTGTTGACCATGTACGACAGTTTGGTATTCAGTATTCAGTTTTATGTTCGATCAAATAACCTAAGCAGAGCGACGTTCTTGTGAATTGTGTCCAACAATAAACTGGAAAATCATATTAATATATGAATAAATAGCCTTTATGAGGTTTTTTCAGAAATAAAATATTTTTGTCGAATATATAATATACACACACACATTTATTTATTCAAAACTTCTCGTTCCAGTTTTTTTTGTACAAGAGTTCTAGTTTTGACATTGTATTGCCAGCTCTTTTTGGGGATCCAACGGTGAATTCCAATTCGTGCTGACATACATACAGTCCTAATTTATAGATGCTCTATTCCCAACAAAAGAAATAATCAGCCTTATCAAATAATTGTAGCAAAAGCTGACATAGCGAGCGTGATGTTTCGCATCTGGAAACTGAAAACATTTATCTTCTGTTTAACTAACCGTGAAGGCGGGTTACAAAAAGACGTGCAGTTCAATAAATAAGCTTATTCGTGCCACATGTTAATACGAACGTGTCTAATTTCACATTTTGTCAATATTGCTCAGTGAATAATACCCTAAATAGTTTGATAATATTGCTTATTTAATGATACGCTTGCTAACCAAAAAACAACGCACCGAATTCGTGCGCACTCAGTTGTAGTAATATTTTGTATGAGAACTATTTCTCACTAGCCGTTACCAACACACATCTTTTCTCACTGCATTCATTTATATTTATTAGAAACGAAACTATAATTTATAATTAACATATAGGCGAAACTTCAGTTGAACGAAAAAATTATATACTTTTAAGTTAACGGAGGAATAATACGCTTGTGATGCGTGGCATATTTAACACAGCTGGGGTGATTTTTCGATGGTTTGATTCAAAAAGTGTGAAGAAACCGCGAGTAGACTATGTATGCATATTCCCAGGAAGCTGAATTCCCCGCAAATCAGATCTGTAACCGCGGGATAGTACACGCGATGTGGTTTAATGGATTAAACTGACATTTTCAATTTCTTTGTCAATTTCTCCTTTACTTTAAAAACAATTATGCGGAAAGCGCTAAAAATGTAATTTTTAATCTTTTTCTTTGCTTTTCATTGAAAATATTTAATAGCATAAAAGTAAGAATTAATAACCGTAGATAACTGTTCCTGAAAAAAAAGTATTCCGGAACCATTTATTTCCTGAGATACACCTGTACGCGCTAACCGTGCTAACATGGCGCGGTTTACAAGATCGAGTCAGTTGTTCGGAGCCCATGAAAGTCAGCTCCCGTGGTTTCTAGTGTTCCGCAGCAAAACTGACGACATCGCTTCGTTTTTTACGCCCGGATTCAAATAGAATCGATTACTTCAGTCATGAAGCGCTGAATTTGTTGTTCCAGAACCTGGATCCATTTCCCCGTAGGCTGTTCGGTTGAATTATACATCTAGTGCCATGAGATAAAACTTCTATTGAATCTAATCCCCGTGTCTTACGAGCACTGACGACAAGAGTGGATTATGACCCTTCCCCCCCCCCCCAAATACACTTAACATCCCTTCTGCTTGATTCAAAAAGGTGTGTTTTAACTTCGTGTTAAAAGTATGACGTTTACATTTGTAGACACGGCTTTTCTTTTTCTTAGTTTCTGTTTGTTTTATTCGTGTACGTGTGAGATGATAACGTATTGTATGTGCGCTTATACGAATGAACAAGGGATCGGGTCTATATGGAAGTGTTCACATTACATCGTGTCGAATGAATACAAAATGATCTGGGAAAAAAAGTGATTCTAGGCAGTTCTTTCGGATGCAGTGACACAATCGCAGACAGCCTCTAAGAAAATCCTGTGATTTAGTTTAAGTAACAAAGAGTTTTGAAATAGGTACACTTTTTTCTTACGCGGCCAGGAGGTTGAACAACGCATGCTTGGATTTCCACCCCTACAGCTGCAGGGGTATCAGTGATCCTTTACTTTTATTGACTTTCCTTATGCTTTTTTTTTGTCCTATGGCTTTTTGTTGTTGGACACATTATTTTTTTTTATTACATGGATTTCACCAGATAACTGAATTGTCGTTTATACGTAGTTTTACTCTTTAGTGGTTGCCTTTGGCTCCCGGAGCATGGAAGTGGTGTGGTTGACATGCTATCCACCCCCGACCACCACACATCAAGGGGTTTCTAATTCTACATACGATGCCTTCTATAGCGGTACTAACTACTACTATAGGCTATTCACGGTAAAGTGTGCACTTTTGAAAATCCCTGCTAAAGATCTACTTGAATGGACGTTGTTTATTCTTCCGCCTTATGTAAAATCAACATTGCCTTCGGCCTCATAACTTTATGCATGCACTGGTCAAGTAAAATTCGAAATTATTAAGAAAGTAAATATTATAGAAATCTTTTCATTTTTACACTTCGATGCATTTAAAAAAAAAAAAAAAAAAAACGAAAGTAATAATTTCAGTTATCACAAATGGTAACCTAGCACTTTATTCGTTGTTAAGTTACGGAACTATTTTCCATCCATAGTTACCAACTTTGCTGGGTAAATGTCACTCACTGCGCTTATTAAAGTATATGCATTCAGGGGCAGTGACATTTTCCTATGGTTAATTTCTGAAGTGCTCACTTTACCGTGAACAGCCTATACTAACATATTTGTGCACAACATCACAACTCCTTTCATCAGTGTTAGCTAAGTAAACAAAAATTGGTGCATGTACTGCCGTACTCGATCCCTCTCCTTCCTTTGACAGTCCCGTTCGGAGTCATGTCCTTATTGGCGCATGTACTGCCGTACTCGATCCCTCTCCTTCCTTCGACAGTCCCGTTCGGAGTCATGTCCTTATTGGTGCATGTACTGCCGTACTCGATCCCTCTCCTTCCTTCGACAGTCCCGTTCGGAGTCATGTCCTTATTGGCGCATGTACTGCCGTACTCGATCCCTCTCCTTCCTTCGACAGTCCCGTTCGGAGTCATGTCCTTATTGGCGCATGTACTGCCGTACTCGATCCCTCTCCTTCCTTCGACAGTCCCGTTCGGAGTCATGTCCTTATTGGTGCATGTACTGCCGTACTCGATCCCTCTCCTTCCTTTGACAGTCCCGTTCGGAGTCATGTCCTTATTGGCTCGAGTACCCGTTTTCGCGCCGAGACGTATTTAGCCAGGTTCGTTTCTCTTCTTCAATTGCTACTCCCGTTTTACTTTTACTGCTTTTTCCCGTATTTATTCCTCCATTTTCGTTGACCTTGATATTTGCCGGGTCTTCATCACTGTGTTTTTTTTCTTCCGAAATATGGCGAGGTGCATCAGCCCCAGTTGCCTACTGGTTGTACCGTAGTCAAATTTATTCCGATGTTTCGACGGGAAACTCGCTGTTTTTGTATTGGCTCCGCTTCCACTACTAAGTTATGTGTTGAAATATACTATGAAATTTTAAAAAAATGTTATGAGTAAGGGACCTTCTGGTCCATTCCAAGCACCCTCTGGGCCATTCCATCTATGGCCTCAAATGAATGGGTCTCGTTTACGTAAGCGAAGATGATTGTAAATGATATAATAACGTAGTTTTAAAAGTGAACTGTTTTCTTTTTCTCGAAAACTTGGGCCATCTTCAATTATGGGAGTTTTCACACGCATTTCATTGTTTAGTTTGCCTTGCGCAATCGTGCTTGAGCTGTCAACTTTGGAGTTAGAAATTCGCAAACGCAAAGATATGCTGACGAATGTATAAACTTCCGTCCTTTAATTTGATTTACGCAGCTCGCTCTGATAGTGAATGTTTGTCCGTCTATAAGAATGATGCGCTTGAAACAAACTAAATATCCGGGTTGGGTATCTTATCCCCAAATCGTAGTACGGGTGTCGACCTGAGAGTTAGTTAGTTTACTGCCCAGAACTCTTTTTAATGCGGCCCTTGTTGGTTTATTTATCATCCACCATAAATAATGACGATTCGTAGCAGGTACCCAGGTTCTGTCGCCTTCTAAAGGTGATATAAAAGGCTGATAATCGTGAGGCGCCAGATTAGCCGATTAGGTTAGAATTCCGTGTCATTATATAGGCGTCGCTTATATTTTCTGTTAGGTCAAGCATATCTTACTGTATAATTTAGCCTGTAGGACTTGTTTGGAAATGGAAAGGGAAGAACAATGAATTATAAATTTTGTTTACATCCACTAAAAGTTCGCGTAAAGTATTTTCCCTGATCATAAAAATGAAGTGATCAATTTGGCAAATTTAAAAACTATAAACATTATTAGCCACACACATATATTTATATATTTGCTTGGTGATAAAATAATGAAATGTTGCAAATTATATCGTGGTTTATCTTTCCCGGAACAAAGGCCGTGTCCGAAACGACAAATTCGTTATTTTGTAATTTGTCGTCTCGTAAATTGCAATTTTACATGAACGGTGAAAAATATTTTTATCTCAATTTAATGCTTGAAACAGACCTAATATTTCTACAATGGTCATTGGAATGCTGCGAATACGTTAATAAACAAGAAAATAATAAATCATGCAAATAACGACTTTAAAAAAATTCTGTTGGAAATATATAAACAAAGCACAGCACTTACTTGCTTTTTCTAACATGCCTAGTGTATTTTATGGACAGTTATTTGTTAGTAAAAAAAAAAACTTTTTATTTACTTTACGCATTCGCGAATGCGTTTTGAAGTTTAAAACCAACACGGCGCTGATCTTGCCATTTTCTATTTTTGCCAACATCCGCTAGTTACATAATACGAAATACCAAATTACCAAAATACGTCACCATTTTTGTATACAAAATCTGGTCACGTGATCTTTGCCAACAAAATCTGCCATTTCGGGCATGGCCAAAAGCAGACCAGGTGATATGCTGAGTATACACTGAGTCGTGACTTATTCCCGAGAATTTGAGTAAATATTAAAATAATTGAACGTTATTATTTTGTTTCTTTTCAAGTTTTGGTTTACTCAACAAACAAAATGTTTTGTTGGGACAACTACGTATATTTCTGGCCTTACACAAACAAATATTTTGTTGGCCTTTTTCTCATTTTCCGAAATTTGGCGGTAGTACAATGGATTCATTTAAATGCTTGATGTCCGTAACGTGGCTTCTCACGTTCCTAAATTTGATTATGAACGAATGTTAGCTTCTAAGCCTGGGTGGAGATTAAACTCCCAGTTTATTTATATGTCTACGGGAAAGGCCAGTTCCCTCTGGCTAACAGGTCGCCTTATCTACGGTTATGCGTAGGAAAATGATAAAGTCTGTCTGCCATGTTCTGGCATTTAAAAAAATCTTTGATAAATTAACATGTCAGAAATACAACACTGCTATTGTATCAAAGCATGCTAGTGTTTGCCTCAACAGTTTAGCGTCAGTAGTATGAAGATCGAAAATGTAGCTTCGATTACGTCATGATAGGTCGTCTGACTGTTCCTACCTCCGTGCGTCTGGGCCAGCCCCGTCGCTACGTCACATAGTTTTCTCCTCCTGCAACTGAACTCCTGCATTATTCAGTAAGAATTCTTCCTTGCGGTTACGAATGCTGTGGTTTGCGTGAAACGTGAATATAGGCTCTTCACGGTGAAGTGAGTACTTTTTAAGGGGACTCTGTAGCTGCGCGTTTAAGGTCAAGAAGCGAGGGAGCGATACGGACGACACTTACACGCACGCCTAGTTCCTCATCGCTCCTACGCGCGAGGCGTGCAGTGTTTCCGTTGCGACGCTGCACTGTGAAAATTAGATCTGTAACAGTGGGGTTTTATTACACTCGATGAAACACTACAGATGAAACTACGCCCGTATTTTTGTACTTTTCTCTTGCCGCTTAAGGAAACGGCATAGATAGGGGCATTGTTAATTTTTTTTTTAAATCTTTTCTGACAAAAAGTTGTATTTGCAAAACATTTATTTAACTAAGATACGCGTATTCGCACAAACAACTATTTCACAAAAATGCGGATGTCCATCCCACTCCTAACAAGTATGAGCCTGTTACTGAAAAGAAGGAAGTGGTTTGAAGGCTTAAATCCCACAGCTATAACCAACCGTCCATCTAAAATACCTGCCGAAGACTTTGCCCTACATGTACTTATGATTAGTGTTTCAAGTTCTTGTTCACACTGCAAAACCACATACGCTGTGACGTCATAGGCAAAACCTTCCACCGTGCTACAAAAGACGCTGGTATTTTGTGGTATCTGCCGGAGAGGTTTCATTTCACTTCCGTGCCTGCAAGGAAATTTTATACACCACCATCGAGTCAAGCTTCGTTCCGATAAGGCGTTTTTATCTCATTTTATTTTCTTTCCTCTAATACTCCCCAGTTTTCGAATATCCGTGTTATGTTTCACTGTAATCGCTCTCTGATATTTCAGTATGCACACGACCTTCTCGCATTTAACCCCTGTCACACTGTCAAATTTTCGCCTTCAGTGTATTTGACAAAATTTGAAGATAGAAAACGGCCATAAAATTTTTCCTCACGACTAATTTGATTAAATAATCTTAAATGTGTTTGAAAATGTATCACACTGTCAATTTTTTTTTACTAGGATAATCTAATTTGAAATATTACTCAGAAATTATTTTCATAGTAAGATATTGCGTTCGTTTTTTCCATTCAGTCCATTACAGGAAGAAATGTAAGGAATGTTGTAATTTATTTTCGCTTCTTTACCAAATTCAGAATTTATCAAAGATTTTTTTTCTGCACAACGAAATTTAATATTCACTTAAAATAGCATTCATGCCCAGACAACTTCTACATAAATTAACTATCTTTATAACATGCTTTGTTTCCAGCTTAATTGTTTTTTTTTTTTAAGTTTCTTGACGTCCATTTTTGTCGTGCACGATTCTGATTGGCTGATACCGTCAACCACCAAAGTCTGATCCAATCTTCAAATGTTTGATGGAAACTGAAGCCATCCATCTTTCTCAGAAAAACATGGCGTAGTTTATGACGTTTCGATGACGTCATAACTGTGTAACTTTATTTGACCGAACTTATTGGAAGCAATTTGACGGAAAAATTTGACAGCGTGACATGGGCTTTAGGCGACGAAGAACGACGGGCGCTGCCACCTGGCGAACGCATGACAAAACGCCCGGGCGGCGTGTTTCTGAACCTCGGACACGTCGCCGTTTCAAAGCGCGTCGTATGTATTCGTTCGCCGTTCGCACGGTGACGTAAACAAGCTTCTCGGAAACATTGCGACGACACCCCCCGAGCACGCCCGTGCTTAGTATGAGGACCATTTTGCACGCCACAATTCTCCCACCTTCGCGCGGAGGAAAAAAACTGTGCTGCGCCGTCATGCCCGGGTGCTCAAATATTCGAAGATTATGCGCGTGGGAAAGTTGGCTGCCGTGAAAATGAGGGCTGAGATGGGAAGTGAAAGGCAGAGTTGGCTACTCGCACCCGGTGTTGTTTGCCAAGCGATAACCGATCGATCGCCGTTGTTTGCAAAGGCACGCAAATTCCGTGCTTCAATATTAGGGAAGTCTAGGGGAAAAAAAAAAAAAAAATTGTTTTGAACCTTGTAGATAGGAACAGGTGGTTTTCGCGAAAATATTTCAAAACCAGTTGTACTGCAAAACACTTTTGTTCATGTGCACTTCCGTGGCTGAATGACTTGAATCGTCACGTGCATCAAGTGTCTGTCCGCGAATCATGGACGTCCAGCATCGGGGTAGGTAGGCCTACTTTATTACGATTGGCCCAGTCAAAAAGGAACATGCCTTCTCACGTAGACACGCAGGCAATTACTAAGAGACCTGAAAAATTCGCGAGTTCAATGGCCTGCAGGCCACTCTCTGTAGTTTTACGTACAAATATGCCGATACCAACAGTCTATTGGTTGTCTATTGTCACAGTGGAAGGCGTCGATTGGGTCGACGTTCTCCAGGGGGTGTCAAACACCGTGTGGACCAATGGCTAAACTTATAACTTAAAAACAGACGTGTTTTGAATTCCAACTAGTCCCAAACTGAATCCGCGAATTCTTCAGGTCTCTAGCAATAACGAAAGGAACTTGTGGTTGTGGATTTAGGATATTGAAATCTAGCATGGTCATAAATATTTTCGCGAAAAAACACCTGTCCCTACTTATATATGGACATGCAATCGCTGTGGAGTTTTAAAGTTTTATTGATTGATAACCAGTGACCGAGACACAATTTCTTTTAAAATTGAAACTTTGAATTAATTTAATTTTTTATGCTTCTAGTGCGTGAATAAATAGTTTACGTTTAGTAAGTAAGTAGAAGGCCCTCATTTGACACACTTTAATTCCGAGAATACTTATACTTTGACATTTAATAGTGTCTTCTGGGTCTTAGGATTGTTTGGAATTCGATGTTACAAGAGTTGCACCACAGGTATTGATACATGCAAGCAACAAAAGATTTTTAAAAGCTGTTCACGATAAAGTGAGCACTTTTGAATTCAAACTTAGAAAAAAGTCACTTCTCCTACCTGCATATATTTAAACGGGCGCACTGAGTGACATGCGCCCAGTAAAGTTGGTAACGATAGAGGGGAAAGTAGTTCCATACCTTAATGTTGAATAAAAAGTGTTAAGTAACCATTTGTGATATCTTAAATTAGTTCTATCGCTTTCTGTTTTTTTAATGCATCGAAGTGTAAAATTAGCAGACTTTTAAAATATTTGTTTTTTTTTTTACTTTTCTATAAATTCCACAATTTCACTTGACCGACGCATGAAGAAAGCGATAAGGCCCGTGACAATGTATATTTTACATAAGGCGGAAGAACACACAACGTGCATACAAGTAGATCGTAAGCAGGGCTTTCAAAAGTGCTCATTTTACCGTGAACAGCCTATATCTATTTAATCTCTGCGGGGTTGCTTATCGAGGTCATCACACAAGAGATGCGAAGTAGAAGTAGCGAGCAGCTTATAGCAGAATTCGCCTGAACAGAGGTAAGAAATAAATAACACAAGTGGGTGAAATCATTCCCTTGCCTATAGATGCAGACGCTTGGAATAAACTTTAATGCCAATCAAGCATGCCAACCGTACGGCAAAAGAAATTCTCTTGTATTTAGTAAGGCGACGTCGTGGTTTAGTTGTCAGTACTCCAATCAGTGGCCGAGGGCAGATGGATGGTGCGGAAGGTGATGGGGAGTTCCACAGGTGGTTAAATTTACCAGTGAAACAGAAGTTTCCAGTCGAAAATTGGGACTACTTAGTTGTATAATTTTGTAGTATTGTTTCGAAGAAAATATTGAATTGAGATAGAAGTATTTTAATAGTACACGCACCTATTAACGCCAATAATATTACTGTTTCTGCCAAATTGGTGTACATGTTAAAATGACCTTAAAAATGCATAGAAGAAACTCCCTCTTACCCCTTGAGATAATCCTGGCTACGTTGCTGTGCGAATATACGGTGAATATAGGCTATTCACTGTAAAGTGATCACTTTTGAAAGCCCTCTCATTTGGAATAATAATCAATAAATATATTTTATTTTAGCCTTAGACGTTAACTTCCAAGTGCTGTGGAATCTTCGCACGGTGTTCTTTTACTCGCATGGTGATATTTACCTAAAATGTTTGTTAAACAATAAAAAAAATGGCTGAAATAACAAAGTAACTAGTGCCTGAAAAGTGCTCACTTTACCGTGAACAGCGTATAGACTACAGTACCAGGTCAAGGCAGCGGGCGCCCGGAGCTGATGCTGTGTAACTGGAGCTCGTTTTATCTGTGCGTGCGCGGACAATGGATGGCGACGTGATCAGCCGCGGATCGCGGATCGCGGACCTAACCTTACCCGTTCCCGGAACTGCATCCTCAGGGACAGCCGAGCTGGTCAAGTCGTCGACGACTTTTGGCGGCACGCACCGACAATATGGTTTTGTTGTCGAGTTCAGTTCAGTTGAGAATTGGGCAGATCTCAAACAACGAGATCTTGAGAGCCGATGAAAGGGAAATGAGGTGAGAGTGGAGTAGCGCTGGAATGCAAGGTCGGGAGAAACGAGAGGACCCCGAGAAACCCCCCGCAGACCAGCGGCGTCGTTCGGCACGATTCCCACGCGCGAAAATCCGGTTCTCCTGGGTGGGAGGCGAGTAGTCTGACCACTGCACCACCGCGGCCCCTCGTCACTTGAGGAAAGATTATGTTTGATAGTATGAGTATCGGGACTGCTCGATGTTGGGCGTTATCCCGGGAGGCCAGGTGGTCAAACACATCTGCAGGGTACAAATAATATGGTTTAACATAATTATATTAGTATCCCAGTAAACGTCACTGGAGATCGGCAGACCAGGCCCGGCGTATGAGGGGAAACATTGATTTTTTTGCCAGAATCACAAGCTGCGCTGAGTGAATGTATCTCAATCATTTGCTGTCGTGTCCTTCACGCATGCTATGCCCATCAGGGATTAGTCACTGTCGTTAAGGTGTCCTTGACTTGCGAGCTGAATGACTCCCTGGTGAAAGCGCCGATGATAGGCAGGTATACTCGGAATACTCCCAATTATTCCACCGTATGACCTCGCCACTTTCCGGAGTCAGTCATTTCCGATTTAAGTCACCTCTTTTTTTTTTTCTTTTTTTTTTCACCTCTTGCTTTAAGGGTGCCGCCTAATAGGCGCTTGAAATGTGTTGCAGTGTGTTGAGAGATCCGTTTTTTTGACGAAACTATTCCACGTTCGACCAATGTGATAATTAACGAAAATAAAACAAACTTCAGGCGATGACGGAATGTCACTTTCAAGACACTACGCACGTTAGAACCACTATTTCCAAGCCCTCCAACATAATAGCAGCACTTTCAGACTGCCGCATGCCAAGATGTGCTGACCGCATCTACGTGAAACCCAGATACAAACCTGCATTGAACTTTGGATCAGACTTTCCAGCAGTAAAATAGCATGGTCACCGCTTAAAGTCCCACAGAAAAAACGATTCGACAAAAAGCTTGCGCGTTAGTTTAGTACTTCACGCATAGCGGCGATGCGGCACCTGATGTGCGTGCCAGTTTCGCCCTTAGCGTTTGCTCGCTCCTGTGCCATGTCGCGTCAGGTAGGCCCTGCCTACCCGGAGCTACTTTCAGCGTTTCAGGCCGAAATGGGCGGGAGCAACAAGGGATCCACTGTCACGCACATCAGTGGGCCGATTGCGGATCTGTTTTTGCCGCGTCGTAATAATGACGTGACGCAGGTAGGACGTTTGACGACGAAATGCGATCCATTATGACGCGACACATGTATGACGGCAACCAACATACGCACATTTTATGAGGAACGCACGTAAATCTTCACGATTTCACGGCGTACCTATAAGAGATATATTTACCTTTTAGCATTTCAAATTGCTATGGTAGGGCACATGGTAAGGTAACGGCCTAGAGTTCAGAAATCTGTGTGTTCAATCCCGGCAACTTCTGAAGAGTTTTTTTACTTTTCAAAATTACTGTAAATTGTGCAATATAAATAGTTAACTATCGTAAATATATTTATTTCACTTAATGATTTGGCTTAATTCAATAAAAGCAATATTTAATTCGCCACAGTGGTCGGCCGTCACTTATTCAATCAGTGAAATAATTTTACGTCATTAATTCAATCGGTGAAATTTCTTCACTGAAGCGATCAGTGGTGTTCCACTGATTCTAAGTGGAGCCATTTTCAGTGATTCGAGTAGTTGAATTTCACTGCAAATCAGTAGTTTTCCACTGATCCTAAGTGGAGCCATTCTCACTGATTCGAGTAGTTGAATTTCACTGCGAATGAGTGGTTTCCCACTGATTCGAATTTGGAGTGTGCTATGTTTATTATTGACTGGCCGCCGGCCAATGGAGTCGCGTGTTGACTGCGCACCAATGAATGTGTCACGATAGATGTAACACGTTATACAATCCATCGTGTTCATTTGAGAAATTATTTAAAAAATAAACTTTATTGTTACAAATTAAAATGTTGGCTAGTTGAAAATTTATACTTAAGATTCCGATAATGCCCGGTGAAATAGTAGAACTATAAAAGTGTCAGTTTTGTTTTCAAGGGTAAAGAAATTCCCATATAAACGTAACATACTCCTCATAGGGCTAAGTCAGTTTATTATTATTATTATTTATCAGAAGCGTTTAACAACGCACACAGCTTCTAACAGAGCGCATGGCATCTAAAAGATCGAGACTTTCAATATCTGTTACCTTTTTTTTTTTTTGCCGATCGTTTTACACACTCGTCTTGGAGTGAGTGAGGCCTTGAAAATTTTATGAATATATGGATATCCGTGGTGGAGTGGGAAACGTGTGGGATTGTGGGCGTTTTTACTCTTCGCTCGGCGCAGAAGATTGTAGGGGATATTCCCCTCCCCTCCCCCCCATCCTTCTTCCCGCCAAGTGGCGAAATTGAAATCAAAACTGTGTGGCGGGAAAGCGAATGTAAATATCTCTGGTCTGTGTGCCAACTCCCCCCCCCCCCCCCCCCCCCGCACCTCTTCATCACATCACACCCATCCCCTCGCGTGTCTCATATTCCCCACGGCTACGAAGGGACGGGACCCCATATCGCCTCACAGCAAACAGTCGCGTCTTGTTACTCGATAAATAACAGATCCAGGGAAGCAAGTTATGAGCTCTTTAGAGGTGAGAAATTGGATTTCGGTGACGACGGGGAAGGGGGATGAAAAGTTTTCTAGCCTGCCCTTACCTTCCCTCGCTCGCACTTTTTTTTAACACCGCCCGCACGGAATTTACTCGCCTCGCCCTGCTGCTCGGTAAGTGGGAAGGGGGGGGGGGGGGGGTTGAGGAGTTTATCATTTTTCTTCCCGAAATACTTACAGGGCGTGTGTACCAACCATTCCGTGGACATCGGCCGCTTTCACATCGGCCGCTTTCTCTCTGACATTCCGACACTCGGGGATTCGTGTGCCGTGATTTAATTTTACGCGCTTTGTTGGAAAGAAAATAAAGAGACTACTCAGAATCGGTAAGCTAATGGGGCTGCTATAATTGAAACAAAGAAAAATAAGACATTATTAATTGCAAATAGTGCTCCTGTAGTTCCCCATGAATTCATAGGTTTCTGTTCAGTCAAGTATGGGCAAAGAGCACCTCTGAAATTAACAATGATAGAATTTCCTCGCGGAATTATACAGGAGACGATTATGGGCATTAAGGGTGAACCTTTGACATGGATCGAACATCAGTTACCCTTAAGAATGGCAAGCAATGCCATGGACATTTGTATTGGATCATTATGAATCAGTAATACCGTTATTTGTTGCATGTTTTTGTTTCGTTACCTTCTCGCTTGTAAAAAAAGGCAGCTTGATTTATTTATTTTTGTTAGAATTCTGAACAATGGTCAAATCACACAATACTGTGGTTTGTAATTTTGCTTTCTCACTGATGCAAAAAAAAAAACGCCCATTAAATAAATTTCATTAAATGCTGCAAACGTTATTGTTTACTCATATAGCGAAAATAAGTGTTTTTAATTGCCTATTAAATAATTACAGTGGCTCTGCTCGGATTTATATAAGCGTTTGAAATATTTTTTTTTTTCGGGATTCAACTCCTGAACTCCCCGAATATTAACATGTTAACAAATTATAATTATAGCATTGAGATTGTACGAGAAAACAGCTTTTAAAACTATAATAAATAAGTTTTGACCCTCTAAAATGAAATATTACTTTAAAATTAGGATGCATTCTTGAGTATTATTTTTGAGTTCAAAATCATTGTCGAGGTGATTGAGTAATTGGTGAATCCCATCGTTAATTAAGTTCCGTCGAATACAAAACAAAAAGTTCGAAATTGCGAAACATGTTATTTGTTTTCGTTTGCGAAATCGGGTCACGTGACTATTTTTGCAAACAGAATCTGCCGGTCGGTTCAAGTACAGCATCGCAGACAGCTGCGGACGGCGGGCAATGTTTTCACGTCGAGGCGTAGAGTGCGACAGAAGGGATGGGAAGCCAGGCGCGGAGGGTGTGGCTGGTGGCGCGCTCGGCTAATGTTGACTTAGCAAATATGAAATTCGAGGACATGGCACATTGCCACCACTAATATGTCCTCCATGTCCTCGTACTTGGGGGCGAAGCGCCTATATAGGGCCTGAAATATATACGAGTGGCTTCCGCGGTGTTTAAACCATCTAACTCCACTAGCCATCGTCATGATCTGTCGTCGCAGCGAATGAAATTGCTGTTAAAGGCTGTTCACTATAAACTGATGAGCGCTTTTGAAATCAACATTAGAAAAAAGTCACTGCTCCTGCCTGCATACATTTTAAAGAGTGCACTGAATGACATGTGCCCAGTAAAGTTGGTAACCATGCATGGGAAGTAGTTTCATATATTAACGTCAAATAAAAAGTGTTAGGTATAATCATTTGTGATAACTTTTATTGTATCTTTCGCTTTATTTTTTCTTTAATGCATCGGAATGGACATATGACCATATTTGAAAGATATTTACTTTTATAATAACCTCACAGTTTAATTTACCAACGCATGAATAAAGTGATGCGGCCCTTGGCAAAGTTAATTTTACATAAGGCGGAAGAATACACAACCTGTATACAAGTAGATCGTAAGCAGGGTTTTCAAAAGTGCTAATTTTACCTTGAATATCCTGTATAAATAACTGCTTTTGCAAGTTTTTACTGCTTATTTAATTAAGTGTTTTTTTTTATGCTCTTGCTTTATGTCGGAAGGCTATCAGAGCTTACAAACTTACACAATTGTGTATTTAAAGTACAAAAAACTTAGTTTTGGCCAATGATCTTTCCTGTAAGTAACTGATTGGTAACCCGTGCTACTTTTCATACAGCCAAACACAAATATAACCGCCAATCGGTTGTTATAACGAAACATCTTTATTTGTCATATCGGTCTCATCGTCAGCAGTCTTGTCTCATCTAATTTTCAAAACTACGAAATATTTCAAATTAAAACCTTAGCAAAAAATCACTACTGCTGCCTGCACACATTTTAACGGGCGCACTGAGTGACATGCGCCTGGTAAAGGTGCTAACGATGGACGGAAAGTAGTTCCATATTTCAAAGTCGAATAAAAAGTGTCAACTGACCATTTGTGATAACTTAAACTATTTCTTTCGCGTTCTGTCTTTATTTTAATGCATTGAAGTGTAAAAATAAGCATGCTTGTGAAATATTTACTTTTCTTATAATTTCACAGTTTCACTGGACCGACGTATGGATAAAGTGATGATGCTCTTGCCAGAGTTAATTTTACACAAGGCGGAAGAATACACAACGTGCATACAATTAGATCTTAAGCAGGACTTTCAAAAGTGGTAATTTTACCACTAACAGCCTATTAATTTTTTTTTTTCAATACAGAAATGAAAGTCGATATTTTGTCGCCCATTCAAAAATTTGGTTTTCGAAACATAATGTGATAGTTGAAAAATACCAGAATCAGTAAAAATTTCCGTACTTAGCCGTCTGTCTACGATATTTATTATTATGTGAGATACTTTGTTAAACCATAGCGACTAAGCTGTATCTTTTCTAAACAGCTTGTTGTATTAAAACTATATAGTCACCTCTTGAAATTCTAATGATATGGAACACACGCGAAGCTGTTTATGCTGTTCTCCATCGCCTTCACAATGATTTCTTATGCCGGAATCACATAGCCTCGACAAGCACGACACGACATCCCCGACAAGACACTAAAAAACCAAACAGCCAGTGAAATACAAGATATATCTGACTTACGCCCGACAAATTTTGTCGTTCGGCCAGCAATTTTGGATTAGAAATTATTTCTATTTTCGTCGTGTCGTGCGACATGACGCACAGAGTGTACAACATTGCAAAATGAAATTGTATTGCAAGGTTTCCCCACAATGTCAATTACGCAGCTTGAAAGAAAAAACTGTTTTTTAAAATTACTATATTTAACTCTTAAAAATAATAATTTTACTTTTGTATAAATTAGCGATAGCACTTTGTCACCATTATGTATTCCAAATTTACCGTCTGCCCACCGCCTTTGAAACTAGCGTACCTAATCAGCGCCTTCAAAATGGTTCCGAACAATTCTGCTCTTCGTGTCGCGTCAGTTAACTCTCGGGCTGTGAATTCGAGAAGTCACATTGAAAATATAAATGGTGTGTCGTGGTTGCGTTGTTTGTCGTGTCTTGCTGTGTTTGTCGGGGCCACGTGGCCACTCCCGCATTACAGCCGAATGTGATATCGACGTGTAAAAAATTTCTACTAGGCAGTAGTCCCCTTAAGTAGGACAGTACTCATCAAAAACTTCCTTGTTCGCCGTAAACGAACATTTAATCAACTTCAAATTAGAAACGGGCATACTCACGCACGATCTCGCCCTTATAGAGACTTGAACCCGAAACCCCTAATGCTGTTGGATGGCATTCGAGCTAACCACGCCACGGATGTCGAAATTACATACTAAAATTTCCGTCATGTCTATTCTATTTTGATTAATTTTAAAGCGTATTTATGAAACTCTCCGAGAATGGGAATTTTTTTTTAAATTCCTATTTTTTTTTAGTGGCATTCGGACTAAAATTGTATATCACACTTACCCTTCAAAACAAAGTATTTACAGCCCTCTTCCCGATATATTCTTAATGGTTAACAGTTCTTCAAGCCTTCATTTAAAATGAAACTAGGCAGGTAGTAGTTGCGCAGTTTCTCAGGCTAATAGAAAGTTTCTCCCAAATGACTACATCCTTCTCATCAGGTATAGTACTATGGGCCGTTTGCATAGTTGTGTTTACTCCATTCGAAGTAACTCTTTAACTTAAATACTCACTCTTTTAACAATTTTCTATGCCAAATAAAAAGTTAGTAAATGTTCAGCTGTCCTACAGCTTTCATCATAAAAGTGATAATTTTAAGTGTGAGGGGGCTGCTAGGACTAGAATACAAATCAGCTAAGCACGTGGTCTTATGAGCTACAGACTATTCACGGTAAACTAAAGTGAGCACTTTTGAAAGCCCTCTAGTTTCGAATAATAGTCGATAAATATATTTTATTATAGTCTCAGTCAATAAATTTCGAGTCGGGTAAAATATAAACACTGTGTTTTATTACTTACATGGAAATATTTATTTAAAAACGCGGTGGAAGGATAAAAATTAGCTTATAGTAAAAAAGTAACTAGGGCTTCAAGAGTGCTCACATTACTGTGAACGGTCTATACGCCAAAAGTCTGCTGTTATATGTCTATAGTTCATTCCCGATTGGAAGCGACTTATGAAAATCAACCTTTGAAAAAACACTCTAGGTATAACACGTTAACCTGTTTTTTCAATAATCTGTATTCCACAAATATATAACACTGTGGTTAACTTTAAAGCACTATTATTGAATAAATGGAATTTTACATTAATATCTTCTATAACTTGTAATATTTATATCTTTTTAAATATGAATTATCAACAGCGAGAACAGCGACGTGTTGCTAACGGCCGGTAAGAAATAGTTCACAGTAAAAATATTATTTTAACCTAGTTTTTTAGTATACTATTTGTAAGTTAAACGGTGCCTATTGAAATATTTACATATTTAGGTAGCCCCGATGGCAGCATATCTCATTTTTACAGTTTAAAATAACAGTGAAAAATATCGTGAGTAGGCCGTAATGGTATGGTGTTTTATCGAGCGAGAAAGCAACTGTCTGCTGAGCGAGGCTTGTTGCTCTCTCTATCTCTGTCTCTTTCACACTCGGGAAGTTTCACTTCGCTAGTAAGCAACTATATTATACATGTTTTCAATTGTAGCATATTTCATACTTATTACAGCAAAATAATGATTTTTGAATTTGTAATTTTCAACTAAAAAGAGATTTTAATGTTTAAATACATATTTTAATATATTTAGATATGATGACGGTGCAGAAACAAAGTGAAGTTGGCTGACATGGCGTGTTGCTTTTTTACCAAACGAAGAATAAATTATACTTACTTCGAAAAATACTTCAAATTACCACATCACGTTTATAGACGTGTTTTTTTTTAACCTACCTAAGCAAGTTACGACGTTGTGATAAATCTGTGTTTCCGCGGCAGTAATAAATATACTGTTATGGTGTGTGTCGTTAACCGCTGCGTGTGAAATAGTGAGGCGTGGCGTGGCTCGCGATGATCGTTATGCTGAATCTGTGTGTGCTTGATGACGAAGTTATTTATTTACATCCACGTCTGTTTATTTATCACAACGTTGTCCTTTGCCCTGGGTTTTTGAAACACAGTCGTATAACGTGATTTACCACCAATCCCAACAAAATAACCAAGCCCAGCCCCAATAAATTTCAATAAACCTAATACACAGTAAGTAGCAATACATATAAATATGAGCGGAATAAAAGTTACGGTAGGCTTATTTGTGTGCATGTTCACCAATATATTTTTTTAAGTTTGTATGACAAAAAATGAGCGACACGAGTTGCGGGCTTGAATTTAATGTATCCTTTTCGTTGAACTGGTTATCCCTTCGTTATTCGAACTGAGGCCGTCATTTTAAAGAAATAACCAAACACATATCAATAGCAAAAAGTTAAATACTATAGTTCATTACCCCGCAGTTTTAACAGCGTTAAACATAGTCGCGGCAAAATATTAAAGTGAATTACGTGTAATGTGCTATGTTGTGGAAAGAAAATTGTTAATGTAACATAACTGTAAGAACTATCGTCAATCCAGGCATATTTAAAACGTCATAAAGCTGACCTAAATAATGTTATAGGCCTAAACTGTGAATATTCGTACGAAATGGTTTTTGAAATAGACCTACGACCGAATTCTTTAAAAAGCTGTAAACAGTAAACAACACATTTGACAGGTATAAAAGTAGAAGTCACATCTCAATGTTTATGTTTTGGTGTAGCGAAAGTATACGAACACATGTACACACACAATGGCATGTAAACATTGATTTTGACAGATGCAATCATTTGACAATATTTGTTTACATTTGGCGGAAGGATACGAAACGGGCCTGCGAGTAGATATTTAGCAGGGGTCCTAGAAAGTTGCTTCCAGTGGGGAATGGACTTTATAGTTTAGCTGGTCGAAACTTATCGGGCGACAAACGTTCACTCTTATATAGCACTTAGCTACAAATGCGAGCAGAGACACATGTAGGTGGAAGTTAAACTGCGTAGTTTCTTCTCCAGCTCGTCAAGAATTCGATAGTGAAACATTCCTTTTGAAAGTTTCAAATAATTAATGATAGTAAAAATATGCAATAGGTCTACGGCCAGGAAGGACCTAACTAGAAAGAATATTTTGGTGTACCTACTCACTTTTTAGTACTCATTGCAGACGATTGTCTACATGTTGCAGAAGAAGGTTTTATTTGACCAGAACTGTACAATGCGCGGCTCAGTGCCCCAATGATCTTCCCTGTGGGTAACTAATTAGCAAACCATGCTACTGATCTGCATTATGACAGGTTCATATCACTTTCACCGCAACACGAAGCTTTCAGCTTATTGGCTGAGATAACGAAACAAGTTTCTCGCCAGTTTAGATACAGCACGCATCAAAACATTTCTTAATTGCAACACCAGGAATTATACATTAATGTGCGGAATGAAAGGGCTAAAAGAGCTACACGGCACACCATAAATTACCCCCGTTACATTTGTGTAAACCGCTCAACTTCTGCGAGTCCTGTTCTTACAAGTTCTAATCGGACAACCACACTGATGCAAATTTTTTCACTATCCGATCAGAATTGACAAATTAAACACGTAGGAGGCCAGGAGAGCTGCAGGACTTTTTATTGAGTTCATTTTGGTGCAGTTATTTTTCACAGAAGGTAAACTCACAGGATTATTCCTTACAAATTTTAGTGCGTAATTTAACGTAGAATTATTAAGATCTTGTAAACGAAATAAGTTGCTCTGATATAATATTGTATGGAGCGCGAATTTTTCATCCCGATGTTGGGAAATTCGCTTCCCAAGATCTCGACGAAAAATGTTATGATGTAATTGTATTTGAAGCGTATAGCCACGAATATGATTGCGATAGTTTTATTAAACTATTATGTGAGGGGATGTCTTGTAGACTGCCAGTTAAAGGTTGTTAAAGATTGGTTTTCAAATCGAGTTGTAGTTACTGAGGCCGATCATCCATGCAATTCTAGCGTAGTCACACAATGTAAACTTTATTTTAGACATATGGATTAATATGAAGACAAAACTTGAGTATCGAATAATTGATAATGGATCCTCGCGTCAAGCACAAATTCTAATGACGCGAACAGACATAAAGCTATTTCAGCACGAGTGACGCACAAACCTGAGTTATTTTTCTTTTTACAGCAGGTAAGAAGGTTTGTTTGTCCTTCGGAAATATTATGACGAGTCCGAGGCTGCTAAGAAAACTGGTCCTGCTCGGTGTCATAAATCACCAAAACAGTTACGCATTGTCTATTATTTCACTTGCCTCTCTGGGGGGAGGAATACCCCACCGACGTGTAAGCAGCAATAAATCACACTGGCGTCTGGAGCATCCCCGTTTTCCCTTGGAGGCGGGGTTCGCCGTTTAACACGGAACGTTTTGTCCGACCCTTCAAAACTGTCGACCTTCCAACTATTCCAATATCTTCCTCAGGTACGCACACCGGAGAGAGAGAGAGAGAGAGAGAGAGAGAGAGCGCGCGGCAGTCTTTCCAACTGGACCTCAGGCGTACAGTCACTGTAAATTTTTTACGTACTTAGCTGCAGACAAGCTCTCCATAGAACATAGGTAGGTATAGGAAAATTTCGCGAATTAATTTCAGGACTAGCAAGAGGCGTGTCAGACACGTGTACACTGAAGTCACCTTTTCATTTGGATCACAGTGAATGAACAACGAACAAACATGTGAATCGCGAGTACACACAGGACTGTGGAGTCTAACCATCAGGTAATTGAACTCGCGAAATTTCCCTATCCCTAAACATAGGTGGTGTGCACAAGGGCTAACTGCCATGTTATCGATCCTGGTGGTTCACAACTGTGCATAACAGTTCGTGTGCATGAGAGTTCCCGACATACTGCGCAAATGAAAGTGGGCATGTAAAGGTACAGAAAAATTTCACGTTTTAAATGACATGCAGGCAATACTGCACAGTCCTACGCATTTTCGAGCCTCAGCTTTCTGTTAATTGGCTGCTGCTCCCAGTGTGTACAGCCAGTTTCGTCTCAGACCAGGTGTCATGAAATTCGGTACGTGTTTCCTTGCAGGTCTGGTATTGGCTTGGAGTTCACCTGGGCGTGTCTGATAAATTGTGATCGAATTGCAAACTTTAACTGATGTACAGAATGTTGCAAAATTGCGTGTCAATACTTCGGGGGAACATGCCTCACATCTGGAGGATGAAAAAATGTTATACGAGCATAGGTCCGCAAACGCTTCGTTTCTTCACTATAGCCCGTAGTACACGTACAGTGTATGGCCCGCGGGCTGGATCATGTTACTGTGGAATGCCTTCGCAGCGTTCGTTTGCATGATACACGGCACCTCGCACTATGACACTACACCTAGAACAGTAGGAACTGTTCAGGAATTAGTCACACATGGGTGAAAGCTTATCGTTGACAATAAAGGAAATGTTCAAATGTCCTCCATCACCACGAACACATGCATCAACCCGCCATTCCATGGACATCCGGATGCGTCGATGAATCCCTGGAAAATCTCTGATTGTTTCGCAGCCTGCCGCAATACGGTTATGGAGTGTGCCCACTTCGTCCACTGGGGTTCCATACACAAGTGCCTTTAACTGTCCCCACAAATAAAAGCCTAGTGGATTCAAATCAGGACTCCTCGTGGGCTGGTATGGGGCTGCCAATTACAGCTGCAATGGCATTTCTCAGTAACGTGATCCAACGCGCGGCCCAGACACTGTACGTTAAAAATTACAGACTGTAGCAAAGAAACGAAGCGTTTGCAGAGCCATGTTCACTTATTTTTACAACAGCCTGTATACATGTGCTTGAAGTTTAGCTTGTCCTCAAATGAATCTGCGAACTTCTCCCAGCCCCTAATGCAGGCGCATGGGGCAACAGCCGATCAGAGAAGAGAATAACATTTTTTTTTTTTAACTTGTTGATTTAAAATGGAGGAACGGTTATGTTGCATTAAAGGAAGAAATGACGCAAGATGCAAATTTAGAGGAAAGATCCGATGACAGTTTACTAGCAGAAATTATCAAAGGTTATCCACGCCTTTACTATCGCAAAAGCAAATATTTCAAAGAAAAACCGAAACGCCAAGATATTTTGAATCACTGTCCATTTTCAACGCAATATCACAATCTGTTACGAAAATCCTTAACTGGCCAACAGTGCCGACTGACTTCAGATTCGTCGCAACATTCCACTGTGTAAACTTAATACGCAAGTGTTCAACTGTGAATCAATTTCGCCCAAAGGTGAATGTTATACTGTTAAGTTTTACGTAAAAGAAATTCCATTGCTTTTTAGGCTTAACTGAATATGCGCTACGGCTCACACTGGTGGGCATTTAATTCGAAGCTAGTCCTGCTAAAGTTATACTTACATGATATGCCTCCGCCTCGTGCAAACTAAGCTTAACTAAGTACAGAAAATTACACCAAAGGACAACGCACCGCATTCGTGCGCACTCAGTACTAATGATATTTTGCATGAGAACTATTTCTTATTAGGAGCTACCAACACACATGTTTTCTCACTGTTTTTATTAATATTTATTATAATTGAAATATTATAATATATAAATAAAATATTGCCGAAACTTCAATTTAACGAAAACTAAGATAATTTTATTTTAATGGAGCTCTAAAACGACTGATACATGGCATATTTAGGAAATAACTAAACACGTCTTACATGGTGTGATTTTCCAAAGGTTTGATTCAAAAGGAGTGAAGAAACCGCGAATAAACCATAGCAGCGAATTAAGTAAAATAGTTTGGTATTGATGTGTTGCGATTTTATGTGTAAATAAATGTCAATTCAAATTGGTTTTTTTTTTTTTTTTTTGTATTTATACAAATTATAGTACATAGTAACACATTTAGGTTTCAATATTATGATGCAATAACTGTAAGCATGTTCAACTTTGGTGTCAACGTAGGAAACTGTGTAATTAAATTCTGATTATATTGTTAATAAAAATTCGACAATACGACAAATGTTGCTTATTTCCCCTTGAAAAGTCGCTGACATGTAGTATACCTAAATATAACTTATAGAACATAGCGTTATCACTGATATAAAGCATGAATTTAAATGTACGATGTTCTGCAAGTACAAGAATTCTATATTAAAACAAATCTTGTGAATACTTTATTTGGAAGAGGCGGCATTTTATAAAAATGCCTCAATGCAGTTCTGCTTGTTGTAGTCGACAGGACATGGAATTGAAAAAAAAACGATGTTTCCTGAAGAGCGCTTGGATTCGAACTCAAAATTCCTCGTCTAGAGTTAACCACTCCGATAATCACTGGAGTGCACTGATATCAAGCGATTATTTAAATAAATTAGACATGTTACGACACATAATCGACACATTCCAATCTGAACTATGACCTGTAAGTTAGGTTTATTGTTGTGTTTAATAACTGGCGCAAGTAACACTTGGAATTGCCTATTACACAAATTATCAGTATGATTAACTAGTTCGCAAATATTAAGTGCATATTTCAGAATACTGAAAAAATGACACCCTGGTGCTATAAACACTGTATATACTAAAGAGGACTTTAAAGGAATATAATAAGATTTAACGTTCTCATTATTATTTCTTGTATTCCTATCTCAAATTTACAGTCCTAGTGGGGAAATTCGCAAACGACACGGAAAAAAAAGTCAAAAAATAGTTCAGTATATTAATTTAACCATATAATAATAAAATAATGGGATTTATTTTCATGCTCTGAACTTTAACTGACCCTCATATGTGCAAGGTAAATTCTGGTGGGTACAAATTAAAATTGATGAAGAAAATACTTGTGATGTAGTGTGCTCGCTTGTTAATAACGTTTGATGTATTTTATAGCTATTATTTCCAGCGAAACATCCAGCAGATATAGATATGAACGTTCACTCGTTTTGCTTATTGGTATTAATTTAGGACGCAAGTGGCGATGTGGCGCTGCCTCTCGGGACAATTAAAACCCGGGGTCATTTCAGTTCTCGGGCGGCACTCGACGAAAGCTACGACGGAGCAGCAGAATGAAGGGGATAACTGTGTGGGGGAGAAAACTGTGGGGGGGGGGGGGAGGTGGGGTCTCGGAGACGGACGTAAGGAATCCTTGTTACGAGCTGAAGAGTCCTGGCGGGCAGTATGCATAATCCTGGCAGTCGTCCCCCAGGACGACTGCGCTGTAAGCGCGGAGACAGTCCTCGGAGACACGTCCAGTCGTTTCGCGGGATTGCCCCGCAGGACAATATCGTCGTCCTTCCCTTGCCGGAGTGGGATGGGCGTTTGGGGAAGTCATCTTATTCTCCTCGTGACCAGCGCCTACTTACCCGCCCACAGTGTAACATTTTTTTTTGTACATGTGCGAGAAAAAAAAACATTGGGAACACAGTTACCGAGAAAATCCTTTGTACAATTACAAACAGTTTTCTTGTAAAATATGCGAAACACATATTTGTGTTATTACAGTTGACATTATTGAGAAGTGGACAGGAAATAATTTTTTCCTTCTAGAAAACGAATGTCGTGATGAGTTAATAACAGAGAACAGCAAATAATAATAATAATAATAATAATTTCAAAATATAATTCACTAACAAAAAGTTACGATTTACCAGCACGGGGATTTGAAATCGCGTCCCTTGTGCTATTAACCCCACAGCCTTTACCACAAGATAAACTTGACTCAGTAACTTGTAAATTATTTTTATATTGAATATAGTAAATACCTACAAAGTATTAGTATTTATGAAGAACGCACTTATGTCATTTCAGCAGTTCTGTGTATATATGAAACGTTAATATTAACAATTAATGAATGCGCCACGTGTTTTTAAAATTGTAGTAGGGTTCATTATGATTATTTGAGTTTTTGTAAGTGTTTTACGTTATTAAAACTTGCAATATATTTCTTTTTGCTTGCAATACACTTCACATTACCAATAGTTTTACGTTGTTGAGAGTCCGCCATTTTGCTTGAGCTCGTATATACGTTTTAGTAAAGTACAAACGTTTATTGAGGTCTGTTAAAAACACGGCTCTTGGAAGTTTTACAAACAAGTAAATTTTACAAGAAAAATGTTCGTACCGTTACAAAAAATTTGCAAAATTACAAACAATTTCTAAGTAAAAATTAGATAAAAAAATTTACAGAGTGTACAACTACAGTCGACGTGTTCAAGTTAGTTATAAAAACTGATTCAAGTCAAGTTTGAGTTCGGGTGCCAAAAATTTAACCAAGTTACGGTAAAAGATTACGGAAAAAGTAGTCGATTAAAAGGGGACAGAATAAAATGTAGCTGAGTTAAAAGTCAGTGCCTCGAAATAGTAACTGCTTAAAAGTCTGTGAACCACTTCCTGTTGGAAGCAACTTGTATAATTTTAGCAAAATGAAACGAACACATTTATTCCATTAAAAAATTAACATATAGCAAAGGAAAATAAGCAAGAAATTGTTTTGATTTCGCTGTTGTGCTCCTGTAAAAGGAAACACCTCAACTGCAAATAGTAAAAGATAGACTGAACTTTCAGTCATACGATGTGTATTTTAATATGTTCTGATTCATTATATCCGAACGAAAACGACATGAAATCATTGTGTGTCCACAAACTTAAGTTACATTTATGCAAAAAAAAATTAACTATATTAAGTTACCAGTTAATTGGTTGGAAAACTTAGGCGTTAAATTTAAAATATCGCTAGTAAGTAACACTTTAACTTGCTAATAAGATAGTACCCATATCTGATTGTATTACGTACGCCTGAATATAGGCTCGTACGTTTGTTTCTACAACTGTTTCCAAATTTCTTCACTAATTATGAAAATATATAAATTTGTCAGTTCAAGAGTAAAATAAACTTTTAATATATCTGTAGCGATAAAGAGCTTTAAAAATCCAAAAACTTAGCATCTTTAGAAATCGATTTCTGCGATATGCATGTTTCGTGACGAGACAGTCGATTGTATATCAATAGTTTGAAGAATTACTTTAAGACGCATACGGTCGGCATTGTTGCACAGCGTGTAATTTTTTTAAAATTATAAGTTTCATGTTTACCATTCAGTAAATTATGTCCAGCAAGCTTTAAAAAAAAATTAATCTCAAGGAATTTGTATCTTTCCGTGTTTAAAGATAGGAATTATGCAGTTGAAGTCGGTGCCGTTATGCATTTACGTTTTTATATTCGAAATTGGCGTGTATACGGCATTTTACTTCAGGTACTGCCTGATGATGAGAGCTGCAGTGACTGGCGAGATATCGGATAAGAAATCCTGTACGCGACTCAAACCCAGAAGCTAGGCAGATGATCATGCAGAATTATTTGTGTGTTACTTACATTTCCTTGTTTGGCCAGAGCTAACTCTTGCTTTTGTTTATTTGTGTATTGTATGCCATGTTCTGCGTTTAATGCGAATTACAAACTAAGCTCTGCAGGGCCGTGTGTCTACAAAAATATTTCATTCAATAACTTAGACCCATTGCAAGCATCATTCAACGAAGATTTAGGTGCCCGAATTTCGCTTTTCGTAGTAGACTTACATCAAGCCCGCTGTAAATAAACTTGGTACACTGCGCTTCAGGACAAACCTTTGTCTAATATATTCATGAGTGTAACTGCACGTTTATGAGGATCACTTAATCGCTGCTACAGCGAGTCTTATCTTGCAGAAATCACAAAAACTTAACTTTTCCAAGAACATGATTAACTAATGCAAGTCGTCGATTAAGAGTGGGATGGACCCCCGTGGGAACCCCGTGTCCAAGGTCAAGAAGCGAGGGAGCGATACTGGCGATACTAACACCCACGCCTAGTGCCTCATCGCTCCTACGCGCGAGGGGTGCAGTGTTTACGTCGTGACGCTGTACTGTGCATATTAGATCTGTAACAGTGGGGTTTTATTACACGCGATGAAAGACCGCAGACTAAACTACACCCTATAATTTATACTTTTCTCTTGCCGCTTAAGGAAACTGCATAGACAAGCTTTAAAAAATGCGATATTTGACCATTTTCACGATTTTTTTTTTCAAGAATACATTAAATATGACAAAAGTAAAAAAAAAAAAAAAAAAAAAAAAAAAAAAAGGAGGCATAGACATTTGTTTTTTAATCTTTTCTGACATAAAGTCGTATTTGCAGAACATTTATTTACCCAGATACGCGTATTCGCGCAAACAACTATTTCAGAAAAATACGAGGGTCTAGCCCCGTCTGTTAAGTCTGGCCTTCACACGGCCGTGCATACGAGGCTATATACTTCCTAATTGCAGTGGACTCCGAACCAGTCGGTTGCAGACACCGTTTCCCGTTCGCTTCCAACGACTTGGGTTTTTAAAAAGTGTTTCCGGCTTTGTCGCATTCTTTCCCAGCATTACATTCCCTTTAAATCCCTCATCGCGATCTTCCTTCGCTGATTCCGCATGGTGTTTGCCTCGTGCCGCACTCGAATCCCCCCTAACTCCGCCAGTCCCCACCCCCTCCCACGGCTCATCTTGATTTCCCCTCATCATCCTTTCTCCATGCAGGAAGAGTAGCTGGAAGATGGGGTAATGGAGTGTAAAATTATGAGAAAGCGATGGAGGGGGCGAGATATGATGACGACCGCCCGAGCGCAAGGATTCTTCCTTGGCCTGCGCTGGAGTTATCAGGGCGAATTCGTCCTCTTCACCCCACCCCCCTTTCCAACTCCTTCCTCCAGCCATCAACCCCTATTCCAGGAGCCCCCCCCCCCCTCACACACACACATTCCCTCCTCCACAAACGAACACGGCTGATTAAAGGGTGGCGAGACACGGGGGCCGAATCTCCCCCCCCCCCAACGCGACCATAACTCTGGAAATGATGGATGCGATATCCCCTCCCCTATAGCCGCGCCCATACCGGCACCTCCGCGATTAAATTAACCCCGACTCAGCCCCTTCCGCATCCAGCTCCTACCCTGTGAACCGCATCCCCTAGACTGTGCCGTTGTTACTGTCGCCAACTGCGGTAGCTTCCTGCTGTGCTACATTTTGCCAACAAAGGCACCTTTGCCAACGTGCACCTCTTCGTTCGTCGCTCACTATTAACAGGGGACTTGTATATATAGTCTATTCGCGGTTTGTCATCTTTTTTTTTATTTTTATTTTACTCAAACCTTTGAAATATCTCACCGTGTCTGACTTATTTGCTTGTTTCCTAAACATATAATGCATTACAAGTGTTTTACGCTTCTCTTAGCATATAAGTATTCTACTTTTGGTTAAACTTTTACTTGCGTAAATGTTATCTGTTAATTGTATTGTACAGGCTGTTCACGGTAAAATTAGCACTTTTGGAAGCCATGCGTAAGTTCTACTTGTATGCATGTTATGTACTCTTCCGCTGTATGTCAAATCAACATTGCCATGGGCCTCATCACTTTATTCATGCGTAGGCAAGGTGAAACTGTGTAATTATTATAAATGTAAATGTTTTACAGATCTGGTAATTTTTACACTCTGCTGCATTAAAAAAACAGAGAGCGAAAAAAATCATTTAAGTTTTCACAAACGGCACCTAGCGCTTTTTATTCGACGTTAAGATATGGAACTACTTTCAAACCATCGTTGCCAACTTTACTGGGCACATGTCACTCAGCGCACCCATTGAAATATATGCGGCCAGGGACAGCGACTATTTTCTAAGGTTGATTTCAAAAGTACTCCCTTTATCGTGAACAGCCTTTATTGTATTGCATTGGATAGGGCTTATTAACGTCGCGTGGTGTTATACCTAAAAAGGATTATGAGGGGACCGCTTACAAACTAAATATGAGATAGAAAAAACGAACACCCATGCCTTACCTAGGAATCGAACCCATAACCTCCCGCTACGCAGATCTGCGGTGCCACGGGCAGTCGGCTTCGTCTATACGTTATAACATTTCTTTTACAATTAATACCAATAAAACGGGGAGAAAATAGGCGTGTTGATGGTGCCGAGCAAGAAATAGTTCTAGTGCTAAATATTATTGAACTGAGTGCGCACGAACGCTGGGCGTTGTCCCTTTGCTGTAATTTTCCACACTTAGTTAAGCTTTGTTTGCATGAGGAGGAGGAATATCCTGAAAGCAGAACCTGAGCAGGGCCTCAGAAAAGTTGGAAGTAACAATAAATAGACTATAACTGTAACGGCAGCAAGTGAGGTGAGTTTTAATTTGGTACCTTCCTGTGTCTTATGATATAGGATGTTCAAGGTTATCTCATCACTTTACTCCTGATGTTGTATTCCTACGCCATACGTAAATCATTTATATTGCCACGAACCTAGTAACTTTATTCACGCGTCACTCACGTGAAAAAGTGAAATTAATAGAAAACGAAATTTGCCACTTTTGTGCCACGTTGTACTCTAACGTTTATAAAAAATAAAATGAAAAGAAAAAACACCAACTTGATTTTCTATAAATTGAAACATTACGCACGCATTGCTACGTCAATATTTGGAATTATTTTAAGTATTTCGTTGTCAACCTATCCTGGGCGTGTGCACGCTACAGAGTCAGGTAGGATATATGTTAACTAACGGGCAGTGATTTTTTTTTTATGGTTTGATTTCAAAATTGCTTACTTTATTGTGAACACGCTGTTGTAGAAAGGGGAAGGAAGTAAGTTACACCCTTATTATAAGTTATCTTTGTAACGAGATGGTCGGCATACTTTGTTTGCAGCTATTGCGCCGCTAGTTTTATTCCGCGTGGTTTGTGCCAGCTGATCCTTAAGCACGGATTACTGACGATAAAGATAAATTAACGTCAATCTACCCCCACACCTCCCGCCAATTTACAGTACATCCCTGTCGTAACATTCGTGCATCACTTGTAACATTATTATTCCATGGTCTGTCATTTTTATGAGGCTCACTGGTTTAATTTCCCGTCCATAAAAACGTTCATATTTTCCATTTACCACATATATCATTATTCAGCTCATACCCGCCACACTGGCGCGATTTTTCTCTTAGGCAAAAAAGACATAATAACAAGGCAGTGGCCTAGAAGCAGATACAGAAAACAGTTGTATATATTTCGAATATAGTTATGTATGAATTTTTATATTGCATGATTCAGATGATAGTGCCGAAGAACTTAAAAGTAAATAAAAGCATTGTTTACAGTTTACCTTCAGGCCTCTCATACCCTCCGAGCTATATGCGACTTCGTTGTAAACCCAAAATTATGAGTGCACTGTGCAAATAGAAAATATTTTGATGTGACAAAAATGAAAATTGAAGATTCTTTTTTTTTTAAATTTAGAGTAACATGTTTAAGGAGTTTACTTTTATAGTTTATGCCTTCAGTATGATATTTTTCTCCATAACACTGAATTTTCTAGTTGACTGGCAATTTATACACAAAAATATAATTCAGTTGAAATTTGTTTTTGGGTCCTATGCGTGCCTGTAAATGTAATAGGCGACATATTAATTCCTGCTTATAAAGTTTTCTGCGTGTCGCATTTAATTTTACTGACTTCCTGAAAATTGCTATAGCAAAGTTCTATTGTACTCTTATTAAGTGGTTATGACAGGAACATGTAGTATTTATTAACAATCTTTGCGTGCCTTGAACTATCCCCGGATAATGGGCGCTGTGGTAGATAATTACTGTAACTTCGTTCGTCCCGAACTTTCAGTAAACACGAACAGACGTGCATAATGAAACTATAGGTTGTTCACGGTAAAGTGAGCACTTTTGAGGTCCTAGTTACTTTTTTCCTTTCAGCTATTTATTATACTTTTATAAAATAAATATTGTCATGTGAGTAATAAACACAGTGTGTATATTCCACCGCATTCGGAAGTTAACTTCTACGGTTAAAGAAACATGTATTTATTGACTATTATTCCAAATGAGAGGACTTTCAAAAAGTGCTCACTTTACCGTGCATAGATTATAACAGAAATCACTCTCTCCATTAGTCGTGAAACCTGTGTTACATAAGCACCTATATATTTTACAGTCTACATTCCAATGTATATTGTGTAGGTCATTAATGCTATACTAAATTTAAAAAAAAAACATTCTTAGTAAAAAATGTCTTTGATGTTTATTCACTTGTCTGTCATGAAGAAATTGCATATACTGCCACACATGTTTGCTTCTAGTTTCCTGTTTCACGCAGACTGACTTTGGACTGACAGCTCACTCACTAAATTAGCACACTTCATTAAATGTCACGTCAAGTAATTCAATTTAGTTCATCCAATTAATTTATATGTTTACTTTCTCTATATTGTGCTCTCAGATGAAGCTAACGTTATGTACATAATCTTAAAGAAACTCTGATTTTATAAGCGTCGGAAAAAGTTAAGCATATATTTCAGGATTCCTTGATTACCCATGACACCCAAAATTACGTTATTGAAACCGCATTCAGAGACTTCTAATAGTTGCAGAATACTGTCTTAAAGGAAAACTCGTAGTTATTTTTCTGAGAAAAGTATCGTTGCCAACAGTCGAGTTTTCAGGTCAGCGTAGAAATTCAAGATTTTCGTCGGGATAATTCAATGAACTGGAATGTTCCTTGCTTCGCAGCGTAAGTATTATACACAGCCCCGGTAAGCCACGCTACCAGCTTCACGTTACAGCCTGGCAGGTTGTCCCATTTCACAAGTAGTCCATAAAATTACCAATCCTGCGAATCGGGGCGATATATTCTCTTCGCTTTTTCTTCTATTGCTTTGCAACTTTATGAAGTCAGCACCTTAAAGTGTGCGAAAAGTCAGTGCCCCGGGTACAACATTTTAGAGAACTTCTCGTGTAATATTTGAAACTTTGCGAAAACTTTTTATGTAAGGAAAGTGTAATAATCTTTATACGCAAGCGCTTACGCACCTAAGGAGCTTAAGAGACTACAGCCCCTCCCAAACAAGTTAAAATATAATTTAGTCTTACCAAATTTTGGGAAATTAACTAAAAATTACGCACTGGAAATTTAAATAAAACAATTGCAGTATGTTTTATTTTGCGCGTGGACTTGAAATTAAATTATTTTTTTTTTACATTGATAAAGGAGTTTTTGTTATTGTGCAAAGCGCTCACTTCAGAAAAGTTCAGCCGTTCCCAAAATGAAATTATTTGTACGCAAATATACGTTTCCGTCAGTGGTGAAGACAGCAGTCAAGCAAAGCTGTATTTAAAATTCTTGACGAACTGATACCTCAATACTCCTCCTATTATTTAAAATTCCCGTCTGTAGAGCCTTGCTTGTTTGGTGATATACGTAATGAAAACATTCTGAGTGATTAAGTCAAATTAGGTAATCGAGAAAAAACGTCGAGTTACACATTACTTCAGAAATCATTTAATGTGACTCAAGTCCCTCTAGTCTAGTAGGCAACTCAGTGGGATTTCCTATCTGCTCCACTGACAAAGTAAGCTAGCGTAGTTACAACTACTGTACGACAGACTAAAGTAAACCTACGGAACCAATAAGAAGCTTTCATTGAAGTGTTAAATTAAAACTTCATAGCATTCAACACGTTGAATTACTTTGTAAGGCCAGTCGAATACGTATCAGTTAGCTAGCTTCTGCAGTTCTAGTTGTTGCGTGATCGAGGATCAGCCATAACTAAAAAACGTAACAGGCGGTGCCGATTTTCTGGAGGTAATATTTTGTCACAGTCTGCTGTCTTATTTCTCCATCTTCATCTTCTGTTGGGGGCCGCGGTGTCTGAGCGGTTAGCCTGCTCGCCTCCCACCAAGGCGATCCGGGTTCGATTCCTGGCCGGTTAACCGGATTTTCGCATGTGGGAATCGTGCCGGACGATGCCGTTGGTCGGCATCTCCCGTTCCCCCCGCCTTTTCATTCCGGCGCCGCTCCATACTCACACCACTCGCCCTCATCGGCTCTCAAGACCACGCTGTCGAGAGCTGCCCAAATCTCTGTTGATATAAGTGTCCGTAACAGAAGTAAACGCAATGAAATTTTACTCACCGAATATTCAGTAGGTAAGCTTCTGCTGACAGACAAATTTACCATAAACTGACAGAAGCCACAGACAGAATATTTAAAATCAGTCACTTGATTAATCAGAGGGATTCGAACGAAGTCGGCGGAAAAAAAAAATTCCATCGTTTCGAAGTGATTCTTCACCGCTTCGGCTCAGCGATATCACGTCCACTGGTTAGTGACTGGCTGGTCAAAGCGCTCATCACTGTAGAAAATAACCAACCGAGCTCGTTTATTTATCCGATAACGTGCCTGACTCTTGCCTTTCTTGCAAAGTTGTCGATTCAATCCTAGCTGGTTTTACTGGGCATTGTGGGCATTGGTGTGCAGGGATTTTACAAGCACTCGTTTAGCCGATAGGAAATTAACAGGCAGTTAGCTTGTGATGCGAAACGAGGTTGGTTCGAATCGTTCCGACATCATTAGGCTATTTTCCGGTGTTACGCCATCAGCGAAAGACCTGTTTGTTTGCGAATGTGGCGGATAAGATTTCAAGCCCACTTGAATTTACGTCCTTTCTCCTTCGATGTTCTCAGCGTCGATGAGCTGCAGTATGAAGAAATTCTCCGAGTAAGCACCTGCAAAAAAAATTCCTCTGGGCATATTATTCCGTTGTGGGACATTAGGGTCAGTTATAGTCGTCATCATAGCTACTAAAGCAACAGTATTACGATGGCTGCAATGCCGGATGTTTCAGATTGTCACCAAGCGGTAGCACCCGCAAGAAATCCAAGCACTCCATGGCAGTGACGTTCTACTCCAATTCCTTCCATACCACACATTTGTTCACAAATGAGTCGTACCAAAATCTTTCAATTAGCAGAGTTTCAATTTCAGAGTAAAAATAAATAACTCAGTCGCGAAATATTGCGAAAAGTCAGCCATCCCCTGATACAGATTGGAATATAAAGTATTTAACCCCCAAAATTGTGAGAAATGATCGACAGACAGTTCGTTTTATTTCGTTTATATTAGGCTTATTATTTTTTAAATATAAAATGCACAATATCACAAATATAAGCATAAAAAAGATCACAAACTACAAAAAAAAAACAGGCTTTAAAAGACTTGACATTGGAAATGGTTATAATGTTTAAATTATATAAAGTTACATTAATTATGGGCTCACAAGCATAACAAACCTAGCCCAAATATTGTAACGTTTCGAAAATTTACTGATTATAAAACACACTTAATATATTAAAATATTTTCCCCATAAATATCGCATAATAAAGGCCCTTTACAAAACATGGCAGGATTTACCTTCTGCCATGTTACTATCTTATCATGTGAGGTCCCTATCCTTTCTGTCTCCCCAAGACAACCCCTTTTATAGTCTGAAAAATACGTTGACAAGAGTTGAGGAACATCTCCGATGGTTTTCGATGTGGTTCAAGTTCAGTCAATTCAAATCTTGATAACGTAGATCGTAGCGGATCATCAGGAAGCATTCGGTTGTGAAAGGAGAAGCATATGTGCTTTAGTAATTATCATGGAAGAATCGCGATGACGTCGCATCGGGACCACGCACTTTTGGGGATTTCGGACGAGACGTTAAGAGGAGTCCGTGGATTGCTTTCTGTGAAACTGTTGTTTATGCGTATGCGCGTATCGCAGTAAATGCATGTTCTGAGAATACGACTTTTCTCAGAAAAAAAAACAATTATCTAAGTCCGTATCATTCTACTTTTATCATATTAAGTGTATGTATGGAGTAAAAAATAGTGAAAATAAAACTTCATTTTTAAAGCTTGTTTAGGCAGTTTCCTTGAGCAGTAAGAGAAAAGTACGATTATAGATGCGTAGTTTAACCTCTGGGCTTTCAGCGCGTTTAATTAAGTCCCACTGTTAAAGGCTGTTCACGATAAAGTGAGTACTTTTGAAATCAAAGTCAGAAAAAAGTCACTATTCTTACCTGCGGATATTTTAACGAGCGCTCTGAGTGAAATGTGCCCAATAAAGTTGGTAACGATGGATGGAAAGTAGTTCAATAATATAACCTCGAATAAAAATGTTAGTTGACCATTAGTGATAATTTAAATTATTTCTTTCGCTTTTTTTTAATGCATCTAAGTTTAAAAATTACCAGATTTGTACAATATTTACTTTTATAATAATTTCGCACATTCACCTGACCGACGCATAAATAAAGTGATGACGCCCATGGCAATGTTAATTTTATATAAGGCGGAAGAACACATAACGTGCATACAAGTTGATCTTTAGCAGGGCTTCCAAAAGTTCTCATTTCACAGTGAACAGCCTATACAAATGTAATCTTCACAGTGACAAACCAGGACGGGAACACTGCACGTCTTAAGAGTAGGGGCGATGGGGTGCTTGGCGTGCATGTTAGCATCGCCCGTAATACTCCCTCGCTTCTTGACCTTCAATGCGCAGGTGTATACTCCTCTTGAACACTACGCGCCCATCGTCTTTGAGGGCCCCTCCTCAAATACTAGGGCTGTTCGATATCATATTAATAGCGATATTTTCCCGAGCAGTTACTCGGTATTTTCGATATATCGATAATATATAAATTCTCGGTAGTACCAAAATTATCGATAGTACCGGAACTATGGGTATTACCGAAATTATCGGTAATACCGAAATTATCGATAACACCCTAAATTATAGATAATAACGAAAACGTCGATAATATTGAAACATCGATATACCGATATTTTCCAAAGTTACATATCGTTCGATAAATTACTTTTCATATCGATATATCGATTTTTCGAATAGCCCTTTCAAACACACGACCAGTTCGCTGACGTGCGTTGCCGGGCGAGGACGCGAGAAGACAGCGCAGACCGGACCGTGCGCATGGCCGGCGGTTCGCGACGCGCATCGATTGGCTGCGGATCAACCCGACCGGAACGGCAAGATTCATGCAATCGTGAATCTTTATACCCCTCCCCACTTCCCTTCATGTCCGTCGAATCCCTCTTCCCCCCCCCCCCCCCCCTTCGACCCACCCACACGCCACCGTGCGCAGATCGGAGACGAGAAAAATTTTTCGCTGTCCCGGATCGAGATTCCGTACTCCTAGATTACGGCATGAGTTGTAGAGAAGTTCCTGTTTTGGAAATAAAGTCTATTTGCGGTTTATTCGCAATTTATGAATCAAACGTTTGAAAAACCACGCCATATAAAACCGGCTTCGTTGTTTCCTAAATATGTCATGTTTCACACGCGTTTTATACTTCTTTAACATAAAAGGTATCCCATTTTTAGTTTAATTAAACTTGTAATTATATTGTATCTATAAATTATAATATTTCATTTATAATTAATATGAATGAAAAGAGGGAGAAATTTGTGTTTTGGTAACGCCTAGAAAGAAATAGTTCCTATTCAAATTACAGGGTGAGTCCTTTAAAAGAGGCCCCGTGGGACATGTGTGTAACGGCGCGAGGTAATGAGGAAATACAGTCCAGTGTGACAACAAAATTCCCAGAGTAGGTGCTGGAAGTGGCCGCCATTGAAACTTCCAGCACCTAACTCTTATATGTTGTTGTCACACTGGTCTGTATTTCCTTATTCCCTCGCTCCGTTACACACATGTCCCACGGGGCCTCTTTTAAAGGACTCGCCCTGTATTAATACACTGAGTGCGCACTATATAGTGCGTTGTCCCTTGGGTGTAATTTTCTATACTTGGTTAAGCTTTTTTTGTCTCCATAAGGCGGAGGAATACCCAGGAAGTAGAACTTATGCAGGGCTTGAGAAAAATTGGAAGTAACTGTGAATGGACTATAGTATAGAAATTCCTAGCATTCTATAGGCTGTACGTGAGCGGGAGATTCAAAGGGGTTTACGAAGGCCCAGTGGCGTAGCAACGGGATCCTTGACAATCGACGAGGCGAGGTGAGTACGAAGCAGTGCCGGAATGCAAGTGTAGTGGGATACTGGAGCTCCCCGAGAAAACCTGCCGACCAGCGGCATTGTCCGGTACGATTTCCACTCGCGAAAATCCTGGAGTGCTAAATTTAGGAAAGTACTCTATAATTACGGTAAATGGGAATCCAAACTCTTGTGCACCGAGGCGCGTTGATTTGTTGTTTACAGTCTCTAGTTGTGGTCTTAACTTAAGACTTAAATTTTTATTTTTAATTAAATTTTTGCAGTAACTCATGTTGAAAAATTGTTTTAATGCACTCTTGATAAATATGTGCATCTTAACTTCTGTATTATAGCCATTTCTCTATGCGACATGCAATTTAGGTTCTGATCACACCAAAATGAAATTTATATAAGAGAAACAAGAATGTGTTATCAGGGGCGCTTCTGAAGACTTCCCCCCCGCCCCCTCTTTTTGTGATTTTGCTCGAAATTTATATTTTGGCACGAAAAGGTTCTTAAAACCGTTCACGGTAAATTGAGCTCTTTTGAAAGATCTACTTGTGAGTACATTGTGTATTATTCCAACATGTGAAATTTACATTGACATCGGCCTGATCACTTTATTTATGCGTCGGTGAAATGAAACAGTGAAATTATTAGAAAAGGAAATAATTTACAAATTTGCTAGTTCTTAAACTTAAAATATATATTTAAAAAACTGAAAGTAAAAGAAATCATCGCAGTGTTTACAAATGTTTACCAAGTTCTTTTAATTTAATTTTAACACATAGAACTATTTTCCCTTTTTCTTTACCAACTTTATTTAGCGAATGTCAGTAAATGTGCCCGTTAAAATATATTGAGGGGGGAGCATGGACGTTTTTCCAAGAATGATTCTTTAAGTGCTAACTTCACCGCGTAGGCACTACTAGCAAATCTCGTTTTCTATAGGTTGTTCATGGTAAAATGAGCACTTTCGAAATCAACATTAGATAAATTTCGCTGCCCCTACCTTCCATATATTTTAACGGGCACACCGAGAGGCATGTACCCAGTCAAGTTGGTAACAACGAAGGGAAACTAGTCCCTTGTTTTAACGTTGTACTTCAAAATGTTAGGGAAACATTTGTGAATACTTGAAATTATTTCCTTCGATTTATGGTTTTTTTTTAGTGCACGTAATTGTTCGAATTAACAAATTTGTTAAATATTTGCCTTTTTAACATTTTCAGAATTTCACTTGGCCGACGCATGAATAAAGTGATCGGGCTCGCAGCAGTGCAAATTTTACATATACTAGAAGGATACAAAATGCGCATATAAGTAGATCTCAAGCAGGGCTTTCAAAAGTGCTCATTTTTCCATGAACAACCTTTACCAAACCTCTGCAGTGCACTTCTTGCGCCAGGCCTTTAAGAGGCCTCCCTACAGTTTTCATATGGCTCTTATTGTATGCAGTTGCGATTACGGTCCATTCCCGACTGGAAGACACTTGATGAAACGAACCTTTGGAAAACTACCCTAAGCGTATCATGCCAACCTGTTGTTTCAATAACTTGTATTCCACAAATTTATAACACCGTGATTATCTCTAAAAGTACCATATTTTTGAATAAATGAAACTTATCTTAATATCTTCTATAACTTGTAATATTTACTTCGTATTAAATACGAATTAAAAACAGCGAGAGCAGCGCGCACTGGCAACGGCTAGTAAGAAATAGCTCTCAGTTCAAATATTGTTTCAACTTAGTTTTTTGGTATGCTGTTCGTAAATTAGATATTGCTATTGAAATATTTCAATATTTAGGTAGCCCCGATAGAAACATGCTTCATTGTTACAGTTAAAACGCAAATTAGCGTGCGTAGATCGTAGTTACGTGGTGTTTGTTTTTTTCGACCAGCGAAACTGTCGGCTGGGCGGAGCTTATTGCTCTCCCTCCCCCCTCTCTGTCACTGTCTCTTGAGAAATTTCCCATCGCTAGTAAACAACACATTATACATGTTTAAAATTGTAGCATATTTCATACTTATTACAGCAAAATAATTATTTTTTAATTTGCAATTTATAACTGAAATAAAAACTGAAAGTAAAAATGGCAATTGTAGATAATATGTTTTGCGAACTTAACGACCAAGTATTTTGCCGTATTACTGTATCAATTTCGCATAATGTCTTGCGCCGCGAAAACACACAAAAATTGACGGCGTATATTTCTCGGCAGAATAACGTCACTCAGGTAAAATAATTGCTGGCGTAGTTAGTAAAAACCTTTCTTTATTTTCTCTGTCGACTTCCGTAAAATTTGTAAAATACGATAAACCTCAATAGCATTCATTTATGTCCCGTGCCCTCTTAAGTTGAGGGCGATGCGGAACGGAGCTCAATGTGTCGCGCCCTGCTGGAGAGAACTATCACATGACGCCACTGATCAAACCTGCTGGTCGCCTCCACAAAGACGTCGAGAGGACCGGCGACAAAGCGGAGTACGAACGGCAACGAAGCTTCATTTCTCGCCTCCTCCTAGCCGGTCTTGCCCCGCTAGTAACAGCTCGGAACAATACGATTAATTAGAAGCAGCGGGCCTGCTATGTATATATTTATATTTGCGTGGAGCCCGGGCCGGGGACAGACGACGAACGGTTCGTCGCCGCTGCGTACACAAAAAAAAAAACACGCACGCATGCTCGTGAAACAAATGAGACGTTTTGTCTGAAGGTTTTTTTCTAATTAGATTATGACGTAATTTACGGTGGCGTCGTGACAAAGGGAAATCCATAAGCGCGCTAGGCCCCCGGACACAAAAGAATTAAGGCGATCGGGGGGGGGGGGGTCGGTGGTCCGTCGCCGCTATGCGGGGAATGTCGGGATTGGCTGTTGCCGGCCAGGGCTATTTCCGTGCGAAGGGGTTCCTCGATCTTTTTACTACGGTGGGGACTGCCTCGCTTGCGAACGCTAGGTCGTGGGAGCCTCAGGTGTGACGGCAAGGTGTTGGTATACAGGGTGGTTAGCGTCAAGGGAAACTGGAAACACCTGAAAAAGTCAAGGAATTTCAGGGAAAATTCATCCAAGGTCAGGGAATGAAGATAAAGTGGTTAGAAATGTATTATATGTTCTTAGCTGAATTTTTTTCCATGTTGGTACAGCGAGCATTGACGTAGCGGAAAAGTGGGATTTTAAGTGCCAGTGGAGAAATTGGGAGCTGATGAGGGTGGAGTTAAGGTTAGTGTGGAGCACCACCCGGGATGCGAGGGAGATCCCTGAGAAAACCTGCTGACCAGTGGCTTCGTTCTCGCACGATTCCCACTTGCGAAAATCCGGGGGGAGGGGGTGTCTGCCGGGTTTTCTCGGGGATCTCCCGTTTATCGCACTCTTACATTACGGCGATGCTCTATGCTCTCACTTCACACTCATCGGATCTCAACTCTCTTCCCTCCCTCCCCCCTGGAGCACCCTCGTACTCTTAGGAAAGACGCTGAATACGTACATGTTTTGTTTATAAACAGTTCTTTGGAAACTTGTAACTGTACAGCTTGAATATTTTGTATTTACTACAGTTTTGTACAGATAACATACAACATGTTTTATGCAGCTCAGTATTTATGATAAACTTTAAATGAACACTTGCATGTCAAAATTCAACATTAATTTCAAATAATTTCACACTAAGGTTTTGTGAAAGTGAATTTAATTTATTTGTAGTGTGACAAAAATATTTTTGACGACTAGTTTTCTGAGAATTACTTGTACAAATACAAGAAAAAAACTTAAAGTATAGCGTTAAAGTTTTCCGCCTCACGATGTCGCCACGGGAAGAGGCAACTGTGCAGATATCTTATGTCGCACGAATTCATAGTTGCCAAAATTCCAGGAAGTGTGGCTGCTTTCGTTCTACGGCAATCAACTATTTTGGTTAGTTTAATGTTCCTTTCGGCACACAGCAGGGAAGTTTTCAAAATAAAAGTTTATTAGTTAATGTAGATGGAAGTTCTCCGACGTCTGTAACTACACCTAAAGGAAACGATCATTCATGAACTGAACACCTCCAGCCATTTTTAGAATACTGTACTTTCGTCTTGGGAGTGTCGAAACGTTTGTCAAAGTTGCAACTTGTCAAGTTTTTCGATGGACAAATGATTGACGCACGGACGCGACGAGTCTTTGACAGCTACATTTCAATAGGCTGTTCACGGTAAAGTGAGCACTTTTGCGGCCCTAATTACTTTTCTACTTCAGCCACTTTTCATTCCATAACTACCTTTTCAAATAAATATTGCCATGTGAGCAATAAACATAGTGTGTAGATTCCGCCACACTCGCAAGTTAAATAAGCGTAAAATAAAAATATATGTTGACTATTATTCCAAAAGTGCCCGCTTTATCATGAATAGCCTTTAGCTGTAAATCTCGAGAGTACGATAATTTCCCTGACATGTTCAGAACACGGCAGCGAGATTTAGCTCTGTTGTATTTTGGTAAATTACAAGCTCGCATACAATTCAGTATTAAGCATTTTGCGACTGTCTTAAATATATGTTTGTGACCGACACTTAACTACAAAACATTAAAATGAATAAATATTGCTATAAATTTTTATTACCTTTATGCTCCGACTTTCTAAATATTGGGAGAATTGACATTAAGACGCTAGCATTTGTGCGAAAAAGTATAGGTAGTAACTAATGATACAACTTTTGTGACCAATATGCTTAGATTATTCCACACAAACATTACACTTTTTATTGTGTAGTATTAACATTTTCCCATTCTTTTTAAATAATATACCCTAGCTACACCTGCAGTTGATGTATTTATTCAATTTAATTAATGTGTAAGTGCTGTGTTGTGGATTTTTCAGTTTATCTTGATGAGTTGAGCTTCAGTCTCTGTCTTGAGACATAGCATTTTCCTCCTAGGTTCTTTGTAGGCTCTGCGTACCTGTAGGCTATTCACGGTAAAGTGAGCACTTTTGAAAGCCCCCTCACTTGGAATAATAATCAATATGGTTTTTTATAACCTTAGACGTTAACTTCCGAGTGCGATGAAATGTACACACTGTGTTTATTACTCACATGGCAATATTTATTTTCAAAAGGCGATTAATGTATAAAAACAATGCCCGAAAGAAAAAGTAACTAGGGCCTCAAAAGTTCTCACTTTACGGTGAACAGTTTTTACATGTATGTATGGTATAGGCCGTTCACGGTAAAATGAGCACTTTTGAAAGCCCTGCTTATGTTCTACTTGTACACACGTTGTGTATTTTACCGCCTTATGTAAAATTAACATTGTCATAGGGCCTCATCACTTTATTCATGCGTCGGTCAGGAGAATCTGTGAAATTATTAGAAAATTAAATATTTTACAAATCTGCTCATGTTTACACTTCGAAGCATTAACAAAAACAGAAAGCGAAAGAAATAGTTTATATCATCAGAAACGGTTACCCAACACTTTTTATTCGACGTTAAGATACGGAACTACTTCCCATCCATCGGTACCAACTTTATTGGTCGCATGTCACTCAAGCTGCCCATTAAAATATGTGCAGGTACGGGCAGTGACTTTTTCCTGAGGTTGATTTCAAAAGTGCTCACTTTATCGTGAACAGCCTTTAATGCGGATTATACTGTGCTACTGTAATTTTAATTTCCGTTAACATCCACTTGTATCGAGTTCTGCCGGAGGTAAATAAGTTGAAACCACTGATCATTTCTGTTTTACCTCTTGTTATATCTGGAGATCTTTTATTTTTTTTATTTTTTAAATGTTTTCGTACATGTACAATATATAACACTTTATGAGATATTCAAACCTCAACAGCACCATTGTAAAGAATGTCTAAATAAATAGATAAATAAAAACCACTCAGTATTGTCAGCCGGGATTTAACTCTCGGCCTCCTGAATTCGTGAACGCTTAGTCAGATGTTCTCGGCGAATAACATGTGAAAAATGAGTGCTGCATTCAAGTGGTTCGTTGCATGTTGGCCAACGTAATAAAAGCTTGACAGGCTTACCGCGTGCGATTATTAATTTTTGTAGTTCTGGTTGTATCAGACCTCGACACTGTGAGTAAAGATAAGCAAGCTGACACACATAACATCTGACAAGTGGTTTCGTTTCTGTTACGAGGCGACAGACCTACAAAAATACTTGTCATGGGTGAACGCATTGTTTGCACTACACTGAGACAACAGCGTCTTCCACCCAAGAAAATACTTAAATTTATAAGGCCAAATATTTATTTTGTTCCCACAATAAATATCTCCTTGAGTAAACCAAACTTGAAAGCGACAAAATTAACTTTGTTCACCTAGCAAAATACCGCTAGAATAAACAAAACAAGCGTGTTAGGCGGCAAGAAATTAGACTCTCGATAAATTATCCTATTGTATCAACTGTATGCATTTGTCTGGCCACTCGTTCTACGTCACCAGTAGCCACTTTAGCTGAGCTTGCTAAGCCGTAGCGCTTAGGCATAAACGATTTAGTTTCTAATTTCGATCGGGATTCGTTTTTTTTCTTTCGAAACGGTTTGATGTACGAACAGCCAACCAAATATTAGTATGCTAGCAAAAATAATGACAACTAAATAATAGTTACCTACAATATTTCTGGCCACTTACAACACAATTAATTACTGGCGCAAAACAACGTTTTGATCCAAAAACGATTTATTTTAATGTGAGATATTCACTTTTCACAACTGAGCTTAAGTAGCGTGCAACAACGAACAAAAAAGTGAGAAAAATAAAAACCAAACGCTCTACTTAGGTTTAAGCATATAACCCAAACATTGCCTTAAAAACCAATTTAAGTAAATGGCAAACCACTAAATTTTTGACTGATATAACAAAACGGGTTTTATAATTTATTAGTAGTAGAAATTTCAGACTCAACACTGAATTCAGCTAAAGATCATGTCATACCGTAAAATATGTTAAAATCGTAACAAAGTCGCTCTACATTTAGTTAAACATTTAAACGACGAGAATCAGATATTCCAGTTAAATGATATGACGTTATAAATGGCAATAGTTCAAGATAAGCCATTTTTAACATGAAACTACAGTAACATGGAATAAAAATTTACATATAGAACGCTATTCCAACTAAACATAATCAAAAGATAACCGTAAGATATTTTTCTTTAATGAAAAATACATAAATAAATGCGTCCCGTTTATAGAGAAAGCCAATGTTTTCGAACATCAAACCTGTGAACTATTACAGTGCGTTCTATAACAAAAGTACAGAACTAAGCGATGCTGGGACACTTCTTTAAGAATAGCAATTTGATTTTTTCCCAACTGTGCAAAGTAACTTAGTAATTTCACTTAACGTTCCAGCAGTTTAGACTAAGAAATATGTTTTCCAAGAATCAGCAAACATCACGTACAGACATCTTTTAACAGTATTATGGCTAACACGCCACCCATTTTGCCATTGTGTAGTATCGATAGCAAAAAAAAATCGGTTTTCAAACACAAGCCGGAAATAGCTCATTGTCGTTTTGAACAGATCCCATTTATTGCCTACCCACAGCGATAGTGTATTATCTCAGCGTAGGGTAAAGTCGATATAAATCTGCGAATCATATTTTTATCTTGATGAAAACGAGATAGTAGCCTGATAAATATCCTTCCTAACTTTAACTTATGTAAACATATCTATACTGTCTGGTGGATCAGATGGTAGCGCACTGAGCGCAGCGTCCAGGTCAAATTTCCGTCTGTCGCACATAGAGCTTATGTTCGCTTTCTTTCATTCTTGAACAGTAATCCCGTGTCAAAATTCATTAACGCTTTACCTTAAGGTATAGGCTGCTCACGGTAAAATGAGCACTTTTGAAAGACCTACTTAAGAGATCTACCTGTATGAACGTTGTGTATTCTACCGCCTATTGTAAAACTGCCATTACCATGGGCCTCGTCGCTTTATTCATGCTTAGGTCGAGTGAAATTTTGAAATTATTAGAAAAGTAAGTGTTTTATAAATCTGCTCATTTTTACACTTCAATGCATTAAAAAAAAAGATAGCGAAATAAATAATTTAAATTAACACAAATGGTTATCTAACACTTGTTATTCGACGTTAAAATATGAAACTACCTTCCATCCATCGTTACCAACTTTACTGGGCGCATGTCACTCAGTGCGCCTGTTAAAATATACACAGGCAGCGGCAGTGATTTTTTTTCTAACGTCGATTTCAAAAGTGCTCACTTTATCGTGAACAGCCTTTAACGAGTTTACGTATTCGATCTCTAAGTAACCCAAGGGTTTCTGTTTTTTAAACGTAACGCTAGCGAGCTTGAGTTAATGATTATTCATTTCTCAGTACTTACAGCGCGTAGTTCGCCAGTAGAAAACAAGCGCCATTTTTCAGCTCGAAGCTGTCTGATTGGGTGCAGGCGGTTTCGCGGATCCGACATCGAGGGCGAAATTCGCCACGACGGAAAGAGGGGGGTTGGTGGGGGGGGGGGGGGAGATAAAATAAAATCCGTCGACGGACAAGCTTACCTCCCGTCGTGGTCTGACTCTCTCTCTCCCGCGACCAGATCCCGCCGCATACTTGCTTATAATTATTATATGTCTGCTCCGCCGTAATTTTCTTCGAAGAAAGGCCGCAATTTTCGTGACGCGGATGCTGGAAAAAAGAAATCGGGGCCCGGATTCCGAGAGTTGCTACAACAATCCCGCGGTCATAACTCAACCGGATTTCGTTTTATTGTTCCTCGTGGCTTTACCTCCCTGATTATTTCTGCTTTCGTCGCCATTTCTCACCTGTTGAAGAATAGGCCCATTTTTCTCTTTATTTTGCATTGTGTTTGAATTTCTGTTGTGTTTCTTCCCCCCCCCCCCTTTTTTTGTTTTCTCCCACAGAACCCAAGAGAAAACCTCTCTCCCTTCGTTTCGGCGTTCTGAGTTTTTTTTTTTTTTTAATAAAGTTATACCCTTGGTGTCTTCGTAATGCAAACATCTTGTCCACACATGCTAAAGTCAAATTGTTATTTAAGACCTGTCCTTAAAATCTGTTTACGAAAAAAAATTTACATTGGTACGATTTCAGTAGGAAAACTTAAAGCTCACGCAAAGAGTCAGTTGTCTGCCTTTCATAAGCACCAACCTGTTTTATTTCGTCGAGCTGGGCAACAGTAATGTTTGTACACATTCTTGTTGCAATCAATTTTCTCACACAATCATTCCGAATAATTGTTCAGCGCCGCACTTGAAACAGTTAACCAGATTTATTGAAGTGTTACTTATTTTCGAAACCGATCCAAATTACGTGCCGAAATAATTATTTCTAACAGGTCTGCCGCGAACAACCCATACGTTCCCGTGAAGACATGAACACTATTGCACCTTGCGTACGTCACACGTCTCCATTTTTCTCGCCCAATCAGAACTCACCAGCCTTTTATTGGTCCTGCATGTTGAAGGGCGTGGCCAGTTTTGCAATCACCTCTTATCAATAGTCGTACTTGGAGCTAGTGTATATATATATATATATATATATATATATATATATATATATATATATATATATATATATATAGGTTCATGGTGTTCACGGACCTATTTTATATTCGAGCGGTTTTATTCCGCAGAAAGATTTTTTTAATGACATTTATTTTATTAGTTTACGCCCCCAGTTTACCAAAGTAAAGAGGTAAATAAGATAGGTAAAGGCTATTCACCATAAAGTGAGAACTTTTGAAATCAACCTTAGAAAAAAGTTACTGCCCCTGCCTGCATTTATTTTAATGGGCGCACTGAGTGACATTAGCCCAGTGAAGTTGGTAAGGACAGATGGAAACTAGTTCCATAACTTGAAGTCGGATAAAAAGTGTTATATAACCATTTGTGATAACTTAAAAAAATATTTATTTCGCTTGCTATTGTTTTTAATGTATCGAAGTGTAAAAATCACCAAATGTAACATATTTTATTTTCTTATAATTCCATAGTTTCACCTAACCGACGCATGAATAAAGTGAAGAGGCCCATTGCAAGGTTAATTTTACATAAGGCGGTGTAATACACCACGTACATACAAGTTGATCTTAAGAAGCAGGGCTTTCAAAAGTGCTCATTTGACCGTGAACAGCTTATAGGTGCATAACTTAAAAAAATTCGGGGATTATTAAAGAATTTTTTGTCCCTGCAGTATAGCCTACTGGTAAGGCGTTGAAGTTTTTTTTTTTTTAATATTGTAAAATTGTTTTGCATTGTAACTTCTTCCAATACAGAATTTTTTTGGCGCAGTAATCTGTTATACGTAGGGCGGGCCACCTGTTTTTCGCGAAACGATTTACGCGAAAGACCGGGCCAATCAGAATTAGGGTAACTCCGACATTCGAGCGTCCGCGATTTCGCGGGCGGAGACACCTCCAACGCGTGACGGTTAAAAAAATAATCCCATCACGAAAGTGGATCAGAGCTCTTAGTGTTTTGGAGTACAAGAAGTCCTGAAATCTTTTCGCGAAAACAAAAACATAGGTTACCCTAACTATGCGTATTACGATGGTTATATATATATACACACACATATATATATAATGTGTGTGTAGGCTGCTGTTCACACGGTAAAGTGAGCACTTTTGAGGCCCTAGTTACTCTTTTCCTATCAGCAGTTATTTATCTTCCCACCACCTTTTAAAGTAGGAAGTAATAAACATAGTGTATATATTTCACCGGATTGAAAGTTAACGACTAAGACTACAGTAAAATATATATTTATTGTCTATTATTCCAAATGAGAGGGTTTCGAAAAGTACTCACTTATATATATATATATATATAAACACACACACACACAAATACATACATAGCGGGTTTCAGTCAAGTATCACATAGCGGCAAGCGCAGTGAGCTGCTCTTCTCGGAAGCGAAAAGGAAAACGGTATACACTGCTAAATGAGATAATGGTTGTGGATGACGTCATTCTTTTTTTCTTCTTATTTGTTGCCATCTTCTCGACTCGACGCGACAACGCCACGCCGCGCCGCGGAGGACTGACATTGTCCGCAGCTGTCTCTGCTTTTGCTGAGCGAGTCGGTGTCTTCCCGGCCCCTGCGCATGCGTGACGCGTGCGGGGGGGCTGTATCGGCTTATACGAGGATCCGCAACAGTATCACAGATGTGCGCTTCCCCTCCCCCAACCCCTCATCATCAACTTCATGATCCGTCGCGATCCGACAGCACGGGAGCGGCCTTTGAGTGTTTTTTTTTTATATCCTCCTCATTCCCTTTTTCATCTTTTTTTTTTGTGTGTGTGATCCGGCCGCGAAATAAAAAAAGACTTGACGGGTTGACATATATTCGCCGTGTCCGCACTCGGCCTTCTCTTCGCGAATGTCGCCGGATCTCTTTTTAAGGATCGTGGTCGACATGGAACTTTAGGGGGAAGGGGGGGGGGGGCACCGCAAACCAAGCAAAAGACACCGCCGGAGCAATTATGCGCGACGTTTATTAAAGCCGGCGTGATTAACGACATATTAACGAGGCGGAATTACCCGCGCGGAGGAATGCTGGAAAAGAGTGGCGCGCGCGCGCGCGCGCGCTAGAGAGAGCTTTTCGAAGCTTTTCAAAAGCGATGTCCCGAGATGACAAGTACCTCCCCTCGCGCCGTCATACCATAACCGTCGCGCGGCACCTCTCTTCCTATGGCGCTCCGCGTTGCGGTGCCAGGCCGTTTGCTTCACATTATCGCCCCTGTTGGCATTGTAATGCTGCGTCCTGCGTGCCGATAAAATACGTTGGCTGTAAAGAACGCTTTCGAACATGTAGGAGGGTGGGAGGGGGGGGGTGCGATTAAACTCAAAGCGAACCAGGCCTGGTTTGATTCCGACGTTGGAAGCAACACAGTTTACCTACTTGGGCGTTGGAAGCCGGTGGAAAAACCCTACTAACATCGTTTAGTCGTACATGCTGTGTGTGCAACTTCTTTTACTTCTACGGAGGTATATTGTCGTTAAACGGTTGGCATGGCGGGGCTTACCTACTATAACTGATAACTACTGATTTTTTTTTCAGAGCAAAATATGAATTAATGTCATTAGGTCCGGGGAATTGTGATTAGCAAAGCCAGCCTCCCACGTCGACGATGCGGCTTCGATTCCCGGCGAATCCCGTAACGTATTTACTGAGCACGAGGCAAGCATTAATATGTGTGTTTTCCCCACGTGCTCCCATTCTCCGACCACTGCACTTTGTCGATTCAACGTTCCCATCTCCTTTCAGATCATCCATACTTCAGGCCTACTGGGGGGATTAGGCTGGCTAATCCATGTTGGAGGAGGGGAAGGTTGTAAAACTTGGCCCACTCCTTATAGCAGGAGTTTGGGCCGAACAAAATGAGATTAGTCTCGAAACGTAGCGTATTCTAATCACCGGGAATTTTCAAAAAAGTCCGTAGATAGATTTATTTACGCAGTATTGAATTTCGAATGCTGCTTTAAAACTACTCGCGTTCCTGTCAGATGACTACACCCCTGCACACGAAGTAGAATGGACCTGTCCGCTCGCTGCTGAAGTTGGTATGCACTGTACGTTTGCACGTGCATGCGCGAGAATCTGCTAACTGGACAGAGTTATGAAATATGTTTAGTTAATAAATTAAGTAACTCATACATACAAACACTATCGCCTATGACTACTACAATGCAGATATCTTTAACATGCATAATTTTAAAACAAAATTTTGCCATGTTTATATCAGCTGTCCAGCGAACTGACTAGCCCAAGAGAGCTTAAATAATTTCCCCATCTACTCCATTCATGGTTACTTCCAACTTTTCTGAAACCCTTCTAAAGATCTACATCCTAGATATTCCTCCGCCTCATACACACAAAGATTAGAAAATTTCACCAGAGGACTAACTGCGGTGCGCAGTCATGCCATGCGCACTCAGTGTAGTAATAAAGTAGTGCACAAGAATTTTTTCTTACTAGGAATTACCAACACATATTGTTTCTCTTTGTCTTTATTCCTGTTAGTTATAAATGAAATATTACTTATTTTTACATAAGATATAAGTAATAAAAGTTAAATTTAAGAAAAAAAAAGCACTGTTATGCTAACACAATTTAAAAAAACGCTTTTGATAAAGGCTGATCATTGTAAATTGAACGCTTAAAAAAATTAACCTTAGAAAAAAGTCACTGCCCCTGCATGCATATATTTTAATGGGCGCACTAAGTGACATTCGTCCAGTAAAGTTGGTAACGATGGATGGAAAGTAGTTCCATATCTTAACGTCGAATAAAAAGTGTTAGCCGTTTGTGATCAATCAAAATTATTTCTTTCACTTGCTGCATTTTTTATGCAGCGAAGTGTGAAAATGAGCGGATTTGTTAAGTATTTCCTTTTTTAATAATTTCTTAGTTTCATTTGACAGACGCATGAATAAAGTGATGAGGTCCATGGCAATGTTAATTTTACATAAGGCGGAAGAAAACACAACGTGCATACAAGTAGATTTTAAGCAGGGCTTTGAAATCTGCTCATTTTACCGTGAACAGTCCAAACATATCATGGTTAGGAAACAACCAAGCGCGTCATACATGGGGTGATTTTTCAAATGTTTGATTTAAAAAAAAAAGTGTGACGAAACCGTGAATAGACTATAGTAGCCATCGCCATCAATGGTTGTTGGACTCGCCACGGATAGGGCCGCAGGTTCCGCGCCTTGCGCAATTCTTAGCTATGCCGACCATAACTCCAAAACGGGACCACTCGGAGCGCGTTTTTAATAATTTCCTGGTCGCGTTAAGTTCGTGTATTTGTATGCTTGCAGTGTGCACGTTCGTGTCTGTTCCGGAGAGAAAATAAGCAATAACTTCCACGCCCCGACGACGAACAAAGGAAAAAGTTAAGCTCGCTCATCCTGAATTATCTTATTTTCTAGGAGGTATAAATACTGACGCAAGCCCTGGGCGTCAGCCAGGTTCGTAATTGGATGGAGGCTTTGTTCTTATTAAATAAAAGAGCTAAACCTACTTTTCTAATTTATGTCCACGGCTGTTAACGGGCGCGAGTGACCGCGCAGACGATAAAAACAGTCGCACTGCACAACAGGTGATCGTCCGTTCTCGTGGATTTGCCGTGTTGCACTAATTAGCACAGCACTCGCATCCTCGAGCATTTGCCCCGTGTCCCAGAATGGCATCAGTTCTTCCACTTGGGGGAGAAGCTCGGGTGTGACCAAACCGCTGGTCGGCGGGTTTTCTCGGTGATATCCCGTTTCCCCCCCACCCTTGCATTCCAGCTCTCCTCCACCAACCTCATCGGCTATCAAGATCTCGTTGTTAAGAGCATCCCCAAATCCCTCACCTCAACCCTAAACGCTCGTGGCGCCACACATGGCGAAGTCCTGCTCACAAACTGAAAGGATATCATGGTAATATGAAGTTGTTAATTCAAATCAGCCAAAGAATGTTTTCAAAACTTTTGCAAAAATAGGACTAACAAATTCTAACTGTTTTAAAACGATGAACTACATACAGGTATCTCTTCAGTAAAGGTTTGGTAGTGTTTCATACAATGAATTTGTAGTAAGTTTAATGCAGTTTTTGAAACAGAATAATTTGCAGTATCAAGTAACATTAAGTACCCGCCAAAATTTCACTAGAAACTACTATAGACGTAACTCTATACCACACAGAACCACTGTATTTCACTCATCAAAGTATGTACCCCACACGTCTTTGCTTTTACTACCAACTATCTAAAGATATTAATATTAATTTTTGTTTTCGAATATGCAGTCGCGTTGCTTATAAATTTCGGTTTAAATAATTAATTTACCGTGTGTACTGTAATTGCATTTTAGCAAGAGAACTACTTAAATATTAAACGTATCTAAAGGTTATATTTACGCACTAGGAAGAATCAATGTCCTGAAAGTTGAGCACAATTAAGATAAACCACTGTAGGTTGAGGAAAATGCTCGAAAACGGTATGCTAAGAGATGGCGGGTGTTATGTTCCGTTTCAACACATTTTCGCAAACTGCCAGCGAAACATAATTTTACTTTTTTTAAATATATATATTGTAATGTATTTTCGCCTGTTGTTATATGCAATTATAAAAATACATTTCTCGGGAGTGTCAAGAGCCAAGTCTCATTGCTAGAGACCTTCAAACTTCGCCTTATTTTCTGGCATCTGGCTGAACGTCATAGTATTGTACATACTGGGGCCGGCGTCGTTTCTCCACTGGCTGTTGTACAGATGTGAAGCCACGCCCTTTCTGACTGAACGGCACGTGATTGGGGCTCACTGTTGTGAAGTGGTCATTTATTGGTGCAGAGTTACCCAGGGTGTGTCAGACAAAGTAAGATCACATGACAAACGTGTTATATAGGTAGGGCTACATGTATTTTAAGTTTAATGTGCCCTCAAATAATAACGCGAATTTTGCAGGTCTCTACTCATTGCTATAAGTGCAGTATTTCATATAATAAGTCTGGTAATTAATAACGTTAAAAAAAAAAAAGGGACGGGAGGAAAAATAACATGTTTCTGCCACGTATACGTTCAACACATCTTCGTGAAGCGGAAGACAAACAATTGCTCGCCAAAACGCCGCCGTTCGCCTACGGCAGAACATGCCGTTTTTGCCGGGAACGAGCCGTTGAGAATTTCGCGAGCCAGCCACCAGCTGGCGCGCTGACATCCCACTTGGTCGACACCTAACACAACCCGTGCACTCGACCCGGCGCAGAGATGAAGTCCCCCTTTGCCACATCAAAAGAAACCATATTTAATATCTGAGCCCCTCCTCCCCACCCTCCTGACGCCTCTAACCTCAACGGGCGGCGCCGCTAATATCCTCTCAACTCGCGGGTATAAAACTTTCCTTTTTCCTCTCCTCTTCTCTCTTCGTCACTCATCATCCTCCGTAGACGCAAGGGCGGTATCGCAGTCTTTGTTACAGCAATGCTGGTGAAGAGAAGGGATAGGGAAGGGGGAAATTGCTTGATATATTTTTCATAACAGAGTAAGGGGAGGGGGGGGGGGGGTGATTATTTGCTTTGTGGGGACGGGCCGCGCGCGCCACATGTTTATGAGCGCTTATTAAAACATCTCATTCCGGCCGCTGAGTTATGACTCCTCCCCTCCCCCCGCACTCTCTTCTTCTTCGTGCCTCCGTGACGCTCCTCTGTGGCCCTTCCTTCTAGTTTCTTGTTATATTAGTCTTGGCAGGACTTCAAGAAAGTCGCGTGGGCTCACGTCGCGCGGGCGCAACGCGGCCGAGATACTTGCTCGTCGGCCTTGTTCGCTTGTGTACACGACCACCCCCGCGTCGTGACGAGGCGCGATTCTCCCGCGGACTCGCGTATGCTTCTCCATCCACGGTCACTTGCGACTTGTCGCAAGCCCTGCTCGAGTTCTACTTCCAGGATATCCCTCCGCCTATTTCAAACTAAGATTATCTAAGTCTAGAAAATTTTATACCAAAGGGGCAACGCACTCAGTTTAACATTTTTCGTAAGAACTGTTTTTTACGAGTCATTGCCAACACACATATTTTCTCGTTGATTTTGTTCATATTAATTGAAAGATAAGTAAAAGTTTAAACTAACCAAGAATTAGGTAATTTTATGTAAACCCGAGTATAAAACGTTTGTGATACATTGCATATTTAGGAAACTACCAAACATGTCATAAATGGTGTAATTTTTCGAAGGCTTGGTTCGAAAAGTGTGAAGGACTATACATACCGTCGCTTGTGCCGTTATTACGTGAGGCCTGCTTCCATCCATCCTTGTTCTTGTGCAAGCTTCTGTAGGGTCTGGTGTACGAGCCGGTATACCAGTTGCTATGCGAGCCGCCGTGGAATATTCGTACACAACTTGCACGCATTCGGTGGGTGAGCAGTGTATGGTTCGTATTAAATATAAATCCCACTCGTAGAACTGCTGCTATAGTCCATTCACGGTTACTTCCGACAGTTCTGAAGCCCTGCTCAAGTTCTACTTTCAGAATATTACTCCGCCTCACGCAAACAAAACTTAACCGAGTCAAGAAAATTACACCAAAGGGATAATGCACCGCATTTGTGCGCACTTAGTGCATTAATATTTTGCATAATAACTATTTCTTACTAGGCATTACCAAAATACATGTTTTCTCATGTGAATTAAGGATTATATTTAGTAGATGAATATAATTAAATTTTCAATTTAACCAAAAATAAGGTACCTTTATGTCCAGAGAAGTGTGAAACGCTTGTAATACATGGTATATTTAGGAAGTATCCAAACACGTCATACATGGGGAGATTATTAAAGGTTAGATTCTAAAGGTGTGAAGAAACTGCGAATAGAATATACCCAGTAACTTGTGCAGGCACATAAAATAATAATATTAGCGCGTATTGATATTGCTTTGTTACTGGTGGCAGTTAGAACATTTTATGGCTTACTAATGTGGTATCAATGTTCGAAAATTATAACGTTAAGTCACGATGTGTATTTTTTTTAAGCATTCGCGTGATTTTAAATATTTTTCGTTATGCAGTTGTGATCCGTATGCAACAGAAATAAAAAAAATTCTGACATCGATGGTTTGCCGAGATGCGGCAAGGAATGAATGACTATTCTTCGTGTTGTGTTTTACTCTTCTATAGCCGCGCGTACAAATCAACATTGAAGTGAATAAAGAAGACAAATGTTTACCAAAGTGTGTGAGAAACTTAAAAATACTATGTGTTACTTTTACGCCAATCATTAATTCGATGTCCCATAAAACAAAAATAAGCCAGTGTGCCATACGCAAATATTACATTTTAAGACATGAAAAAAACTTGCCGTGTCCCACTAACAAATTTATTAATTACTCCAAACAGTGTTTAACATTTTACTGACTCTAATTACTTCAAAAGTAAGCTGATAATATATTTAATTTACCGGAATTGTTCATTGATACTCCATGTGTTAGTCAATAATTTTTGTAATAGTTCTGTGAAAAATTTTATATGGTTCAGGATTCTAACTCTTATTCTTTTCTTTTGTTCTAGGTGAGTTGAACGAGCCTCTGATTCTACGAGATTATTCCCCGTCAAAGCAATGTCAGTGTGAGTTGTTCATATAAAATATTTCTTCATTGCTTTGAGACATGTTAAAGTGCACCAGTTCAAATAATGGTAAACATTATTGATGATGCGTTATTATAATTATTTTAAAAATTAAATTTAGTCGATTTTTATAAGAAGGCAAACATACATTTCATTCAAGGGGTCATTTAATTAGTTATGTAATAAATGTACAGCTAATCCACATCACGTAGCAAACAATAGAAAAAATTCTGAAATTAAATGTATGTCACCTGTCAGTTATCAACAAAGAAAATTTTCTCCTGTATCAGCTGTAATGTTTGTTAGTTTTGTTAGTTTATAAGCGGCCGACAAATAAATGCATTAATTTTTTGGTGAGTGAGATTAATTAATTATTTTCTCACGTGTGTTTACGTATTTGTGCATATGAAGCTTTATCTCGAACGTAATTATCAGTTACGTTTTGCGAAATAAATAAATAAGAGATACATAATGTGAATATCGCTGTGTGATAATAAGCACTTATATGTTCTTTGGATGTTACGTAGATAACCACGTACTAGTTAAAATAAACAGGTAAAATACATTTTTTTTTTAATGCTCTGGAGTTTCCATTTACTATAAAAATTCCTGCTTGAGAAGCGTCTGTAAGCCTTTGATTCCAATTCATTTTAGAACCCTTGTCGATGTAATAAATATCAGGTCATGAATGTACTATACTTTACTAAATAGTTTAATTTCAGAAATATTTAAATAAAAACGCCAGCTACCTGGCATTATGTCAGCTGAACTCTAAATTTGGATGTACGGGAGTAAACTTGGATTAAGCTGTTATTTTTTGTAAATTACGCTTTAGATTTTTTTTTAACTGTCATTGCTGGGGTATATGACATCTCGAGCAGTTTTTTTTTGAAGTTGTTGCAGTTGATTGTCACTGTGTAACGGAACTACGCATCCTAGCGTCGATCATGAGTACCTAGGTCGCTGAGAACCCTCTGTTGCAACTGTTACGAAATCATCTGTACACGTTTTTTAAATGTGTGCTTCCCGTTAACCTAGGTACGAAATAATAAAACCTATTCATGATTGTCCTCTATAGGAGGCGAATTATTGATGATACATCTGAAACAGGTTGCACGTGGTTTTAAAAATTCAACTAGTTTATTAAAGTGGCACATTTGATTACAATTTTGATTTATGAGTTTTTATAGGCCTAGTCATAGATTTATTTCGAAAGTTGGTATTCAGAATGTTGGCACTGCAGTCCGCGTGACAGTATTCCTAACTACGATCGCGCAGGTAAAAGTATTAACATGAACCAAACGTTATTGAATGCCAAAACGCTTCTTGGTGGCCGTGCATTGTTTGCAGAATTGGCACTTTAAAGTGGCTCGCAGCCCAGTAGAAAAACAAAATCCCCGCCGGCTGTTGATAAGCACACGCGTTATTAAAAATCTCATACTTTGACTTATCAACCCGTGTATCTTTGTTCAGTGGTCCACCAACATTAGTGATATTGGTGATATAGTGATAGTGATATAGTCTAGACATTTTCTCCGTTGTTTTCTTTCCCTTGCAATAATATGCAAGCTTGTTGGGCCGTCACGTTCCTACAAGATCTTCCTGATTTTGTGGTAACCAACTATCATTGCAAGCCTGTCAGTCTCTTCTATTTTGGTCACCATACCTCAAATATTTTCTTTATACTTTCCGGTTCTTTTGTCATCACGGCGATTAAAATATTCGCGATATTATATAGCATTTTACAGATTGTTGTTTTGGTAGTGTTTGGAACTCTCGTGCTCTACCCTTCCACCTTTCTACACCAGTCGTGTTATCTCATTCTATGTCGCATGTTTCCCAGAGTATTTTTTTTCTTAACTCGTACCTTACATATGTGAATAGAATGCACAGTGTTGCATTACGGTTGCTAAGAGAAAAGAATTCGATTGTAGGAACATGTAGATATCGATACGTACAGAACTGTACGTTATGGTCATGCCCGTGATTGCATCTGCAACTTCACGGTTTCCCAAGTACAGCACTCGCTTCCTGCTGCAGAAAAATACAGCAACTTCGTCAGTATAGGCTGTTCACGGGAAAGTGAGCACTTTTGAAAGCCCTGCTTAAGATCTACTTGTATGCATGTTGTGTATTCCTCCGCCTTATGGAAATTGACATCGCCATGGTCCTCATCACTTTATTCGTGCGTCGGTCAAGTGAAACTGTGAAATTATTAGGAAAGGAAATACTTTACATACCTACTAATTTTTAAAACGTCTGTGCATAAAAAAAAAAAAAAAAAAAACAAAACAGAAAGTGAAAGAAATATTTTTAAGTTATCACAAATGGATATATAACATGTTTTATTTAGCGTTAAAATATAGAACTACTTTCCATCCATCGTTGCTAACTTTATTGGGCGAAAGTCACTCAGTGCGCCCATTAAAATGTATGCATGCAGGGGCAGTGACATTTTTATGAGGTGCATTTCTAAAGTGCTCACTTTATCGTGAACAGCCTTTACTTGAATTTCCCCCGCGACGAGCTGAATATTGTGATTTTGTTACAGAATTGTGGTAGTTACGTAGAATGAATTTTGGGTAGCGTGTTCTTGCCAACTGCGTTGTAACCGCTCTCTGACCGTGTCCGAAATGGCAGATTTTGTTGGAAAAATGATCACGTGACCCGATTATGTATACAAAAATGGTGACTTATTTGGTAATTTAGTTTTGGCCTTCAAAACACATGCGCGAATGCGTAATTAAAACACACTTTAAAACAAATAACTGTCCAAAAATACACTACGCATGTTTTAAAAAGTAAGTAAGTGTTGTGCAATGTTTATGTATTTGGCAACAAAATATTTTTTAAGTCGTTTCCGTAATTTATTATTACTATTACGTCAATTTTATGCCTTAAATTTAGATTAAAAATTATTTTCACTGTTAATGTATACAAGTGACTGTCGACAATTGTCCGAATTGAAACTTACAAAATGACAAATTACAAAATAACGAATTTGTCATTTCGGACACGGCCTCTGTGTTCCAACATAGACCTTTTTTTTTTTTTTTTTTTTAACTGCACCATTGAAACAAAAGTGGTGAGAGGATTTGAGATTAGATCAATTTTTATGTAAATAAGTGATTTGAAAGTGTTTCTAAATGTCCTCTCACCTAGTTTAGAGCAACTTGAATGAACTCAAGTTAGTCAAAATATTTTATTTAGACCAAGGAATGGGTGCGTCGAAGAAAAAAAAGCTATGGTAAACAAATACGTTTGTAACTGTTGACCACATGGTTTTGACAGTTTTACTGTCAATGCTGGGGACAAACACACAATACCGAAATAGGCCTTCCTTCCTTATCTTTAGCGTACGGGGGTGTTGATGCCACCTTGAAACGCCATTACAGGAACTGTTCAGCTGTCACATCCACAGACTAGATGAGGTAGACCGATCTTGCTGGCTGCGTACAACCAATCGCTGTGTCCCGACAGTGAACTGCTTTGCTGCCAATACGGCTGGCAAAAAAGAAAAGGAGCGGATTGGATTTGAGATTAGAACACTGTTTAGTAAACAAGTGCTTTGAGACGTTTTTATACTTCCTCTAACTAATGTTTAATGCAGGTAGATTAAATTTAAATTGGTAAAAGTATTTTATCGATATACTCGTGCTTGTCATTCAAAAATTAAGATGTAAACAAACGAGTTCATCACTGTTGACCATGTGACTTTGACAGTTGTGTAGCATGGAGGTAGGTCAGTGTTGTGTACATGCGCAGAAGACGAATACGTGGTCTACCTCCTCGTTAGTCCGTGGTCGCATCTCTGCAGATATTTTTTTTTTTTTTGTTTTTACTCGCGAGGTGTGATAATTGATAGTTGTTGGAGGGCGCTACACGAGAGAGAGAGAGAGAGAGAGAGAGAGAGAGAGAGAGAGATAGAGATAGGGTTGTTAGCGAGACGGCTCTGCGCATGCGCAGCGGAGGGTAGTGTATATTGGAAGAGGGTTGCGCGCTAGTATTTGTCACCCCGCCTTCCCGGAGAGTCGGCGACAGTTGCGCAGATAAGGTTGCGCGCCCGCGGGGGCGTCTTCATCCGACATCCTTTTTCATCGCCGAACCCCTCCCCCCCCTTCCTCACTACTCTACAGGCTGTGTAGTCCTACGTGCGTGCTACACGCTCGCTCAACCCCGCCACTTAATCTCGGCGCCTAGAAAAGAAAACCGCGGCTACCGGCGCCGCATCATCCTTCAAGCGGCTCTTGGAGCAAGGGAGGGCCATCCATGTTCTTATTTTTAAATGTGTCCGTATAAGCGCCTCCTCCTGGGAAATTCGTTCCCCCAAATCTGGCTCGAAGTAAATAGCACATTTACTGCTAGAGATGTATCCATCCGTTACTCTTGCACCTCCACAACTTGCGTTCAGTCAATTAATGTTAGTTAGTATTTGAAACCTCGCATATTTTATTATTTATTCGGTATACAACTTTAATTCTCACTATATATACATATATATACACACACACACACACACACACACACACACACATATATATATATATATATATATATATATATATATATATATATATATATATATATATATATATATATATATATATATATATATATATATATATATATATTTACACACAAAATATTTTGCTGGTTTTAACGGTTACTTCGCACTTTTCTGAATCCCTACTAATGTTCTACTTCAAGCATATTCTTCCGCCTCATGCAGATTAGGCTTAACCAAGTCTGGAAAATTATACCAAACGGACAACGCACCGTATTACTGGGCATTCAATCTAATAATATTTTACAAAAAAGCAATTTATTAGGAGTCATTTACCAACATACCTAATTTCTCACGTTTTTATTAATATTAATTATAAAGGAAGTATTTTAATTTACAAAGAAATAATAAATATAATTTTAATCAAACCCAAAATTGAGTACTTTTACGGGGACAGTGAAACACGCTATAGGAAACAACAAAGCATGTCATACACGGGGTGATTTTTCAAAGGGTTGATTCAACTTGTGCGAAGAAACCGTGAATAGACTATGGCATACTTTTTTTTTTTTTTTTAGTGGACGCAAAAGTTTTTAGTAGTCGCCACAAATTTCTTGTGGCCGCTAAACATTTATTTTGTGGTGATTACAAAAAAAAATTGTGTTCGCCGTAAAATGTTTGGTACGGTGAATACCAACAAAACCTATCGGAGCCGCTACGCTGGTTTTATTAGGGTACTTAGCACTAAGGTATAAATAAACTACTTCGACTGTTTACTTAAATTGAATACTAGAGGTTCCAGTTACTTAAAAAGTAGGAAAACATCTCGAAATTTATATTCATCAAAATCAAGACGCAGACGGCCATTTTCTTGTTAATGACCAAAGTCCTGTAAATTTCGCGTTATGGCGTGGTAACGTTTTGGATTGGCAATTGGCTATTCCATAATTGAGCTTAATTATTAGCTAACAATGTCCTGCGGTTTGCACCACAATTTATTCGGCCAATGGCAGATATTAAACTAGCGTAGTCTATACAATTGAATTTTATATGCTGATATAATGACGCTATTTTTTGTCCCTGTCAATGATCAATGACTTAAAATATCAGTGTAACCTTAGCAGTTAAATGGGTATTTTATTTACTTGTTAACACAAGTAGGTTAATATATTTTGACATCAGTTTCATTTTATGCCACAACTTATATGGACTTTATAAATTATTCTTCCTGTTTTCCGGTCAGGAATAGCCCAACGATGTTTCCTCAAATCGTTTTGAAACAAGTGATGGATGTCGTTGACTCATATTCCGCCACGTGAGACGAAGCAATAAATAGTTCATTCTCGCAAGCAAAATTCTGTAAAATTTTTACTATATTGAATTCCGTAATTTTTCTTGAGAATTCTTGATAGCGTTTAAAATTATATTCAAATGCCTTTGTATATTTCTTAAATTTTCGAGTTTATGGATAATTTTCTTTTCTAACAAAGCAGTAAGAACGCCGAGTGAATTTCTGTTGTGCGTCATAATTTCATTTTGACAATTAATGATGATATGCTTCAGAAAGCAGAATTTGCAAGAAAATCTTCGTCATGGAATATTGTCATAATCTTTACTATGATTGTGTCTAAGAAAATTGCAATAATAAAGTAGGAAATAAATGTTATAATTTATTTTATGTGCGTCAATTTATCACAAACATTTAAGTAATGGCTGAAACTGACGTAAATAGTTAGTTATAAAATTGATATGATGCGTTATTACAATGATTTTATTACACATGATCACAGTAAATATTATGACGATCTTTCTTGAAGAAGATTTTGTTGTAAATTATGCTTTGGCAAGCATTGAAAAAGGAAATGTGTATTTTAATATATATTTTTTTTACATTTAAAAAGTATATTTTAGTAAAATATTTTATAATGGTGCATACTATATACAATATTCTTTCATATATAGCATAAATCACATTTTTCTGGAAATTTTTATGGTGTCTAACTAATTTTTACGAGTTCTTCAAACTGTATAGTCAGATGCAGTGCTCCATAGGCAATTGCTTTACTTCAACCTAAGAAATTATTGAAAACATGCATGATACGGACTACCCGTAAACGTTGAAATTGGTGGGAACAACGTACTTTCGAGAGCACAGCTTACGCCAGTGAGCGTAATGGAAGGACGAAACTCACCCCTCAATTTGCCTGCAACTACGGCCTGAATTTTCATTGGACGGGCGGGTCATAGTTAATGAATTGCCGCTGGCAGGCACCGCGCGCCGTTCGCGTGCGTGCACGACGAAGGGCGGACCGCGGTATAAAAACCTTCTCGTGTGGGGGAGAAATCGTTACGCGGAATGTAATCAGAGGGTGCGGAGGGGGCGTGGGAATTGGGCAAATTACTCGTAACAGCTGCGCTATCAACCGGCCGGCCCTCCGGTAGTCAATATGACAGCTAAGGTTTGACCACCTGGGGCCTGTGTTAACGCAGTGGGCTGGTACAGGGGGCAGAATTTTGTGTGATCCTGGCAGCTATAGTCAGTTCGCGGTTTCGTTACACTTTTTGAGTCAAACCTTTGGAAAATCATCCCATGTACGACGTGATTGGTTTTTTTTATATTTCATGTATTACAAGTGTTTTATACTTGTGTTAACATAAAAGTATTAGCTGTTCACGGTAAACTGAGCACTTTTGAAAGCCCTGCTTAAGATACACTTGTATGCACGTTGTGTATTCTTCTTCTTATGAAAAATTAACATTGCCGTGGGTCTCATCACCTTATTCATGCATCTGTGAAGTAAAGCGGGGAAATTATTAGAATAGTAAATATTCTACAAAGCTGTTCATTTTTACACTTGGATACATTTAAAAAACAGAAAGCGAAAAAAAAAAAAAAAACTGAGCTACAACAAATGGTCACTTACCACCTTTTATTCGACGTTCTGATATGGAACTACTTCCACTCCATCGTTACCAACTTTACTTGGCGCATGTCACTCAGTGCGCCCGTTTAATATATGTATGCAGGTAGGAGCAGTGACTTTCGCTAAAGTTGATTTCAAAAGTGCTCACTTTATCTTGAACGGCTTTGAACTTATTTTTAGATCATATTTCACTTATACTGTAGCTATAAGTTATCATATTTTATTTATAATTATCATGACTAAAATAGAGGGGAAAAAGCTGTGTTGGTAATACGTATTAAGAAATAGATCTCATGCAATATACAGGGCGAGTCTGAAAGACACCGACAAACGCCGGCAGGTGATTCTTTAGGAAAATATAAGACGAAAATTTATGAACCACGTTTTCCGAAATTGTGCGCCCCCAAAAGTCGGATTTTGAAATGCCTTAAGTTGAGTATTTTAGAAACTACTTGCGACTAAGTGACTAATCGGTGAATACTGTTTTGTATAATGGAGATAATTCACCTGGAGGAACGTGGCTGGTAATAGCATCCCCTTACATTGGGGAAATGAGGGTTGCAACCCTGTGTTTGCACGAATCGTGTTAACAAACAATTGTGAGCGAAGCATTGCATGGATTTATTAATCAGCACGTCTACATTAACAAAAAAAGGTCGTCTTGTCCGAACACTCTCAGGGGAACCGTTTGCGGAAAATCCGTGGCGACATCAATCCAAACAGAAAGCGGGTGGCCTGGCAGGTAGGCAATTCAAAAACAAGGCACATGTTACTATGATGAAGATGGATAATGTCGGTGGTTTCAGACTAATCGTGACTTTTTACTTTTAATTCACGAAATAAAACGCGTACATAATATGCGATGAGCCATTTAGGAGACTACCTCCTTAACTACATGATGTAACGCCGATAGCGCCCGCTGTAGTTTATACGCGCAAAGCGTCGTGTGCATTTGTGAATTTAGGTAGTTTATCGTGACTGTACAATGAAAACATTGTCCGTCTTTCATCATAGTAACATGTCCCGTGCGATGTGGATTGCCTACCTGCCAAGCCACTCGCTTTCTTTTTTAACTGAAGTCACATTTGCTACGCTTATCTGTCAAATCCTCAGCACGATTGTGTTAAAATAATTTCCACGACATTGTAACTCTGTTCCATGTTTCTGCTTTTGAAACTAAGTTATTTATAATAGACTCTCCCCGCAGTCTATATTCAAGTACGTCAGCAATAGGTGGCTCACATTTAAAAGGCTTCAATTTGAATTTGAAAGCAATATCATATTTTTAAGTTAGAAACACTTAACATTCTTATCGGAGGCTTGGCTGGAATGTTGTCGGACTTGCCACTGCCTAGAATATTACCGGCGGAGCAGGCAACATCGTGTGATTACACATGCATATGTCGCGCCACTCGTAAGATTTCCTTGCATATTTTCCATAGAGCACAGTTGCTAACGAATGACCCACGCTCGCAAATGGACAAAAATATATTATTTCATGTCTTCAATGTCTTAAAAGTCTTGCGGGAAAGTTGCATTCCAATGGTTGCCTCAACTTCCGTGCATGCACTGCGCATTTGCCCGTTGTCATTCACTGAACTGAGCTGCTGCCGATTGTATTCCGGGCACACGATATTTTTAGGAGGAGCGCTGCAAATTCTTTTTATATTAGTACTTAGGGACGTGATTCGCACATTTCAGTGGCATATATTGTACCTTCACGAAAACATATCCTATTTCCAATATAATTTGATACATTTTCAGCCAAAGTGGTTGTTCAGAACAGGTTGCGTTAATTTTGAAATGCGATACACATCATTCGTGAACGTCATTGTGTTACAGAAACCAATTATTTTACATTAGTAGCAGCACTGTACTACAGACATTATGTTTGATGTCACTTCAAACCTATTTAAATAACATTTTTACTGCAATTTTGCATAATAGGGTATCAAATCATATTCTTACTGTTTTAAAACGCATAAAATAATACAAGCTGTTTGCAGAAAAAAAAATGAAATTGAGAAAACTGAAAGGATTTGCTTAACTTTGCTCTAAAAAGTGTAGAAGAAATTTATTTCTCGAAAATTTAGAAATAGCCACAAAACATAAATGCGAATAAATTAATAAGTTGTTAATATTTGACATTTATAAACAGCAAAAACCTTTCTCTAATTACATTTTTTTTTTCGATTGAACATTTTCCGTGTGATTGTGCAAAAATTATGGCATTAATTTTTTTTATTCGTTTCAAGTTGTATAGCATGCGATATCTCTGTCTTGAACAGTATTTGTGTTATAAGCTATTCACGGCAAAATGAGCACTTTTTTAAGCCCTGCTTAAGATCTACTTGTATGCACGTTGTGTATTATTCCGCCTTATGTAAGATTAACATTATCATGGGCCTCATCACTATATTCATGCGTCGGTCAAGTATAACTGTCAAATGATAAGAAAAGTTAATATTTATCAAATCTGCTAATTTTTACTATTTGATGCATTAAACAAACAGTAAGCGTAAGAAATAATTTAAGTAATCACAAATGGTTACCTCACCCTTTTTATTCGACGTTAATATACGGAACTACTTCCCATCCACCAACTTCACTGACCGTATGTCACTCAGGGCGCCCATTAAAATATATGCAGGTAGAGGCAGTGACCTTTTCTAAGGTTGACTTCAAAAGCACTCACTTTATCGTGAGGTGTGTGTGTGTCTATATATATATATATATATATATATATATATATATATATATATATATATATATATATATACACACACACACACACATATATATATATAGACACACACACATACACATACACATAGACACACGTGCAGGGAGTATCTAAATTCGACCGACAAATTTCGGCTGCAGGTTAATCACGAAAAAATAAGTTGAAAACATAGGCCCACATGTGACCTATAGTCTGAAATGAATAATAAGGGCGGTACGTATCTTCGAAGTTGGACCTGAAATACTTGTTTATTGCAAATATTTAACAAAATATATAAGATGGAACACCGAGTGTCCGGATAGAGGATAACTAAACAAAGATCTGTAAACACGACAATACTTATCGCTGTCATCAAATTATTTCATGTAAATAATTAAGGTTACTGCCCTTATTTGTAACTAACCTCCATGATAAGGCAGCATATTTGGGATTTAAATGATGGATTGTTAATCCGTATATCCCATGTCAATTCGTGTAAATAACATAAGCCTCGCCGTTTTCGAGTAGTTAGTGCAACTTTCAAAATAATATTAACCAATACCCAATAACTAGAGACCTGTAAAATTCGCTTTATTATTTGAGGACACGTTAAACTTAAAATACGCGTTCCTTTGCAATACGTTGTCATTGGAACTTACTTTGTCTGACTCTCTGGGTAACTCTGCGCCAATAAATAACCACTTCACAATTGTGCGCCCCAGTCATGTGCAGTTCACTAATAAAGGGCGTGCCTTCACATCTGTACAAAAGCCAGTGGAGAAACGATGCCGGCCCCAATATATACAGTACTATGACGTTCAGACTGATGCCAAAAAATAACGCGAATTTTGCACGTCTCTGCCAATATCACACTGTTGCGGCTATTAAAGGGAGGTGAAGATTCTAAAGAGAAGCACATTACAGTGGCACTGTAATAAACTAGTTCTACAGTTCCAACTTCAAAAATTTGTACACCCCTTCTTAGAATTCATTGTAAACCATAGGTCGTATATGTGTTTTTCGACTTTTTTTGGGATTAACCTGTCGCCGAATTTAGATACAATTTGTAAATATGTATAATATTTCGAATTTTCAGTTTTCGAGCGCCACTTCATTTATTGGTACATTGTCTCTCTAAGTTCCGCAGATTAGAGTAAAAATTGGCGTATTACTTGCATTAAATTTATTTCTAATTACACGACAGTTTCCCTAGCACTAAGATCTGTCCCCAGTAGAGTAATATAACCGGAACGACCAGTTTATTGTCACGAATCAAGACATTGTGTTTTAAAAAATTTCTTTCGCTTATTTCTATCCTTTTAACTTCCTCTTCTGTATGAAATATTGTAATCTATTTTTTTCATTTTTGGAGCCATTTAAGAGTGTTGGAAGAGTTGGGAATGCGAAAGAAACTTCACATAAATGGGAAACATGGGGACGATGACGAGGAAGACCAACTGCTATAAACTTTAAAAAAAAATTGAAGTTTAAGCTATTACATCACTTGGTTATGCACATAGGTTGAAGACGACGGACGGGGCTTCCTGGTTAAAGTGGGCTCCAGGCCACATGATTTCCGACCGGGAGCTCAGAAGATTTCAGTTAGATCCGAGGACTTAGGTTCTTAGGACCCTTTCGGAGTGCTCACCCCACGAGCGTATGTCTTGGCGATATTCACCAAAGATGGACTTTGTCCTGCAGTGACAGCCACCTAATAGAGACTTTGTCCAGTAGTAAAAGTCGTCGGATAGGGATTTTGTCCTGTGGCGACGGTCACCGGATAGGGATATTGTTCCTTCAGCAACGCTCACCGAAAATGGGACTTTGACTTGCGTAGATGGTCACTGAATAGGGACTTTGTTCTGTAACGAGACTTTGTCCTGTAGCGACGGTCACAGTATAGGGATGTTATCCTTTAGCAACAGTCACCGGATAGGGGCTTGGTTCTTTAGCAACGGTCACTGAAAATGGGACTTTGACCCGCATAGATGGTCACTGAATACGGACTTTGTCTTGTAGCAAGTCTTTGTCCTGTAGCGACTGTCACCGAATAGAGACTTCGTCGTGGTCCTGTACCGGTGGTTACCGAATAGGGACTTCGTCATTTACCGACGGTCATCCAACATGGACTTGTGCCTTTAGCAGTGGTCAACGAAAATGGGACTTTGACCTGCATAGATGGTCACTGAATACGGACTTTGTCTTGTAGCAAGTCTTTGTCCTGTAGCGACGGTCACCGAATAGAGACTTCGTCGTGGTCCTGTACCGGTGGTTACCGATTAGGGACTTCGTCATGTACCGACGGTCATCTAACATGGACTTGTGCCTTTAGCAGTGGTCAACGAAAATGGGACTTTGACCTGCTTAGATGGTCACTAAATAGGGGACTTTGTCCTGTAGCGGGACTTTGTCGTGTATCGAAGATCACCGAATAGAGACTTCATCGTGTACAGACGGTTACCGAATAGTAACTTCTTCCTATAGTGACGTTCACCGAATAAACACTTCGTCTTATACAGACGGTCACTGAATCGGGACTTCGTCCTGTAGCGAAGGCGGTTAAGTCGCACCGCAGTTATAGCTTACTGCACACAACAGTGCGGCAGTATCTCGGAGCAGCTGGTATGAGTGACAATAACGACCTGACACTCACTCTAGTTTCCCAAGATGCAGTCATGAATCCCGCAACGTTTCCTTTGTATTTTATTACTGACGGGTTTGGACAGTGGTTCGCGAACTTTGTTTCTTCACGGACCACTAGGTGCAGTCTGTCAACCTAAAATGGATCATCTACCTTCCAGCTTTTTCATTCCAGGTACTCAAATGTAGGGATAGCGATTTAACAACTTATCATAATGCGGTCTATAATAAAAAGAACGGATCCAACTGCATGTTAATATTTAGAACTAGGCATTTCGATACGTCCAGCAAATTTCGTGGGCCTCATAGGACCTACCCTCGGATCATCAGTGGTCCACGGAATTGTTTACATGAGGTTTATTACTTCATAAGCCGTCTCCTAACAACGTGCTGAGACAGATAACTTGAAGTTTACATACAACAGAAACCAAGGGAAGTAGACATAATCTATTCAGATTTGTAACACGGACGAAAGTTGATGTATAATTATTTTCGTCTTCTTTGCACTCCCTACGTCACGATTTGCTTCCAGAACTGTCATTCACATGTTTGATGAGTACCATGAACGTTTCTCCACACTTGGGTTTCCATCTTGAATATCCCAGTTGCTTTGAAACTTCGCCAGAGGAAGTGTCCTGAAAGCGCCACAGTGCCGGCGGCTCGCTTCGCTAGGCACCTGTGCATGGGCCGCCGCGCCGGCACGGTCCGGCTGCCGCTATCTGATATTTGTGACGGCCCGGCTGTGTACTAACTGTTACAAAAATATTCGGCGCGCATCGGCAAACGGGGCAGCTGACTATACGGAGACTAATATTTTTTTGCATGGCATCAGGCTGCTTTGCGCACCTAACAGTACAGACATCTCAAGACCCTTATCAAGAGTCAAATTACGTGAGCATCGCTAACCAGGCGTGGTGCAATTTACGGTATTCTGATCGTCAGGTGACCACTACACCTCGGATCCTGATAAAGGAAAAAATGAATGAGAATGGCTACCTAGGGAACGTAATTTAAACAGTTATACTGGTAAAACTGACGTCCAGTATTGTGAGTCGGAAGTTTGTCACTGGCATCTGACATAAGGACATTGCCCTATTTCACCTCTTCCTCTTGTACTGTCACTTCAAAATGAAATTAGCTTAGCCGCGTTAAGAGTCAAATGCCTAGGGGAAGTTCCCAACTTTGTGTAGTAGCGATGCTAAACATTCCCATAATTTTTAGCCTGATACATAGTACTATTCCCATGCACTGTATAGGTTTAAAACTTCCATTACAGTTTAGAAAGTTTACCAGAAATTTTTTTATAATCCATTCACGGTTACTTCAGCCCTTTCTGAAGCCCTGCTAAAGTTCTACTTGTGAGATATTCCTCCGCCTCGTACAAACTGAGCTTAACTAATCCAGAACATTACACCAGAGGGACAACGCACCACATTCGTACGCACTCAGTGTAACAGTATTTTGTATAAGGACTATTTCTCACCAGGCACTAGCAACATACCTAACCTCCCTGTTTTTTAATTCAAATTATTTATAAATGAAGCATTATAATTTATAGATAAAATATGAATAACATTTCAATTTAACAGGGGGAAAAAGTAACTTTTGTGAACACGAGTATAAAACGCTTGTGATACAGGGCGTATTCAGGAAATAACTAAATACGTCATATATGGGGAGATTTTTCAAAGGTTTTATTCAAAAAGGCCGAAGAAACTATGAATGGACTTTACAGTGTGCTATATAATAGTTGGGGACTTACTCTGCACTTGTCTGTTTCGTGACGAAATGTAGGAACCTTACAATGGGCATATGGGGAAAGAATTGACTACTTGCGCTTTTTTAATATACGTATTCACTCTTGTAGAAAATTGACGAATAATTTCTTAGTGTGTATGAACCTTCGATCTTGAAGCATTTTTCTCTATTATTTGTGAGGTGTTCCAATGACATTGATTTGCTTAAATGTCAGGTACTTAGGAAGAACGATATAAAATTTCCTAACTGAATATTTATAATCGGTTTAGAAATGTTAATGTTCCGGATTTAGTCCCTAAACAAGTTAATAATTTCGTCCTACTGTACAGGGCCAGCAGTTGTCTCATGACTTGGTCGCCACCCTCGCCTCGTTGACCAACTCGAGATCCAATTACTAAATGAAATTTCGTGTTTATATCCGTGGAAAGTGTTGTTGGAGGTGTGGCTAATGGAAAACTACTCTGGATTGTGAACCGACTGTCCGTGTTAAAATGGCGCAGGACCTTTTAGCACGCACCAAACGCATCAGTGAAGTGCTTCGATAACGACTTAATATACGTCTTGTTGCCTGTCCTACCTCCCTGGTTTGTTTACCTGCAGAAGGTTTTTTTTTCGAAAGCCGTAAATTATCGTAGCTGGGTGCCATATATTACACAAGACGAACAACGCAGTTAGAGAAAGAACTGCACATGGAGAAGTGTTTTTCACCTCAATTCCCATTAAAGAAGGAGTGGTCAGTTTGTATGATCTTTAATACAACTATCCACACATGACATAATATTCGATCTCTCTGAATAATTATATTCTACTTGAGTGAAATACCATGGCAAATCAGCAACAACGCGAAAGTAAAGCCCGCATGTTTATTTCTTCTCTATACAATTATTGCTATACTCGACCACCATTCCCTTTGATTTCAAGCAATTTTCTCTTAATAAGTTAGCTGAACTGAAGGCATAGTGACAGGTTAGTGATTTTCTTATATTTAAGACGCTTACAAAGCGACAATACAATAAGGCTTCTCAGCCGTCGTACTTTTTCATATTTTACGTGGTGCTCTTACCCGTAATGCCTTCCCGTTGTCACGACCACCCAATGAAGGAGGGAGGGGGGAGGGTCATCACGCCCTCTCATCGCAGATGACCCTAACAGACGACGCTTACAAAGCGACAATACAATAAGGCTTCTCAGCCGTCGTACTTTTTCATATTTTACGTGGTGCTCTTACCCGTAATGCCTTCCCGTTGTCACGACCACCCAATGAAGGAGGGAGGGGGGAGGGTCATCACGCCCTCTCATCGCAGATGACCCTAACAGACGACGCTTACTAAGCGACAGAACAGAACAAAATTAAATGTTATCAGTACCCGGCTATTCTCCATTACTGATCTCTATTATACATATTTAAAACAAAATGAAACTATTTAACTTTCTATTTAACACTATTCAATCATTTTATCGGGTAGTAGCCGAAAGGGGGATCTTTGGACATATTTTTAATCCCCCTCCCCCACAATGATACTAATCAAAAGTCCTGAACTATATTATATGAAATCCAATTATATTAAAAGAACCACTTTTTTTTTAAGGGGAGGGAGTTTAATTTAGAAGGAAGTATATCGTTTCACATTTAATAATTTTTAACCTATCTACTATATTATTACTGTATGTATTTTATTATTTAACTATCTTTAACTGTTAATGAGAAACCACAGCCAAGCGAACTTTAATACAAAAATGAGGGTTGATGAAATTGGTTAACAATTATGATGTGGGTTTATTATTATTTTTTTGCTTGCTTGCTTGCTTGCTTGATATGTCGTATAGTTTCGCCTCCAAATCGTGAAGATTTAATTTGTATGCCCTCACTTTCCGATTTTTGCTTAACTGGTATCGTTAGGATTATTAAAACGAATATTATATATGAGTACACTCTCTTCACCACATTATGTGCAGTTTAAACCTTCGAACAAAGCGCTGTGACGATTACATGAAAACGAAATTAAATACGTAAAAACGGAATGAAAGGCTGAATATTCATATTACCTCATCAAATGGCGTTTTGAAAGATGAAACACATTTTAAAAAGTATTTTGTATTGGTTTTGTTAGTTTATTTGTTGTTTTTCACTTGATACACGTTGTATAACGGCAATTCTTAAACGTTGTGTGACGGCCATTTTTAAACGCTGTTTAACTTATCCATCAGTCAAAAATAAATGACATAAGTAAACAGTGAAAAAAATGACTGATACGTTTGACTGATTGAAACAGTGAAATTCTTACTGATTCATATTTAGAGTGCAGAACCTCGCGCAACCAGTCTGAGGATGGTCGCGGCCAGATCAAAGGAACAACCCACCATTTCGTTTCTGTATTTACATCTTCGTTGACACAGAATTGTAGTCGTGCAGATTGTGAAATGGGCATTAAGAAATGATACCGGTACAATTTTTATGTTGTATTAATACAAATAAACCCATATATTTGTACATGAGATTTATATTGGTTAAGTATAAATTCCAATAATTTTTGGACCTTAATATTTTCAAGAAAAGTAAATCTTTACGGATTTAAATGGTGCCATCTAACTAAGTTATGTGCGACATTTGGGTAAATAAACAACGAATTATACTGCTGTGTATGTTTAGCGTTGTGGGTGTATATACGCCCACCTTGCGCAACTTGTAGTCTATAGTCTTAAGTGAAATGGGCTATAAATACTATTTTTTTTTGGGTTTTTCTTATGTTTGTGTATTCGCTAAAGTACACAACCATTTTGCAGATCACACTGAACATTTGAAAAATATTAAAAGAAATGTGGCTTACATATTTTTCTCCTACGTAATAGTAAGTACTGCAAACGAGAAATGATAAGCGTTATTAGTGAGTGCATGACCTATGAAGATTAACAGTAAAAACAAACGCTATCCAACTCCAATTAACTGCTAAATAGGAATAATTTCTCATTCTTAAAACTGACAGTAGAGGTGACGATATGCCATTCAGTTAACACATATTCAGCAAGAATAATAATACATTATCGTTGGAACCGACTGTTCGCATTGAATCATCCAGAAACCTTGTTTAAAAATAGGGTTTAATTTACCTGTTTATGACCCGTTTATATAGCCTATGTTTTTGCAAATAGAAATACTTTCAAACATTTTACTTTCCCCCCTCCCCCCCCCCCCCCCATTTCAGAAACGAATTTTTTACGGTCTCGCAACAGTAATAACAAGAATAAAAACAGGACGGCATTTCGTCGACCGAAAAAAAAAGATAGCGCGACCGAGATGAAATTTCCCTGATTTGTTTTAGTTCTTACGTAACACGGAGGTGAGTTGGCAATATTTTGACGGAACGGAATCCATGAGCTGGAAACCGTCTGACTTGCCCAACGAATAACTCTGTAATTATTTGTCATAGAGACACTTCCTGTTTGAAATTTTTTAGACTTAGAGATACAAAGACACAAATTTAATTTTTAACGTTACGCTGTTGTGCTCAGAAACGTTGAAAACGACGGAACATCGTTACACTCTAATTTTTTTTTTTGTACTTTTACAAAAGAAAATCCTCGGAAACCAGGTTGCCAAGAAAATCCTGTGTAAAACTGCAGTTTTCGTGTAAAGTCTACAAAACCTTTATTTGTAATATTACATGTGATAGCCTTGTATTCCAACTGACATTACTGAGAAGTGTACATATATAAAATTATTTTTTTCTTTTAGAAATCAAATGTGATAAATTAATACCAGAGAATAGCTGAAAGAATATTTCAAAATATAATTTACGAAAAAAAAAAAAAAATTACACCTTGCCAGGACGAGGACTAAAACAATTACTTGTATTATTAACAGGCGCCGTTAACCACAAGACCAATGGGCTTAAAACTTATGTTTAGAGTAAATATAGCTGCAAGCACCTACAAAATATTAACGAAGTTATTTGGTTGAGAAGAATAGTTACATTGGTTTCATTTGAATAGTTCTGTTTTTGAGTTAAGAGATTTGGACGTCTCTTAAGAACGAGGTATTGAGAACCTATTTAATAGTTCTGTGTAGCTAGGAAACATTTACAGTTAATTATTAATACTACGGTCACGTTTCACTGTGAATATTTGAGTTGTTTAAATTGTTTTATATAATTCAAACTTGCAATACGTTTCTTTTTGCACGCAGCTACACTTTACATAACCCATAGTTTTTGCACAAACAGCTATATACAGCTCGCCTCCCAACAAGGCGAACCGGGTTCAATCCCCCGCCGGCTCATCAGATTTTCGTACGTGGGAATCGTGCCGGACGATGCCGTTGGTCGGCGGGTTTTCTCGGGGATCTCCCGTTTCCCCCGCCCCTTCATTCCGGCGCCGCTCCATGTTCACTTCAATCATCCTCGCCGGCTGTTAAAGAGCCGCCCAAATCTCTTCACCTCAGCTACATACAGTTTTACGTTTATTTTCGTATTCGGCCACGACATTCTGTAGGCTCTTGACGTCCTAGTGGGCATGTCATATAGCGGCCGTTGTTGCTCCAGAAACCTTTGCCCTCTTGCCTCTTGCCGAAACGGGCGCGAGAAACCAGAGCAGATCGTCGTCGCTGATTACCGCGACCAATCTGTCGCAATCTGCATCGTGTCACGCCCAGAACCGAGCGCGGGCCCCGCGTCGCGGGAAATGACGGAGTGCTTAATAAAAACCCCGCGCGTCGCGTAATTTTCGACCCCGCTTCTCTTCCATTTGACATCCGCGCGCTTGGCTTGACGAACTGCGCAGTAGAGCGTAGTCGTCGTCGTCTATCCAGGCGGCAGAGAGAATTCCCTGGAAGTCTCCTTTCGTCGACAGATAACTACTGACTGCCCGACCTTGGTTGATTATCGGCCGATTCCGAGCTAGAGCGACGCAATGTTCTCTCTCTCTCTGTGTATCTCCCCCCTACCCCCTCTTTTCAGGGACCACGGTGGTGTAATTTTTGGTCTAAAGGCTGTTAGTAAACTCTTTTGAAATCAACCTTAGAATAATGTCACTTCCCCCTGTTGACATGCGCCCAGATTTGTGTGCAGATTTGTAAAGTATGCACTTTTAAATATCTGACCGGCATGAATAAAGGGATGAGGCCCATGGCAATGTTAATTTTACATATGGCGTAAGAATTCACAACTTGTGTACAAGTAGATCTTAAGCAGGGCTTTCGAAAGTGCTCAGTTTTTATACTTGCCTCTCACGCAGGCAAACCGGGTTCGAGTCCCAGCGGAGTCGCTCCCGGATTTCCGCAGGTGGGGATCGTGCCGGTCGATGCCGCTGGTCGGAGGGTTTCCTCGGGGATATCCCGTTTACCCCGCTCTTGCTTTCCGGTGCTGCTCCGTACTCACCTCGCTTCACCCTCATCGGCTCTCGAGACCTCGATCTTAAAAACCATCCATATCTCTTCACTCTCTCTCTCTTTCTCTCATCTTTCTTTCCTCCTTGTCCCTTCGCATGTCCTAGCCCTAAAGGGCATCGCCCGCTGGGGGCTTTTTAGCACGTTTCAGGCTCGGAAACAAGAAGAGAGCGATAAGGGCGACACTGACACGCGAACCTAGTGCACCGTCACTCCTATGCGCAAGACTCTGAACTGGCGTGCAGGAAGCAAAGTTCACTGCAGTCACCCTTTTTTCCCCCCGCGTGTTTCCAACTAGTATATTATGAGATGCAGCAGTAGAAGAATAATTATCTGCGTTCGGGCACAAGGGAACAGGAAAGTAGGCACCCACGCCTGCCGGCCGCCATGTTGCGACGTCACCCAACCGCCATATTGAATCTGCGTGATCTTGATACCATCCCCGAGACCTTGATAACCTTGAACCCAAAAAATTCCAAAAACTTTTTTAATAATAATAAAATACCCAAAAACGTATAAAATATTTTTGAAACGTTAAAACATTTTTTTTAATAGTTAAAAAATAATTTAAACATGAACATGTAGGAGGTACGGAGTTCGATGGTAGGTGGATCGACTAAGCTCTCGACACGGCCAATCTTCGCCAGGTCGGCCAGTGACCATCTCGTCAGCCATGTTAGATGTAGATGACCTTGACATTTGGCGTTGACCCCGTGAGCTTGGATAACATTGAAACCAAAAAGAAATTATGAATTTTTTTTGTAAAATCCAAAAAATTACAAAACATTCTCTTAAAATTAAGAAAATGACAATTAATTAAAGACATCAATTATTCGATCAACCTCAGAATATTTCCATCTATCAGCACCACTGTCAACAATCCACACAAATCCACACATCAATCCAATCCACACACCAATCCACATCAATCCACACCAATGTACACACAAAGCCACACACCAATACACACCAATCCATACCAATCCACAGAACAGAGAAGAACAGGACATATGAAAATGGCACCAGTACCCAGCTGAAGGCCATAATTTGTCTTAGTTACTTAAATTTAAAATAAATTTGGAAAATTGTCGAAACATAAAATTTGGCGTGTTATAAAAACTAGAAACAGGTTAAATTTTAAAATTACACATGCTTAAAATGATATTTTCTTACAGTCTAAAAGAAAAGGTTACGTTATAATTTTAAAATGTCACTAGTTAAAATTCCTCTGCCTCCACCCTTGAACCCTCACCCCGCCATCCTCTCCGGAGACGGAGAGCCCTACTGTTGTTGTCGCTTTGGTGAGGTGCCCGTCGTGTGTTTGATGTCTGTGTCTGTGTTGTGATGGTTGTCAGTCATACCAACCCACGCCAATCCTTCGATCGAGCTTCGTCCCCCACACCTTCGGTTCGTCCCCCACACATATGTATAGCAATCATATTCGTTCGCCAACTGTGCAAATTTGTACTTGTGGACAGAATTAATGTTTTATGTGCAGTCCACGTATTTGTATGCTAAAGTCTTTATTATAATTATATATGCAGATCTTTCAGTTCATAGTCGCGTGCTCATAGCACCACTTTAAAGTTGCGAGGGAAAAAAGTATACGAGACACAAAAAAAAAAAGCTATTATTTAAAAATAATAATTTATTATTATTATTTTGCACATTACAATATCAAAAGAAAGCAGTTCATCACATCATACAATATATCCCCGATCCTTCCGTTAGATTATATATACACACGCATAGATACGTGTGCAGTGGACTACAAATAAGAATAGATACACTAAATCGGTAACAGACATAGGAAGAAAAAATATTTCAGCACGTTTCTGCGTGCACAGTGGATATTACTGTATACGTCCTGTAAACCGCTAGCGCTCTAGGCCTGAATGTTTTCTTGAACGAGAAGACCTGCTGTGTGATAACAATTAGCACACACACGGAGTTGGGAGGCTGGCGACAGAATAGAGATACTTCAACTCGCTGAAGCAAGTTGTTTCTGCGTGCATGAGGAAAATGACGTGTTCTTTGTCAAGTATTCATTTCGCATAATAACAGCTGGAACACTTGCTGCCAAGTCCACTTGCCAGTCGAGAGGGTCAAGAGTTGCGGTGCCACCTGTCTGCGGCGTTTACAGCCTTCAGTTATGTTAATTAATTATATAAGGCACAAATTCTTACAGCCGTAAATGGCAGAACGTTAATAAACTCTAATAAATAACACAGCGTTGTAACTCTTTAGTGATGGTAAAATAATATTCGGACTCGCGAACGTCTACACAACGTTATAGAAGTTATATGTGCCTGGAGGAAGCTTGTTTTTCTCTCCATCTTATTGTAAACGATGGAAGTTAAATCATAGCCACTAGAGGCCTTGCGGTTAAAGGCTGGAGTAAAAAAAGGGGGGGGGGGGAAATCCAAATGCATAGCAATAACGTGTTTCCATGTGACTGATATGTCTGCTGACGAAAAACTAATGAAATAATGTGAAGACTTGCTGTCATCGTTGGGAACAAAAAAGAAAACGAGCCTGGTCGGGGTATACGTAGGACGCGCAGATGTAATGACTTATTGATTCCTCGCGTCAATAAGTACGGAGTAACAAAGTGGCCTGGTGACACCAGCTCCCCGCGACGCTAAATTGCCGCCAATTATGTACGCTTTCATTTCGGTTCTGAGGGTGTTTGCTGGGGGGCGGGGGGGGGGGGGGAGGGAGGTGACGCAGCTAGTTTCTCGAGAGCAAACATAGTTCGACAGAAATATGGAGGCGGGCGCTCCAGTTCTGCAGTTCTTCTCGAGTTGTGTTTCCTGAACTTTCTCGGGAAATTAAACCCGTTCGTTCACACATTATTTTCAGTCTCGATGTGCTGCAATCACGTAATTTTATGGTGCGAGCTGTACTTGTGTTCAGCCATTTTTTTTCTCGCAGTCAATGAACAACGTGCTGGTTGCTCAATGATGCGGACATTAATCATCCATGTTAAAGGGGTGAAGAAAATTCTACGATTCAGGTTAGGTGCTAGGCAGACGCTCAAGTATGCTCGGCACTGCTGCCTCGATGTGTACAGTATCGCTCATAACTATCATTCATTTGCGATGTGTCCACGATAACTGGACACGGTGACGGAACGTGTTAAACTGAAAGTAATGAACGAAAATTAATTCGACTGAGCCCGTCCGTACCTGCAGCTACTTTCTGCGTCCGAGACGACCAAAAGCGCGGGTTCGATAAGGACTACACTGTTACGCTCGTCAAGTGCGCGATCGCCACTATGCACGAATCTCTGAATCATCGTACTGCGTGTACTTGCGAGACTTTTGAGCGGGGAAACCTATCGTTTCATTGGTTGAAAGTCTGTAGCAAGGTTGAGTGTTTTTGTACGTATCTGACTCGCATTTTTTTTTTAGGTACAGCGCATTAATTAATTTTTTTTTTTTTAATGTTATGTTGGAGTGCTCTGAAATGTTCTTAATGTATACGCGATGTCTTGAACGCACTCAACAGTCTGAAATCTGAAAAGTGTATTCTTTTCGTACTTCAGCACACTGAATACGTGTTCGATATAGACTATTCACACTAAAGTGAGAACTTTTTAAATTCCTTTCATTTGGAATAATAGTCAGTAAATATATTTTATTTTAGCGGTAGACGATAACTTCCGAGTGCGGTGTAATATACAAACTGTCTTTATTACTTACATGTTAATATTTATATAAAGATGTGGTTAAGGGATAAAAATGGCTGAAAGGAAAAAGTAACTAGGGCCTCAAAAGTGCTCACTTTACCGTGAACAGCCTATAGTTGTGTGTATATACATATTTTTCGCACACACTGTAACGCAGTTCAAACGCCAGGTAGGCCTACACCGAGTTTGTTTGACGCAACTGGGATAGTTGTTTGCATAGGGGCAACAAACGATATTTGTTGTTGAAACCAAATTATTTTGTTGTTCCCATTTCGCTGCCACAAACAAAGATTCGGTTGTTGCAACCAAAGATTTGTTTGTCTCTACGAATAATTAAACAGTTTCGGTTGATATATAAAAAAACTTGGTAGCCCAACCGCGACTCGAACCTGTAGGCCTACCACTTGCGTCTTAGCTCCACGCTCTATTGCTATCTGCGATAGTAACTACTGAACAACTAAGAATATATTTAAATACATACATTTTAAATACTGGACAACGTGCGTGATTAAATATTTCAAATTTCATAGCTTCACTTTTCAGTTTCCTGCTGAAATTGTTTTATTAGGATGTTCATGCCGTTATCGAGCATTAAGAAACGCACTGACAAACACTTTTACTATCCTAATTGACACAGAAATACAAATAAACTCTCGAGCTGTATTTTCGAACGAAGGCAGCCAATTAACTGATCAAACAAATGGGCCTACACACAGTTCATTCAATTAAATATTTTGCTGACAGGCTAATTTCTTTTGGTCCAATACAGAGGTTGAGTTAATTAGAGCGTGTATTTTGTTAGATGCACAAAAATAATTTTGTTGCATTTCAAGTTTTGTTTACTCAACAAAATATTTCTTTGCGCCAGCTAAATATATCTTCGGCATTATACAAACAAATGTTTTGTTGGCTTTTCTCTCAGTGTGGGTGGGCACATTATGGAATATCCAAATTGTCATTATACAGGCCTACGTATTAACTACACATATATACTCACTTGCTCTATAGTACATACCTTTTCAGACAATTCAGACCTAGCTATCGCCTTTTCAGATTGGACTCGTCACGCATTCTGGCGCCAGTAGTATGAACTATAAGAAAACATGTTCATGTGTTGCGGAAACGCAATTGTGTGTTACGATTTTTAGCTATAAATTTCTGATTTTGTGAAGGCCTACAAAATAAATATCTATCGTGTTAAGCAATCAATGTTGCAGAGGCCTATTTAATTATCGGAATGCAGGGTATTTGCAGGAATAAAAATTTAACCAAAAATTGTTAAGTTAATTGACATTTCGTAAAAACTTGAGATTTCAAAATGGCGTTAACGTCCACAGCTGAAAAAAGAACTATGGCCACCGCAGAAAGCACATATACTCATCGAACAAGTAAGCGACCATATGTAGGTACTCACGGTAAACTGAGCATTTTTGAAAGCCCTGCTTGAAAATTTTCTTACATGCATGTCCTGTATTCATCCACCAAATATAAAGTTAACATCATCAGCCTTATCACGTTATTCGTGCGCTGGCGAAGTGAAACTGCGAAATTATTGCTAAATTATATATTTTAAAATTTGCCAATGAAATGTTTTCGTAAAATTTAATTTGACTTTGAGACATGGAACTACTTTTCCTCCGTCATTACCAACTTACTAGACATATGGGAGGAAGTGTACCCAATAAAATATGCCGATAGGAACAGTGACATTTATCAGCGATTGATTTCAAAAGTATTATGTGACTGTGGACAGCCTACAGAGCCTCTGCGTACTGATTCGGTATTCGGACCGCGCTGGTCATGGCAAAGAGTGTTCACGATAAAGTGAGCACTTTTGAAATCAACCTTAGAAAAAATTCACTGCCCCTACCTGCGTATATTTTAACTGGCGCACTGAGTTACATGCGCCCAGTAAAGTTGGTAACGATGGATGGGAAGTAGTTCCGTATGTTAACGTCGAATAAAAAGTGTTAGGTAACAATTTCTGATAATTCAATATTTTCTTCGCTTTCTGTTTTTTTTTTTAAATGCACCAGTGTGTAAAAATTAGCAGATTTATAAAATATTTACTTTTCTAATAATTTCACAGTTTCACTTGGACGCAAAAATAAAGTGATGAGTAGATACATGCAAAATTCGCGTTACTATTTGGCCTCATGCTAGATTTCACCGCCCTATATACATTAGAGTCTGTATAATTTATTGGTTTCTGCAAAAGCGAAGAGCCACAATCCCTTTTGAGTAGGCGGGACGTGATTGGGCTATCTTGTCGTTACTTGCTACCGATTGGTTCAAGACCGTCCAGGGCGTGTCAAGCCAGCTGTAGTCAAATGACAAGAGCAATACAAACTTACGTGTGTTTGAAGTCTATCTTATCTTCAAATCATAATGCGAATTTCGCAGGTCTCTAGTGATGAGGCCCATTGCAAAGTTAATCTTACGTAAGGCGGAAGAATACACAACATGCATACAAGTAGATCTTAAGCAGGGTTTTCAAAAGTGCTCATTTCACCGTGAATCGCCTATACATGGATACATCATAGGCGGGGATATATGGACGTGTGTAGAGAGTATTCGGATAGAGCCTAAAGTTCGCCGTACATTTTACGTTAAGAATGCTATGGAATAACTAAAGAAAAAGGTGGTTCAAGGTTAATTAATCGTTCTAAATATCGACCTTTGAGGAAAAAAATTCTTGCCTCCATCCACTTATAATGAAAAAATAAAAATTGGCGCGCATACTGACAATAACGGTATGGTTGAATTATATAAAGTCGAGTCGTGCTATAACTTGAGACGTGAAAAATTCGCGAGTTCATTGAGCTGCAGACTAGACCCTACAGTCTTACGTACAAATTTACCGATGTCAACTGCCCATTGGTTGTCTGCTTTCACAGTGGAAGGCGAAGATTGGGCCACCTTTACCCAGGAGGTGTCACACACCATATCTACCAATGGCTGAAGTTATATAAACATACAGGTTTTGAATTCAGCCTTGTCCTAAAATTAATCCGCAAATTATTCAGGTCTCTAGTTATAACGCGTCAATATAAGTCAGATGTTTACTTTATAGTAACTGAAACAGGTTTTTGTGGTTTAATGGTTTTCAGAATGTAGGTATGCAAATAGCAGACCGTCTACTCGCCATATGCGACTGAAAATTATAAGTGGGTAACCACATAATTTTATGTTAATTACCTCAGTTTCATACGCTATTTAAAATTAAAATTTTTCGTACCAATTGTATCGGCGTGTGCAAGAAAGTATTAAAGTTTTAAAGTTCACAAGTATTATCACCAAGGTTTTGAAGCAGACTAAAATTGTAATCACTGAATTACTGGATTATTTTAAAAAAATATCGTGGGCCTCCAATTCTTTCCTTAAGCCCCCGATTAGTTTTATAAATTATTTGCATCCGTAGTTAGAGTAAGAATTAACACGGCAGAAATAGTTTTGTGATTGCAATTATTAGACAGTGACAGTCGGACTTCATTGACTCATGAATTGTCATTAGGTTCACGGTAATGTTTTATTTATGTGGCGAAAAAATACAAAACATGTCGAAAGACAATTTAAGCAGAGTTTGGAAAAAATTCTCTATCAACCAAAAGTTAGCAATAAAAATTTTTATATACATTTTTTTTGCGTCTTGTTTACTCACACTCATTTAGTTCCCGAAGCTATTTGTAATACGTATATTTTTTTATGGCGATATGGCCAGCAGCATAAGAAGAATTTCATTCACTTTAATTGAAAGCGCGATTCTGAGGCTGCTGCAACAGTGTCTTGTCAACATGTTTCGTTACAAATATTCCAGTCATTGAACTCAAGATAAAACTCTGAAATACGTAGCTAATTATTTTGAAAGAGAGTGCACGTGTACATGATTTTTGTGCGCATCACACGCGTGTGCGTATGCGCCTACGCGCCTGTGTACACGCACACTAACAATCTTTAGTGAAAAATGTTCATCCATTCCCGAGACAAGATTTTCACCTTATCTGTAGTGGCTATCGTCACTCTGGTGGATTGGAAAGTTAACCTAGGCATTTTTACACGCACTACTTAGAGACGAATATTAGCGTATACCGTTTATACGAGTCATGGCCTGTTACACCTTGTAACTGTGAGAAGTTGCCTCTTTGAATTAATAGCAGTTGGATTAAAAAATAGAAAGTTCCCTTTAGTTAGTTTTCTTTTATCTACAACAAGCTGTACCTGGTTCTGTAAATCTTTCTCTACGGTTATTTCTTCGTCTTGTTAATAAACACTCCTAATATGATAGTACGGATATAGTATTTGTCCATCGAACACACTGTCATATTTATGAGTCGAAATGTTCTCTTACCTGTTTAGCCTCCCGTTTATGAAATCGGAGATTAAGGCACTTCGTAATGTATCTTGGAAAGAATTCTGATCTAGGTGAGCGATATTCTTTACCACTATCTATGATTTACTTCGATTTTACTTCTATCGAAACGAAACCGTTTTAAGAAAAAAAAGGAGGGGGGGGGGCACCGAGAGGAAATCTAAGAAAATATTTATATGTGTATAGGGCCAAATATATAGTATTTAGTTGCCCTAACAAAATATATTGTTTAGCAAGCAAAAATTGAAAAGCAACAAAATTACTTTTGTTCGTCTAACGAAATATATGTTCGAATAAACAAAATCTCTGTGTTGGACAAAAAAAAATTTGACTGCCAACTAAATATTTTGTTGAATCAACTGTATATATTTGTTTGCCCACTCATTTGACTGCCTTCGTTCTAAAATACAGTTCGAGAGTTCGTTTGTATTTTTTGTGACAATTAGGATAGTACGAGTGTTTGTTAGTTGCATCTACTGATGCTTAACAATCGTATAAACACATTAATAAAACAATGCAACAAGAAACTGACAAGTAAAGCTGTAAAACTTCGAAATATTTGTTTGCACATGGTGTCCAATATCTGCAGTATATCTATTTAAAAGCTCTCCGGCATCATCAGTTGTCACATTAGTTGAGATTCGGTTTGAAACTTGGCCGAACTTGTAATTTTTTTTTATATCGATTGGGGCAACCAAATGAGAACAACAAAATAATTTGGTTTCAGCAACAAAATATTTAACTGCCCCTATATAGACAAGTAATTTGGTTTGCACCAAACAAATCTTGTTTGATTCAACAAAACCTTTTTCTCGGCGTAGTCCTCAGTCGCACTGAGATACTTCACTTGGCCGCAACACATTCGAAATCTGCACGAACCACGACAACCTCAGCCTGAGTTTCGCTAACCGTAAGCACGTTCGCAGCAGAGAGAGAGAGAGAGAGAGAGAGAGAGAGAGAGAGAGAGAGAGAGAGAGAGAGAGAGAGAGAGAGAAATCACAATTTTCGTCACATGTGAACATGTCATGATCCGGGCGGAACATGGTTGAAATCAACTGCTACGGTAGGCAGAGTTGCGGTGATTGGTTTGCAGCGTAAAACTTCTCAAACTGAGAGCAACCACGTGGAAATGTTAGTACTTAACTGGCCACACTTTCCTTCCGGGCTAATAAGGCATGACATAGAGAGCCGGTCTCTAACAATGGATGTTTTATTGCAAATATTTTCCCCTGCCCGCGATGCTGAGTCATAATATCTGCCTGGGCAGCTGCTGTTCAACGCTCGACTGGACGGAGCATGGATAATAAATTTTTCTGTATCAATTGGAATCATCGCGTTTTTTCTTCTCTTTTAAGTGTGCTTTTCGCTCGATTAGGCCTCAGGAAACCATATTCAAGTGAGAACATTTTAGCATTACGTTCAACAAAACACACAACTCTGTTGCAGTGCTATGGTTATAGAGACTTGAGAAATTCGTGAGTTCAACAACCTTTAGGATAGATTTCACAGTCTTATATACTCTCATACAGATATCAACCGTTGATTGGTTGATTGTCGTGGTAGTAATAGGCGTGGTTAGGCGCACAACTTATTGCATGTTTGTTATTGGCTCATTTATCTCCATGAGGAGTCAAACAACATGTCGACCAATTACAAAAGTAACATGAACGTACATGTGTGTGAATTCCAACATGTCTAGAAATGAACCCGCGAAATTCTCGGGTCTCTAGCTACGATTAACACGAGCTGTTTGTTATCGGAGTTACAATGAGTGAAGAGATTTGGGCGGCTCTTAATATCGACGTCTTGAGAGCCGATAAGGGTGAAGCGAGGTGAGTACGGAGCAGCGCCGGAATGCAAGGGGGGAAAACTGGAGGCCCCCGAGAAAACCCGCCGACCAGCGGCACCGTCCGGCACGATTCCCACTTACGAAAATGTGGGAGCGACCTCGCCGGGAATCGAACCTGGCGAGTAGTCTGACAACTACACCACCGCGGCCCCTTCATTGTCAATAAGGAAAACAAGCAAATATTGTTGCAAGCTCTTGGAATGGCCAGATCGTGTTTGGATGGAAGCCACAACTAACATAAAAGAGTTTAACATAATTTAACTTAACTTCTTAATTAAACTAACATTATGCAGCTGCCACACTGTTAAAAAAAAATTCCTTCATTGCACGGAATAGTGCTGGTAAATATTTATCCCGAAGTGTCCGTAAACTCTCCGGAAAATTATGGACACGTTGATTTTCAGAAACGGACTTTACGTAAATTTCACGGAACCTTTCCGTTAATTTCCAAGTTAGTTTTCTGTACTTTCCGTTTAAAATAAAAAGAGATAGTGAAAATGTCTCTATTTTTCGTTGTGTGGGTGTTCTACCGTGTGTAAAAAATATTTAAAAAGTTAAAATATTTTGTACTTAAGCGAGATTTGAACCCGAGTCAAAAAAATTTCTAGTCCACGGCTCTAAAAATTCACCTACAACTCTCGCTTAAAAATAGTGGTATAACTTTGATATTTGTATTCAAAAGCTAAAAGCAAAAATTTAGTTTCTATTAAATCTAGTGTATTTTTAGTGTTGCCAAAGGTTATACACGCCTGATGCTATTTTTTAATGTTTGAAAGAATAGGCCATAGTCTACTGCCGTAGAAATTATAATTTTCTTGTTGCAAGGGCGAAGAAAGCTTCGTGTAGAATCGGCATTGTTCGTCCCCGTAACTCCAGGCCAAAGGGAATACGGAGACTTTCCGTATTTTGTATTTACGGACTTAACTCCGTTTTTCGTCATTACGGATTGCCTTTCCGTATATACACTGTTCATTTCCGTAAAACATTCCGTAAATATACGGAAATTTTTAACAGTGCACTGACAAAATTTAACATTCATTCAACACTTGGAGGACTATGCTCGAGTGTATTTCGACCAAAACTACTATGATAAATTAGTTGTCCTGGAAAAGGAAAAGTCGCATGGATATACTCTCTAAGAAATTGTTCAGAAATTTCGAAAATCTACGATACCAATGGATATGCGTAGTGAGAAAGCAGAAATGGTAATATTTACCCAAATACATTCATATCCTGTCCCCCCCCCCCCATTCCGGAGCCACTCCTACTTACCTCGTATCACCCTCATCGGCTCTCAAAAACCCGATGTCAAAGAACCGCCCAAATTTACACCGGTGATGCGTGCCATACTGACAAGTTTCATTATTGTTGGCTGTCTGTTAGTAAATGAATTGGCGAATTAACTTGCGTCACAATCAAAAGGCTTGTCATTTATAACACTTTGTACACATCGTCATATTAATTTCCGTAATTTATGAAAAATTTATTTTTTATTTCGGAAAAATGTTGAATGACTGGATTTGGTGGAGGCCTAGAGGCCTACACGGGATATCAAATTAAACTCTAACGAAGCAATTAAATCATACCCGTACGAGTTTTTCTCAAGGACAGAGAAATCGAAATACTACTTTTGCCCGACTTAGGATCGGGGGGTAGTTCTCTCAAATTTTTAATGGCCTTATTTTATTTTGGGCCTTGTGGCTAATGGGGGGGGGGGGGGCGAGATTTTTATCCTTTCTTCCGCCTTTCTGACACATGTGTAATGGGGGTTTGGATGGTTCCTGGGCGGAATCGCGATAAACGCCCATCTTAGAACCTTAGACAAAACTTCATAATGTTACTGCGTTATTTCAGCCCTTTTTTTTTTTTTTTTTTTAATTCGGGGGATGCGTTCGTCGCATCATCAGACACGAGTCGCTAGCGTGGGCCCGGGAAGGCTGGGCTGAGCAGTGCTGCGCCGTGCCTGCGGAATGCGAAAGTGGTGTCGCACGAACATCTTGTGGCGCGTCAGCGAACAATCCGTCGCATTTGTGTTCGAAGTACACGTTTTTTTTTTTTTTTTTTTTTTTTTTTTCAATGCAAACTATTCTACGTGCTCGGGAGTTGTTTCCACTCGGACTCACACTCCGGACTAGCCCGGAACAAATATCCTGCACATCACGTAGATTGCAGGCATTGTTTTGGATCGCTTCAACGTTGCCGAAACTGGCATTTTCAGACCGCCGTCACCTTAAAAATGTCCTTCGTGAGTAGCTGCGGAACTGTTACACTGGCCCTTGAAGTGAAATTTATTGCAGACTTGCCACCAGTTAAGGGGTTAGGTAACTGCATAAAACGCTATTCTTAAACAGTGATGTATCTACAATTCGATTTTTGTTTATAGACGCGATGTAAATATATTATTCAGGAAATTTATGTATAACCGATTTCCTATGGGCTATCCACAGACAAGTGAGCACTTTTGAAAGTCCTCTCATTCGGAATAATAGTCAATAAATATATTTTATTATGGCCTTAGACGTTAACTTCCGATTGGTGTGGAAAATACACGCTGTCTTTATTACTTAAATGTTAATGTTTATTTAAAAAGATGGTTAAAGGATAAGTAGCCTAATGGTTGAAAATAGAAAGTAACTAGGTCCTCAAACGTGCCCACTTTAGCGTGAGCAGCCTAAAGACACGTATTTAAAATTCTTTTGTTTATGAACAGAATTCGGAAATAGCACGGTGGGCTGAATACAACGGATCTTATGTATAGAGACAGGAAAATTCTGCGTTTTGAACCACTTTCATGCTAGACTGCACTGCCGTATGTATTTTCGAGCCTCGGCTTTTTGTTCATTGGCTGCTGCTCCAGTGTATAGTCAGTTTTACCTCAGACCATGTGGCACTGTATTCGAAACAAGTGACTTCTGCTGCCGTATGTAGAAGAGTGTGGAGTTTAGCGTGGTGCCAGTTGACAACGCGAAATGTGTGGACCGTTATGGTAGAAGTAGGCTGGCTTGCAATGCACCCGACTGTATACGTGCAGAGTTGATTAAAGTCTAGTTCATACACTACGAAAATTGTCAGAAAGTACGATTTATATTACATATGAAAGAAGAAAGCATACAGTATACTTTGTAACACTGAAAAATGCTCGGATAGAATTTACTGACTTAACTGTTGGAAAGAAATTAATTCACAACTGTATATTTTTAATGGCAAAAAAGTTGACAAAAAAAGTATTTCAATTTGGGGTGCCTTATAAAACACATTTAAAAAGAAAAAAAGCCTTTATCAAGCAAGATTTCCATTACCACCTTAATTGTGTGCCATAAAAACATATAATATCTTTTTAACACTTTATTATAATATTGATTTTCTGCACATGTATTTAGGTTGTAAAAATTATAACTTACATAGTTGAAATAAATTAATTATTTAAAAAAAAATGTTAACTTTTTATTACTTATAATTAGAGAAATTATTACAATAACCTCCGTTATTTTTTTTTTTTTATTTTTTTTTTTTGCAAAATTTGCTCTCTGAAGACTTTAGAATTAGAATACGCCTAAATAAAAAATATAAACACTTGTAAATTAATTTTTTAAAACATTTAAATAAGTGAATTATAACAGAACATTATTCACTGTTACAAATTATATGCATTCTTCTTTCATGGGCAACAATAATAATTCTTTTCTGACAATTAATGAACTCTGCATAATATTGTACAGTCATTCTGCTTCTACCTCAGTGTTAAACCTGTAGTCAGAAATATGAGTACCTCGCGATGGTTCCTTCCTCAACTTAGTCAGAGACATGTGTGTGCTATACTTGTGGAAGGCCAAGGTCCGCTTATCCGCCAATTAGTCACAAGCTGTAATGGGCAAGAGCTGTTCAATTTTTTACTGTGGGTTTCAAGTTCATCCTGCCTCGTCTACTACTACGTTCTTGTCAGCCGTTTTTGTTTCTTTGATATTAACCTACAAGATATACCATTCGTTCCCTTTACAACTACGTTATGTATTTTTATGAACCGTGTAATCGTTCTGAAATAATAATGTTACAAAAAAAATGGCGGTGTGTTAATTTTATTATATCTAATGAGTTAAGAGATTTGGGCGGCTCTTAACAGCGAGGTCTTGAGAGCCGATGAGGGTGATTGAGGTGAGTATGGAGCAGCGCCGAAATGAAAGGGCGGGGGAAACGGGAGATCCCCGAGAAAACCCGCCGACCATATTATAACTAGTGTCTCAGAATTTTGTGAGTTCAAATGGTTTTATGGTGGATTTGTACGTTCTTATTTTTGTGACCTGTAACGTCCTACATGTCCGTGCGCTATAGGCTGTTCACGGTAAAATGAGCACTTTTTAAGGCCCTCCCAAAAGGCATTAAGTCCTATTAAATATATTTTATTGCGGTTTCAGGCGTTAACTTCTGAGGGCGATGAAATGTATACACTGTGTTTATTAGTCATATTGCAATGTCTACATTAAAAAGTGGCGAAAAGGTAGAAATTAATTGAAAGGAAAAATTTAATACGGCCTTAAAACGTGCTCACTTTACCTTGAACAGCCTATAGTAATATTCGCACGAAAAAAGAGTTCCGTGGTGAGGTATAGACGACTCTTAACAACGAGGTCTTAAGAGCTGATGAGGGTGAATCTAAGTGAGTATGGAACAGTGCCGGGATGCAAGGGGCGGGAGGAACGGGAGATCCCCGAGAAAACTCGCCGACCAACGGTATCGTCCGGCACGATTCCCACGAGCGAAAATCCGGTGGGCTACCTCGCCGGAAATTGAACCCTGTTCGCCTTGGTGGGAGGCGGGCACTCTATCCGCTGCGTCGACCGCGGCCCCACGTTAAAACAGACTGAGCGAATCACAGCCTAGTACACAGGATAGAATTGTTCGTCATGAAGGCACGAGCCAAATAACATACGTCAGCTCCTGGAGTGTATACAGACCTGTCGAATTCAGTCTAGCAGTCAAATATCTCACGAAAATTCCGAGTCACAGCACATTAAAATGCTGTACACTGTCCAGGGTACGATAAGATTTTTTCACCATTAACTTAGTATTTTCTTTATTCGTTTTTATTACTCATTGCGAGTCTTTAGGCGGTATACGTAAGAGTAAAAAAACATTCCAAGGACCTATTTACTTGTGTCCAGTGTAGATCAAGTGGCTCAGAAACTGTTAGATGCATTAATTTGTTACTACTAAGTATCTGTTCCCTGCCCGAAATTTAAATTTTTTTTGTTGGGCAGATTGACAGTAACCCTGCTTTCAACCAAAGGTTTACTTACTCGTCGCTTGTGATGTGTGTCGCGAATTTAAATATGTAATATGTTTTTCTCTCGCGGATACGCACGTCCTAAATTTGTGTTTGAAATCGAACCTGTGTGTTGGAAATGAAAAATAAACAGAGTTTTATCATGCGGCTAATCCCTGTCCCTACTTCCTCACGAGTTAAAAATATTTCTCTGCCATATAAACACATTTGCATGGATAGTCTTCCGAAATAAAAATCGCGTTTAAGAAATCTTGATGATGCCGTAGGAAAGAAAGAAAAAAAAAACTTTTTCACTTCCTTAACAGTCTAATTTCGGAAAGCCCCTTTTAAATGTGTGCGTACACTCGAGGAGGTAGCCACTGCTAAAATTTCATGCTTACGGGCTAGCGGTTTAGACTGTGAGTTTGTCAATTTGGAGTATGTCTGCCACGCGTAGACCAATTGTTAAATAAGCACTATACAAAATAAAACTGTAGATAGCATATTACCAAGTTTACTCGTGCCCAACTCTACTGGTTCTACCAAAGTCGAGAAGATAAATCGTGTGTCTAATATTTGTCAGATAGCTTCATGAATCTGTGTAGATTTTAAAGCATGTTTTATTTTCTGTGGAGACTGTCACTTATGTGTCACTACGGTGTTACGTCAGCATCAAGCCATTTTCCGTGTTTTTTTCTATTCAATCCATTAAGGGCATAATTTCGCAGACCGCATTGTGAAACAGATTCGCCGATGCATCAAACTGTATAAAGGGAATAAATCTCGTTACCTCGCGCCAAAAAAAAAAAGTACCGAATACTGTGTGCCCAGGTTCCACGCATGTAGGGTACGCAGCGCGCGTGTGTGTGTGTGTGTTTTTGTGGGTCTAGATTTACGGGGCGTGTCATTTCAGATGGGCGGAGCGCGCATGCGACTAAGCCCTACATGACGTTGACAAAACATTTACAAAACTCAGTTCCGTGTGCCATGACCGTGCAGAGGGGGTTTAAAAAAAAAAAAAATTACGGAGCTTTCAAACAAACTCGTTTTGAGATACATGCAGGCCTATATATAACATTCAACGAGTGACTGCAAAACAGCACGTGGCGATCAGTTATTTTTTGTGTAATTTGAAAGCTCTGTCTCCCCCCCACTCTCACACCCCCCCCCCCCCCAACTCAAACGCCAGGGGGATAAAAAAAGATCTATTACTCCAGGTTAATTTGAATAGAACGCAGCAATAAAAAGTATCGGTTTAATTTCTGTTTCCAATGAGAGACGGTTGAGTGCATGTCAGCTGAGCTGCGCTTCCCATCAATCCGCTATATGGAGTGTTTTTATTGGGCGAATCCATTGTGGAGCGAGAAGGGGGGGATTGGTGGGCGGGACACATACCGGCCCACCACGGGGCGCTGCGTGTTGCCAATAGATGCGAAGGGGGTAAAAAAAAAACTCATTTCCAAATGAAAGCCTGACTGGCCTGTTTCTGTCTTGATCCGCGATCGATTCGCGTGTTCGCTTTCAGGACGGCATTAAAAAATATTTCCCCAGCTGGAATTTTCCAGCGCAATTCGACTTTGCCCGTGCAAAGCAAAAAAAAAATATTGTCCATTTGGAATATGGCTGCTGTACACTGGTATTTTGTTAAATTGGTATTTTTTTTTATGTGATATATAATTATTTAACTGCTGTGTTAATGCTGTTGACGGTAAAAGCAAAGTGAGCAATTTTGAAACTAACATATAAACATATAACTTCCCGTTACTACTCATGTGCTGCAGTACGCACTGGCATCCATGCTCCAATTTAAATTGGCAGTAACTTTTTGAAAATAGTGCTTTATGCGTATTTTGTGTAGGATTCATTAAATACTAGCATCATTTATACATGATCAAAAATGTTTGTAAATTGTAAGTGTTATTTTAAGTAAAATTACACCACTGCATAATAATTATTTAGTTATATGCGTTGTTCGTGTCTTTTTTTGTCCCTCTTATTTGTGAACGAAAACTCAAGCTGATAAAAATGGATATTTTGGCCACATAAAACTCCCATAACCTTCATTCTTTTGTAAGTTCGTTGTACAGTAATATTTTGAAAATTGTACATTATAAGGGATGAAAATAAAATAATAAAATGTGCTTTTATTTTGAGTACGACAATCTTTGAATGAAACCAGTTACTATTAATTTAAGCAAATATAAATCTTAATGGAAGCTGACGCAAGCTTCATATATTGTTTGTTCTGAAACTGTTAGTAATACATTTCAGTTTACAGAAGCACAAGGTACTGCTATCTTTCTTCCGCGAAGTGTACTATGTTATTATCATGGCCACTTGTTTTTTGCGAAAATAATTCAGGACCATACTTGTACTCCAAAACACTAGAGCTCGGGTCCATTCTCGGGACTGGATGCGATCCTAATTGTCACGCCCTGCAGGTATCTGCTCGCGAATCACGGACACTCAGTGTCGTAGTTATGTAATTCTGATTGGCCCAGTCAGGTAAGGAACTGTCTCCCGACAGAGACACGTGACCAATAACCAAAGGAAGACTTCACGTATGCCATAAGCAGAGGCCTGAGAAATTCGCGTTATTATTTTGAGACACGTTGAACTTTACGACATACGTACCTTTGCGAAAACTTTTTCATTGGACTATACTTTATCTGACACGCCTTGGGGAACTCCGCTTCAATAAGTTGTACGCCTCGATCACGTGCAGTTCAGTCAGAAATGGGCAGCCAGTGAAGAAATGTTACCGGCTCCGCTATATATATATACAACACTGAACTTCACAGCGCCTGGTACCAAATAATAACGCGAATTTTGACATGTCTCTAGCCATGAGGTATTGGAGTCTAGCCTTGTCGTAAATCTTTTCGCGAGAAACAGGTGGCTCTAGTTGTTAACGGCGAAAATGTTCGTTCTGTCGCCTTGTGTGCGTTTAAACGTTTTCATCGATTTCGCCACAATAGCACTTAAGTCTTGAAAAATTCGCCAGCTCAGTAACTGTAAGGTTGACATTCACTGTCTTTCGCTCTGTCGTTACAGGTATCAGTTGCTCATTAGTCGCTTGCTATCACAGTGGAAGGCGAGAATTGAACCTGTTTTTTGTCGCGTGGTTATTATTGATTAACGATTATCCAGGAGATGTTAAATAATTAGCCAGACAATTACAAATGTATCGTAAACGTACGAATTTTTAATTCTACCCTGTTCCCAAATAGTTCACGTGTTTTTCAGACCTACCATTATGAGGAAATTTGTTTCACTGCACCCAGCTCATTCTCTGCTAACTAACAGGATATTTTAGTAATAGGCAGTGGTGAAGATTACTCTCATACAAATTTTTATCTTAAATGATTGTCTCCAGGCACATAATCTTACGCACAAGTGAAATGTACAGATTTTAACTGAACAAAATAGGTTTGAAAAATGTTCTCTCACAAAGCTGGCAAAAACAGTTATCTTATCTAGCATAACCCTTTCTCCGAGTTTTTTCTCTACGCTTTGTATTTGAATTGCGCAGGCAGGCCCGAAACACTTCATTTTGTAGCAATTTTTTCACCAATTCATTAATTTTAATTTTACATAATAGGAACAAAGTAAAAAGTAGCAAGCCCTAGACGAATGGTTTTCACCTTTATTGAGGAAACATAATTTTCCTAGGGACAGAATAATTTCGTGTTTGAAAAAACCTGCAGGCAGGATGACATGGTCATGCGTATTCTCGAGCCTTATCTTTGTGCTCATTGGCTGTTACTCCAGTGTGCAGCCAGTTTTTACCACATACTACGTGGCACGGGATTCGACCCTTGTTTCCTTGCAGGTCTGTTATTGGCTCGTTGTTGGAGACACGGAAATTTCGCGGAATCGTTTGGCAACAAGCTATACTTCACATTCTTATATGTACTCGAGCCGCAGGAAGTTGTTCATTGGCTGACGATACACTTAAACATCAGACCAGTTAGCACGGGACTCGGTCGTGTTTTTCTTGCTGATTAATTATTGGCTCAAATTCGTCCAGGGCGTGGCTAACAGTCTGTGATCCGATTGAAAAGAAAGTCAAATATACACGTGTTTGAAGTATAACTTGTCCTCAAATGAATTCGCAAAATTTACGTATCTCTACTCATTGTACACTTAGGCGTGTCTTTAGCGGGTCCTAAAATGTATTCGCAAAATTTTCCGGTACCTACCTATATAACATTTATTAACTGTGACATGTGTTGACGCATAATCTCCAATTTTACAGAAAATGTCTATAGTCTATTCACGGTAAAGTGAGCACTTTTGAAAGCCCGCTCACTTGGAATAAGAGTCAATAAATATTTTATTTTAGCTTTAGACGTCAACTTCCGGGTGTGGTAGAATCTAAACACTGTGTTTATTACTAACAAGGCAATATTTATATAAAAAGGTTGTTAAAGGATTAGAAAATGGCTGAAATAAAGACGTAACTAGGGCGTCAAAAGTGTCCATTTTACCGTGAACAGCCTAGCAATTTTGAAAGCCTTGCTTAAGATCTTGCTTAAGAATAACATTGTCATGGACCTCATAATTTTATTCATGCGTGGGTCAAGTTAAACTGTGACATTATTAGAAAAGTACATATTTGACAAATTTGCTAATTTTAACACTTCGAGTCACAAAAAAAAAAAAAAAAAGCGAAGGAAATACTTTAAGTTATCACAAATGGTTACCGAACACTTTTTATTCGACTTTAAGATACGGAACTACTTTCCATCCCTCGTTACCAACTTGACTGTGCGCATGTCACTCAGGGCGTCCGTTAAAATATACGCAGGCAGGGGCAGTTACTTTTTTCTAAGGTTGATTTCGAAAGTGCTCACTTTATCATGAACAGTCAAAACTAGGAAGACCCGTGGACTTCAGTTTTGGTCGCGCAATAAGTCTCGGAACGCACTGATGTAAAACGATATGCCAAGGAGACGCAGTTGGCGTGCGGACGTATTTGCGGCAAGATGGCCGCCAGACGAGCAGGCTGGGAGAGTGGGAGAAGGCTGTGTTTGATGGTCCTGCGTCATCGTCGCGATATTATTACGCGGCGAGCGAGCGCTCGCGCAGTCTTCTAAATCCAATTACACTCTGTAAACAGCGGGCAAGGAGGGTGTCCGGTGCTGGGGCTGGTAGTGTTAGTAGAGGGGAAAGGGGTGTTCGGAACCAATATGGCTTCTGCCTAGTTGGCATATCGCTGGGTGGAGGAGAGGTTGGGGTGGGAGAAGGGAATTAATACTACCAGCAACCAGACACCCGCGCCTCCGGAAGTGGGGGTAAGTGATCCCGTAGGAAGTCCGGCTGGCTGGCGAGCGTTCGAACTGAGCCCACCAGCTTCCGGGCTTCGATTACACACTGCGACGTCTGGGAGGGTGGAAGTGTTGATGCCGCCGAGCTGGGATTCGTCACGTGCTCGGAAGATTGCCGAACCCGTTCGGTCACACATTAATAGGGATAGGAAAATTTCGCGAGTTCAGTGACCTGTAGGCTATTCTCCACAGTAGTGTGCACTCTCGAACCACAGCTTTTTGTTCATTGGCTGTTGCCCCAGGGAGTAGCCAGAGTTACTCCACACCTGGCAGTTTGGCTCTCGATGCTTGTTTCTTTGCTAGCCTGTTATTGGCCCAGAGTCGTTCTGTTCGTATCTAATGAGCTGGGATCCAATTGCCAAGTTCACTTCTGTGTACACGCGTTGGACGTCTATCTTGTCCTGAAATGAAATCGCATAATTTTCCTATCCCTACATATTAATTTCTGAGTTCAAGTGTTGTTTGCAGTCACGTAAATTTTTGGCGTGCGCTGTACTAGTGCTCAGCATTTGTCTGACGACCTGTAAACGTGTCTCGAGCTCGATGTTATTGACATTAACCACTCACGTCGAAGAGATGTAGAAAATTCCACAAATTATATTGTCCACTAGAAATTCTGGCTATTGATGGCTTGTGTACAGTACAGGTTATAAATACCAACCTTGTGCAACTTGTTACACGAATGTGGACGCAGTGACTCAACGAGTTGGACGCGTTAACTGTAATTGAAATTTTTAACCTGGCCATAGTACGATAACTTTACTGAAGGCTGTTCACGATAGAGAGAGCACTTGATAAATGAACGTTAGAAAAAAGTCACTGCCTCTGCATGCATATATTTTTATGGGCGCACTGAGCGACATTCGTCCAGTAAAGTTGGCAACGATGGATGAAAAGTAGTTCGATATATTAACGTTGAATAAATAGTATTACCTAATCTTTTGTGATGACATGACATTATTTCTTTCGCTTTCTGCTTTTTTTTAATGCATCGAGGTTTATAAATGAGCAGATATGTAAAGTATTTACTTTCTTAATAATTTCACAGTTCCATTTAACCGACGCATGAATAACGTGATGAAGCCCATAGCAATGTTAATTTTACACAAGGCGGAGTATTACACAACGTGTATACAGTAGATCATAACACATTGGGGTCTGCTCACATTTATTGGCACTTAAGATAAATTAGAAGCGAGTCATCTATATCCACTACTGCAAGAACACCGGTTGTGTTGGTGTCTGTGTTAGAACTCACCATCGTCCTATTGGTCAATATCACACCGGACACTACCCTGTACTTTACGGCGTTCATTAGTGGCTGGTCGTCAACCAATGGTGAGCGGAGCTGTTATTGGCCCAATCAAATGTCCTTTATCGTACAAATTGATTTACAATCAATCATATCCCTTTGAGTGGCTATAAAAAAGACTTTATGACGTTAGCAATATCACTGTTACTGCACTGTCGTGTTCTTGTGGATATCATGTTGAACACTAGCCTAACAAAGACTGCACATCCATGCGAGTTTTGTTCTTAACAACAAAGAAATTTTCAAATTAGCTTTGCTCGAGCTAAACTCGAGCATAGTCTACAAAGTGTTAGCAGGTCTTTCAAAAGGGCTCATTTTACCTTGAACAGCCTATATACATCGGACTGAGAAAATAGAAATCCTCTACTACTCCTAATTGGGAATTTCTTTACGCATTTGACAGAGACCGCGGTGGTACAGTAGTCAGAATACTCTCCTACCACCTAGGCGAACCGAGCTCGATTCCCGGCGGGGTCGCTTCGGAATTTATTCGCAAGTGGGAATCGTTCTGGACGATGCCGTTGGTCTCGGGGATCACTTGTTTCCCCCCGCTCTTGCACTCCGGCGCCGCTCCATACTCACCTCGCTTCACCCTCGTCGGCTCTCAAGACCTCTATGTTAAGAGCCGCTCAAATTTCTTAACTCACTCACTACATACTTACGACTGTTTGCAAATATTTTCAATAACAGATTTTGTGCTTCTTTCACTTATAAAAATGGTAATTTTCATTTCTGAAATTAATTAATTATTTAAAAAATCGGTGAACATTATTACTAGTTATTTATTACATACAAACAGATAATTTAGTTTAATAATCTTAATGGATGAATGCTTTTTTTTAAAGATGTGCTTTCTAAAGCATCCAAAATGGAAGTATGTTTAAATTTTAATTAGGAATAATCGTAAACTCTTATCAATTGATTTTTTAAACATTTAAATAAGTAAGTTGCAGCAGAATATTTTTCACTGTTAGAAAATGAATCGTTCCTTCTTTCATGTGCAACTTAAAGTGTATTACTTAACAATTCTGGTAGTGTATGTATTACTTTCTACAGGCTGTTCGTGGTAGAGTGAACACTTTTTAGGACTTAGTTTTTTTTTTAATTTTAAAATTTCAGTCATTGTTTATCCTTCCACCACTTTTTAAAATAAGTATTTCTATGTAAGTAATAAACAGAGTGTGTTCATTTCACCGCACTCGGAAGTTAAAGTCTAAGGCTAAAATAATATATTTATTGACTATTATTCCAAATGACAGGGCTTCTAAAAGTCCTCACTTTACCGTGAATAGGCTGTAAGTTCTGCATGTTGGACAGTCGGGTGCAGTGCTCCAACAACCTTTCTATGTGTATGCTGTTTAAATATGCCGTTATAGGCTAGTTAGGTGTGGGCGAGTGAGTGGCTTGCATACTTGTATAACCTACATATCACACGTAAGAAAGGTACTCGTGACCATGAGTTACACAGGCTTCCAACCCGGAACCCCCATGGTCCGAGACTGACGGGAAACAAACCGTGTCCAGCCCCCTATATTTTTTGAGCGACATACCTGACACCTCGTCGCGATTCCTCTCCAATTTCAACATGGTTAGTGAATGCCCCCCCCCCCCCCCTCCTCCGGCCACGACTCATCAATTGATACGTATGGAAATTACCCATTAAATTATTATCTGTAAATTTTGTATAAATTAATTCCCCTCTCCAAAATAAAGGAAAAGGGAAATTTTATAAATTATTATTTAGCTATTACTGTTTGACTTTAACTCATTGTTAAAAAAGTAGGTTATTGGAACAGGGTATTAAATTGCTTATGGATTCAACTATTTACTGGGCTTGGGAATCGGTACTGCAATAGAAGACAGATGCCGTCATGAAAGTTCTTCGAAACACATTCGCACATGATAAGACCCACAATGCATCAAATGGCTGAACTCCGCGGAACTATTCGACACCAGCTAATCGATATCTTGATTCCTCGCCTCAACAACTTGATATGTTTTCAAATTTATAGTAAAGTTCAAATGAGAAAATAATCTTTGCACAGTTTTGAGGGAGGGAAGGTAGGGGTGGCAGTGTAGGGGAGAGCTCTCCCAAACGCCCGCCGGTGGAGAGAGGAAAACCACGTGACACTGCCGGTGCTATACACACCAAACTGATAAACATCGTTCTTTGCTACATCCCTGTTAAATACCGCGCTGCGCGAATTACGTTTTTTATACGGGCAATATTCACGTGCAGGGCAGCTCTCGCCCAACAGCACTCGGTCGCTGTCCCTAACGAACTGAACAACCCCCACCCCTCCGTGCAGCGGCAATGGACTCCCCCGACTCGCCCGACGCATTTTGGACTTCTGCGCATTATTTTCTCAGTTCATTTCTCTATATCAACAAGCTTAGCTCCTCCTTTAGGCCTCTGTTACGCTCAAATTTGATCTTTCTGATATAGACCTATTTAATAATATAATAATATATTTAAGGCGAAATACAGGCATAAAATAAATTTGGTCAAATAATCTTGAATAGGTTTGAAAATATGCCACACTATCAAATTATTTTTATTTGTGCGGGCCTAGTCTCACTTCTATTTTAACACAGCGTAGTGCTGTTATGCTACCGTGCAGACCATCACAGGAAATATCATCGATATTGTGATTTTTTTTCCATTTATAAACTTCATTGAAAATGTATTAACCATATTTATTTACTGAGCAATGAAATAAATGCCTTTGATTCTTAACTATTTTGCTTCAATGACCACTTCAAACAGCATTCATATCCAGATAGATGTAACGTACATTAATAATCTCCATAAGATTATTTCGTTTCTAGTTGTTGTTCGCAATTTAAAAGTTTATTGGTGCCTAAAATAACCGTATTTATATGTGCGCGATTCTGATTGTCTGAATTTGTGAAAAATCCAAGAAGAATTTATAACAGGTACAATATAGAAAATATTTTATAGGAACAGGAGCCGCCCAACTTTTTCAAGTAAACGTGGAGGAGTTTATGGCGTTTCGGTGACGTCACAACATTCCATATTTAGTTGACCAAACTTAGTGGAAGCATTGTGGCGGGAAAATTTGACAGTGCGACACGGGAAAGCTTCAAGTGAACGAAGTCAGTGAAGATATTTGGGAGGCTCTTAACATCGAGGTCTTGAGAGCCGATGAGGGCGAAGCGAGGCCGGAATGGAGCAGCGTCGGAATGAAAGGGCTGGGTATAACGGGAGACCCCCGAGAAAACTCTCGGACCAGCGGCGTCTTGCGCACGATTACCACGAGCGAAAACCCGGGTAGCGACCCCGGTTCACCTTGGTGGGAATCGAGTAGCCTGAGCCCATCTCCGCTAACAGTTCCAAAACTGGTGGCTGGAACTGAAATAAATATAATTTAAGTAGTAGTAGTTTAGTGCCACAATATAGGCATAATATAATCATCAATAGAATAGAATGTCAATAAATTGACCCCCAAGCTGCTAGGGGAGTCAGGGAGGAATGCAGGAAAACAGCGCCACTCTCACCTTCCAGGCAACTTGGTGTAGATAGTTGTAATATTATATAAAATTGTAATCCATAAAGACTGTAATGAGAAAATAAAGTATCGAAATAAAATGGTAAAAAAAGGAACTCCCCATACCCCTGCATTGCTCAGAAAGGGCACAGGTAAAGGGGCGATAAGAAAATTGCGTGACCCGTCTTGGCTGGCCACGGGGGAAAAAAAGTAGTCTGACCACTGCACCACGGGGAAATCTCCAATCTCGGCGGCGGGCGAGGGAGGTGTTGAAGGGGTCGGGGAGGGAGAGGTGACAGCGAGCGGATTGTTGGTAGGCGACGGGCCGGAACGGCCAAGTGAAGAAATTAGCCGGGCAGCTCGCTCGCCTTCGCAGCCATCGCCCGCACGTCTGCCAGCACCGACAACACATGCGCCCGCAGCTTGCGACATTCGATGTAGGGGCGACTGTGGTGTTGCGGTCAGACAACAACTCGCAACCGCCCACAGTGGACGCTGTTCGATTCCTGCCCATGGTTACTTCCACATGTCAGCAGACTTGCTAATGTTCTACTCCCAGGCTCTTCTTTCGCCTCGTGCAAACAAAGCGCTTAACCCTTTCGGATTCTATTCAATTTACTGTTCTGGGTGGTGCAAACAAGCAGATTTATGGCGCGTGCTGTACTTGGGTCGACACAAGACTTGTTTCGTTGTCTCAACCAATCAGCGATAGGTAGGGATGGAAAAATTTCGCGAGTACAGTGACCTGCTGGCTACACTCGACAGTCCTGTGTACACTCGAGATTCACATGTTTGTTCATTGGCTGCTGACCCACACAGTAGCCAGTGTTAATGCATACCTGGCAGTATGGCACTCGCCACTTGTTTTCCTTGCTAGTCTGCTATTGGCTCAGGGTCGTCCAGGGCGTGTCTAATGAACTGCGATCGAATTGAAAATGTGACTTCAGTGTACACGTGTTTGACGTCTATCTTCTCCTGAAATGAATCCGCGAAATTTTCCTATCCCTAGCTATAGATATTGTGTTCGGCTACCGTAATACGCATCAATCATAACGTAGATTGTTTACGAATAAATTACCCACAGGTAAGATCATTGGCCATTACGCTCCTCATTGTACAGTACAAACCAAAAATTTCCTTCATGTGCATTATGTACACTGGGTCTGAAGTCCAACTAAGTCTAGAAAATTACACGGAAACGACAACGCTCTTCATTTGTGCGCACTAGTTCATGATATTTTTCATGAGAACTATGTCTTACTAGGTGTTACCAACACACCAATTTTGTCTTTATATTTATTCATAGCAACCATAAGGGTAATATTATTTATAAATAAAATAAATGTAAGGGTTTAATTGCAAAACGAAAGATACCTTAATGTTGACAGACGCTTAACGTACTTAGTAAAAAAAACATACATGGGGTGATTTTTCTAAGATGTGATTTAGAATTTGCGAAGATACCGCAAATAGACTATAACTAGGTCCATTTTTCTTTCCGCGAAATTTATGCTCATGCTATACTTCAATATCCTACGTCCACAACCACAGCTTCCTTTAGTTATTGGTAGGGCCACATGTATTTCATAAAAAAAAAAGTGTGCTCAAGCTAGCCGTCAACATAGCCACTGAAAGTCCGTAATTGGCTGGCAGACGTGTGCGAGTTAAAACCATCCAACCGCGACATTGTTTCTGAACTAATGTGTTTTGGGAGTACAACTAGTCGTGGAATATTTTCGCGAGAAACAGATGGCTCCAGGTATTGGCCGCGTGTTTAGGCGAGAAATGATGTTCTTATTCGACTGGGCCGATAAGAATAAAGTGCATGTGAACTGCTGAAGTGTTTTGGAATACAACTGGTGTTGAAATCCTATCGCGAAAGACATGTACCCCTAGTTATAATACATTTATATTTGGCTCACGTGGTATTTGAAGGGATAGGAAAATTTCGCGGATTCATTTCAGGAGAAGATAGACGTCAAACACGTGTACACTGAAGTCACATTTTCAATTCGATCGCAGTTCATTAGACACGCCCTGGACGACCCTGAGCCAATAGCAGACTAGCAAGGAAAACAAGTGGCGAGTGCCATACTGCCAGGTATGCATTAACACTGGCTACTGTGTGGGTCAGCAGCCAATGAACAAACATGTGAATCTCGAGTGTACACAGGACTGTGGAGTCTAGCCAGCAGGTCATTGAACTCGCGAAATTTTCCTATCCCTAGCTATTTGACACCTGCTGTAGAACCCTGATCCAATAATAAACACGCAATAGTATGCAAGTCCAAATATCGTCCTCCACTGTGGCAGCATACAACCAATAAGCAACTGATATCTGTACGACTGTGCGTAAGACCGCAGAACAGATAATCATACAGAAGTGTATTGGCGTGGCAATTCATTTGACTTGAGCGTACCCGTTCGTTGATGGGTTACCCGTGTTTCTGGAACAGGTCTTGTGTCTGAGTGGCTATTTCGTGCTGAGAAAGGTTTCCCATTGGCTAGAAAACCGGCGGGAAAGGGAATGAAAGTATTTTAACGGTTAATTTAGCACTTTTGAAATTAACATTTGAAAAAAATATCACTGACGCTACTTCCCATGTACAGTAATTTAACGTATGCAACTACTGGCATACGCTCAGTAAACCAAGGGAAAGTAGTTCCAATTCTTAACATCTAAGTAAAAGTATGCTATTAGGTAAACATTTTTCAATACTGAAATAATTAATTTTTCTTTTTGATTTTTTAAATACATGTAAGTTTTAAGAATTATTAAATCTACAACCAACCGATGAATTAAGTGACGAGGCCCATGGCAATGTTAATTTTACACATGGCGGAAGGATACACAATGTGCATACAAGCAGATCTCAAGCAGGATTTTCGGAAATGTTAAGTTTATCGTGAACAGCCTATAATAGCGGATGCTCATTGGCGAACGGTGTTCCGATACGTTGCCGACTATTGGCGCCATTTTGCTAGCGCGTGCCACTGGATTTCGCGGTATATTCGCCTGTTGCACTTTCATATTCTTATAGGCTGTTTGTGGTAAAATGAGCACTTTTGAAAGCCCTGCTTAAGATCTGCTTGTATACACGTCGTGTGTTATTCCACTTTATGTAAAATTAACATTGTCATGGGCCTCATCACTTTACTCATGCGTTGGTGAAGTGAAACTGTGAAATTATTAGAAAAATAAATGTTAAAAATCTGCTAATTTTTACACTTCGCTGTATTAGAAAAAACAGTAATCGGGAGAAATAATATAAGTTATCACAAATGGTTACCCAACGCTTCTTGTTCGACGTTAATATATGTAACTATATTCCCTCCATCGCTACCAACTTTACTGGGCACATGCCACTCATTGCGCCCATTAAAATATATGCAAGTAGTGGCAGTGATTTTTTTTTTCCAAGGTTGATTTCAAAGGTGCTCACTTTATCGTCAACAGCCTTTAATTATCGCGTAGTATGGTTGCGGGTATTGCTAAGTTTCTTCACCCGTCGCAAAAAAAAGTAACATCTCATCCACCACAAAAAAAAAACATGCCAATGGCGGGCACTGTGCCAGCGGTGCGAGGTAAAAATGACAAGTGCCCGGAGGAACTGGTCGTGGAATTTCCCCTTGCGTTGTGCACGCCTCTGCAAGCCTCGTTGTAGCTGTGTGTCGCAGACCCCGGTGTGCGTTCGACTTGATTTACATCTGACTTATTAGGCGTTACCTGCTTTAGTTGCGCTACGGAGAGCCTGGTCGCTGACCCAGTGCTTTGGCCGGACGCCGCAACGGCCACGATAATTCGCCACCAGTTCTGCTTCTCCCAAACCAATATTTGGCTCTTTGTTTGGAAAAAAGAAAAAAAAAAAAAACGATAAAATGGTTCCGCAAATGTAGGTAGGTTGTTGTCGAAAATAATATTTGTAGGTGTCAGGTTATAATTTGCGTTTTTTCTTATAACTATCACAGTCATTTGACTGGCTAACGTCTGCGCCTACCTCACATTAGGACAAATGTTTTTTGTAAATGTATATAATTAAAGGGGAAACATACAAACAAACAAATGAATAGGCAAGAATATCTGTCAATGTATCATGTTATCTAAACGCGTGTATAAAAATACAATTACTATCCATATACGATATATATATATATACCGTATATGGATAGTAATTGTATTTTGTGTGTGTGTGTATATATATATATATAATGTAAATATTGGCGAATTAACAAAACAGATACATACTTCATAACTGACAATAATGTTGGAAGTATTGCACACAAAATTATTCATAGGGTTTTACTTTCAGGAAGTGGAAATCCAGTGCAGATTTTAGGACATTACTGAAGTTAAGGGGCCGCGGTGGCTGAGAGGTTAGCCTACTCGCCTCCCATCACGGCGAACCGGGTTCAATCCCCGGCCGGCACACTCCCGGATTTCCGCATGTGGGAATCGTGCCTGACGATGCCGCTGGTTGGTGGGTTTTCTCGGGGATCTCCCGTTTCCCCCGCCCCTTCATTCCGGCGATGCTCCATACTCGCCTCAATCACTCTCATCGGCTCTCAAGACTTCGCTGTTAAGAGCCGCCCAAATCTTTTCACTCACTAAAAAAAAAAAAAAAAATTAATTAATCAACCTTACAACGAACAGTGCACAGTATGAAATATTTTTTACTGAAAACACTACTTATTACCGCATACGAAACAAATAATTTATTTAATTATAACTAAGGAAACCATTAACTAAGGTAGAAAATCGTTGCTATGACAGCTTTATAGGAAATATTCATTAAGAAGTTACCTATTTAGCTATGCGATTATTCAGTCGGTAGGAGAATTTGCATTTCGAATATACGTAATGACCGTGCCTTCTGTTGGCGATACAAGGTCCTCGCTTCGCCGGTAATATGTGATGCGTAGTAGCGAGATATATGCCTTTCTGATTTCAAAGGTAGTGAATCCAGGAATGGTCAGCAAGGCTTTGCTATGTCTACTTTTCAATGTCGGTTCGATATATGCTAACTACACTGATATCGCTGTTTCGAGATGTCGATTCAGTAAAGTACTGTACCTCTATCGTAGGTGTCGCTCATTCTGATACCCCAGTTCTCGACTCTGTAAATATCGTCACTAAAGGAAGTCTCATAGGCAATATTGATATAATAAATAAAGTAGGTATGTTGGTAGGACTTCACGTCTCGTCGACAGTGAGATCATTAGTGGAGGCCTGTTCAATGACCTGTGTGTTAGACTCCACAGTATTATATACTCTCGCACCGATATCAACATTTTATTGGTTGAGTGTTGTGGTTTTAAAATGCGGCGGTCGACCAATTACAAACGTGACATGAACGTACATGTGTGTGAATTCCAACTTGTGTAGGAATGAACCCGCGCAATTCTCCGGTCTCTTACCTATAGGCAAGGCCACTGTTTTTTTTCAGGAACAGATCTGAGCACACAGTTGACTCCAATACTATTCATGCACCTCGGCTGTTGCCATACCTCCATTGGCTGCTGGTGTTGTTTCCGCATTTAAACGAGCCACTGAGGATTCCCTAACTCCAACACTCTTCCATCATGATTCGTGCGCAGACAGTTAACACCGACCAGAACACGCTTCAGCCAATCAGAAAGGTGGACGACCCCACAGTGTATCTTGTCTCGAAATATTTTCGCGAAATAACACTGCCCCTGCCTATAGGGTATTCTCCATTGTCGTAAGTAAAATCATGCAAATATCCAATTTCATTTGTTGCGTGTTGTATTAGCTGAAAACGGTTATAGGGTCTCCATTTTATTGTCTGTTTATTACTGGCTTAGAGTTGTCAATGAGGTGTAAACTAATGGGTGGGCCAAAAGAATGAGCAATACAAACATACGAGGTTTTGAATTCTAGCTTATCCCGAAATGAAATCGCGAATTTTTCAGGTCTCACCTGTTTCTCGCGAAAAGATTTCAGGCCAACTTGTACTCTAAAACACTAGAGCTCAGATCCCAGTTTTGTAATTGGCTGAGTTTAACTGTCACGCGTTGTAGGTGCCTGCCGCAGCGAATCACGGACACTCGGTGTCGGAGATACCTAATTCTCATTGGCTCAGTCAGGTAAGGAACTGTCTCCCGACAAAGACACGTTGCCAATAGCTAGAGCCACGAGTATTTCGCGAATTTATTCGGAGGCGAGGTAGACTCCAAACACTTGTTCTTTTCTCCTACTGTTGTGATTGGACGACAGTTCTTTAGACACGCCCCGTTTAACTGTGCACCAGTAATAAGGAGGGAGCAGTAGTGTGAGTGAGTGTTTAACAGTCTTGTACAGAGGCCTCGCTTGCTCACAGCAACCAATAAGCAAACAATAATGTCTCGAGTGTACAGATGGTTGTCCATCCTAGCTTGCTGCCAACTCTATCTGCGAAATACTCGTGGCTCTATTCGTAATTTACCGGTTGGAAACACGGGGAACTATTACAGGGTGGCGCACTGAACTTTGCTGCAGAAGACTTTCCCACTAATCAAATGGTATCACCGCTTAAAGTCCCATAGGTACACCCAGCACGGCGGGAGCACTGCACGCCAGTTCAGCGCCTTGTGCGTAAGAGTGAAGGGGCACCAGACGCGCGTGTCAGTGTAGTCCTTATTGCTCACGCGCTTCCCTGCCTCAAACGCGTTAAAATCATCCAGTAGGCGGAGCGAACTTCAAATGGCGAATCAATGTTAAACGAAATTCCTTCTCATTACGTCAACATTAAAGATAACTATTTCAAACAAAACGTATTCTACGTGAAATTTCTTAAGGAACGTTGCTACGTTAAGATATCTTACCCATTGTTTTTAAATTACTTTAAATATTACAAAAAATTTATATATATATATATATATATATATAGCAATGTTTTGTGAGAAAGTTGCGTTCAAGTGTTTTTAGTTTGATATAGTTATCTTTGAAATTGGCGCAATGAGAAGGAATTTCGTTTAACGCTGATTCCCCATTTGAAGTTCGCGGCTGCCGGCTTTGTAGGCAGGACCGTTTAATAGTGTTCGTAAACTCCTCTTCCTGTCTAGATCATAAACGAAATAATTCTGGCCGAACAATCTTCGAGACACTCCTGGCAACCACGATTATTATTTGAAATTCTTTCGGGCAGGCCAATCTCGTTAGCTTCGCTCCAGTAACTTAATTTACACCTTAGGATAAAACGGGGGGGGGGGGGAGGGCGAAAGGGGGACGTCGGCACACATCTGTGCGACGTTTTATGTTTCCCGCATGCCCTTCCAGATCGCTATCGTCGCAGGCGACGTTACACGTGCCAAAAAAAAAAAAAAAAAAAAAAAAAAGGCGGCAAAATTTACCGGGGCACAAGACGCCAGCGTTCTAATGCATTCCGAAACGTCACGGCGCGGAAAATAAAGACTTGACCCACCACCCTACTTGGACCTGGATTCGCCTATCTTCCAGCCTTTGCGCATTAACATAACAAATAAACTTGCATCCGGTGCGCAAGTAGATAATTTAGACGGGCAGCCTTCCACCCTCATGGCTCACCCTCCCTTCTTCTCCCTCCCCCCCCCCCCCCCAACACAAATGTAGTTTTCCTTACGAAACGTGTGGTGGGCGCGGCCATTGCTAATTGTGGTCCGCCTGGCGTAACCCCTGCAGGCGAAAAGAAGGGGATAAAAAAAATTTAAGGGGAAAGGGGGGGGGGGGGGGGAGAAAGCTTTGGGTGCCGGAGCGAAGTGTTAGAGGCATGTGTAACGTGTTGTCTTTCTCTTGGCGCGGGAATGGAATGAGCTTATCGCGCTGCGTTGCGCAGTATCATCGAGAACTCATCTTCTCGCTTCTTGCACGGTCAGTGGTGTAACGCTGGAAGGAAGAGGGGAAAGCGTACAAGGGGGGGGGGAGAGAAGATTTTCTCGTGGTTCTTCCGCCTTTCTCTTGCGGATTATAAATTCCTCCGACCCCCCCCCCCCCCTATCGCGACTGACTCTCCCAATCCTTCACAAACGTTAGCACACTTAAATTACCCCCTCCATCTTTCCCATAACTTTTTCTTTTGCTCCTCCTCCCTCCCCCCCCCCCCCCACACCCCCTTACATCTTTTTTTCACTCAGGCACGAGCGGGCCTCGTGTGAAATGTCTTCCGAGACAATGCGGCGTGGTTTTTCGGTCGCATCGCTCTAATTAGACGCTTCCGGCCTTGCATCCGTGACCCCCCCCCCTTTTTTTTGCACTTAACTGTCGTTTTCGTTTCGCGCGCAACCTGTGTAGATATTTTTATTGAATTATTTTCCGATGTGCAGGAAAACCGACGAGTGATTAAGGTAGAGAGTAAAGTGCTCCTCATATATGGCTGCCAAGGACTGAATGCAGAGTGCGTTTAAGAAACAAGTATACACACACACATACACTACCAATATTGTCAGAAAAATACGATTTATGTTGTGTGTGAAAGAAGAAAGCATATATTTTGTTAGAATTCGCATTTAAATGATGGCATATTTTTGTCAACAATAAAGAACATATTTTAATTAAAATTTGAGCCTATTTCCATTCTAAACATTTCAAAAAGCACATCTTGCAAAAATTAAAAAAAAAAAAATAATACCATTGCAATACTTAATTTGATCACTCACGTAGAGACATGAAAAATTCGCGATTTCAATTACTTATATCCTACACTCTTATGTACAAATATGACGATATGAACTTCACATTGGTTGTCTGCTATCGCAGTGGAAGGCGTCAATTGCACATCGTCCTCCAGGAGTTGTCAAACACCACGTGGACCAATAGCTAAAGTTATAAAAACGCGCTTGTTTTGAATTTTATCTTGCCCCAAAATGAATCCGCGAATTCTCCAGGTCTCTACTCACATGCAATAAATATTAGTGATAGTGATTGTAAATATTTTCAATAATTTAATTTATACACATCCATTTCAGCCACAAAAGTTAACTGGAATGAAGTTACATTTAATCGTCTGTTATTTAGCATTATTACAAATATTTTCTTAAATACAATCATAGTAAGTATTCCGACTACTTACTCGCCGATGGTGTTCTTACAAAATTGAAGTGCTGGATGATGGAAATATACTTAAATTTAAAGTGAAAACATACTCTTATAAATTATTTTTTAAAGCATTTAAATGAGTAAAGTCTAGCGAAGTATTTCTCAGTGTTAAAATAAAACCAATTCTTTTATTTTCTGGTGCAATATGAATCGTAAGTTTGTGACTATTTTGGTAGTGTGTGGATTACTTTTTAATGAGTTCTAAGTGCCACACAGTTGGGTTCAGTGCTAAATTGGCAGCCACTCTACTTCTACAAGGGGAATAGTGCACGGAAGCAACATGTTTAGACACCTTTGATCGTAAGTCGTTTTCCAGAAGTTTTATCTAGATTTTGGGGTTCGCAAGACACGTGTAATAGTAGTGAACACTTTCTTACACTGTTAAATATTCACTTCCTTTGTTATTCCCGGAGAGCTGACGGAATATAAGAAATAAGATATTCTTTATCTTACACCAGTGCTTCGGAAATAATGCAGGAAGAGAATATCTAACAATGTAATAAGTTGTCCAAAATTATAATTTATGTCTTGCTGTGGGAAAAACGGTCGAAAATCCTTTGGAAACCAATTTGTGACAAATACCAGGTAAATATACGGCCCTCGTGCAGCGTTCTGCTAACGAGCTCGGATCTGCACCTGCGTGCGCCCCCGAACCCAGCAGGCGCGAACTACTTTGAATATGAAAACAGGTCGTGTTAATATTCACTGGAACCGCATACGGGGAAACATAATCCTGGCCGATCGTAAAAGAAGATGTGAAGGGTGTTTTGGAAGCATGCCTCGTGTTTTTTTTTTTTTTCCTTTGGCGCGCGCCAGGCGATTTACGGCTGGCGCGCGCCACAGGTGAAACTCGCTTCCGATCGAGATTGGCGTTTACGTACTCGAGAATGTGGGCCGGTCGCGATTATCTCGCTCGGACGTGTGGATTTCGCCGCGAAAGCTGTAATGTTAGAGGTGTGATGGGCTGATGCGAAAAAATAACCACGTGCATTTTGGGTAAACTTCATTAACAGTTCGGACCGCGGCCTGATACTGAAGTCCTTTAGAGCCAGTGGCTTTAATTATAGGCTGTTCACGATAAACTGAGCACTATTTAAGGCTCTTCCAACAAACATTGACCTCTAATAAATACGTCTTATTGCAGCCTCAGGCATTACATTTTGAGGGTGGTGAAATGTATACACTGTGTTTATTGGTCACAATGCAATGTTTATATTAAATAGCAGCATGAAAATGGAAATTGGATGAAAGGAAAAATTTGTAAGGGCCTTAAAAAGTGCTCACTTTACCGTGAACGGCCCATATCACACGTGGAGGGGCCGCCATGGTGTAACGGGCAGGTCCCCTCGCCTCCCACCAAGGCGAACCGAGTTCGCTTTCCGGCGGGGTCGCTCCAGGATTTTCCGCACATGGGGATCGTGCCGGACGATGCCGCTGGTCGACGGGTTTTTCTCGGGGATCTCCCGTTCCCCTCCCCCCTTGCATTCCGGCGCTGCTCCACTCCCGTCTGCTCTCAAGACCTCGATGTCAAAGAGAGCTGCCTAAATTTCCCCACTCTCCACTCACATGTTAACTTGGATGGGTATGGCTTAGGCAGGATTTACAACCACCAGTCGCGTCCGTCCGTCCGTAATCCGTCCGTCAACCACGTGACCAGCAGCCAATCAGAGGTGGCCATTAATTCTATACGTCCGTCCATCAAAACGTTCGCAAACTTTAACTTTTGACGGACGAAGGATGAAATGCACGTTTTGTTACTCTTTCATTCCGAGTTCTTTACAAAGCTGTTTAGTGTGTTAGTGTTTGGTTATGGTTATCTTTTGTTTTCATATGTTGGTTATATAATAGTAAAATGAATTTAAGTTACATTTTTCCTGAAGACCAATTGATAATTACGTCTGGAAACACTGAAACACTTTTGTCCCTTAAGGGCTGAGGTCCATCAACACCATCTCATCTCACTCGTAGTTAGTTCTACCAAAATCTCAGATACTGCGCGGGTAACCACTCTCGGATCCTTCGTGCCAGGGACGGATCGATACTAGGCATTTGGTTCTTGTCTCAAAACCTACACTCTAGGTAATTTGTGAAAGGAAAATTCTTGGAAATCCTGTTTCCAAAAGAATCCTTTGTTAAACTACTAACAGTTTTCTTATAAAATCTGCAGAACATATATAACCAACACCCATTGTATTACCAGACCACACCTTTAACCACAGGACCAAGTTGACTTACATGATTAACACTTATTTGTATAGTAAATATACCTTCAAGTACCTACAAACTATTAGGGAACTTATTTGTATAGTAAATATACCTTCAAGTATCTACAAACTATTAGGGAACTTATTTAATTGAGTAGTGTACTTTTATGTCATTTTAAGAATTGTCTTGTTGAAATGAAAGATTTGGCAGTTCTTAACAATGAGGTCTTGAGAGCCAATTTAAGAATCCTGTGTAGCTAGGAATCATTAACAGGTAATGAGTAATACGGCCACGTTTTATTGAAATTGTCGTTTTATTATGATTATTTGCGTTTTTTTAAATGTTTTACGTTATTCAAACTTAAAATATATTAATTTTTACACGCAACTACTCTTTACACCACCCACAGTTTTTGCAAAACCAGCTATAAACAGTCTTACGTTGTTGAGTGTCCGCCATTTTGCTGAAGCTCGTGGATACGGGTCAGTATAGTACAGAAATTTATTTACGTCAATTACAAACACGGCCCTGGTAGTTTCACAAACGAGTAGTTTAACAAGAAAAAATTTTGTACTGTTACAAGCATTTGTAAAATTACAAACAATTTTTTTTTGTATCAACACGAAATAAGGAAGAAACGTACTAGTGTATACATACAGTATAACACTTTCGAATTCTCAACGCTTTAAAACGTTTGTGCCATTGGTTTGTATTACATACAAAACAAAGTACTGTATACTACACACTGTAAACACTATATCACCGTACAACTAATTTTGAGAGAGAAGAAGTAATTTAGTTGTAAATCACGCCAACTTTCAATACTATGCGAGATTTTATGTAACGACCGATTTTCTGATAAACCCGCAAGTACAGAAAACTAGAAATTATAACTGGGCTGCCAATCATGAAAAGTGTAGGCAGGTAGCATGTTTGCCATAGTCAGCATTTGAAATGGTAATTCCCCCACTCACCCTCAGTATCTTTAGAGTGGAGCATTTGATCATTTGCTGCAATATATTTTTGCGGCCAGTCTTTTAGGGCCGAGCTGGGATGTTCGAGATAAAAAGAGGGATTGGGAGAGGGGGAGAGGCATCGCCTCCACGTGTTCCTCCCCCCTTCCCCTGCTATTCCATCACACCCTCCCACTGGATTCCGTCCATAGTTCATCATCTCCCGAACATAAGGAAGTAACGACTCCTCCCCGCAAAGTATCGTCTCGAATCAATGTGACAGTCAAATTTTGATGAGACGAAACTAGGTGGCAACCATCCTACTATATAAGGAGACGATCTCTGTCTGTCCGTGTTTAATACTTCTAAGTCCCTTGCAGCTCAACAAGAGTTCTTAAAGTTTTGCAGAGCGGATTCTCAGGGTCTAATACAGGTCTAAGTTCGAATTCCAGCAAGATCAGATTACGCAATCATGACCTATTGACCCTAAAAACTCATTTTTTTTATTTCTTTTTCCTATGAAAGTTTGTATTAATGCATAGAGGTTATTGCATAGAGATATGAAGGTAATGGAATATAATTTCTGTTTACTTTAAATGTCTCGCTTCAATGTTGTTAATTTCACATAATTCCATAGAACTATATCAAGTGGGGCCTTAGTGACCCAGTCAGTGGCCAGAACAATCCCAAGTGGGACCTTAGTGGCTCAATGGATAGAGCGATTCCAAGTGGGGCCGCAGTGGCTTAGTGGATAGAACTATATCAAGTGGGGCCACAGTGGCCCAGTGGATGGATATATATCAAATGGGGCCTCAGTGGCAAAGTGGCTAGAGCGATTCCGAGTGGGGCCGCAGTGGTTTAGTGGATAGGACTATATCCAATGTTGAGTTAATTTCACATCATTTTTTTCGGTCTTTGTATGATAACAAAAATTTGTAACATCGTAGCTATTCTAGGCACGTGACCATACTGAACACATGGTCACGGGCTAGCCCCTAGTAATGAAACAGTGACGAAATGCAATATGAGGATGGGGACCTGAAGTGACCTGCGGTTATAATGTGGAAATTCCTAACTCATTATAAACACTGTTTTAGTCTGTTCACGGCATCTTTCACTTATATATTGTCTGTGAATTATAATTGCTAAGTAAACGTTTCTTGCGTCGTATTTACGTTTTCGGGAAGGCATTTTTGGAAGCACATTTCGTTGAAATGTATAAAACATTTATTTTCTTTCGAATATGTCCAGCGAAAAAATACAAAGCGTTAGTTCCCCATCGGCGTCTTTTCCCCAGACTTGTTCACGTATCGTGTACATGTCGCGGAAGGATACATAGCCAGTTGCGCGAAAATAGAACTTTAGTAGGGCTCAAGGAAAGATGGAAGTAACAACGAATACACTATAGATGTTCCAATCGGTGCGTGCGTTCATTTCAAAGTTGTTCGGCCAACCGTGAAGTATACATGTACGCTATGTCGAGAAGATGCAACAGCGTGTTCTGTTCGCCCGCGTGCTAGCACGGCGCACGTGACTCGCACTTAAGTGCCCTCGGCTCGCACGCGCTCTGCATGCCGGGCGATTTCCCGCGAAATTCCGAAGCTGGTGTGCGGCGCGAAGAGTCGCACGCTCATTATTATATGTCGCGCGTTCCGACCGACAGTATGGCAATCGGGCGGGGCAGAGAAATAATGCGATGACGCGCGTCGTTCGTAGTTCAGCGAATTTCCCCCCCCCCCCCCCCCCGTCTTCACTTCCCTTGTACACGTCACAAAACACGGTGGGCATCCCAGCCGTTTGGTTTTTACGTTTCTGCATTTTCGTTCCTCGCATGCATTGTGTAATTACGGCGTATTTCGCGAATAGGTTTGCATCATGCTATAGCCTTTCCACGGTGAAGTGAGCTCTTTCGAGGCCCTAGTTCCTTTTTCGTATCAGCCATTTATTTTTTTAAATCCTTGAACCGCCTTTTAAAATTAATATTGCAATTTTACTAATAAACACACTGTGTATATTCCCCCACACTCGTAAGCCTAAGGCTTTACCGTGAATAGCCTACAACATATGTTTTGTTTTGGTACACGACTACTAAAAAAAGTACAAGGGAGAATCAGTGGAGTAAATTCATTTCATGAAAACAAAGTTTCACCATGGGCAAAAATAACCATCAAATATGCCATTAAGTGGCTAATTTTCTTTTGAATCAATTTCGTTTATGGGTTTGCTTTGGGGCAGTTAGTTTTCGAGTAGAACAGTGTACCTACGCCGTCAACAAATCATACCAAGCGTGTCATTAAAAAGTGTGAGCTATTTTCCCTAACAGCTATTCAGACAGTCGAAGTGATAGGGAGGGTTGGTGGGCTCTTCAATAAATCTGAAGCAGTGGCGTAGCGCGGGTGTCAGCCGCCTGAGGCGGAAGAAAATTTTGCCGCCCTCTTATTTAGGTATTTCAATTTAAAAGACTATAATATACAGTAATTATAAAGAACTTTTCGGCAAGAACAGTCATCATTATTGTGTATTGTACAGGTTACAAATAAAAAATACATATATATATATGTTTTACAATATAATAATCACATTTATTACAAAAATTCTTACACGTATGCCACTTACATTGATATAACAGGTATAGAACACTTATGATTATACCTTGACGATCGACAAGATTAAGTTATTAGCGAATTGAATATAAAACGCAAATCGACTTCCAATTAGAACTAGAACGATACTGTTAATATTTATATTTTTATTGAAAAATAATATACTTGTTAGAATTAAAAACAAAACTTCTGTCTTTAACTAAAACTTTATTCGTCTACTTTTTTTAAGAGCAAAGTCTTTTATTGCACTATCAATGTCTATAGCATCACACACCTCTTGCTCAATAGACAAGATAGCCAGATTGGTTAGCCTTAAAGTACTCATTGTTGATCTTAAATAATTTTGATCAATTTCAATTTTGAAAAACTTCTCTCGCAGCTGGCATTGCTTATCGCAATTGTGAAGAATATTCGGAGCATTGTTATAATATTGGGCAGAGTATCTTCCAGCTTGGATTTCACAATAAATTTTAATAATTCAAGTGAGTCCGCATTAATTAATTTATTTTCGTTGCCTGTGGCAGCCATGAAAGTCCGCAGTCGAAGTCGTTCCAGCTTGAAGTCCTGCTCGTCAATTTCGGCAGATGCGTAGTTTAGATTACATTTAGTGTCGTCCGAATCTAGTAATATAGCCGGCGTTAGATAAGCAAACTTATCCGCCAAATTCTGTAGCTGCTGAAAACGCTCACGAATTTCTACAATGATTCTATCTAACGAAGAAAACAGCTTATTTGATCATTTATTGTGAAATTTTGCCGCCCCCTAAAAGTGCCGCCCGGGGCGGGCCGCCCCTGCCGCCCCCACTACGCTACGCCACTGATCTGAAGTAAGACCACAGCCAGTGTCCTTCAAAAACTCTACTACAGTTTGACTTAAGCCATATGCTGGAATAACTTTGGGACGATTGTGGCCCATATTATGTGACATCATACTCTAATAACTGATTGTCCAGTCGTTCGAGTTCCAAGATTCTGAGTGAAGTTTGGCGCAGTAAACGTTGAACTTTCTCATACCTTGAGGTACGATCGATGTAATTTAGATTTCGTAGGGAAGTGGGGCAATTGAATGAAATTGTTAAAGGAAGAAAGGTTTAATGCAAGTGTTAACTTATTTAGGGCAGAAATGAGAGCTTGCCGTTCGTAGAATTTCTGAGAATACGACACACAGACCTATCTTCATCGGGTAAACGAGAAGACTCGAAACTGAACTTAACATTGCTGAGTGTAACAATTCTATGCTCAGATCTATATCCCTTCACTAATTTCTGAATTGCGTGGACCAGCCGAGCATGGTTAGTAGGAAAAAATGAGTTCCATAGATTTATTTGGGCCAAAGATGGACTTCATCGCATTTGGGATACTCGGCGGAGCATAGCCTACTTAGATTTCAGTGGATTAAGTCGCTATGTGGAGCACAAAGAAAGCACGCATTTCTCTTCACGAGAACAGGAAACTGTGGGAGTAACTTTCTCAAGTTGTGGTTTCCTCTGCAAACCGCGTCTCTTCAACTACAGTGTACGTTGCTGATTATTTGGCCACGCTGCGTAAAACCATTTCATTCTGCAAATGTGAACGACTGTGCTACTAGTATATCATTTATGATTTACGTAGAGTGAATAAGTCGAGATGAGATATTTGGGCGGCTCTTAACAGCGAGGTCTTAAGAGCCGACGATGGTGAAATGAGGTGAGAATGGAGCAGCGCCGGAATGCAAGGGCGGGAAAAACGGGAGATCCCCGAGAAAACCCGCTTCCACTTGCAAAAATCCGGGAGTGGCCCAGCAGGGGATTAAACCCGGTTCGCCTTGGTGGGAGGCGAGCTGTCTAACCACTCGATCACCGCGGCCCCCACACGTAGAGTGAAGTCCCACGTCACGTGATCAATGTAATCATTGGTTTACTGAATTAAACTTGAGCTTCTTTATAGCGCCCTGTTTGGCTACCTCTTCGAACTATTTATACTTACTGAAGTATTAACTGTACATCGAGCATTTCTTTAAACTCATTGTCCACCTACAGTGCAGAATATCCTGTATCTGAAAATTGGATACACAGTGCTCAAATATTCGTGTTGGTTTTTAGCAATGTATTCCGCCACAGCGGTAGTCACAGTGACAATATTAAGTACAATAATAAATACTTGCGACAATACTGTGCTGCTTCTCGAATAACATCATTAGCTTAACTGATCGCTATCTTTTGTAGTCATCTTTCTTTTTGTTCGTATCATGACTCACCGACGTCTATTGTTGGCTTGCTATCTCTCGTTACGTGGCAAATTAAACGGTATGCTAATATAAGTGGAGATACCAGTGCATGTCGTCCGCAGTTAGATGTTTCGTTTATTTTTTTTACGTCACGTTCGTTTTCACTTGGTGTGTAGTGGTGCCCTTGTACTATGCTTTCATAAAGGTTTGAAGCTATTGTCGATCACAGTATCCCTTGGTATACGTGACCCCTTCGTAAAGTATCCGATGCTGGTGACACCATACTACAGTATCCTATAACTCACCGCCTGATGAAGCTGGCTTAGCCAATGAAACGTCGCGACCACGCTATCGCCCGTGGAAAATATGTCGCTCCTTCTTTGTGCAAGTGTGCCTGTCGACAAGTACTACACTGTGAGTATTCGAATTCTTGTCCTTATATATATATATATATATATATATATATATATATATATATATATATATATATATATATATATATATATATATATAACCTTTATGTCGATGATTTAAGAAATTTTTTATTTGGAAACTTAACATTTAAACAGTTTCGTTATGTACTAAAAACTATTCCTTTACTGCAAATCATATAAGCTCAAGGAAATATGTTTCTTTGCTATAAAGAAAATTAACATTGACATAAAACAAAAATGTACAACGAAAAAAATATTATAACAGCAAACTTTAGTTTCTTTAACCTTCTCTTTGAGTTAAAGTAAGATTTTGTTAGTGTAAACAAAAGAACCTCAAGGAAATGCTTCTCTTTGCCGTATAGAGTGCTTAGATCGTATTCTTTTACGGCGTAAGAACATAACATTAACTGATAAGAATTAAAAACGTTTTGGTACATAGGATTGTCATATCGTCGCTGGTCACCCAATGCTTTCATTTCCATGAAAGCAGCCTTCGTTTACAAATGGAGGCCCCTTTATATCAAATAAGGGTTGCTAGAAAATAGAACAGATTACTATTATTAGTCAAGAAAAGTGTAAGTTTATAGTGCTTCTGCAATTATAATTCTCCGCAAAATACACATGCCAGATACTTAAAGACACTATGGAATATTTAAATGTAAATAATTTTACAGGACAGAAATGAAAGTCGATATCTTATTGCCAGTTTATAAATTTGGTTATTTAAACATAAATGTGGCTGATAAAAATTGTCAGGTTAGCATAAATAGCTGTAGTAAGCCCTCTAATTACTATAATTACTATTCTGTGAAACTGTGTTTGGAAATACAGTGACAATGCTGTTCTGAACAGTACCGAACATATTAAAATGGCACCAGTACCTAGTCGAAGGCCATAACTGGCCTCAGTTACTTGAATTTAAAATATATTTAAAGCTGTACATTCTCGGTGCACGCAGCAGGAGCCAGTAAACTGAGTGCATTCCGACCACTCACAAGCGAGCAGCGAGGGGCCGATTACACCCTTCCTGTGCCGTCAGCTACCGAGCTAAGTTTTACTGGCGGAAGGATAAACCAGCAAACAACAGAGTACAGCACAGAGCAAACGCTAACTTACCTTGCAACAGTTCACTACACGCCGCTGACTCCCCCCTCCCTCTCGTTTCTATTGCGCTGATATGCCGCAAGGAATACTCCACTTCTAATTTCTATTCAACCGATTTACCGGAAGAGATACGCCACCCATTATTTCGGAGAACCCGAAGCTCCATGCCACTCTGCAAGGTCTTGACGTGTCTGTGATTAAAATGGGCTATGGCCCTTCATGACTGGCCTGGGCGGACAAAGGCGTGACCCCTGCCCGACGACGCGCATCAATAACACTTCATTATCATAATTCTGGGATATCATACATGCATGACGGTGGCCCGAAGTGACTCTGCCGGAGTCACACGCCTAACGTATTTCTGGCGGAAGTGGCGCGCCCCAATTGTGCAGCTGAAATATTCATAGTGCTGCCGTACACTGCTCGGAAATGTAATTCGTGTCGGGCACGTGGTGATTAAAGTTCGCCTCACTTGTGTTGTTGTCACTATTATATACACTCTAAATTCGGATCAGTGGGAAACCACTGATTCGCAGTGAAATCCAACTACTCTGATTAGTGAAAATGGCTCCACTTAGAATCAGTGACGGCCGACTGCAGTGGCAAATTAAATATTGCTTTTATTGAATGTACGTAACTAATTCGCGCACCCTTGGACGCTAGGCCGTTGCCTTGCCATCTGAGTTACCATGCCAAGTTGAAGTTGTGAAAGGAAAATATGTCTTATAGTGTTGGGCCGAAATCGTGTAGTTTGAAGTTGTATGTTTATAGTTTTCGCGTTTGAGTTTAAACCTTCAAACAGACCTCTATGACGATTACATGGAATCGAAATAAAATACGTAAAAACGGAATGAAAGGCTGTGTTCATATTACTTCGTCAAATGGCGTTGTGAAAAAAAAATTAACACATTTTAGAAAGTATTTTGTATTAGTTTTATTCGTTCATTAGTTGTTACTTCACTTGATACACGTTGCTTGGCGGCCATTTTTAAACGATGTTCGACGGCTATTTTTACACGCAGGTTCACTGATACATCGGTCAAAAATAATTAGAGACGGAGCAAGATGCTCAGATGTTTCACTGGTCCATCAGTCAAAAATAAACCACCTAGAAAAAAGTTGGAAAAATGACTGACGAATCAGTGGGAAATGTCACTGAATCAATCAGTGAAGGGAATACGGCATTTTTCACTAGCTCATAAGTTAAATTCACTGAAGTGACGGTTGTGCCAGTCAGATACGTTTGAATGATTGAAACAGTGAAATTCTCACTGATTCAGATTTAGAGTGTAGAGAAGTAAAGGCTGTTCACTTTTGAAAGCCCTGCTTAAGATCTACTTGTATGAAATTTGGTATTCTTCCGCCATATGTAATATTAACATTGATATGGTTCTGATCACTTTATTCACGCGACGGTCAAGTGTTGCACTTTATTTAATTAAAAACGCAAAGTCAGAGATATTATTTCAGTAATCACAAATGTCTACCTACAACTGCCTACCACCGTGGTTATCTACTACACTGTGCGCAGGCCAATCATGTGGCCGTTAGAATATATGCAAGTAGGGACAGTGACATTTTTCAAATATCGATATCAAACTTTACCGTAAACAGCCTATAAATGAATTTCGTAGCGGTCCTTCACTGCGTTCATTTGCACGTGGACCGAGTACAAGAGTGTACACTGTGAACCGATCGGCACTGACTCTTAAGCTATTAATAATCGTTAGGCCTATACATGACAAATGATCGTATATTGTAAGCAAGGGACAAAATTATACTACTAGCGTAGTAAACTGATCAAATATATTTTTAATGAATAATAAACTTTTGCAAAATTTAATATTTATAAAACTGTGGCCATCTTGCAAAACAACGGAGGGGTATGAAATAACAAAATAAGAGCAGAAGGGTACAAATAAGTGCCTGGCCGTTCAACAGTAGAATTCATCATGGCTAAACAGTTTTAAGAAATTAATAAATAATTTTTCTGAATTAATATGTAAGGCTTTATCTATTGCTATCTCTCTTTTTCTCGTCCTCTTCCATCCATGTTATAGTCTATTCCTTACAAACGAACAAGAATAAAATACTAATTCATACGTTCCTATTCTATGTTCCTGTTCTGTTACTGTTTTGTATTTATATGTTGTTAATGAGACGTTCCTAGAGGATATTTGCTGCCCTCAGAACCACCCTAGTGTTTTTTTTTTCGCTGATTTACAGCAAAAATATGAATCAGGAAGTGTGGTCATTGAAAGAAGAACGTCTGCAGGCGATGATTAACAATAATTGTATTGTTTTGGCCACGTTTTTGTTGAATATTTCACTTGTGATATGAGGTCGATATTTGTCTAGAGCTAGGATAGTAGGATAACGTGGCTCGAGAAACGAAACTAACAAATACTTTGCTGTCAGAATGCAATTTTTAACATACATTAAGGGCGAAAAAATTGTAAGAAAAAAACGCCTACGTGCCAATTGTAATTACCTTGCAATTTTTTTCAGCTGTATTAAACGAGTTGTATTTAGTGACAGCAGAATTATTGAAAAGAGAAGGTTGAATGGGTACCTTTTTTTTTAGCTCGGTTCGCCATAATTTCAAAATGGAACAGGTAAACGAGCTTTGATTTGAATGCCACGCCCTTCTGTTTTATAAAAAAAATCTTAACAATTTGTTTGTGGTTGATTGAACACTTGTAACAGCCACATGGAAAACTCACATCACCATGTTCCTGATGACCACTTTTCAATAAGCGTCACTTACGCAAAACTTTCATGTTGGTTTTAACCACAATTTTTACTAAACAAAATTGGAAACCAATTCCAGATACCACTTATTAAAAACGTTATACGTTTATGAAGACTTTTCATTTACCGAACGTATGTCAGTCAGCGTTTACGTTCAAACTATATGCCGCTATGCGCAAACAATTTTATTTCCGAGAAGTCGGCGTCAATGAGCGATCAACGGTGTAACCAATCGTTGTCGAAACTTGCTTCGTCCTGGGGAAATGAACCGACTCCCAACAAGGCGACTCTCGTCTGAACGCACGGGCGCCCCTGCAGCTATAGGCAAACCGCTATAGACCCCAGCGATGCGATGCAGCTGTCTGGCGGCAATCATAACCATATATTAACAACGTGTCACTGGGGCTGTAAACACCTGCCTCTCTCCTGCGAGCCCCCTCTTCTGAAGTGTCAGTGAACCGAGCTAACTGTGCCGTACATACCCCCCCCCCCCCCCCTTTTCACCAATTCATAACTGGGTCTACCCGCATGAAGACATATCAGTCACTCTTTCTTCTTCTCCATCGGCAGTCGTCGCCGTTGACGGCATATTCGCGTCGTCGCTGTTAGCGAGCGGCTTCAGAAAGGGGAGGGGAAGTCATATTGCCCTGGAGGAAAAAAAAAAAAAACAATATCTGGTCGTACTCGTCTTCTAGTCTGTTAAACGTTAAAACAGGGACAGCGAATCTGATGGGTTCTAGGTGCAATATAAATATTGTGAACATGTATAGTAATTTCAACAGAACTGTTATAGTCAATTCAAGACTTCTCCACGCCTTTTGAATCAAACCTTTGAAAAATCATCCCATATGTGACGTGCTTAGTTGTTTCCCAAATATGTAATATATCACAAGCAATTTGTACTTGGGTTAACACAAGAGTATTTTATTTTTGGTTAAATCAAACTTTAAATTATATTTGATCGACAAGTTGAAATATTTAATTTGTAGTTAGTATTATTAAACCCAGAGAGAAAACAGACGTGTCACTAATGCCAAGTGAGAAATAGTTCTTATGCAAAATATCATTCATCTAAGTGCGCACGAATGCGGTGCGTTGTCGCTTTGGTGTTATTTTATAGACTTGGTTCAGCTTTGTTTGCGCGAGGCGGAGGGATATCCTTGAAGTAGAACTTTCGCAGGGCTTCAGAAAAGTTGGAAGTAATCGTGAATGGACTACAGATCGTTGTTGGTATTCCTATCTGTGATTGCATTTGCTACTCATCATTATAGTTAATACAACAGAGCACTGTGTTCCTACTACTAAGCACATCGTACCTCCAACAGAATAACCTCAATATTATTTTGATTGTTCCGACAACAACTAGGATTGTAATAACCTAACGGAGTATTCCGTTGTTGCGACCCTCAAACCCAATTACATACAGAGCTGGGCTGTTCACGATAAAGTGAGCACTTTTGAAATCAACGTTATAAAAAAATTCACTGTTCCTACCTGCATACATTTTAACGGGCACACTGAGTGACATGCGCCCAGTAAAGTTGGTCACGATGGTGGGAAAGTAGTTCCATATAACTACGTCGAATAAAAAGTGTTAGGTGACCATTTGTGACGACTTAAGTTATTTATTTCTCTTTCTGTTTTTCTTTTAATGCATCAAAGTGTAAAAATGAGCAGGTATGAAGAATACTTACATTTCTAATAATTTCACAATTTTTGCTGGACCGATGCATGAAATAAAGTGATGAGGCCTATGGCAATGTTAATTCTACATAAATCGTAAGACTACAAAACGTGCATACAAGTAGATCTTAAGCAGGTCTTTCAAAAGTGCTCATTTTACCGTGAACAGCCTATTGCGACATAAAGTAGGTGTGCGTGAGCTTCCGAAGGCTCTAAATGTGGTTGGCGTATTTAATAACCGCAGAGTTCAAATTTCACGTGGCGGCCATACAGTTCCCCCGCTATCTGGGTGACTATTTCCTGAGAACAAAGGCAGTATTTTACATTTCCCGTTGTCACTGCTTCCTTTGAAGTACTTCAACAGTCGACTATGTATCACGCGTATGTTGTTTGCTAACGGTATTGAAAGTACGGAGTTGGAGCAGCGACGAAATTAAAATTGGTTATTGGGGGGGGGGGAGGAACACCCTGAGAAAATCCGCAGGCCAAACGGCGACGTCAAATAAACTAGAGAACAATACGTGACAGCTTGAAGATTTATGCGAGAAAATACCGGCAGTGTTGTCACTTCCAGCCAGCAGCATCTCTGTTTAATTGTGTGTTCTTTTGATGTATTTTATGTAGTACCAACAAGGTGGATATGCAGACGAGATTTTCTTTTCTCTCTGGAAATTTTCTTTAACCATGGCCAAAAATTTACGAAGAGAACTAATCCGTAATATGCCAAATGTATTAAAAGTTGAAAATATTTAGTTATAAATTGTAAAATTATATTCAATAAAAAATATTTCTGGAAAAAAAAAAAAAAAAAAAAAAACACCTCTTGCTGCCAGATTATTTTTCTCGCACTAACAAATGCTCTTTTTGTATAGTTGTCCGGCATTTGTCTTTATAGTGTATTTGGCGGCGTCTGTGATGTCTTTCTCCCGTGTGAAAATTGGGAGTGACTTCGCTGGCTGGTGGGGCCGCGGTGGCTGAGCGGTTAAAATATCCGCTTACTACCAAGGCGAACTGAGTTCAATACCCGGCCGGACTACTCCCGGATTTTCGCAAGTGTAAATCGTGCCGGACGATGCCACTGGTCGGCGGGTTTTCCTCGGGGATCTGCTTGTTTCTCCCCCTCCCCCCCCCCCCCCGCCCTTGCATTCCGGCGCTGCTCCATTCTCACCTCATTTCACCCGTGTCGGCTCTCAAGATCTCGTCGTTACAAAGTCGGCCGAGACTCTCAACTCAGGTTTTTGTACTTTTGAAGATGGTGTTGAACGACTGACGACTTCAATGGTTAGAGCGGAGGATGGACATGAGGAGCGTCAGTGTATTAGCCCAGGCAAGGTAACGGCGTGGGTTGGCTAGGATAGAGTGAAAAAGGGGGGGGGGGGGGGGTTGCACGATCAAGTGCGCACGCGAGGACCAAGTCGTCCAAGCCCTTTCAATGAAGTGCAGAGTTCCACCGCGGTGCTTTGCCGCTGGTCGCGCGCATCTTTCCCCCGGGTGTCGTCCTAGTGCTATGGGGTGTGTTGTCCTGGCTTGCTGAGAGGAGCCGGAAGGGGTTATGAAGCAGGGGTGGGCGCAGTTTTATTGGTCGCCACCCTCTGGCGGCTTCGAGGAGAGGACGTGCCTCGGGACCGCTGTAAACCTGGCGTCTTCCTTTTTATCTGTGTCCCACCTCGCCGTTTACCACTCTGTTTATGGGGGGGGGGGGGGTGGGACACCGCTGTGGCCACACACCCGTTTACAAAAATTTTCATCGCATCCGCTGTGGACAACCAAGGACTCGTTTACACAGATCAAAGTTAGTGGAGTCAGGAGTCAAGTACTTGAAGACAACAGAGAGTGGAGAAATTTGGGCGGCTCTTAACAACGAGGTCTTGAGAGCCGATGAGGGTAAAGTGAGGTGGGTATGTAGCAGTGCCGAAATGAAAGGGTGGGGGAAACGGGAAATCCCCGAGAAAACCCGCCGACCAGCGGCATCGTCCCGGCACGATTCCCACTTGCAAAAATCCGGAGTTAACGGGCCGGAGACTGAACCCGGTTCGACTTGGTGGGAGGCGAGCAGTCTAACCGCCCAGCCACCGTGGCCCCGCCAGGGTTGGGATTTCAGCAATGTTACCGAGGCTCACACAGCCACAGGCGTGAAAATATAAAAGGCGTAATTTACAGGAACGGTAAAGAGTATGTAGGAGTAAAATTAATACCTATGGGTAAGACCACCTGTTTTTCGCGATAATATTTCAGGACCCTAGTGCTCTAAGACATGAACTCAGAACCACTTTCGTGATTGGATTCTTTTGACTGCCACGCATTGCATGCGTATGCCCGCGAATCACGGACACTCAGTGTCGGACTTACATAAATATGATTGGCCCAATCAGGTAAGGAACCGTCTCCCTACAGACACGTGGCCAATAACCAAAGGAAAACTGCACGTATGTCATAGGACATTGGAGTCTAGTCTTCGCGTAAATATTTTTGCGAAAAACAGACGGTCCTACCCATGTATGCGATATTAATAAGAAATGTAAAATTTGCATGAATTTTAAACTTTAACGTAATATCATAATACAAAACCTCTGCATAAACTTAAAAAAGCATTATCAAGGTATAAATTCGAACGTTTTCCTAGGGAGTATCCATTATTTCCAGACATCCTAGCAGATCCCTGACCCCTTCCCACAAATAAATACAGCTCCCAATGTCTGGATTTACTTGTTTCCAAACGAGGCTCCTAGCCTTCCAGTCCGCCGCTGAGTTAAGGCGGGCAGTAAGTCGGAGAAGAATCTACTTTAGCCGCCGCTTGAAAGTCAGATGATTCGCGCCCTTCTGGTACTTGCTCCTGTCTAAACATGCTGACTTGTGCTTGTTTCCTTCAGAAGTGGAACAATGTAGATCAGTCTGTGCCTGGTTCTCTCGCCAGTTCTGGTACTTGCTCCTGTTTAAAATATTGACTTGTGCTTGTTTCCTTCAGAAGTGGAGCAGTGGAGATCAGTCTGTGCCTGGTTCTCTCGCCAGTTCTGGTACTTGCTCCTGTTTAAACATGCTGACTTGTGCTTGTTTCCTTCAGAAGTGGTACAGTGGAGATCAGTCTGTGCCTGGTTCTCTCGCCAGTTCTGGTACTTGCTCCTGTCTAAACATGCTGACTTGTGCTTGTTTCCTTCAGAAGTGGAACAGTGGAGATCAGTCTGTGCCTGGTTCTCTCGCCAGTTCTGGTACTTGCTCCTGTCTAAACATGCTGACTTGTGCTTGTTTCCTTCAGAAGTGGTACAGTGGAGATCAGTCTGTGCCTGGTTCTCTCGCCAGTTTAAGCAGTCAATATGTTGTTCAGTTCCGACTGTGTTAATGGTGGTATTCGAAATGAGTACGCGATGAAGAAACGACGCACACAAGTTTATGGGCATTTACGCGAGATATGGCATACGTATTGTGGACCATCAGGCTCAGCTAGTATTCAAACAAATTGTCAAGAGAAGCTGTTTTTAATTAACTCGTAAGCGAATAGAAAGTGGCAGGCGTCACACATGCGCGAGGAGCTGGGGTTTTTGATGAGGGGAGGGGGAGGTCTGCGGCGACTAGTGGAAATTTCCGGGCAGTGTTTCTTACGAGACTCCGACTTGTAAGCGCGTTGTTCCTGGTTCTATAGGCTGTTCACGATAAACTGATCACTTTTGAAAGCCCTGCTTAAGATCTAATTATAATAACTATATGTATCCTTCCGCCGTATATAAAATTAACACTACTGTGGCCCTGATCACTTTATTCATAGTATGTCAGTCAAGGAAAACTGTGAAATGATCAGAAAAAATAAATATTTTACAATTCTTACAATTATATATCTATGCATTAAAAAAACAGAAAGAATAGTAAATCATTTGTAGTATTGACAAATGTTTACGAGAAATTTTAGCTCAACTTTCCCTCCACCATTATCAACTTTACTGGGCACGTGATGGTCCGTGTGCCCGTTAAAATATACGCAGGTATTTCAAAGGTTGATTCCTAAAGTGTTCACTTTATCGTGAACAGCCTTCAAACGAAATATCTCGTCTAGATCTGTCAATTTAGGCCATAAAGGCCTAGTATCGATTTCGTTACTCTCATTCCATTCCCATTTCCCAAAGAAAATATTAACCACAAACTCTGACGCGTTCACGTAAAACCTACGGCCGTGTGCCTGACACAGACACATACCGATATTTTTTTGTTTTCATTATTTATCAATTTACTATGGGAAACTTCTAACAACATGCTCTTCATTATGGCATCATGATGTTCTCAGCGTGATCTCAATGTTATCAATATAAAAACACAATTAACGTTGTATGTATAAATAGTAATAGTTTGTCTACAGTGGACGTAAAATTAAGAACAGCTGCATCACCGGGTGGTTGTAGTCCTTCGTGAAAAGTGAGCACGCTATAGATAACTTGTAGCTTCAGTTACCGTAGAATGCTTTCCTACGAAAAAAAGGACTTGTAACTATTATAACTTTAGTTACTGCTTTATTCGTTTTTTCGAGGTCCTTCAACCTGTAAATCCTATGACCTTTTGCGCGTTCTGCCCACTATGAAGTAGATTTATATGTAGTTATTTTCCGACATTTCGTTTTTCGATAGTCGAATTTTCAGCAAAGTAAAAAACACGTCCCAAGCAAACGTTATTCCTTGTAACAGCTTGGATGTTAAGAACGTCCGCCGTTCTGGAATGGGGTTCGGAAAACATTTAATTTTAAATAACGTGGATGAGGTAGAACCCTGTCCTACCTCTTTGGGGATCCTGTTCCTGCATCATCTGCACTTGTGTTTCTCTTGCGCTAAACTGGCGATGGGTAATCAACGCCCATTCTCCGATAGTAAGCCGGATATAACGTCACACGCTTGATGCCATTTACAAATTGCATGTCATTGGCTGCGGACGATGCACATAACTTAACGAGCCTTCGAGACAAATTATGTTGTGGGATAGTGCTTTCCATCCGAGTGTAAGGGAGTGTGTAAAATATTTTCACTTTGTAATGTGCGCAATGGTATTACGAATGCATGGCCACCGAGCAGCCACCTGGCTGTACTAAAACAGAAACTCTGAAAATCGCTTCTAAATGGTGAAACCAAACTGGTTACTGGTGTGGAATCGTTAGCGACATGAATAATTCGCGGATTCATTTCAGGACAAGCTGGAAATTCAAGACACGTGTGTTTATATAACTTCAGCCATTGGTCCACACGGTGTGTGACACCTCCTGAGTAAAGGTGGCCCAATCTTCGCCTTCCACTGTGACAGCAGACTACCAATGGGCAGTTCACATCGGCATATTTGTACATAAGTCTGTAGGGTCTAGTCTGCAGGTCATTGAACTCGCGAATTTTCATGTCTCTAGGAATCGTTGTAATGCCATATGTGTTACTGAAGGGACTGAGGCCGTGTTACAAATAACAGTTTTAGTTTACTAAATGGACAGCACGTAACTCGATTTAGAATACTAAAATGATAATATATGTGGTAGTTTAGTGTTTGGTTAGTAGTAGGTATGTTACGAAACCTACTAAATATATTTACTAAATCATTAAATTCTGCATCGTCACCGTTATTTTTTTTAACCTAATGCGACAGATAAAACTGCGGAGATGGCTTCATAAATATACAAGTAAATGACTGTGTGCGTGAATTTAATACCAATGTCACGTTATGAAATGTGAGATGTTTGAATGAGAACGCAACGAACTGATTTAAGTGACTCACGCATGTTTACAATGAATTTCCAAAAACACTTTTCTACTCCATAACATTTTTTTTTCAGACATTCAGCAGCGACTTATTAAAGTAATCATAGTATTTGATAGACTGAAATATATTATCATCTTCAAAACATAAATCGTATAATTGCTCTTGTTACCCATAGAACTCCTGACGAAGTTACCGTCAACATGATATCGATTTTTTTTAGCACCTAGGCTGTGAAAAAAAGTGATTTATATGAGTAAAATAATACACAATGCAAATTCAATTGATATTCTGATGCAGTTGTTTAATCAGTCAAATTATGTGGGAATAAATGTTCTATGGCAGTGAGGTCCTTTCTGCACTATTACAAATAACAGGTTCTGTCCTGGACTAAATAAAGGTGTATGCACGTTGTGTATTCTTCCGCCTTATGTAAAACTATCATTTCCATGGGCCTCATCACTTTAGTCATGCGCCGATCAAGTAAAACTTTGAATTTATTAAAAAGGAAATATTTCCCAAATCTCCTCTTTTTTACACTTCGATACATTAAAAAAAGTACAAGGCAAAATTAATTATTTAAGTTGTTAAAAATGGCAAACTTACACTTTTTAGTTGACGTGTAGATATGGAATTATTTTCCATCCATCGTTACCAACTTTACTGGGCGTATGTCACAAAGTGCGCCCGTAATAATATCTGTAGACAGGGGCAGTATCTTTTTTCTCCGGTTGATTTTAAAAGAGCTCACTTTATCGTGGACAGCCTTTAACATTGAGTTTACGTTATAAGTCGTTTCCAATTTACCTTTCCGTTAAGCCATGAGGCTTAAAATCGAGGCCGTTAATAATCCCAATAAAATAAAGAACTTATCTCTTCCAACTAACTGCCGGTGCTGATGCCCATTTGACAACGAACCAAACATATTCATTGAATAGTTGTACGGAAAACTGAGTGGGAATTCTATTCTTCTATGTTGACTGTCAGCAAGAAAATAAAATATTTTGCACATTAAGTTCTACTTCGCTGGATATGTACGCATTGGATGTGCAAAGATTCTCGTCAGGTTGTGCAACGAGAAACAGCTCACCAATCTGGCAGACAAGAAGCCTGCGATTTCTATTATTATAGTCTATTCACAATTATCTCACACTTTTTGAATAAAACGTTTTGAAAATCACCAATGTATGCCGTGTTTTGTTGTTTCCTGCAATATATTACAAGCGTTTTATTATAGTTCTGTTAACGTAACAGTATCTCACTTCGCTGCGATATTTAAAATATTATAATATTTAATTTTAAACTAATATGAATAAAAACAGGCCAGAAATATGTGCCGTGGTAATGCCTAGTATACGCTGTTCATGGTAAAGTGAGCACTTTTTAAGGCACTTCTAAATTTTTCCTTCTGTTCAATTTCCATTATACATTTCACCACCCTCAAAATGCAATGCCTGAGGCTGCAATAATATATATTTATTATTGTTTAATGCCTGTTTGAAGGGTCTTAAAAAGTGTTCACTTTGCCGTGAACAGCCCAGGCAAAATATTATTAAACTAAGTGCGCACGGATGCGGTGCATTGGCATTTTTGGCGTAATTTTCTAGACTTAGTTAAGCTTTGTTTTTGCACGAGGCACAGGAATAGCCTGAAAGCAGGGCTTCAGAAAATTTGGAAGTAGCCGTGGATGGTCTATACCAACTTCCAGGCCTGAGGCATTTGGCACATGATTTGTAATACAATTTGGTTTAAGTTTGTTTGTCCTCATATGTCAGCTTGATGACTCAATATAAAAATTATGCATGGAAATAAAACTAGTAAGTACCTATTATATCAGAACATGGTAGTTGTCGTCTTGTTTGTTACAAAGATTCCTTAAATTATCTTAAAAGTTGTTGTTGTTTATGATGTTCATTTTATAATTTATCTACTTGATAGACTTGCAAAGCATTAAGCGTGGAAGAGAGAATATAAAAAAAAAAAAATTGCATCGTGTTAATAGTCATGTATGAAGGTAACTGTCAAACACTATATACTGTCGACAAGAACTACTAAATTATGAATCGAGGAATACCACAAGCGTTGGCGACATAAAATTACAGCTGTAAACGCATCATCGTTGTCTGACGTGAGAGGTCATCCTGCAGGTCAAGGAAGGTGGTTGAATGCGTCGTAAATCATGTGAGAGAAGAAGCAGGCGACTTGTATTTGTCAAGCACACGTCGCCTTGTCAGGTACTCACTCACCTCATGAGCAAGGGTTGTCATATGGAACTCGGTGAATGATGACTCCACACAACGCTGTCTATGAGTATCATCTGCTTACTACGCATTGTAACATTCTACACGAAATGCTTGAAGGTCAAGGATATCAGGTATACGGCTTGTCTTTGAAAATCTGCGGGGTCGCGGTGGCATAGGGGTTAGACTGCTCGCCTTCAACCTAGGCGAACCGGGTTCGATTCCCGGCGGGGTCGCCTCCCGAATATTTTACATGCGGGAATCGCGCCGAGCGATGCAGCTGGTCACCGGGTTTTCTCGGGGATCTCCCGTTTACGCCACTCTTTCATTCCTGCGCTGCTCCATGCTCACCTCACTTCACCCACATCGGCTCTCAAGGCCTCGATGTTAAGAGCCAACCAAATCTCTTCACTCCACTTTATTTCACTTCTCTCTTTTTTGGGCTTATTTGTTGCAGTTGGTTTTCGAGAGCGCACAAAAAAATATTATTTCCACTTCTTAGTAATTAAATCTGAAACACAAGTGTGTATCGTTTGAAAAAGTACAAGTATGCTACATGTATTGTATTTTAAAGAAACATTTCTACAGTCTTGCAATTTTTTGGAGTTCTCCAAGGAGTTCTCTTGTAAATTATATTAAAAAAAGCATAGCTTGAATTATCTGTAATTTTGAACGGAAAGAAACTGATTGTTCCACATGACCAAGACTTTTCAAACGTTCAGAAAACTCGAGTCTGCGGAATACGGAGGACTCCCATGCACAAAGAGAAACATTTGGGAAAATGGGTCGTCGCGGAGTCGAATCAAGCTCTGTACAGATGCCGTTTGACATCAGTCTTAGTATAACCTGGAGAGCTCATCGATCAAAGCTTGCCATAACGAGTGTACGTGACTCCGTATTGGTCCACCCTGGCAGAGTTAAAGGTCGCACTTCCTATTCTTAGAGTAAGGCACAAAAGCTGAGAAGCACAGGCGGGAGGTGTCCAGTAAAATTTTTTCGCAAGTTTTTAGAGGCCGTCAACATGCCTGGGCTATCCGTAACCTCGGACGCGTCACTTCATCTCTTGAAACTCGCCCATTCCGACTTCATTCGTCGTGTCCAGTTCCTCCGTCCCTCCCTCCCCCCCCCCTCATACATGCGACGCCGTGAATGCCTCCTCCGCACATAAAACATTTAGGGCACCTGGTTTTATTCGGCCTCAGCCTTCATATTGTATAGCTCTAAAACTAAATGGCTTCTTTCTACCTAGCCTCTGCCTCCTTTTGACTATTTTCTTGTCTGGTTGGGCGGAAAACCTAACCTCGATCCCCCAGTTCGGTTAAATTTTACAACTTTTCTTTTATCTGAATTGATGAAGGGATGTCAGAACGTAGACAGATGTTGTTCCAGGTAAAGCTACCATCTTCAGTACTGCTAACGTCAGTAATATTACCTTAGGAGGGGCCGCGGTGGCTGAACGTATAGCCAGCGCGCCTCCCACCCAAGGCGAACCGGGCTCAATCCCGGATCTTCGCATGTGGGAATCGTGTCCGACCATGCTGCTCGTCGGCGGGTGGGTTATTTTCGGGGATCTCCCGTTTCCCCCGCCCTTTCGTCCCGACGCTGCTCCATACACACCTTTATCACCCCGACCTCGCTCTTAAGAGCTGCCCAAATATCTTCACTCACCCACTCATTTACTTAGGAAACTGTGAATTAGTATAAAAGTTTTTATTGTAGAGCATATTTTCCCTGGTTTCGAATAAAAACCATTCGATAACTTTTTTTTTTTTTTTCAATATAATACTTCATCGTGAACAGAGAAGCTGTTTAATACTGACGCTGTTAAATAGCACAGAATAATTGCTGTGTCACTCTTCGCTTTGATTTTTTATTTAAATTTATTTTTGGTTTTTATGAGATGTGCAGACACGGCTTATGGTCGACATTTCAACGTCTAGGAAAATTACGTGCATAATGTAAAAAAAAAAAAAAAACTAACATTTTGCAGTATTTTTATTTGCATTGTTCTTATTTAACAAGAAATAACTTTATCAGAAACAGTGTTGCCACACGTAACTTGCCGGGATGGCAGTGTTTACACGGAAGCTATTTGGTTATTCGGAATACACTGAAATAACTGGCGTGCTGTATAATTCATTCCGGGTCCCGTATCGCAGCTACCCGTATTTTAATTTTAAGAAGCACCGCGCTTTGAATATCCAATGTAAAATGCATGGGCTTTGAGAGGGCGTTGGCGTTTTGGGCGGCCTTGCACAGTCGAGAAACCGGCTCCAATTGAAGCAGACGTGTTTACTCAAATAACCCGGAAAGAAATCCAAGATTTCCAGAAATGCTTATTTTTACCTGACATTAAAGTACGTCATTCGTTCACATATTTCAAATATCTCAATTAAAATTTAAAATAATGTATAAAATAATATCGTAAGCGAAAACGTGAAATCCACTCGCCTTTCTCTTCAATGCTCCTTTCATCACACACACACACACACACACACACGAGCGCGCTTTTTGTTTATACATTGTGGCGGCGGCTTGCCGACACATGCATATCCGTCTATACCTTACACCAGTTGGAATTTATTTTCCAACACAAAATAGAGACCCCCTCCTCCCCCCTTTCCAAAGAGTGGTTCAAAGAGTATGTTAATTTGGGTTTACCTAGTGTGAGAGAGGAAAAAACTTTTACCAACACATTTTGGAAAATTCCCGAAAACTGGTACAATTAGACCATCGATGGTCATGAAGAAAATTCAAAAATGAATTTTAAAATCCCAAAAGTTAAATACAAAAATTTATATTAAAACCACTTGAATAAAACAAACAATCCCCTCACAAACTACAAATTTTAAATGTGATTTCAAAACCCCGTAGGGCAAAATTTAACTTGATGAACCCATATTAGCAGCAGCCCCCCCCCCCCCCCCATCATAAAGAAACAGAGTTCCGTTCTGATAAAGTCCCTCAGTAAGTCTCCTCCTCAGTGTCTCAAACAGGCGAACATCAGCATTTTATTTCTTCTGTACCGCGTTCTGGAAGTTCTTCTAACGTTCATGTTGCATAGAGCGTCCCATAGTGACGTCGGTAGGCCTGGCGACATCCTGGCAGGAAGGGGGGGGGGAGGGGAGGTAGCGAAGCGACGAGCAAGCCCTGCAGCGGGCCGGTGTGCCAGTATGACTACACTCAAGAAATTATTCAGAAATTTACCATACCATTGTATACGCTTAGTGAGAAAGCAAGAATGGTAATGTTTCCCGCTTCATTGTAGCGTTCCTACGTTTGCTCAGGAAATAGTCAAATGCATAAGGAAGTTCCCAACTTTGTAGAGTAGCGCTGCTATAGGCTGTTCGCGATAAAATGAGCACTTTTGAAAGCCCTGCTTAAGATCTACTTTTATGCACGTTCATATTCTTGCGCCTTGTGTAAAATTAACATTGTCACGGGCCTCAGCACTCTCTTCGTGCTTCGGTTAAGTGGAATTGTGAAATTATTAGAAAAGTAAACGTGTTATAAATTTGCTAATTTTTAAACATCTGATGCATTAAAAAACCAGAAATTAAAATAAATAATTTAAATGATCATAAATTGTTACCTAACACTTTTTATTCGACGTTAAGACGTGGAACTACTTTCCACCTATCTTTACCAACTTTACCGGGCGCATGTCACTAAATGCGCCCGTTGGAGTATATGCAGGCATGGCCAGTGACTTTTTTCTAAAGTTGATCTCATAAGTGCTCACTTTATCCTGAACAGCCTTTAAACATTCCTATATCTGCAGCTTGATGTGTGTGGTATTGTTACCATACAGTGTATAGGTTAAAAACTTCCGTTACAGTTTAGGAAGTTTGCGAGAAAACGTTTTACAGAGGCCCGTCTGCCGAACACGTCAACCGGGCAGACCAACAGCATGGACGGTGCGCTCACACCAAGGTAAGCCTCGTCCACATCGGCGACGATCATCCCACGTAGTTTACGTAGGAGCAACAGCATATGGCGCGAGTATTCCGTGGTGTAGGCGCTCGGGGACGCCGTCACGACATCACAAAGTTCAGTTGTACGTTGGCTGACAACTTGAAGTGTTTCTGCTTAAATTCTTATCGTAAACCTGAGAGTAATATTAAACATTAGTTATACAGCCCTACATTAATATTAATCTGCAAAGTAAATCAGCTAGATCTGCCCGTGAAAACTAAATTTAAATGAGGTAATACTAAGGAATTGAATGTACTGTTACTAGGGACCTGCAAAATTCGTGATATTATCTGGCAGCAGGCTAGCATTCACTGTCCTATGCATATTCGATTCGGTAGAATTGTACAGTCGGTACAGCAGGGTGGGCACATTTTCCTTTTTTGTCTTGGTTGGACGTGACTGGATCAGCCTCTCGTTAGTTGCTTGCTGTTGGTCCAAATTCGTGCAGGGCGTCTCCGAACCAGATTTTAATCCAATGACAAACACGGTTCAAAACAAACGTGTTTGAAGTCCAGTCTGTCTTGAAATAATAACGCGAATTTTGCAGGTCTCTAACAATTACACTTCTATGCTCAACAGAATAGTTATATTTATTCAGTTTTATACAACAGTAGTACGATTATGTGGACTTTGGCACAAGGGATGGGGACGGTGGAGCGACGGAACCAGCCGCCGCCATCTTAAATTTCCCTCTTTTTCCTTTTTCTCCTAAAATTTTTCCTTTTTCCCGTAAATTTTCCCTTTGTTATCTTAAAATTTCCCACTTTCCCTAAAAAAAAAATCACCTATCCCCCCCCCCCCCCAGTTGTAAAAACGATCCCCCGAAAGGCACTTTTAGAACCATCGGAAGGATTGGGGGGGGGGGGGTTCGTTTTCGAGGGCACAGCAGTGGTGGCAATACAGGTTTTGTAAGCAAAGGGTATGCCAAATCGATACACAGGGTCCAGTGTCCAGAGTCAGGCTTAATCATCAGCCATATTGGTTCTTCCCGCCATATTTTCCCCCGTATTGGACGTCGGTAACCTTGACCCCATGACCTGGGATGACCTCGAACCCAATAAATCGCAAAAGTCTCCAAAATATTCCGAACAAAAATAAAAACATCAAAAATGTATTAAAATATTTATAAATATTAATTAAAAAATTTTTTTTAAGTATGAAATTAAATTTTCCAATGTTTGGGCTCAGAGGGGACGTGGGACCAGAGCCGTCCAGCCACCATGTTGTGATGTCACCCGAGCACCATATTGGATCCAAGTGGCCTTGATCTTGTCCCATGACGTTGACCTTCCAACCCCTTTTTTTTTTTTTAAAGTAATTCAAATCTTCCAAAAGATTATAAAAACTATTAAAAAAGTATTTAAGAATGTAAACAAATATTATTTAAAATTTATTTACAAATCTTACATTTTCAGAGGTTTCCCCAGCACCACGTCTAGCAGACAACTGACCTCCCTTCAGTCAATCACATTGTCTTAACATCCTCTTTGCTGCCAATGTTTCTCATTGTTAATTAGACGTTACCCCCCCTCCCCCGCGCCACCAACTCATGCTCATTTCGTTTTATGCAGACAGCATGTTTTTTTTTTTTTCCGTTTGTAAATTGTTTTCATTTTAAACAGATATGTGATACTAGTGTATTAATTAACGATTTCATTTTTTATTTTATTTTTTGGTTTGTCATTTTTTACATAGCTGTAGTTGGTCTCTCAATTGTGCTCGACGTACCATCTTGGATTCACATGTTTACTTTTTATCACCTTGGTAACGCTAGTGTATTACTGATCGATTTCGCCGCCAGATTAGCTGTCGTTCTCTCTCACACTTGTTCGACATGACATCTTCCTTCGTTCTCCTGACATCTTGTTTTTTCGGTTGTCATTTGTTTGCATATATATAGGTGGTCATCTCGGATCCAGTTTTAATGCATATGTGGTGTTAATGTGTTAACAAGATGTCTGCATACGACGGAATGAGCATGCGTGAGGATGGTGGAGGCCTGCCGACTAATTAACCAATGAGAAACATTGGTAGGGGAGGTGAATGATACGACAATGTGATTGGTTGAAGGGGGTTAAGTCGTCTGCTGGATGTGTTGCTGGGAAACCTCTGGTAAAAATTTAATTAATTAAAAATAAAATTATCAATAATATTCTTAAATATTTTTTAAATAAATTTATACACATTTTTGGAGGTTTTTAAATTTTCTTTGGATTTTTCTTTTGGAAATTTTTTTAAAGGAAAGAAAGGGAAATTCAAGATGGTGGCGGCTGGCTCTGTCACTCCACCGCCCCCAGCCGTTGTGCCAAAGTCCCCATAATCCTACTACTTACAACGTAAGTTAGAAATGTAAGTTTTAAATTTTTGTTACTTATTTTTAGTCTGGTGCGATGTTTTGTTCCGCTGTAAAACTACTAGAAACTTTGAATACTGCACAGAAATGTTTCGCTGAAAACTTGCTGTAATTAGACGAGGATACCGCGATTACTTTTCTGCCTGGAAAGTCTAAATTAAGGGTCCTATGTATTGAAACGTTTTCTGTGAAATCGTTGTTTGCGCCCAAACGCGTGTCTCGGTAAATAAATGTTCTGGGAATACGAAGTTTTGCCTGAAAGGATAAAAAAATATTGTTCATATCGCTATATTTTTTCTTCTATCATATTAAGTATATTAATGCAGAAAAAAAATCGTTAAAATGGTTAAATATTGCATTTGCCTATGAAGTTTCCTGAAGTGGTAATAGAAAAGTACTGTTATACGCAGGTAGTTTGAAGTGTGGACTTTCATTGCGTGTAATAAAACCCCACAGTTACAGATATAGTTGACACAGTAAAGCGCTAGGACGGAAACACTGCACGCCTTGCGCGTAGGAGCGATGAGGCGCTAGGCGTGCGTGTTAGTGTCGCCCGTATCGCTCCCTCGCTTCTTGACCTTGAACGCGCAGGTACATAGGACCCTTAAGACGGCCTTCGACTCTTGAATCTGAACATAAAATACAGATATATTCGCGTTTCCCTGGCTCTCGGTTGCACGCTGGCTGGTTGAAGCGAAGTCCCGGCTATAGTGTATTCCCGGCCACTTAAAGCAATCTATCCGCTAGTCCGCCATCGCGCTTCGCTCCCCGAGCCGTCTAAAAGCGTTAACAAGCCGGGCCACAAATTAGCCCGGAAAAAAATCATCGAGAAGCTTCTTGTTGAACGCGTGCCAGCGAAGCCGGAATACCTCGAGGGGCAGAAACAGGCATCTCAAACGCGCACGCACAGGACCTGCGACATTTTGGTGAGCACGTTTCTGCTTGCACGCCAGAAAAAAAAAAGAGATCATTCGCCTGCGGAATACGTACTCGTACAGATGTCAGACATCCTCGCTAACCACCCGGAGACATTTCTGGGCATCGTTCACCAGTCTACGCCTGGATAGAGACTTGCCAGATGGCGGTCCAGTCAAGAGAAAATGATCTACCGTGAAGTAGCTAAACAGGTGTAAGGCCGCGTTTCCAAATCCGCAACGAAGCCAGTAATCAAGAAAATATTAATTCACGGTTTCTTCGCACTTTTTTTGAAGCCCTGCTAGAGTTATACTAATTCAAGAATATTCCTCCGCCTCGTTTAAACAAATCTCCACCAAATCCAGGGAATTATACACAAAGGGACAGCATATCGCATTCGTGAGCGCTCAGTGTAACACCATTTTGCATTAGAACTATTTCTTACTAAACATTACCAACACACCTATTTTCTCCCCTGTTTTTTTAAATTTAAATTGTAAATTAAATATTATAATTTATAAATAAAATATAAGTTAAGACTCTATTTAACCAACAATTAGGAAATTGTATATTAACACAAATATAAAACATTCGTGATAAACGACATACATAGGAAACAGCTGAACACATCAAACATGGAGTGATTTTTCAAAGGTTCAATTCAAAAAGAAGTGTGAAGAAATCACGAATAGACTATAGCTGTGTTTGAAGTCTGCCCTGCCACCAGAAGAATGTGCGAAATCCACACACCTCTATTGACAATGTACTGAACCGGCAATTTTTTTTTTCTCCTAGCTGTAGTCCTGTCGTACGTGAATTCGAAGGAAAAGATTGTAGCGCCACTGTACGAATTCGTGGGTAAAGGCTGTTCACGGTAAAATGAGGGCTTTTGTAATCAACCTTTGAAAAATGTCACTGCCCAAAACTGAATGTATTTTAACGGCCACGCTAAGTGGCGTGCGCCCAATAAAGTTGGTAACGACGGAGGTAAATTAAAAACCGTCTCTTAAAGTTGAATTAAAAGTATTAGGTAAACTCATGTGTATACTGAAATTATTTCTTTTTCTTTTCTACAAGAATGAGCAAATTTGTAAAATGTTTTAATAATTTCTTAGGTTCCTTTGGCCGGCGCATGAATAAAGTGAAATGCTCATTTTTCATGTGGTGGAAGAATACACAATTCATATACAGGCTATTCACGGTAAAATGAGAACTTTTGAAAACCCTGGTAAGATCAACTTGTATGCACGTTGTGTATTCTTCCACTTTATGTAAGATTAACACTGTCATGGGCCTCATCACTTTATTCATGCGTCGGTCAAAGAAAACTGTGAAATCATTAGAGAAGTAAATATTGAACAAATCTACTCATTTTTACACTTCGATGCATAAAAAAAAAAACAGAACGCGAAAGAAATAATTTAAGCTGCTATCAGAAATGTTTACCTAACACCCTTTATTCGACGTTTATATACGGAACTACTTCCCATTCATCGTTACCAACTTTACTGGGCGCATGTCAGCCAGGGCGCCCGTTAAAATATATGCAGGTAAGAGCAGTGAAATTTTTCTAAGGTTGATTTCAAAAGTGCTTACTTTATCGTGAACAGCCTTTTCAAGTATGTCTTGAGCGGGGCTTTCAAAAGTGCTTGGTTTCTCGCGATGAAACTATGTCGGTAATGGAGTGGCGACTTGAGAAGCGAGCTAGTGCATTCTGCCGTCGCGCCACGACTCCTCCGCGGACTTCGTCGTGAAAGTCCCGCTGGAGATCACTGGAAGCTGGCCAGCCTGCACGAGCTACACTTGCCCATCACGCCAGTCACGGAGTGCGCGCGACATACTTGGAACAGGCGAGAACCTGGGAAGATTATGTTCGGGCAGGGTTTCAAAATGAACCGTTACCCCCCACCAAAAGAGTATGAAGGCTTAAAAAAAAATTACACTACCAGGACTCGGATCTAAGATCGACACAGAAAACTCTTGCACCGTTCGAGTTCAGAGCTGGACTGGACATCGAGATGGAAGTTCGTTTCGAACCGCCGAAATTGGAGTTTCGAAATCTCGATCCGAGATCTGCAGCCATAGTCGACAAATGTAGTTTGAAAATACGCCAACAGATAGAGCTATGCTCGATCGTTTTCTTGGGAAATTAGAACATCATACGCACTTGAATATCATTCAGTAAAATTCATTCAAAAATAATTCACACCTAGTTCTATCTATAGTGAAAAATACGCTTACTTCCATGACGTCATTTATTATTAATACTTTGGAACCAATATCGACGAATTAGAGGTCCAGAATCATGCAATTTCGTCGGTCCAACACTTTTACATTGGAACCAAGATCAAACTGGATCCTGGTTCGGAACTAGTATCATTCGATCTCAGATTGGGTAGGATGTTGGTGCAACTGGGCATAGGATGTCCGAGTTACTAGGTTTCTCACGGCCCTGGAGCCGCGGTGATCTGGTGGTCAGACTACTCGCCTCCCACCAAGCCTAACCGGGTTCTAGTCCCGGCGGGGTCGCTCACGGATTTTCGCACGTGGGAATCGCGTCAGACGACGCCGCTGTTCGGCGGGTTTTCTCGGGGACCTCCCGTTTCCCCCACCCTTGCATTCCGGCACCGCTTCATACTCACCTCACTTCACCCTCGTTGACTCTCAGGACCTCGACATTAATGGCCGCCCAAATCTCTCCACTTTCCGTAGAGGCGATGGCTGAGAGTCGAGAGAAACGGGAGATCCCCGAGAAAACCCACATGCGAAAATCCGGGGGTGACCCCGCCGGGAATCTAACCTGGTTTGCCTTGATGGGAGGAGTGGTCTAACCTCCCCCCCCCCCCATTTCTACACTCACCGACATGAAGTCCGGCGTTAAAGGCTGTTCACGATAAAGTAAGCACTTTTGAAATCAACCTTTAAAAAAATCACTGCCTCTACATACCTGCATAATAATTTAACGGGCGCACTGAGTGGCATACACCCAGTAAAGTTGGTAACGATGGAAGTACAGAAACTCCATATCTTAACGTTGAATAAAAAGTGTTAGGTAACCATTTGTGATTACTTAAATTATTTATTTCACTTTCTGTTTTTTTTTTAAATGCATCTGAGTGTAAAAAGTGACAGGTTTGTAAAATATTTGTTTTAAAATAATTTCACCTGTTCACCTGGCCGAGGCATGAATAAAGCGATGAGGCCCATGACAATGTTAATTTTACATAAGGCGGGAGAGTGCTCAACGTGCGTCCAAGGTCAAGGAGCGAGGGCGCTATACGGGCGACACTAACACGCATCGCCTAGCGCCTCATCGCTCCTACGCGCAAGGCGCGCAGTGTTTCCGTCGTAACGCTGTAATGTGCAAATTAGATCTGTAACAGTGGGGTGTTATTACACGCGATGAAAGTCCACAGATTAAACTACGCCCGTATATTTGTACTTTTCTCTTGCCGTTGTGTCACCACTTTCACGGACTTTTTTCTCCAAGAGTACACTTAATATGACAAGAATCGAAAAATAGGGACATAGACAATTTTTTTATTATCTTTTCTTGTAAAAAGTCGTATTTGCAGAACATTTATTTACCGAGATAACGCGTATTCGCGCAAACAGCTATTTCACAGAAAATGTGGGGATCCTTGCCACTCTTAAGCAGGGTTTTCAAAAGAGATAATTTTACCGTGAATAGCCTATACAACAGAAGACACTTCGAGACGCCGCGCAGTGGAAACAATACTAGACTCGAAAATAACCAGCCGGAAGAAGGGGAAGAATGATTCCGGAGGGAAGGGGGGGGGGCAGACTGATGGACTGGGCGAAGGGGTTAAGGGCGACATTATTTAGGCTGCGTGTCGGCGTCGCGGAAAGAAGAAAGGGGTGGTGGTTTTACGTTGGGGGGGGGGGGGGCGTGTTTCTGCTTTCAGTCAGTCCCACGAGATCCCTCGAGAAGAAGAGAAAAGTGCCGGTCGTGCGTATTTTTGGCCCCCCCTCGAGTTTGGGCTTGAGTAAACAGGTGCGCCGAGGTGGAGTTGCCACCCCACCAAACCCTCCTGCGGGGGTGGATGGTAGAGGGGGTGGGACAGCTGCGTGCCCTTGGCGATTACTCACCGCGCGAGCCAGACAATCGCCGGAGCAGCTGACTTGGCGGTCAACCCGGTGGGTCCCCCACCAGAATAAGAACGCCGCGGCTTTGATAGCTTTAAAATGTTGCCATTATTTATAACCAGAAGCTGAACTGAAATAACTGGCGCGATGAATTTAGGGCGCCATTTTTCTACGACGTTTTAACGTGGCGTTTGGTACCGTTAATACGTGCATTTCTTGGCACTGAGTTTACAATTTACAGTGGAAATGGGGGGAAAAAAATGCGTTACCTTACGGATAGAGATGATGGTTTATCGCGGGAAAAGTTAACAATTTGCTAGGATTCAACGTACTGTACACATGTCCGACAGTTTCCTTTCGTTATTGGCTGCCATGCATGTATGAGGCTACTACCCCATTTCACTGGGCCAATTAGGGTCCCGATACTATAGGCCGTTCACTGTAAAGTGAGCATTTTATGAGGCTATTTCATCAGACATAATAACCAATAAATACATTTCATTGTGGCCTCGGACTTTTGGTTTTGGGTATGGTGAATGTATACACTGTGTTTATCACTCACATGGCAGGGTTTACATTAATAAGTGGTAGAAGGATATGCATTGGTCGAAAGAAAAAAGTAACTAGGGCTTCAAAAGTGCTCACTTTATCGTGAATGGCCTATATAGGGCAGGACATTCGTGATTAGTCCGCAAACAACTTAGCCGAGTCGAAACCTTGTTCATCCAATCATGAAAGCATACACTATTTATAGTGTTATTGAAGATATTTTGGCTCAAATGTTTTTTTTTTTTATCTATTTTCCATCATCTCTACTTGTAGATTATGATGTGTACAGAAGTACGTAGATTGGGCTGTTCAGTGGGCTAGTTCGCAATATAATTTAGCATGTCGTATACTTCATTTATTTTTCTTCGAGGGAATAAGTTGAATGCCATCTTGGATTTAAGTTTTATATTTCTTGCAGTTACTTATATTTGAGATTAATTTTGGAAATTGTAACTTTGTTAGGACATATAACATAATATAATTATTTTCTAAAACTGTTATATTTTAACTTGTGGCTCTTCTATCTCTTCTGTGGTCATTCTCAGAACGTAGTCAAAAGTTAATTCCAATTTATTTCACATGACAGACAAATATAGTTATAATTATTTATATTAAAGTTATTGAATTCACATGCTCCCGGGAAATTATTACAGGGGCGCTCAATGTGCTTATCTACCTCGGATGAGAGTTCCCGAGTGTTTTCAAGACTTCACGCACATTAGTAAGATCGTTTCTGAATGCTCCAAAACGGCTTATTAAAAAGCGCTGCATCTCAAAACATACGTTTCAGAAACATAACAACTATTCGAAGGTCCTGCATTGAACCTTCGTACGGGCTTTTGACCAGCAAAATAATAGGGCATGAGAACATTTCACGTCAATTCAGAACCTTTGCACTTATCGGTGATGGCTCACTTGATGCACGCGCCAGTGTAGCCCTTATCGCGCCCACGCTTCTCGGCCTCAACGCAAAAAAAAAAAAAAAATGTCCAGGTAGGCGAGAGCTTTAAGTAGCTACAGTGGGCATCGAAAAATTTCTTACCTGCAACATTTTAAACCTCAAAAATAAAGCGGGTCACGTTCAGACTTCGTATGTACCACAGCAGCGTGTTGTTGAAGTTTGTTCAGATTTAAATTGTAGTTTCACAAAATGTTAGCTTGGCAAATAGTTTCGGAACAGTTATATCTTTTTATATATATATATATATATATATATATATATATATATATATATATATATATATATATATATATATATATATATATATATACACACACACACACACACACACACACTTCACACTTTTTCTGAAGCCCTGCTGAAGTTCTACTTCCAGGTTATTCCTCCGCCTCGTATGCAAACTAAGCTTAACTAAGTCTGGAGAATTAGATCAGAGGATAACACACTGCTTTCCTGTGCACTCAGTTGTAATATTATTTCGCATGAGAACTATTTATTACTAGGCGCTACCCACACATCTTTTATCACAGTTGCTGTTCGTGTTTATTATAAAATAAATATTATATTGCATGGATAAAATATAGGTAGGGCCACCAGTTTTTCGCGAAAAGGTTTACGCGAAGGATAGACTCTCCAATGTCTTATGGCATACTTGCAGCATCCCTTTGGTTATTGGCCACGTGTCTTTGTCGGAACACAGTTCCTTACCTGACTGGGCCAATCAGAATTAGGTAACTCCGACAACGAGTGTCCGTGATTCGTGGGCAGACACCCGCAATGCGTGACTTTTCAGATCATCCAATCACGAAAGTGGATCTGAGCTGTAGTGTTTTGGAGTACGATTAGTCCTGAAATCTTTTCGCGAAAAACAGGTGGCCCTAAATGTAGGTAAAACTTCGATTTAACGAAAAATAATATAAGTGTCTGTTAACAGAGGTATAAAACGCTTGATACATGGCATATTTAGGAAATAACTAAACACGTAATACATGGGGTGATTTTTCAAAGGTTTGTGTTAAAACGTTGGAAGAAACCGTGAATGGGCTATACTTCCGTAGCGGCTACTATAAAGGCCGATATGTGTCCCGACTTACACGGTCGCTTCGCAAGTAGTCGGCTGGATGGCTATTGCAGGGTCGCGGACGACCACCCGACAGTATTGATTGGTTCGGGTGCAGCGTTGTAAGAATGTGTAAGGCTGCAGTGCCAAACCCAGCAGACAGCTCCGTCATAACGAGTCACCGTCTCTCTAGGATAGGGACCTTACAGTGACTTAACTGTCCCATGGCATACGCGCAGTTTTCCTTCGGTTACTGGCCAATCAGAATTAGGTAACTCCGACACCGAGTGTCCGTGATTCGCTGCGGCAAGCACCTACAGCGTGTGACAGTTGGGCGATCAGACCCCGCCATCTTGAATTTTTCACTATTTTCGCCAAAAGTTCCATGTAAGAACGTTTAGAGAGATTTTTCGCACGGCATTGCATAATTTAGAGCTTCTATAGTTTCATCGAACGATTACAACTCCACTGCATTGATTAATTCTTGAATACTGATTGCCGGCAAGAAATAAGTATCTGTGTCTTGTGGACGGATAGAGAGATGATCGTGGCAACAGTAGACAAGCAATGCATGTTTTACAACATGTGTATAGCAATGCCGTATATCTTGTCGATCCCCAAAATAAAACATTAAATCCGTGTTGCAAGTTACGGCGAAGATTCCTTGAATCCAAGATGGCGGGGTGTGTCCCCAATTACAACAGTGGATCTGAGCTCTAGTGTTTTGGAGTACAAGTTGTCCTGAAATCTTTTCGCGAAAAACAGGTGGCCCCAATCATAACCTACAACTTGTGCGGAACACCTCTTACTGGACGATGTTTTGTGTGGGATAAAGTGTATATTATTAAATCCCTTTCCTGTGCAACGTTCCGGATGTGGGACACCGTGACCAAAAAGATTAACCCTTTCAGTCGCAGTGACCAATATGAGTGATGCTGCACAGGAGGTGGTTCTATAGTCTGTTCGTGGGAAAGTGAGCACTTTTTAAGTCTGTGATTAAAAGTTTCTTTCAGCTTGTTTGTATTCATTTCGCCAGTTATTAGTATGAAAAATGTCCGTATGACTAATAAACGTAGTGTATAGCCTACATTTTTTTACCTCTCAAAATGTAATGCGCGAGGACACAATAAAATGAAATTTTCTGGTTGACCCTTTCAGTCAGTGTCGTCTACCTAGGGTGTTGCATATGAAGTGGCTTGAATGGTGCGCACTGTACACAGCAGAACATACCGTCCAATGAGAAAGGTTCCCTGCGCGTGGGGGAACATCCTTCGTTGCTGAGACGATATTCCGTAGCCTCATGAAACACTGTTATAGGCTATACACGGCAAAATGAGCACTTTTGAAAGCCCTGCTTAAGACCTACTTGTATGCACTTTGCATATTCTTCCACCGTATGTAAAATTAACATTGCCATCGGCCTCGTCACTTTATTCATGCGTCGGTCAAGTGAAACTGTTAAATAATTAGAAAAATAAACATTTTATAAATCTGATAATTTTTACCCACTGAGGCTCAGAAACAGAGAACTGAGAACGAAAGCGTAATAAATAATTAAAATTATCACAAACCGTTGCCTAATACTTTTAATTCGACGTTAAGGCATGGAACTACTTTCCCTCCATTGTTACCAACTTTACCGGGCGCATGTCACTCAGGGCGCCCGTTACAATACATGTAGATAGGGGCAGTGACATTTTTCTAAAGTTGATTTCAAAAGTGTTCACTTTATCGTGAACAGCCTTTACCAATAACATAAAGCACAGATGGATTTATGTTGGACCCAATGCAAGACAAAGCGTCGTACAGTTCCGAATAAAATATTTGTTTGTTGACACGCCTAAAATTACGTATTTAAATAGAGAGGCGAAACAGATGGTGATACCGCCAACCCCAGCCCGCACGCGTCAGCAAGATGGCGTCACTGGCCAGCAACATATCGGGAACGCCGCACGCCAATCAGCGTCCTTGGTAACCCACTCGCCTGCCGGCAGTCTAGCCAATATGTAGAGCCACGAGTATTTCGCGGATAGGGTTGGCAGCAAGCTAGGCTACACAACCATCTGTACACTCGAGACATTATCGTTTGCTTATTGGTTGCTGTGACCAAAAGAGACCTCTGTACAGGACTGTTAAACACTCACACTATTGCTCCCTCGTTATTACTGGTGCGCAGTTGAACGGGGCGTGTCTAAAGAAGTGTGGTCCAGTCAGAACTGTAGATGAAAAGAACAAGGGTTTGGAGTCTACTTCGCCTCCTAATAAATTCGTGAATTACTCGTGGTCTACCAATAGGAAACATTTCGCGGCATACAGAATAGAACAGATTTAAAATGTCACCAGACCCCAGCTGAAGGCCTTTGCTGGTCGCAGTTACGAAAATGAAATTTTAAAACTTGCATTTGTCGAAGTACAAAATTTGTAGAGACATAAGATTTATAATTATGATATTTCAAATTACAGACGGGTTAAAGGAAAAATTTAGTTATATTCTAAAAGAAATAACTACGTTGATTTATAAAATAAAAGTCAATGGTAAAAATCGGTGCCTCTGTATCCTTCCCTTGGTCACCACGTCCTATCCTAATGTCTTACCTAAGCGGAGACAGAGGGCTGGTGGTTTTCTTTTGAGGTGACGTTTTATGTTGTGCTGACGTCTGTGTTGTCTTGTATTCGTGTCAGTGTTGTGCTGTTAATATTGATGTTGTTACGTTGTGTCGTGTACAAATATTTGCTTGATATTGATATCTTGTTATTGTAAATTTTACATCAATACCAATAATTATCATATATTTGCTTTATGATTTTTTTTTAAGTGTCCGAAGGAAAGCATAATAATTCAGTTTTTTATATTTCGTATTTAATAAAAATTTTTTTTGTAGATTATTGTTATTTTGTCTACTACCCATATCAAAGTTTTATAGTTTTAAATTTAGCAGTTACGATGAAATTAAAATATAAAAAAAATCTTTTTTTCAAAACTACTACCAAGTGAACCTTAACTACTTGTTGGGATGTTTCGCTGCATACAGTAGCCAATCAGACACAAGGCCCGTTCCTAGAACATCGCGCCGCGAATCGAAGAAAAGGCCCGCCGATTTCGAAGGATCCGCCACGCCACTTTGTTTCTGTGATTTTATCTACTCTGTGTTGCAGTCCATTCGCGGTATCTTCGCAGTTTTCGAACCAAACCTTTGAAAAATCACCCCATGTATGAGGTGTTTGGTTTTTCCCTAGATATGTCATGTATCATAGTCGTTTTTATATTTCCGTTTAATTAATCGTATCTTATTTTTGGTTAAATTAAAACTTTACTTGCAATTTATTTAGAAATTATATTAATTAATTTGTAATTAATATGAATAAAAACACAGAGAACAAATGTGTGTCGGTAATGCCTAGTAAGTAACAGATCCACTGCAAGACATTATTTAACATAGTTCGCATTAATATTCCCGATTAACATAGGTAAGCTTTGTTTGCACTAGGCGAAGTAATATCCTGCAAGTATAAATTGATCATTGCTTCAGAAATGTTTGAAGAAACGAACGATTGTGTCAGAATTGAATTTTTATGACCCGTTTTTATTATAGTTGAATGTGTTGGGAAAACTTTTTTTTTTTTAATGTTTACTGTATTTAAACTAGCTCAGTATTTTTTCCATTATATCGGTGAATGAGCTGTAGGATTTGTTCTTGGCGACACTGATACACTGTTAAAAAAAAATTACCTTCATTTTACGGTAAAGTGCTGGTAAAAATTTATTCAGATGTGTCCGTAAACTCTCCGTAAAATTACGGACACATTGATTTTCAGAAACGGACTTTCCGTAAATTTCACGGAACCTCTCCGTTAATTTCCAAGTTAGTTTTCTGTACTTTCCGTTTAAAATAAAAAGAGATAGTGAAATGGAAATGTCTTTCATTTTCGTTATGTGGGAGTTCTGCCGTGTATAAAAAATGATATTAAAAAAGTTAAAATATTTTGTACTTAAGCTAACTTTGAACCCGAGTCAAAAAATATCTAGTCCACGACTCTAACCATGCTCCTACAACTCTCACTTGAAAACAGTGGTATAACTTTGATATTTGTATTCAAAAGCTAAAAGCAGAAATTCAGTTTCTATCAAATTTAGTGTATTTTTAGTCTTGCCAAATGTTACAGACGGCTGATGCTATTTTTTTAATGTTTGAAAGAATAGGCCATAGTCGCATGGATAACCTTAACTGCCGCAGAAACGATCATTTTCTTGTTACAGAGGCGAAGAGAAAGCTTCGTGTAGAATCGGCATTGTTCGTCCCCGTAACTCGAAGCTAAAGGTAATACGGAGACTTTCCGTATTTTGTATTTACGGACTTAACTCCGTTTTTCGTCATTACGGATCTCCTTTTCGTACATACACTTTACATTTCCGTAAAACATTCCGTAAATATACGGAAAATTTTAACAGTGTAGGTACCGTTCCTAAACTAGAGCGTCTGCACGGTTTACAAATGAGAGACCCAGAGGGAAGATTGTGGTACACTAAGCCGCGCGGTCTATGGTGCCAGCCAGGTACCGTTCCTAAACTAGAGCGTCTGCACGGTTTACAAATGAGAGACCCAGAGGGAAGATTGTGGTACACTAAGCCGCGCGGTCTATGGTGCCAGCCAAATATAAACTTCCTGTACTAAGTGCACAGAGACGTGTACACTATGCAGGAATAGGTTAGACGGATGTTTGGCCAACCTCGCACACAGCGACAAGACTGCTGCAGCAGAAACATTTTTTTCATTACTGTGTCATGTTTGCAAATTTTTTTTCACTTCTGTAGATATAAAATAAATCTTCGGAAGTCAGCTGTGTCCAACATAGAACAACAAAAAAAAAAAATCTTTAACCCAAAATTACATTTAAAAAAAACTTTCCCGAATGTGCTATCATCAAAATAGAACCTTCATGTGCAAAACGTTGGGTGCTTTTATCCTACATTGTCGCTCTTCTCCCCCACTCCGCGGCCAAAAATTCCTAAATTTTGTCAGCCAACAAATGCCAATTACTGTATCAGGATTTTGCAAATCTTTAATCTTAATACCTGTTCTTGTTGACATTTGCGAGTTTTCTGTGGGTTTAAACACTCCTAGATTAGAAAAGCACCTCTCTGGAATGAGCAAATGCATTGTGACATGTAATCATACTTTGACTTCCTGTATGAAACTGACAGCGCTTAAATTGCGGCCATGTACGAGAATTTTTTTAAATTCCAGTACATCTGAGAAAAAAACCAATACAAGATGGAGATTAATATATAGCCTAGATAACTGCACCAGCGACACGTATTAAATATATTGCTCATTCTTACTTCCAGGATATTCTTCTTCCTTGTGCAAACACAGTTTAATAGAGTCTAGAAATTACACAAACAGGACAACGCACCACATATGTGTGCGCTCAGTTAAATTATATCTTGCATGAGAATTATTTGTGACTAGCCGTTACCAACACACATTTTTTCTCTCTGTTTTTATTTCATACAGACGAAATATTATACATAGATAAAATATAAGTGAACTTTCATTTAAATGAAAAATAGCATACTTTTGGTTAACAGAAATATAACATGCTTGTGATAAACGACATGTATAGAAAATAACCAAAAAGTGTGAATATAGCGCGGATAGACTTAACTTGTGACGTCCCATAGGTCTGACAAAGCTGCGCGGGCTGTGTTCTGGAGTCTGTAATCTGTTTGTTAAATTATTATATTTTCCGTTATTGCAGAATCACTTGTGGGACACATCTAATTAATATAGTGAAATTCCAGTTATAAAGTACTTTTATTTTTTAGTATATTTACGAATAACATTTTTAAAATATTAATTTACTTCTATGACACAAGTCTTCAGGTGGGCATAGTTCACTTTGAACATCACAAGATTGCAGCGAAGTATTCGGAGAGTATCATTTGCGAAATATAAAATGTACTTTTTAAATATATTCCAGACATGGTTTTTTTTTTTTACGGAGATATAATGCATCATAATATTTCTCCTCTTGCTGGCCTGTCTTTATATAAAGATAGTCGCTAGGCTTTCGAGGACCATCGCTTTTGTGGTGATATTTTAAGTTAGAGAATACCGTTTCGCCCTGCATAGGTAGTTTGTATATAAAGACAGTAAAAAGTTACTGTACAAAATTTTCACATACTGCGAAATAGACTTAAAATTTTTTCGCAAGGGAGCCTACTATTAATATGTTTCATTTATTAAATAAATTACCGTAAGACTTTAATAAAAATTCCTAGTGTGGATAATCCAAAAATGTTTTAAGTTTAAACTAAGTAATCTATTACAGAATTGTACCTTTCATTCAATAGAGTAATTTTTTAATGTGGAATGGAATTAATGTGATTATGATAAATTAAGTATTTTTATAAATCTTAGGCCAAACCACTCAAGTCCTAGTTATAGCCCATATAGCACAGTGACATCCACTGCATATCTAAAGGATATCACTCTTCGACATTCTAGATATCCAAGAATATCCAAGATTAGCAAAGTTACATTATATATATATATATATATATATATATATACATTTTTATTTGGGTTGTCCTAGCCACTTACCTTAAGTAATGGTTGAATATCTCCAAAGGCTATAAATTAGCGATTCATTGTAGGACTTAGATGACTTATAAATATAGTTGATATAATTAGGATATCCGGTGGGTACCCTGTGCTATTTGGGAGGTATTTATATCACTGAAAATGTTCTGTTTGAACCCAGTCTGATGTTAAGTGTACACTGAATTTGTCTTAGATACGTTTTCTGCTGGCAAATGTTATATCATGTTATTGTAAAATGCCTTGTATTTGTCCTTGATGCTTTGTTTATTTGAAATTTTTCCGTTGTACTACTGTATATTAACTGTGTGCCGTATTTGTATTCGGTACTTTCTACTTGCAAGCGTTACATTATACTATGAAATAATACCTTGTATTTGTAATTGTTTCGCAGTATATATCGTATAATGCTCTTGAGTTTAGCTTTGTGCATATATTGTGTATGCCATTGACGTGCTCTACATCCCCAGTCCAGTCAGAACTACACTCGGTATTTTATAGATCTTATAATAGATAAATTAAATAATTGCCCCCATCCCACCCCGCAGGTGCAGTGTGTTGTGGATACGTATAAAGCCAACTGGCGATAGTTCCGTATCTCGCCGCCAGAGAGCAGGCTGGACGGCGCGCGCGGGCCGTCCAGTGAAAGGCACGTCTTTGTGAGGAGGGGAATTATAAGGCCACGCCAGAAATTTGACGGATTAATTACACGCGCGGTTGCGCCCACATAAGCGCGGCGAAGAGCGGCGGGCAACGAACCACTCCGCCGGGCATATCCCACATACAAAACATGCATGCGCGCGCGCACACACACACGCACACACACACGTGTTCGCAGCGCCAACACTCGCCGACATTCAGAGACGCCCGCTCGACGACCTGTATATATCATTAACGCCGGGCTCGGCGGAGGGTGGGGCACAGTAAACTCGGCGCGCGTTCTGCGCACACGCGAGCGGCTAATGCAGTTACGGTGCAATATCCGGGCAATCGCCGCTGCCGATTGTCCGTTGAAATGACGCGACACGGGTCCCGTCGGCCCGAGGTACCACGATCAGCGTTCAAGCCAAGGCGTAAGCGTGTGTATTTTTTTATAGGCTGTTCACGATAAAATGAGCACTTTTTAAGGCCCTTATAAATGTTTCCTTTCATCCAATTTCCATCTTCGTGCTGCTTTTTAATACAAACATTGCAATGTGATCAATAAAAACAGTTTATACATTTCACCACCATCAAAATTGAATGCCTGAGGCTGCAATAAGATATATTTGCTAACGGATATTGCCTGTTGCGAGAGCCTTAAAAAGTGTTCACTTAATCGTGAACAGCCTATACTTAATTTGGTATAGGCTATTCACGGTAAAGTGAGTACTTCTTGAAGCCCTCTCATTTGTAGAGCCCCGAGTATTTCGCGGATTGAGTTGGCAGCAAACTGGGCTGGACAGCTCTCTATACACTCAAGACATTATCATTTGTTTATTGTCGACCTCCCGTGGCGCAGTGGGGGGTACGGGAGGCTCTGGGTTCGAATCTCGGGTAAGGCATGGTGTTAATTTAAGTTAGGATATAAATTAGTCTGTAAGAAGTCCCCTGTTAAACTTTCGAACATGAAACCGGGGGACGTTAAAAAGCCCTATACAATACAAAAATTTGCTTATTCGTAGGGAGAGGAAAATTTCGCGAGTTCAGTGACATGTTTGTTCTTTGGCTGTTGCCCCAGTGTTACCCCACATCTGACCCTACGGGATTCGCTTCGTGTTACATTGCAAGTCGACTATTGGCGTGGTGTCGTTCAGGGCGTTTCTAATAAACTCTGACCCAATTGCAAAGGTGACTTCAGTGTACACACGTTTGAAATCTAACTTGTCCTGAAATGAAGTCACGATTTTTTCCTATTTCTACTTATTGGTTGCTGTAATGAAGTGAGGCCTGTGCACAGGACTGTTAAACACTCACGCTACTTCCTTCTGCTTATTACTGGCTCGCAGTTCAACGGGGCGTGTCCAAAAACTTTCGTCAAATTACAGCAGTAGAAGAAAACAACAAGTGTTTGGAGTCTACCTCGCCTCCGAATGAATCCGCGAAATACTCGTGGCGCTATTCATGTGGAATAACTAGGGATAGGAAAATTTCGCGAATTCGTTTCAGGACAAGGTAGACGTCAAACACGTGTGCACTGAAGTCACATTATCAATTGGATCACAGTTCATTAGACGCGCCCTGGACGACCCTGAGTCAATAGCAGAGTAGCAAGGAGAACAAGGAGCGAGAGCCATACTGGCAGGTATGCAGTAACACTGGCTACTGTGTGAGTCAGCAGCCAATGAACAAACATGTGAGTCTCGAGTTTACACAGGACTGTGGAGTCTAACAAGCAGGTCATTGAAATCGTGAAATTTTCCTATCCCTAGAAATAATAGTCAATAAAAATATTTTATTGTAGTCTTAGATGTTAACTTATGTATTACTTATATGGAAATATATATATTTAATATTATGGTAGGATGAACAATGGCCAATAGGAAAAAAATAACCAGGGCCTCAAAAGTGCTAACTTTGCCGTGAACTGCAGTCTATACTAAGTATGGATTTATGTGGCTAAAGTGTGATGATGAGTCCACGCTTGCTGCTATTTTTTTTCCTTCAGTACTTGCGCAAGTACAGAGCGTTCTGCATGTAGTGACTTGGCATTTTCAGAGACCGGTGACAGGAAACAATAATGAACGACTCATTTGGTAGTCAGACTAGCTCGTTGGCTGTAAACAACGCCTGATTAGTAACGGCGTTCAAAAGGAAGAGGGTGAAATATTGTCATACATTTTATTCGCAGTGTGAGTGTGTACAATCCGTATTTACGGCCGTACTAAAGACAGCACATCGCTAAGGTTCTTTGCTGTGTAAGGTTCACTGTTTAGTGGACTGCTCTTTGCTCTGTGAAACCTGAACTGACAGTTTCAGTCACTTACTTCAGAGTGCACAGTTGGTGACTGTGCAGAGTTCACTGTGATATTTACACAAGTCACCGGTAAAAAAAATGGAAACTAAATACTTATGTTACGGTTATGAGTTTCTCGGAGAAGAATGAGTGAAGAGATTTGGACGGCTCTTAACAGCGAGCTCTTGAGAGCCTATGAGGTGATTGAAATGAATATGGAGAGGCGCCGGAATTAAGGGGTGGGGGAAATGGAAGATCCCCGAGAAAACCCGCCGACCAACGGCATCGTCCGGCACGATTCCCACTTTCTTCCACCTTATGTAAAATTAACATTGCCATGGGCCTTATCACGTTAATCATGCGTCGGCCTGGTGAAACTGCGAAATTATTAGAAAAGTAAATATTTTACATATGTGGTAGTTTTTAAACTCCGGTGCATTAAAAAAAGAACAGAAAGCTACAAAAATTATTTAAGTCATCACAAATGGACACCTAACACTTTTTATTCGACGTGAATATATGGAACTACTTTCCATCCATCGTTACCAACTTTACTGTAGGCAAGTAAGTGGGCTTAACGTCTCGTTGACAGCTAGACCAACTTTACTGGGCACATGTAACTCAGTGCGCCCGTTAAAATATATGCAGTTAAGGTCAGTGACTTTTTCTAAGGCTGATTTCAAAAGTGCTCACTTTATCCTAAACAACCTTTAAACACCCCCAGCATCCACGGAAACAGCTGCAAACAGGGCATCATTCGAGACAAGTACTCGTTCGCGAGACCGAACTTACTAGTCTATTCATGGTTACTTCCGACTTTCTGAAGGCTCACTTAAGCTTCAACAAGTATAGAAAATTAACACCAAAGGGACAACGCACCGCATTTGTAAGCACCCAGTTTAGTAATATTTTGCGTGAGGACTATCACTTACTAGGCATTACTAAAACACCTGTTTTCTCTGTTTTATTTATATTAGCTGTAGACCAAATATTCTAATTTATAGATTAAATATACGTGGAAGTTCAATTTAACTAAAAATAAGATACTTTCATGTTAACAGATGTATTGTGATTAGGCTGCTCACGGTAAAATATGCACTTCTGAAAGCCCCGCTTATGATGTGCTTGTATGCCCGTTGTGTATTCTTCCGCCTTATATAAAATTAACACTGCAATAGGTAGGGACACCCGAATTTCGCGAAAATATTTTCGCACATGCTAGATTTCAATACCCTACGGGCATACCAACTGTTTAATTTGCTTATTGGCGGCATACCATTGTGAGAAGGTCTTCTGCTACTTAACTGGCATGTCAGGATTAGGTAACTTCAAGACTGTGCGTCTTTGATTCGCTGGCAGACACCTAAAGACGCGTAACAAGGAAACCTTCCAATCATGAAAGTGGATTCTAGCTAAAGTGCTACGAAATACAACTGGTCCTGAAATCTTTTCGCGAAATTCGGGTGTCCCTAGCAATATGCCTTATTACTTTTTCATGCGTCGGTCGAGTGAAGTTGGGAAATTATTAGAAAAGTTAATGTTTTACAAATCTGCTCATTTTTTACAATTCGCTGCTTAAAAAAAAAAAACAGAAAGCGAAAACAATAGTTTAAGTGATTACGAATGGTTGCCTAACACTTTTTTTACTGGACGTTAAGATATTGAACTACTTTCCCTCTCCAATGTTGCCAATTTTATTGGGCGCATGTCGCGCAGTGCGCCCGATAAAATACACGCAGGTAGGAGCAGTGACTTTGTTCTAAGGTTGATATCAAAAGTGCTCACTTTATCGTGAATAGTGTTTACATGGTATAGTTAGGAATCAACGTGGGGTGATTTTTCAAAGGTTTGATTTATAAAGTGTGAAGTTACTGTGGATAGATGACTACTGCTGTGAGCACCACCGAAGCAAGGGTAGCCAGGCCGAAGTCGATCATGGCAACATTAGTTGTGGAAACAGCTGGGGGAATGGTATCACAAACAAGACTGGGCGGCGAGGTATAAATGGCGCGAGCACTGGAGGCTCGCGGCCATATTTGTTCCTGCCGACGCCGGAGGGCCGCCCGAGTTATCATCTGTGTGAGGACCGCCAGCCTAGCGGTCCAGGCTTCGACACCGAGGAAGAGCAGTCTTCGAGACGAGCCTGCATGAACCCGACTTCACGATAGTGGGTAAATATCACTCCTGTTAGGGCGTCTTGAGTACCGTGAGGCGAAGGCGAGTGAGGCTCTAACTAACTGCTTTCTAAGAGCAAGCGTAACATTCCTTCATTGAACTCTCGTCCTATTACTCCGAACTATATTGAAGTCTCTAGCATTGAGTCAGTGCAATAACATAACGTCTTATCTACTGCATTGTTTGTATTATTAATGGTTTAAATATAACGTAATGTTTTGATATAAATGCTCTTGTTTTACCGGACTACGCCTAACCCCTTGTAAATGAATGCGTGACCGGTTAGGTCGCAGCACCACGCACCCACCGCACAGTAGAGACACTGGGGGAGTGGGTGTGTCTGTAGCACGCCAGGGAGTAGCGAAGCCTCCGAGCCGACCCGTCAACAGGCCACGCACGGCCTTCATGCAAATGTAGCTTTCCGAAGCCCATTACCTCATCAGCTCACGGCTATCGTTTTAACTGCCGTTTGATGGGCGGAGTGAATTGCGACCGGCCTGGCGCTGGCGGAGGAGGCGGCCTGTAATGACTTCCTGTGGGAAATCTCGCCCTCGAGGTACCACGAGGGGGTTGGAGTTACGTCAGACGCGAGTGCGTCCACCGTCCTCTGTCGCTTGGCCTTCGGGGGAGAGAAATAAATGGAAGGGGACATCACTCATTGCGTGGTGGTCTTCGCCACCCTCGTTCTTGCCAGATCTATCTGGTAGGTAAAAAATTACAATACGATTGACAGTGTACATTTTTTTGAAGGTTATAAACGAAGTCGTGGGGCTGCGGTGGTGCCGTGGTCAGATTACTCGACTCCCGTCAAGGCGAACCGGGGTTCGTTTCCCCCGCGGGATCGCTCCCGGACGATGCCACTGATCGGCGAGTTTTCTCAGGTATCTCCCGTTTCTCTAGTCCTTACATTCCGTAGGTTCCCATGCTCACCTCACTTCTACTCTCATCGTCTCTCAAGATGCCGATGTTAAAAGCTGTCCAAATCTCTCCACTACATTCTACAAGTACACTGTAAAACAGTTTCTGGTAAACTTCCTAAACTGAAATGGAAGTTTTTAACCCAAACAGTGTATGTAAATAGTACTACATATCAGGCTGAAAATATGTGAATGTTGAACATTGCTACTATGCAAAGTTGGGGATTTCCCTACGCATTTGATTATTTCCTGAGCAACTGTAGGAACGTTATGATAGATGTGTGGGGAAATATTCTACCATTCGCTCTTCGCCAATGTACGTATACACTGATATGGTAAATTTACAAATAATTTCTTAGAGTATAGTCCTGTATGCAGCTGTTTACAATACAATGGCAGTGTCACCCTGTGCCACAGTTAATATTTACAAAAACACAGCTGACTGTCAACCTACCCAGTAGGTATGTTTACACAAAAAAAAGACATGGAAACGCCTACACAAGTTTACATTTAGAATTGTGAAAAAAAAGTGCACTCGCTCGTGAAATAAACTTTATACCTTGATACAGACGGACATCTTTCTTGAACAAGAAGGTGGACACCTTTCTTGTGCAAGTCAACTTGCATCGTGTGACTGACTTGTATGCAAGTGGCGTGCAAGCAAGGGCTTTCATACTAGATAGAATCGTATAGAGCCGGTCCTATCTTTTGTTCACCTTCTTGTGCAAGTCGTTTGTTGTTTACAGTAGCGTTGTATACGTTTATGCCGTTCCCGCATATTTATTAACGCCGATATTGTCTCTATGGTTTGTTTTTAACAGCGGATACTATTATCAATGCACAAATTACTCCTACAGCCCCATAAGGAGCCTCCAGATCCGAATCTCTTGACATGCTGCACCATTCAAGTACTACTATTGTGTGTACAGTATGTACATGGGAACTCGCAAACAAGAGGGCGTTCACCTTCTTATTCACCCTTTGAACACGAAAGGTGTACACCTTCTTGTACAAGGAAGATGCCCGTCTGTATCAGGCTTAAAAGCGAGAACCATAAGTGCTCTTAATTCCTGATATGGGACATGGAATGAGACGCCAGTACCGAAGTTACGTCTCGAATTTAGGAGGGGACATGCCCTTAGATATTTTTTTTTTTTTGGCTTCTCTTATAAATTTCGCTGTGGTGCTATCAAAACCTAAATTACATATAGTAAAAAATACAGAAATTTCTATAGCCCAGAACGGAACTTGTATATAAGTATCATAAACATATCATAAATATTTCTAAACAGTAGTATTTTAAAATAAGTTTGTAAGTCCCGCATTAAGTCAGGGACATAATAGCGAAAACAAGCATTAGATATTGTATACAATGTATCAGCTCATCTTGGTGAGAATAACAGATCCACGTTAGAAAATTAAGGCTATAACCTAGCCAGAAATCGAGCCTAGGCCGCCGCGGTGGGAGGAATACATGTCAGACACGCAATTACATGGCCTAACATCCTCGTCTTGGTGTTATGATAATATGGTTCATAACTTCTATGTTTTTGATATACAGAAAGTATAATACGTTACAACTTTATATATTTAACTTGGAATTTTATAATTTTGTGATAAATAATAAAGACCAATCAGATAAGTGTATGACTTCTCGATTATAATAGGCTCCCAGCGGCGTACGCGAGGAGGGGAGGGGGGGTGGCTGAAGGGACTGCAACCCCTCCCAAAATATTAAAATATAAATATATACTGATTTTGGTAATTTTGGAAGAAAATATATGTGGAAATTGTGCATTGAAAATTGCAATAAACAAATGCAATTAGTTTTCACTTGAGCGTGCACTTGATATTATAGTTTAACTTATTATACATTAGGAAACAGTCTTTTTTTCATATTTTGCAAAGTGCTCACTTCATAAATCGGTGTTCAGCCCCTGCAAAAATAAAATTGTGTTCACGCAGCAGAAGGTTATTTTATTTTGGAAAGTTAACCCTTTTGTAATATACACTTCCAAGATATTCTTTGAACTTTGATCTATTTTTGGGGATCGTGGTGGGTTTACGTGGATATTCGCATGTGAGAAACGGGACGGGCGTTGCTAGTGACCGGAGGATTTTCTCGGAGTACTTCCACTCCTCCACATTTACATTCCAGATATGCTCCAGATCCTCCTCCTTTCACCCTTACTGGCGGAAACCCCATATAAGTTGAAATGGTATTATGCCACTAGGTAAACTGAACAGAGTTAGAAGATCACAAACAAAACTAACCCAGAATATCCGGGATTAAAAACAATCCCGCAGACGCTCGGGAAGAACCGTGCGGTGTACGCGGGATTTAAAAAAATAAAAAATAAAAATAAATAATTGAATATGTCGCCGTAAATAGCCGCCGCTGATTAGCCAAGCAATTTTGTTCGCATCCCTAATGCACTCTCGGGGCTAAACCCGTCACTGGCCAGCGGCTCGTTCAGCGGACTGAAGGACGGGCTATTAGCCCACATGCTGTTTCAGCGCTCCGGCAAGTGCGTTGACCCTGGGGAACGCTCTGGGGTACTCCCCGCTACTTCTGTTTGTAACACTGAAGATTTTCGGGGTTATGTTTACCGTTGATCGTAAACATTTTTATTGTTATATCATTACAGAGTACTTGCTTATGTTGTCCATTCATTTAATATTACTCCAAATTAAGTTTCATTATACGAATTAAAAGTATAATATTTTGTTTATTTGAATAGTTTATTGACCTAGAGATCTTGTATAAGTATTTTTCATTTGTTTCTAGCCAGTATTCAGCATTAATATATTTTTTTTTAATTTTACATTTCTTTTATGCCTTAAATGCTTATTAAAGAAAAGTACTAAATAAAATAATCCTGGTTGTCTCTCGTCTCGCCATTGCTGATTGGCGGAGAGATGTGTCATGGTCAGACGACAGCCAATCGGAGGACAGGGGGAAGACAACGTAAGTAAGGCCGATCTGAAATAGACCTAATTTTTTCTTTGGAAGAATTCTCAATACATCCAACGATGAACGTGTGTCGTATATTTAGAAATTTTTACTTATTTAACATTTAATACAATAGATACAAAAAGTTTGTAATTTTGAATAATTATTTATTGAAGATAACAAATATTAATTTTATTGTATTTGAGAAGATTAATGAATGATTTATTACATTTTTGGGAAAAGGAGAACCACTTTAATGCAATATTTGAGAAGTCGAGAATTTCGACGTTATGATTTATGTGAAAGGTTCCAACTGACAACCTGTTGAGATTTATTTGAACTGTTATAAAAGCCTAGAAGCATGTAACAATATAAATTACGAAAAAAGAAGCCTATGTGTTAAAGGAACTATGTACGTTAAGTTAATGTGGGACGATAGTCTTAAAGGCACTGCCTACCGGCTGGCAGCTGCGAAATTTTAATACAAAATCCCACGCGAAGGAAATTTCGCTGTAGGGAACTTCTCCTACAACATTCGTGAAGAACACATTTTGTTTTAAACGCCTGTCTTTAAAATTAACACACCGAGGAGCGGATTGATACTATTTAACACTTTATAGACTATGCTCGAGTGTAGCTCGAGCAAAGCTAATTTGAAGATTTCTTTGTTGTTCAGAACAAAACTCGCATGGCTGTGCAGACTTTGTTCGGCAAGTGTTTAACACGACCTCACAAGAACACGACAGCGCAGTGACAATGATATTGCTGACGATAGAATTTGTTTTATAGCCACCCACAGGGTCATGATTGATTGTAAATCCTTTTATACGTTAAAGGACATTTGATTGGGTCAATATAAGCTCCGCTCTCCGTTGTTTGATGACCGGCCAATAATGAACTCTGTAAAGTTCAGAGTAGTATCCGGTGTGATATGGATCAGAAGGGCGATGGTAAGTTCTAACACAGACACCAACAGAACCGGTGTTCTTGCAGTTGTTTATATTGGCGACTCACTTCTAGTTCTTATGTGCCAGTAAACGTGAGCAGACGTCGATGTGTTAAATGGACACAACACGTGTTCCGCTGAAACAACCAATGAACAGAAGACTTTGCATGCTCGTTTATTATAGGCTGTTGATAAAGTGAACAATCTTGAAATCAACCTCAGAAAAAAGTCACTGCTCCTATCTCCATATTTTTTAATAGGATCACTGAGTGACATGCGTCCAGTAAAGATAATGTTGGATGGGAAGTAGTTCCATATCTTAACGTCGAATAAAAAGTGTGAGATAACCATTTGTGACAACTTTTTATTTATTTATTTTAATGAATAGAAGTATAAAATTGACCAAATTTGTAAAATATTTATTTTCCAATAACTCTACAGTTTCACCTGACCGACGCATGAATAAGTGATGAGGCCCAGAACAATGATAATGTCACACAAGGCGGAAAAATACATAAAGCGCATACAAGTAGATCTCTAGCAGGGCTTTCAAAAGTGCTCATTTTACCATGAATAGCCCATATGCCTACATGAGGCGGAGGAATATACTAATATACTGGAAGTAGAACTTGAGCAGTGCTTCAGAAAGTTGGAAGTAACCGTGAATGGAGTATAAGAGCCACCCACGTCTCTTCGTTCAGCCCCTCGACATCTCGAAGAGTGGAGTCAGATAGACGCTAAGTCACGACCGAACACAACTCGTTCCCCGAACCTGGGATGGTGCGCACAAAAAAAAAAAAAAATTATATATATATATATATATATATATATATATATTATATATATATATATATATATATATATGTCTCGGAAGTTGTGACCTGGAAGTGGGGCAGCACAGTGCTTCCTGGTGCTCGAGAGAGTGTCAGACTGACGTTGGGCAACAACCCGGTCCTTCTGAATAAAGCATCGGACTCCTTATCCGCGACGCCATCGTAATATGCGGTCTTTGACGCGGTTCATTTACCCTGCGGGATGTCGACATGAGCGTGCACCGCGAATAGATGTCTATTGCAGATATTGGCGCAACTCAATAATTTAACTAAAAATAAACCAATTTCAAGCTATATTCAAACAAAATTCTAATTCTCCGTCAAATTTTTCAAAGTGCAACTCAAAATCAAGTCGTTAATACTAGCTTGGTAGGGAAATAGGTTCTGTCAGTCGTAAATTTTAGCTCAGTCGCGCTCCACACACACACACACAAACACACACACACACACATATATATATAATATAAAAGCAGGCGCACGTCATACGATCCAGTCATTCATTGACTGACCTCCGAGGTGAACGGATGTGTTTTGGGAGAGCTCCCTGTACGATTTCATTACGCGTATTTCTATTGTGTCTATTAAACATATTAAAAATGCTAGTTTGGAAATCTTTACTTGTCCGTGTTAACTGGAAGTGCTAAATCATTGTCTGTGCATTTCGCAAGTTAAATTGCACGCAGTGCTTGGTAGGGATACAGTTTTTCCAGATATAATTCAGGATGCGTATGACTACTGCTGTAGATCTTAAGCACGGCTTTCAGGAGTGCTCATTTTACCGTGAACCACCTATAGTAGTGTTATTATCTGACTTCCAGTGAATGCTATTTCGCTAACTGATGTCGCTGATTCGGTCTTAAGAATGTTCAGGAAGCCGGAATTAATGCTATGTTATGTAAAGAAAGTGCAGTACAGTATACAGTAGAACATGCGCGAATAAAAAATAATAGTCGATGAATTCGATTCGTATTTACTTTGACCTGGCTATAGCTCATCAGTGTCCAAGGTGGACATTGTCTTCAGCTGTCTTTTGTGCTCTGAGCCAAACTAGGGGGTGGGGTCCCGGTATTCGTCTCGGCTCCCGGCCAGTTCGGAGAAAAAAAATAAGAAGGAAAATGTTGGTGGGTAAATGTTTACGTTAATTTGCTCTTTCTGAGCTGCTGCGCAAACGCGACCTGCAATGCCCTGCTCCTCCCACGCATTTTCTTTTTTATTTCTCTGTTATTTTCGTTCTGCAAGAAGAGCTCGCGGTCCTTCTTCGAGTCAAGAGTCGGCTTTCTCTTCTTCTGTCTCCTTCGCTCTCCTATGTTCCTCTTCCTGCGCTGCCGTGTGCCAACGATGCTCCGCGAAAAGGACGAGAAGGGAGATAAAAAGCTGTAAAAAGAAGATGGTAAACGGAGATGTTTATCATGTGATGCTGACGAGCCTCCTTAGACGCCGCGTGACTAGTGGGGTTGTTCGTTCGGACAGACACAAACTGGACGCCGGGTGCCGATTCTTCGGCCTAGAATGGCGCCGGCTGTTTGCGTCTCCAAAGCGAGGATTTAAACAAAGGGCTCGGGGGGATATAGTCTATTCGTGGTTTCTTCACACTTTTTGAATCAAACCTTCGAAAAAACACCCCATGTAGGTGACGTGTTTGGTTGTTTCCTAAGTATGTCACATATCACACGTGTTTTCAACTTCTTTTACAAAAAATAGTTATTTTTGGGTAAATAGAAGTTTTATTAATATTTTATTCACAAATTATACTATTTATATTAATAATAATGAAAACAGAGAGAAAAAAGTTGTGTTGGCAAAGCCTACTAAGAAGTAATTCTCATGCAAATTATTATTAAATTAGGTGTCCACGAATGTGGTGCAATGTACCTTTAGTGTTATTTTCTAGACATTGCTAAGCTTTTCTTGCACGAGGTGGAGGAATAGCCTGGGAGTAGAACTTTAGCAGGGCTTCAGAAAAATTGGAAGTAAACGTGAATGGACTAATGTATAGCTCAGCGCGGCAAAATCTAAAGAGTGGCATATTCAGAGAAGTGGCAAAGTTAGGGAAATAAATACTTTCCAGAAATTAGTTTACAGTATACCTTCCAGCTGTTACACAAACATAACATTTTTTGTGTTGTAGCGACCAGAGGAGAGTCGCACACGGAAGTACATGTTAAGGTACGACGCACTATTGATTTTGATTCCTTGCGAAACATCACGCTGACCTACTGAGGGCGCAGCGTATATAAGACCAGGAACGCTGCCCCCCCCCCCCCCGGCCAACACCACCCCACCAGGGAGTCCCGTCGACAACAGAAGTAATACTACGTTAGTTGCCGGAGCTTGAAACAGGATCATCAAGACATCGAGGCTTGGAGGAGCTTCCAGGTTCTCTCCTGTGATATTGGTGAGCATACCTTGTGCTAGCGGTTATGGTGCAAGTCATCCTTCAAGACTCCGTCAATCCCCCTTAAGAATAATAATAAATATTGGCAAGGCTACGGACTTTAGATTATTCCTGTATTGCTACTTAACGGCACCGAGCCACTTGTGTGTAAGTGTTAATTAAATATTGTGTATTTAGTAATCAGTGTAAAGTATTGTACCATTCCTATTTGCACACACACACACACACATACACACACATACACACACACACACACATATATATATATATAAACAACATAAAAATATATATATATATATATATATGTTGATAAAGTGTTGTTTTTATGAACCCCGGTTGGTTAACGATTTCATAAGCTACTCCCAATTCTCATATGTACGTTCTCCTCTCCCCTTGTATTGGAAATACTTTTATTAATTAACTTGGTTCAGTGGTCAGAGTATAGTTGGAAAGGGGAGACATTACAGTAAGCTCCATATTTGGGGTGAATGTACGCTGTTGAGTGATCGTTACTCATCACTCTGTTGTGTCCTTACAATACATACATTTCTCCTTTTACTTTGGAAAGTGAAGTTGGGGAGAGGTTTTGGAGGCTCTCAGGGGCACTCATTGCCTTCCGGTTGCCAGCTGCGAAATCTAAATAGGAAATCCTATGTTAAGAAGATTTCGCCTCATTGGGTTAATTTTAAAGATAGCAGTTTCAAACAAAATATATTCTTCATGAATTTTAAAGGAGAAGTTACGTACAACGGAGAGGTTTCAATTTCATTTATAATCTGTTTCCAAGGAATTTTTAAAATGTATGTTTTACAAAAAAGTACCTACATACTCCCTATCTATATAAAAAATATACGCTCGTAGGGATCTTCTGCTAAAAAATTCGCGACGAATACATTTTGTTTGAAACGCCTATCTTTAAAATTAACGCCATGAGGCGAAATCTCCCTAAAATGGGATTTCCTGTTTAAATTTCGCAGCTGCCAGCTGGTAATCAGTGCCCTTAACATCGAGGTTTTGTGAGCCGATGAGGGTGAAGTGAGGTGAGTATGGAACAGCGCCGGAATGAAGGGCGGGGTAAACGGGAGATCCCCGAGAAAACGCGCCGAACAAAGGCGTTGCCTGGCACGATTCCCACATACGAAAATCTGGGAGCGATCCCGCCGGGAATAGAACCTTGGTTCGCCTAGGTGGGAGGCGAGTAGTCTAACCACTAAACCACCGCGGCCGGTTTTTTTTTGGGGGGGGGGGGAACACGGTACTTCCTGTCGCCTAAACGCCGTAAAATTAATTTCCGTACTAGACATCTGTATGGTGTTTAGTCTAGTCTGTAGTTTACAAAGGACGCATTTCAAGTAGAGAGAAAATCTGCGATCAAAACTACTATGGGTGTTTTTGAGTGTATTGGAAAGGAGGGGGCGGCAAAATCCGTGTAGGCCTTTAGAAGCTAAATTATAAACCCCATCTTGGGCGTGGATGAAGGAAAACGTCCTCTAAAATAGGTGCCCGTTCAATGAAGATGACTGAAAAGAAATACCGTCAACGTTGTTTCGTTATCGGTCCTTGCCTTTGGCGAAAACTTGCCATGACCCAAAACCTCTACTTGTTTTTACCAGGGAACAATTAACTTTTAGCCAAACTTTCAGATTTTATTTCTTTCTATAGCCCTACCATTAACCTTCGCTTTGCATAATTGTCTTTGGTTACTTTAGCCTGCGCTTGTAGAAAACCGGAGTTTGCTCGGAAAAGCTCATATTTTATCCAACGGACTATACGTGTGCCATTTGGTCAGAAGATGGGTGCTTGGTATACGAATTGCACTTTCATTATATAATTTACGCCGTAGTCTATCGCTGCTACATGACCGTGAGCATGTTGCCAACAGGTCAAATATGCTAGTTCGTATAAATAATTACACATGCCATATAAATTGCTTCTGAGTTATTTTTACGTCGATATTTGTAGCGAACAACTACAATTTATATTTAGGAGTATCGGGAAACTTTTTTTTTTTTTTACCCCAGAAGATAAGAACCACTACAATCAGACCGCAGAGCTATAATCAAGATTCGATGAGTTGGGCTGGTGTGCTGAGTCTCTTTAAATTGTGCGTTGAGAATATGTTCCCGATTTGTCTCAAGAAACCTATATACAACATACGTATCCACCTCTGGTATTGACAGCAGGTGTCTGCACATTTCACAAGTGGAAGTAAATATGTAGACATAATGAACGCGTAACCACATTATAATGTCAAAAATATAATGTCTCAGCACAACATTATATCACTACTTAGGCTACATGAAGGAAGTATGTGCTAATCCATATGGTGCACAAACATACGAATATATACTCTACCTAGTTGGTTTACTTCTAGAGCCTCAAAAATTCCGTTTGAGGAAATGTTACAGGAAAACAAAATAAGTTGATGGGAAAAATACGAGGTTTGATTTTTTAAAATCATAACATAGTGATGCAGAGAGTGAGCAGATGTGTATTGAACATATACACACATTTCACCCATAATCGAACGCCAGGGAAAAATTGGACTATTAGGAGTATTCCAAATTTTATATCTAAACGTATTTTAGTACTCTTCTATACTATAAAAGTCATTTTAAAGTCTACACTCATGCTAGGCTGATTAATATTACGGATATTAGGTGTTACGGCAAGTTTCGAAGGTTTCAACGAGCTCCATTGTTTCACATGCAGATCAGCCGGTTAAAAATTGTTCAGTTAGCAATTGTTTTCTATGTTTTGAGAATATTTTACCTATTCGTGTCTTGATATGAACTTCAATCTGACGAAAATACAAAACGAAAGGAAAAATAACTGTCAGCACTTTTCATTTCTTGATTAGGAGGACTTACGCGTTGCTTTGTTTGTCAGACTGATTAGAAATATACTTGTATCTAAGTAGCAAATTGGACTTCATCTTAGGTTTCATCTAATTCGAAAATTGTCGTGAAGCATTTTCCTTGAAATCCTAAGCTTGGCTCACGTGCAGTCAAGGTTTAATTTCTAGATACTTTAAATTATAATTTCATTGCTGAACGTAAAATTATATCACAGGGAAACCATGCAATAAATGAGACATTTATTTATGCTGTTACGGCTTCTTAAAAATGAATTTTTTTTTTTACTGAAACTAGACATATCAACTATATTCTATTTTTAATTATTTTGGCAGGAGATGTAACTTTAAAATCCTGTTAATCCTTATAGTATATTTTTATTAACCTTTTTAAAAAAAAAGTTTCACCTTTAAAATGCTGCTGTCTACATCAAATTACAAAACCATAGAAAATTGGTAGTGAATTTGAGCAGTCCTAAGTTAAGGACCATCAAAATAGGACAGGCTGTGGTAAACTATAGAGGAAATGCTAGACTGCCGAGGACGAACAGAAATGAAATGGCAGCCGAAAAACTCTGTCGCAAGCAAAAATTTTGCAAGGGTCATTGGAGGGGCTTTGGGGGGGGGGGGGATTTCATTGCGGAAAGCATAGTTACACGGTAGTTGCGAGTCCAGATGTTTGAAGGCTGACGGAGCGATGTGAATTTATACGAAGAAAGATTTTTTTTTTTTTTACCATCAACAGCTGAGATTATTGACGAGTGCTCCTTTGTTTACTGATGCTGTCGACGAGTCTCTGCCGAGAGGTGTTTCGGCGTCTGGGTTGGAGGCTAAACTCCTTGCTGAGAATCAATCACGTCTCAGCTCTAGCGGACCGCCGAAACTAACAACGATGAACGATCACTCCGACTAAATATTCCTGTTATCGGCCCTGGATGCGAAGAAAGTAAGGATGGGTCCAATTATTTTCACCAGAATCAAATATCTATACTACAATCTTTCCAAATTATTCTCCCTATTATTGAAAAACATATCCATTGCTCTATGACTTGACAACTGACTAGTGTCTATTTGCGGTTTTTTTCATGCTTTTTTAATCAGACCTTTTGAAAAATCACCCCATACATGACATGCTTGTTGTTTTCTAAATATGCCATGTATCACAAGCGTTTTATACATGTATTAACAATAAAATACCTTATGCTCAGTTAAATTGAACTTTTACTTATGTTATATATAATTTTTAAGATTTTTACATACATAATTAATATGAATAAAAAAAGCGAGAAAATAGGTGTGTTGGTAATGCCTATAAACTAATAGTTCTAATGCAAAATATTATTACACTGAGCGCGCACGAATGTGGTGCACTGTCCCTTTGGTGTAATTTTCTAGACTTGGTTAAGCTTTGTTTGCATGAGGCGGAGGAATGTACTAGAAGAAGAACTTTAGCAGGGCTTCAGTAATTTTGGAAGTAACCGTGAATAGACTATAGTATCTGACGTTCCTAAATTGTTCCCTGATGATAAGTTACCCCAGCGGCTGTCAGTAGAAAAAAAGAAGATGTAGCCGAGATGAGGGTAGTTAGTAACGCGACTCCTTCCCAAGGGGTTACCCAAAAACATATTTAAGGCTGTTCACGATAGAGTGAGCACTTTTGATATCAACCTTAGAAATAAGTCCCTGCCTCTACTCGCATATATTTTAACGGGCGCACTCAGTGACATGCACCCAGTAAAGTTGGTAATGATGGATGGAAAGTAGTTCCATATCTTAAGTCGAATAGAAATTATTAGGTAACCATGTGTGATAACTTAAATTAGTAATTTTGCTTTCTGTTTTTTTTTTTAATGCATAGAAGTATAAAAATTAGCAGATTTGTAAAATATTTACCTTTCTGATGAAAATGTCTCAGTTTTACTTGACCGGCGCATGAATTAAGTGATGAAACCCATGGCAATGTAGATTTTATATAAGGCGAAAGAATACACAACGTGCTTACAAGTATATCTTAAGCAGGGCTTTTAAAAAGTGCTCATTTTACCGCGAACAGTCTATACACTCTAGGACTCAACACCAAAGAGCACTTTCTGCTCCTCTCTGCTGCAAAAGTAAATTAGCAGTATCGTTTCTTTTCCGATACGCCAATGGTCGGGTCCTAATATCATTCGAACGTGCGTTATTATTAGGCCTTATTAATATTGTTGGTGGGCATTCACGTACAAGGATATTCCGAAGGACATTGCGTACATTTGCGCTTAACTATGTCGGTGGTTACGTCAATACACAGTAAATTCGTGATGGGATGTTGAACTCTGCGGTAGGCCTATTACCTTTCAGTCTGCTGCGATGACGCTTATATAGTTGGCATTATGTAATGAAGTAACTTAAATATGCAGAAATTATAAGTGCAAATGCTAGATTGCCCTTCATTATAATGCATGCGCTTACGTAAGCGGATAACTGGCATAAGTTCAGCAACTGCTGTGTGAACTAGGCAGAGTCCTTGTACAGCAGCTAACAAATAACTGCTCCAATAAAAAATATTGGGCCCACAGAATTTTTGGAATAGCAATTGCTCCAGCATTTGTAGTGAATTTTTCTTGTTGGTTATACATAAATTGAACGTTGTCTCACTGTAAATATTATTAGCAAACTCTGTTTAAAAAATTCTGGTAAACTTCTTAAACTGTGTTTGAAGTTTTTAACCTATACGTTGTATGGAAATATTGCCACACATCAAACTGCAAATGTAGGAACGTTTAGAATCGCTACTATAGAAAGTTGGGAACTTCCCTGCGCATTTGACTGTTTCCTGACTAAATGTAGGAACGCTACCATGGATGTATGGGAAATAACATTACCACATACGCTCTCTCACTATACATATACACTGTTGTGGTAAATTTACATACAATTTCTTAGAATGAACGTGCGCTTAAAGACGCCGTCAGTCCAGCGTTCACAGGTCCAGTTATATAGTTGTCATTTAAACCGTTCAATATTTTTAGCGGTGTGTGCTTACGAATAGCAACTAAGACATTTTAAATGTCCGAATACTAGTTTTCGATTTCTATATTCGTCTCTAATGTGTATCGTTTCAAACCCAGTTGCCAATAAATCCTTTGTAAAATCTGCAAAACATTTCTTTGTAATATTACACATTATAGCCTTGTATTAAAATTGACATTATTGAGAAGTGTACATAAAATTATTATTTTTTCTTCTAGAAAACAAATGTAATGAATTAGTATAGGCCGTTCACGGTAAAGTTAGCACTTTTGAAGCCCTAATTACCTTTTATTTTCAACCAATTGATATCCTTTCACTACATGTTAATGTAAACCCTGCAATGTGAGTAATAAACACAGTGTATACATTCGCCATACCCAAAACCAAAAATCCGAGGCCACAATGAAATGTATTAATTGGTAATTACGTCTGATGAAACAGCTCCAAAAAAGTGCTCACTTTACCGTGAACGGCCTATAACAGAGAAGAACAAAAAATATATTTCAAAATATAATTTACAAAATAGGAATTACATTTCGCCAGCACGGGGATTAGAACCCAAACTCCTGTAATTACTAGTTCGTACCTTTAACCACAAGACCAAATTAACTTATGGATCCGATCATTTTAATTGTTAATATTGCTGCAAATACATAATAAAATAATATTGAAGTTTGACAATTACGAAGAATAGATACATTTATTTCTTTTTAAGAGTTCAGTTGTTGAGTTGAGGGCTTTGCAGGCCTCTTAACTACGGGGTATTAAGAGCCGATTTAAGAGTTCTGTGTAGCTAGGAAACACTAATAAACAATATGGTTACGTTTTATTAAAATTGTCATTTTATTATGATAATTTGAGTTGTTTTAAGTGTTTTACGTAATTAAAACTTGTAATACATTCCTTTTGGCACGCAGTTACACTTTACTTTACCAATAGTTTTTGCGCAAACAGCTATATGCGGTTTTATGTTGTTGAGTTTTCGCCATTTTGCTAAAGCTCGTGGATACGGCTCAGTATAGTACAAACATTTCCTAAGGTCTATTACAAACATGGACCTTGTAGTTTTACAAACGAGTAGTTTTTCAAACGAGTAGTTTTACAAGAACAATCTTTGTACTGTTGGTACAAGCATTTGAAAAATTACAAAAAATTTCTCAGTAAATATTACCGTTTTTTTTTTTTTTTTTTTTTTTTTTTTTTTTACTGTACGAGTGTTTCACAATCATTTTTAGGTATGAAACTCTCGGCGCAGGCAACTTACCATATATCGTAAGAAAATCCAATGCACCTTTGTCTTTAATATTACACCGTGCAATCATAATATCACTACCGCAAGTCTTATGAGGTGAGTCGACAAGAGAAAGACTGCCCATCATTTCAGTGCCTTGCGCGTACAAGCCATGAAGCATGCGATGCTCATATCTAGGTCGCCTTTAGAGCACCCAGCACGCTTCTAGGCTTCGGGTACGCAAAATACCTTCAGCCAGATGGCGCTCTTTAAAACTCATGTTGTGACATGTCCGCACACTTAAGTAAACCAGTTTCAGTAATATTCCATTCAATACTCAGCCAAATAAAACGAAATCGTGTAGAACATAATCAAAATTACACAACATTTTTTTTCAAACATAATTTGTGGATTTTTAAAAGTGAAATCTGGAGCTCCGCTGACAAGTGTTTTCAAGGATTGCATGCTGATATGGGCTGTTCGAAAATGAGCACTTTTGAAAGACCTGCTTAAGATCTACTTTTATACACGTTGTGTATTCTTTCGCCTTATGTAAAATTAACATTGCCATGTGCCTCATCACTGCATTTATGCGTCGGTCAAATGAAACTGTGAGATTATTAAGAAAGTAAATACTTTACAAATCTGCTTATTTCTACACTTTGATGCAGTAAAAAAGCAGAAAGAGGAAGAAATAATTTTATGTTATCACAAATGGTTACCTAACACTTTTTATTCGACGCTAAGATATGGAACTACTTTCCATCCATCTACCAACTTTACTGGGCGAAAGTCACTCAGTGCGCTCATTAAAATATATGCATGCAAGGGCAGTGACTTTTTTCTAAGGTTCATTTCTAAAGTGCTCACTTTATCGTGAACAGCCTTTACTAAACATAGCAATAGAAATTATAGGCAGTTCGCAGTTAAATTTTAAACCAACCTTTGAAATAAATATTCTTGCTCCTAACTGCATGTATTTTAAAGGGACAAACATACTGACATACGTCCACTAAAGTTGGCATCTATGCACGGAAACCAGTGATGTGTTCAAGCCTACTATTAATATTATCAGTTTAAATTTGTGCGCAATGAATTTTTTACTAATTTTCCGTATTTGAAACACACAACACCAAGAATTTGGAACAGTTGTTAACATATTTTCTTTTCTAAATTTTGTGATTGTCTCACTATATCGGCGCATCAATAAATTGATGGTGCCCAACGCAGTGTTAATATTACACATGGTGGAAGGATATTGTCTATTCGCCGCATCTTCGTACCGTTTCAATCAAACATTTAAAAAATCACTCCATGCATAACGTGTTTGGTTGTTTCCTAACTATAACATGTATTGCAAGCGTTTTATACTCCTGTTAACATTAAATTACTTTATTTTTTGTTAAATTGAACTTATATTTTACCTATAAGTTATAATATTTCGTATATAATATCTTTGAAGTAGAACTTTTGCAGGGCTTCAGAAAAGTTGAAAGTAATCGTGAACGGAGTATACAAAATGGGAATTGAAAGTAGTTCTAAAAGTATCAGAAGTTCTCGCATAACCGCGAACAACTTATATAAAGGAAGTTGAGAAGAAAAATCATATTAACTGTTTCAATTCATAATCTGTTTCTGCAACGCAATGTGTAGCTTGCAACGGCGTCTCCCGTTTATTTTTCAGCTTATTTCGAGATCACGTCAGAGAGTGGTAGCATGCGATGGCGATGACAGGAACAGCTGTGGCTTGTGCGGGCGACAGCAGTGGTGAGCCGTACTCATTTGGGAACGTGTAGCGTCTGGTACTATCCATTGCGAAAACATTGGACTTTCTAAATTTGAAGTTTTCTTGCTAGACGGCTGGAGTAACAAGCAAATGCCTGCCGATGTTTTCTGACGTGAATACGTATTTAATTTTGCAACCATATTTGAGGCAATCCAGAAAATCCGGTGATAACAAAATCGGGAGATAGAGTTTGGCATTGCAACTCCGAATTCATCGTCCACATTGTAAATTCAATTAGACCACTCGATTGACAAAGGATCAAGGAATATGTTACGTTGAGTGAGGACTGCGAAGCATCGCGCTTGGAGAAAGAGAGAGAGAGAGAGAGCGAGAGAGATAGAGAGAAGGGTGGTTTTGGGGGGACGGGGGGGGGGGGGAGACGCTGCAATTTTGAGTTCGTTTCGTCGCGCTCATAACTTCCGCGTAGTATAACTTTCGACTAAGAGAAGCTACGACCCACCTTTATGTTTCAATCGAAAGCTCTCGTCAAGATTAACTGATTGCGTGTATAAAAACATTTGTGTGGCGTGGTTATGGTGAAATTGTATGAGGTAAGTGTAAAAAATTAAGAAAACCTAACACAATGTCGGCCTATACTCATCAAAAAGCTAAGTCGAAATACAGAAATCGTATACGGTTGTAAAGAGCATCTCAAAAGCAATCCAGCGATGCCCATTAAACCCCCATATGATCGAGTGAAGCGGTGCCGGGAACGTAAATCAAACAGCAAGGCGTCCGAGCGCGTCAACGTAGACGTATTCACGTAAAACAAACGGCCGTGTCCCCAACACACACACACACTTTTTTTTTTCCCCCAGTGTAAAACAAAGTTTTACCTTGTAAGGTTTCAGTGTACCTTTTTTTTTTTTCAGAACAAAAATGAAAGTCGATGTTTAAAATTGCCAAAGTCAGCAAAAATCGCTATAAGTAGTCCAGTTCGCAATACTTATTCTTCAGTAAAACTGAACGTATTGCTGTATTAAAACTTTTTAGTCACTGCTTAAAACTCCGGGGGAACCGAACTCACGCGAAACTTGTATATGCAGTTTTGCAACGCCGTCGGAATGATTCCTTATGCAGGATGTGACCTTCCTTCCTGTAGCTATAAGTAGGGACTTGCATGATTCGCGTTATTATTTGGCATCGCGCTAAACTTCACAATACTTTACATACCGGAGCCGACGTCGTTTCTTCATTGGCTGCTGCCTAGACGTGAAGCCATTCCCTCTCTGACGGCTCTGCCCGTGATTCGGGCACGCATTTGTGAAGTGTTCATTCATTGGAGCACATTTACCCGGGGCCTGTCAAATAACTCTTTGTCCATTTACAATAGCAAAGGTACACGTGTTTGAGTTTCAACGTGTTTTCAAAATAATAAGGCTAATTTCGCATGTCTATAGCTATACGAAAGCAGCAGGGATAATCTTCCCGTTGGGCAAGGACACAGCCAGGCATATAGGACACAGAATGGCGTAAAGAACACAGCCCGGTGCACATCACACAGTTTGACGCTAGGTCACAGCCCAGCACAGATGACAGAGCTTGAAACAGGGTAGACGCAAGAGTGAGGGTACAGCCAGGTACAGGTTGTCCAAGGTAAACTGAACACTTTTGGAAGTTCTGCTTAAGATCTACTTGTAAGACACGCTGTGTATTCTTACACCATATGTAAAGTTAACATTGCCATTCATGCATCGGTCAAGTGAAACTGCTTAACTATCAGTGAAGTAAATATTTTACTAATCTGCTTGTTAATTCTTAAATTAGTGCTAAAAAATCAGAAAGTAAAATTAATAAATTCACTATTCATAAACATCTACCAACATTTTTAATCCCCTTATACCCGTTATTACCAACTCCACTGGGTGCATATCAGTCAATGTACCCGTTGGAAAAATACGCAGGTAGGGGCAGTGACTTTCTCTAAGGTTAACTTCAAAATTTCTCGAATAACAGTGAATAGTCTATACGAAGGGCATCCCGAAATAGAGGACATCGTCTAGCATAGAGTGGAGGTAATGCTGGCAGCATTTTGCACGTAATCCAACGGTGATATCTTACTTGATCTTAAAAGAACTGGGGTTCAAAGCCAAGCATGACAGGCTGCCGACAAAACAAATAAATTGATATTGAAACAATTAGCATTAAGAACTATGGTTTGAATAGACGCGTAATTTTTCAAGCTAATATTCTGGGAAAAAAAAACACATTAATATACCTTGAACTGCGGTTTTAACAAAAAGTTATTACGGTGAGAAATATAGGTTGTTCAGAACAGTTTGAAACAAGCTTACGTCTTATAAGAAAGCAGTTAGGCAAAGTGCCTGGATTACTGCATGTTTTTTGCAGCTTTGTGGAATATTTAGTTTTCGTATGTTGTCCGTTGTGCATTTTCCCTTCAGTATCTAGCATTCGTGTTGTGTCAGATTATCTAGTTTCTCTCTCTCTCCGCATATGTTACAGATACAACTATATTTTTCTCTCGGAAAACCAGATTTCGGAGTTTTGACCCACCCTTATCATACCCAACTGTGGAGAACAGAGCCGGTGACCAATCTGCAGGGAAATTTTATTCGATACTGGGGTCATGGGGAAAAGTTCCGGTCAGTTTCGTTTTCGAGTGATTTTCGTTGTCAACGTTTTTCATGATCGTGAGTTTCTGGGTTGTTATTGCTTTGTTCTTGTTCTTTGTTTGTATCGCCGATACGTGGCTCGGCTAATTCGTTGGAGAAAATAAAATGCGGTTTAGATTATCAACGCCTGGATTCGCAATGCGTATCCTTCGCTTACCCGGGATTTGAACCCAAAGCCTTACCCAATCTCTATCGTTTTGGCGGCCTCGAAAATTGAGCTCACCTCTGTGGGTTTTTTTAACTGAGTATTTAAACTTAATATGTAGGAGTACCTCCATCTAGCCAAAATCTGAGGTATTGACAAGCCCTCATTAAATTTATACACAGCCATTGATTACTGGTAATGACACATGCATAAATATCTTTATTCCCACCCTTCAAGACGAAAAATTTGTATTTAGGTAAAACAACAGATTCATTGTCAACAGCCACGCCTCAAGTGCCAGCACAAATTACTGCGTGCATAGACTGAATAATACGATGCACGTCTGTTTAGTTTACTCGTTAGTTTCCCACGCAAAATGTTTAGTTTATCTTGGCAAGGTAACTGCCCGCGACGCAAATTAGCGATCTGATTGTACGAGCGATTTCAGTTTAGTTTTGCTTGTAGGGGTGTGTGACTTCTTAAATCAGAACTATAACCAATAATTTAATAAATCCTTTATTCTGTAGTGAAATGTTATGCCTCTGTGCACAAGAGGAGAGATAATCTGAAATTATCATTTTACTAATAGACGTAAAACAACTGTCTGGATTTTTAAAATCATTATTGATTTATCATGTCTATCCTCAAATTTATGGGAAACTGCTGTTTACTCATTTAAATATATCATATTAAAACGTTGACTTTTTAAGAAGCACAAACGCTGCTTGAATGATTATTGGTTGTCATATTTACAGCAAATGTTTTAATTTACCTTAATGTAATCTATACCGAAATTAGCGATTTGCCGAACCCAAAAGGTTGTGGCATTCCGGCCAGAGAAGATTGCATTTCGAAACTACAGGGAGAAAAGGGGGAGGGGGAAGCAATCATAACACGTCCCATAAACCTTCCCGAACAGTGATTAACGAGGTGTTTTAGAGTTGGGGAAAATGTAGGACGCTTCCATCGAATTCCGGACCTGCGGGCCGGCTCTATCGCCGTCAATGTTTTAGCGGCTGTAAATCCGCGATGCTCAGCACATCTCGAATCCGCAAAGTGCTCTATGAGAGGCCACACCTGTTTTTTCGGGCCTTCCCCTGGAGCCTGGGGTGGAGGGGGTGGGGGGTGGAGGGGGCACACGAGCCGCCCTCCCCCCCCGCTTCCACCGTATAGCTGTCACCTGGTGAAATACGCCCCGAGCCGACCCCAATAATAAAGACAACGCACGGCCCTGCCCGGCCGCATTACTCTTATCATTTCATAAATTCATAATAAGCCTTCATTAGGAAATGGATCTTCCCACATAAGTTCGACGTATAGCCGGAGAGCCGAGGGTGGAAATGTGCTCCACCCCCTACACCTCCACCGACCCTCCTCGCACGGTGGCCCGGCAACATTTGTTAGAGTTATGACCATTGCTTTCAAGACGCGAGGTGATGGGGGGGGGGGGGGGGGGGAGTTCGACGGCAAGCGCACGATGTAGGAGCAGACTCGCAACTCTGAGAGCTAGCCGCGCCTCTCTGAGGCGCGGTGGCTAGAACACTCCGCAATCCCACTGACGCTGTGCACTTGGCTAATTTATTTTTAATGCTTTCTGATAAGAAAAGAACTTCTCTAACACCACTTTGCAGTAGTGCGGTGTCATTGCGCATACTTATTTTTCTGTTATTATAACGCTAACCAATAAAATTCTACAAAACTGAAAGGTACAGTCAGGGTCAAAATGGATTTTTCCTTGCCGTCGCAGAACACAAATAGTAAGGGCTGTTCACGGTAAAGGGAGCACTTTCGGAATCAACCTTACAAACACGTGACTACCCCTGCCTGCATATATTGTAACGGGTACACTGTGTCGCATACACTTAGTAAAGTTGGTAATGACGGATGGAAAGTAGTTCCATATTTTATCGTCTAATAAAAAGTATCCGGTAACCATTTGAGATAACTTAAATTATTTATTTCGCTTTCTGTTTTTTTTTTTAATGCTTCAAAGTGTAAAAATGAGCAGATTTGTGAAATATTTACCTTTCTAATAATTTTGCAGTTTAACTTGACCGACGCATGAATAAAGTGATGAAGCCCATGGCAATGTAATTTAATGCATACAAGTAGATCTTAAGCAGGGCTTTCAAAAGTGCTCATTTTACCGTGGACAGCGTATACCAGAGTGCTAGATCGTGTACCGGTGTAATATCACATTAATAATTTCATTCCCACATTAATTTGTGGTATATGGTGTTGCATACGAGAAATTTTTTTTGCGTGCCGTACTTCAGCTGGCGAAAATTTGGTTTCCTTATCGCAAGCAATGAGCTGTAGGCTTTCTGTTTGGTGATCAGTGATACGAGCCAATCACAACGTAGAGCAGTAGCACGCTTTGCGACTCAGTTGGCCCAGCGAGCGATCTCTCGCGCTCTCGCTCTCGCGACGACGTCATTATGACGTCAGAGAGAACGCTCTCTGGTCGTCTCAATTCGTATACTCGCTGGCGCTCTCTCGCAGGCGGCATATTTGTTAATATTATTTCCGTGTTTGAATAAGGTTATAGTGTCAGAGATGATGGTTTATCGCGGGAAAAGAGACTGTTTGCTAGGGTTCAATGTACTGTACACATGTCCGACAGTTTTCTTTCCTTATTGGCTATCATGCATGTATGAAGCTACTACCCCGTTTCACTGGCCCGATGAGGATTCTGTTTCTTTAGGGCAGAACGTTCGTGATAGGTCTGCAAACAACTTAGCCGAGTCAAAACCTTGTTCACCCAATCATGAAAGAATAAACTAGTTTCAGTGTTGCAGAAGGTATGTTGGCTCAAAATTTTTTCGCGATTTTACATCATCTCTAGTTGTAGTACATTTCTGGGCCAAAACCATGTTGCACTGTGAGTGACTAATTTCAACTATTTTAAACAACAAAATAACATGCGCAACACGTATTTATAAAAATATAAATACGGATTCCTGACTAAGTCTCGTTTTTTGTCACTTTGCTGCAATATAATGACAAGATATAAATCAAATATAGTAGTATTTTATGCGCTAATAATTATTCTGGTAGTGCTATAATTATTTGAGAATTATTTTGAACACACATAAATTACTTACTATATCCATTATCGCGGTTTTAGCTTAACATGATTTCCCGCCTTTTGGCATCATCTGTTTGCCTGACGTCGAAGAGAAACGGGATAGTGGTTGTCTCAATTGCAAGAGTGAGAGCGTTATAGAGTACGAAGCAGTGCTCTCGCCAGGTTGTGCGAAAAGAGTGCTCTCTCGAAAGAGTATTCTATGAGTTGAGACACGGCCTGAACATCGCAGTGCACAAGTACCTGCCAGATGTAAACCAACTGTGAAACATGTACACAATTGTATACAGTGCTAGGCACGAAAGGCATAAAAGCGTTCTGATAAATTTATGATATTTAATTAAATAATAATATCCGAAGTAAAATTATAATGAATGCCTCATTCATGAGTCTCATTAACTGACATAGCACAACCTGAAGATACGTCGCTTAAACAATCCATCATTATAGATACATTTTTAAATCAACAACTCCACCAGCAGCCCAGATACCATAGATAAGAGTATTGAACACTGAACTAGACAGTGAACAAATACAGTATGTAAAAAAATACAATAAAAAGGGGGTGTGGCTGTGTTGGGGACACGGCCGTTTGTTTTGCGTGAATACGTCTACGCAGACGCACTCAGACTTTTATGGGAATCACTGGATTGCTTTTGAGATGCTCTTTCCAAACCGTATACGATTTATGTATTTCGACTTGGCTTTTTGACGAGTATAGGCCGACATTGCTTCGCAGTCCTCACTCAACGTAACATATTATTTGATTCTTTGGAGATCGAGTGGTGTAATTGAATTTTGAATCTAGACGATAGATTCGGAGCAGCAATGCCAATCTGTATCCCTCGATTTTGTTATCATCGGATTTTCTGGATTGCCTCCCACTGTGGTTGCAAATTTAAAGACGTATTCGCGTCGAAAAGGAACGAGTCTAGCGAGGAACGACCTCTAACGGCCAAACTGACTAACAAATAAAATATCCCGAACGCGGAATAAGTCATCCGACAGCAAAATGTCGTCTTGATGTATCTCGGCGATCTCTGTTACATTCATTACAGTATAAACCATAAGACCCTTTTCCACTGCTCTACAGTTCAGTGCGGTATTTATTGCACCGCTTCAAACGACGTCGGGCATTGCTGTGTGCGATCAGCGTCTTCCTATGCAGCTGCACGACAGCGATAATCAAATGATATCACCTTTCGCCGGAGAATCGGAACTCTTGGCCTATGTAGGCTACCTGAACTACGACGAAAGTGCTTTGCAATCGCTGACATGGTCGTCCGAACAGCTGATTCGCAAACACTTTTTCAGAGATTGCCCGTCCCAATTAGTGAGTTTTATTATTGCCAGCGGAGCGACGCTTGAAGCTTGTGATTCCACGACGGTTCCACTTCGCACAGAAAAATCGCTATGAGTGGACCGAGGCACGTTCAAACTGTTGAGAAATCACTTTGAATGGATGCTCGACTTTGTGGGTATCGACAATCAGTCCACTTCCGAACGCACACGGCTATCTCCATTGACTCACTGACAAACACACACACTAAAAAAAATCTTTATTTGCTGGAACACATGACTTATTGCCCCGAAGAAGTTTATGGTTAAATATAAACCACAGAAAGTAGGTTTGGTACAAACAAAAATTTTATCTAATCTATGTGTCAATGGCAATAATAACGTTGCATTGTCGTTACAGGACTGGAGAATCTCACTGGAAGAACATGCGACTCATGTGACTTTCGGAGGAATATTTTAAGCCTAGTACACGCGAGCATCTTTCTTGTACAAGAAAGTGAGCACGTTCTTGTACACTCCGACTTGCATCGTGTGAACGGCCGCCGAGACTGCTATGTTGGTTACTAGCATACAAGAGCTTGTATACTAGCTAGTGCCATACAGGGACGATCCTATTTTTCACCATCATTCTCGTACAAGTCGAATGTTAACAAAACGTATATTTTTTTGATGCTGGCAATAAGCAGATATGTTAATGGTTTTAATATGATAAAACGTTTAATACTCCCACTATCGTAAATAATTCTGCGTATGAACTTTAAAAAAATAGAGAGGTTTGTCTTTTTTTTTCTCTGCGTGGTATTTAAAATTTCCTACATTTGTATATATTTAGTGCTTGAAAAATGACAGATTGGACTAAATATTTTATTCTTTTTATGGCAGATGCTATTGATAATGCAAAAAATTACTCCAGGCATAGGGGCGGGGGCGTTCTAGGCCACCTTGGATTGATTGGGATTAATTGATGGATTATCGATTTGATTGAAAGGGTTAATCCTTAATCCGATTTCAATCCTATCGAAAATGGAAAGGGTTGAATTTATTAAAAGGGTTAATTTTTAATCCGATCGTTTTTTATATGTTTTGTGTATGGGTATAATTTATTTTCTTTCTTTCTTTTTGGGTGGGAGGAGTGGGTAACAGGAGCTCTGCACGGTGTTGACGGTCTGGTTCGGTGGAGGCGACTGACCAGAGTGGTGGGTTGCAATGTCTTATACAGGTGTTGAGTTGAGTGCAAGAGTGGGCTAAGTGTAGATTTTTTTTTTTTTTTTTTTTATGTATTTGTAGGGATATTGTTGGTAGATAGGCGATTTTTACGAATATATATAACACATAAGAGAAATTCAGAGCGTTTAAACGAGTTCTACGTATGAATAAATTAGACACATCGAATCGGAAATTTCAAACGACTACGTGAATAATTAGTGCAATTACTCCAGTATGGAATTAAATGTAACATGAGTCTCGAACTTAGAAATATAATTTACACGAGAGAGAAGTATAACACAATTGCATGAGTGTGGAATTAACGATGTACAACAAAATGTCCCTATAAATTAAACGAACAAGATATGCATACGACACATCTCGCACATACTTTACACGTCCGTCTGCCGTGAGACTGGCGAGGAGGAATTTTAGAAACGTAATCCACACGCAAAAAGAAATAACGTGACTTTCTTAAATTAATTAATTAACGAATCAAAAATGTCCCTATAAATAACTCTAATTAAACGACAGTCTTCCTAAACACATTAACAAGTTGCACGTACAAATTACACATACCTTACACGATTCAGCCTGGTGAATGATATCTTATGGCAAAAAAAAAAAACTGTGTTCGATAGACGAAACTTCTTAGCAGTTTAAAAATACAGTTTGTGTTAACAAGTTCGCTCTATTTACCACACTTAACGGAAATTTGTAGTACGTGTCCATTATTTTAAAAATAATTTTCTCTTCGAGGATGTTTGTGCATTTTTTCCGTTTATATAAAGTGATGTGGGATTAAGCTCTACGCTTCGACATAAGTTGATTATTTAGAAACAAATCATTTGGGGTAAGATTTTCTGTCGTTAATTACTTTCTTGTAGATCGTTATATATTTTACTTATCAAAATAGACGTACGCTATTGTGTCTGGTTTAAATCGTAGCGGAGCCTCATATGAGCTATAGGCTATTCATGGTATAGTGAGCACTTTTGAACGACCTGTCAGTTGGAATAATAGCCAACAAGTATATTTTATTTTAGCAATAGATGTTAACTTCCGATTGTGGTGGAATCTAACCATTGTGTTTATTACTTACATGGCAATATTTATTTTAAAATGTGGTTAAAGGATAAATAATAACTAAATGAAAGAAGTAATTCGGACCTCAAAAGTGCTCAGTTTACCGTGAACAGCCTATACCAAGTAGAGCTGATAATACAGAGGAAAATGTATGTCTTATATTTCCTAATTGAATACATGTAGTTTTGAATTGTATGATCTTACTATTCGTTTTTAGTTTAATTGGTACCGTTGGGATTGTTAAAACGAATTTAGGGAAAGGAAAATTTCGCGAGTTCAGTAACCTGCTGGCTAGACTCCACAGGCCTGTGTACACTCGAGACTCACATGTTTGTTCATTGGCTGCTGAACCACACAGTAGCCAGTGTTACTACTCACCTGGCAGTACGGCACTAGCTACTTATTTTTCTTGCTAGTCTGCAATTAGCTCAGAGTCGTCCAGGGCGTGTCTAATGAATTGTGGTCCAATTGGAAAGGTGACTTCAGTGTACATGTGTTTGACATCCATCTTGTCCTGAAATAAATTGGCGAAATTTTCCTATCCCTACGAGAAGTGCATATGAGTACTCTCTCTTCACCACATTATATGCCGTTTAAACCCTTCAAACAGAGCGCCGTGGTGATTATATGAAAACGAAATGAAAAACGCAAAAATGGAATGAAAGACTGAATGTTTATGTTACTTCATAAAGTGGTGTTTTGAAAGACAGAACACATTTTAGAAAGTATTTTGTATTGGTTTTATTTGTTTATGTGTTCTTATTTCTCATAATACGCATTGTTTAACGGCCATTTTTAAACGCTATTTGACTGGACCATTAGTAAAAAAAAAATCACTGAAAAACAGTAAAAAAATATTTCTGATAAATCAGTGTAAAATGTTACTGAATCAATAAATGAAGGAAAACTGGCATTTTTTCCACTGATTCTGATTTAAAGTGTAGAACACTGTTTAGTAAACAAGTGCTTTGGGATATTAGTTCCTCCAACTGATTTGTAATACACTTCAATGAAAATAAAATTGGTAAATGTATTTTATTAATATAATAGCTCTTATCACTTAAAAATTAAGATACAAACAAACACGTTCATCATTGCTGGCCATGTGAGTTTGACAGTTTTGCTCCTTTCGGGTATGTCACTGTTGGGTACATGCGCAGAAGACGAATAAGTGGTCTACCTCATCTGGTTTGTACATCGCTATACTTGTTCCATAGTTCCTTGTGGACCTGGCTGGCTGCTTCCTCGTGGAATGGCGATCCCTCTCGGGCTATGCGCCTGCGAGGCACCGGGTTGTCCGACGTCTCCGATAGTTGGCATCCCTGACCAGTTTGTTAGGCGGGCAACTCTCGGGGGGAGTTTAGCTGTCCTCGCAAAGCACACGGCTCGGATGTTTTGGCCGGCGGCGGGGGGGGGGGGGGGGTTGTCCCTGATATCGGGCATCATTCTGGATCCCCGACCCCTCTACCACCCCCTGCTCGATCCCGTTTGGCCCCACCCTACTCAGCGGGGAAATGTTCTGAATTTAATTACGCGGTGCATAGCTCGTAGGAGGATTTCGGCGATTGCCCGGGGTGGATACCCCGAGTTGCGGAATGCCTTGCCGACGCGAAGATCGCGTGATGGTATCCGCCGCGCCGGGGATCCTCAAATACTTGCCGGTGATCTGCTGGCCGCAACGTCGTAAAGGTGAAGGCCAGTGATCCAGTGATCTGGATGGCCCCAGCAGATCCCTAATTCATCTGCGCGATCTTTGTACCTCCCTCCTTCCTTCGCCGGTAGAACCCGTTTAAGGCGGATCAGTCTCCGCCATCTTGGACTTTCGGAATTTCCGCCGTAAATTGCATTACAGATTTCGTATTTTATTCTAGGCTTCGACAAAGCGTAGGACATTACATTGCACATGTTCTACAGCGTGTATTCCTAGATTACTGTTCCAGGACCATTTCTGTAAGCTAAAACAAGAAAAAATTATTTATTTCTTGCCTTCAATCGCTAGTTGAACGACAACTAATTCTATAGAGATGTAATAGTTCGATTAAACGTAAGGGGCTATTATTAATATCATGTCGTGCGAGACATCTCATCAAACGTTCTTAAATGGAACTAATGACAAAAATGGTGAGAATCCAAGATGGCGGAGACAGTCCCCGTAATACTTACGCCCCGCGACTGTTTTGGAGTCAGAAAACCTCTCGTATTCGGAAACACATTCGGCTAAATTGAGCACTTTAGAAAAATGTCATTGCACCTATAGGTTATTCACGGTAAAATGAGCACTTCTGCTTAAGATCTACTTGTATACACGTTGTGTATTTTTCCACCTCGTGTAAGATTAACATTGTCTTGGGCCTCATCACTTTATTCTTGCATCGGTCAAGTGAAACTGTGAAATCATTAGAAAAGGAAATATTTAACAAATATGCTCATTTTTACACTCCGATGCATTGAAAAAACCACAGTAAGTGAAATAAATAATTTCAGCTATCATAAATGGCCATCTAACTCTTTTTGTTCGACGTTAAGATACGGAACTACTTCCTAGCCAACGTCACCAACTTTGCTGGAGGTATGTCACTCAGGGCGCCAGTTAGAATATATGCAGTTAGGGACAGTGAAATTTTTCTAAGGTTGATATCAAAAGTGCTCACTTTTTCGTGATCGTCTTTTACCCGCATTATATGTTTAAGAGTGGGATGGACCCCCGCATTTCTTGTGAAATAGTTGTTTGCGCGAATAGGCGTATCTCGGTAAATAAATATTATGCAAATACGACTTTTTTTCGGAAAAGGTTTAAAAAAAATATATCTACTCCCCCCTTTTTTTTTTTACCTTTTTACTTTTGCCATAGTAAGTGTATTCTCAGAAAAAAATATTGAAAATGGTCAAATATCGCATTTTTAAACTTGCATATGCTGTTTCCTTAAGCGGCAAGAGAAAAGTACAAAGATACGGGCTTAGTTTAATCTGTGCGCGTGTAATAAAGTCCCACAGTATAGCGTCACGACGGAAACACTGCACGCCTTGCGCGTAGGAGCGATGAGGCGCTAGGCGTGCGTGTTAGTGTCGCCCGTATCGCTCCCTCGCTTCTTGACCTTGGGCGCGGGGTTCCCACAGGGGTTCATCACACTCTCAACGGACACACTGACTGTCATGCACCCAATTAAGTTGGCAATAACACAGGAAAAGTAGTTCCGTCTCTTAACGCTGACATTTGTGAATACTGGAGTTATTTCTTTTGAGTTTGGTTTTTGTCAGTGCACGAGTGCAAGAATTAGTAAATTTGTGAAATATTTACTTTTCTTGCAATTTCACAGTTTCGCTTGACCGAAGCAAGAATAAAGTGATCAGGCTCACTGCAATGCCAATTTTAAATTTGGCGGAAGAACACCCTGTGTGCATACAAGTAGATCTTAAGTAGGGCTTTTAAAAGTGCTCAGTTTACCGTCAGTAACCTGTACGTAAGGCTCATGTCAACATTCTAAGCTTTAAAACAAATAATTTAAAAACAGAAAATCTCATTTTTTAAACACCCTGCCCTAAAACTACGATTGTGTCTTGCTCCCATTCTTTTTTACTAATCTCCCTTTTTATTTTGCAGTGTAGTTTGCGTCACCGTCCTGTGTTTCCACACAACTGTCAGAGATATTATTTTTGTGTTAAACCGACATCATTTTTCTCAGAATTTGTGTACTGTTTTTCATATTATGTTCATCGGCAGTCTGCCTGATTTGACTGCATTTGTTTTGTCGGCACTGTACGCATGTATCCAGTTCTGATGAAAGAAATTATTTGGAGCACGTCTTGTAAACTTACAATTAGAATGTTATTAGCAAAAGGCACAGTCTTGATCAAGTATAATCGGAGCACAAAGTTTAGGGCAATAATCTCGGCCCTTGAAACACAGTCAAACGCATACTTTTTCTCCTTACAAATGGATACCTTTCTCTTGCGTATATTAATTCTAATATGCCGTACACATGTTGTATTTTGAAGTACTTAAAATGCAAATATGGATATCCCTAGCATTATGGTTAGACAGGAGGGATAAATTACGACTAGAGGATTTTTTTTAGAGTTAACGCAACACTTTTAAGAGCCCTACTTAAGGTTTAATTTCCGCCAGATGCAAAATTAGCATTGATATCGACATAGCGACAATATTCATGCGCACGTTAATTGAAACTGTGTAACATGTTAGAAAAGTAAAAACGAAAGGAAATAATTTCAATGTTACCAAACTTAAAAATATAGGCCTACTTTAAGTACGCCACCATTAAGAAAGGGAACTACTTTTAGTGTACAGCTGCCAACTAAGGTATGTAAGTCGTAAAATATGCGCAGTTACGGGCAGTGAACTTTTTTTTTTCAAAGGTTGATTTTCGACGGTGCTTTCTTGCATGCGAGTCAGCTATAGCCATGGAGGTATTAGTCATGGAGCGGAAGCCGAGACAGGAAAGTGAAGCCGGGCAGCAGACGATAATGAAAGACAAGGACAGGGATAGTAGTGGCAAAATAGGAGCATGTTTAAATGTAGTTAAATGGGCGTGTTTTTCATTAAATTAATTCCGGATAGTGGCAAAATATTGTATAGCATTTTGATGCACAGACTTATTTAAGCCACGTACATTTGAAAATAACCCGCAAGAACAAAACGCAATAATTACGTCACTGGTAATACCGATGTACAATGCCACTTTTGCTACTCACAATATGGCGGCTGACGTAAACAATCGGTCTGCGCATGCGCAGTTGAAAGAAGTCAGACAAGGCATCGGCTTCACTTGATAAACGTGGAGAAGATAGGCTGTTGCCACTCCATCATCTATTACCTCCATGGCTATAGCTGGTATTATTATTCTACAGCCTGTCGACGCTACATAACCTAACTACGGAAAATAAAACTAAAGGAAGTAATATCTTCGCTTGGCGATATATTACCCACTAATTGATAGTTTTAAATATTTGTGTAATAAATTTTGCTCTATTACCCAGTATTTATCCTCGTAACGAGTGAATTTAGCCCAAGGGAACCTATCGCATCATATCGGAACATTTTCTATTTACTATCTTTTTTTTTTCCGAGGAGAAATCCACGACAAAACGTTTTCTTTTTCTGCAATCATGTTTGTCGCTGTGGACGGATGGACAATGGTGTCACTACCACGATCAACTAAACAATTTATTCATTGTTCTCGTGGACTGGACTTGCATTTTGAAATTCCTAGTGCAGTTCTAAATTCGCAGCTGCCTCAGCACGAATAAATAGTGTATTTCGGGAAGGTTTAAACACGAAAAAACTCGAAGGCTTGGCTTAGTTTCATGTTTATAATTGGGTTTCCGCTAACAATCCACGACCTACTGACATCAAATGCACAAACCGCAAGTTAGAAAAAAAAAAAACAGACTCGCACGTGCTTAAAAGACATTTCTGGGTTATGCTAGGAAGCAGATCATTTGTATACCCTGTGACTCGCCGAACCATCGTAATAGAAAAGACTAGAAGTTTTCGTACAAAAACGTCGAAAAAAATTAATTTTAATTTTTTTGATATCGTCCTGTAAAGATTAAGGACACCGCCCTTGGCTTGTTTGTTTCTCACGGTGCCAGCTCAGTCGTCTTTCGTGTTGTTACAATAGAGTGGTCTGCAGACCGTTTTACACATGAGACTAGTCGTAGAGCAGCCACGTTCAATTGCACATTGAACGTTACATTTTCCAGCCACTATGTCCTATATGGTACGTGGTACAGAAAGGGAAATTAATGGCCCCCCGAGGGTGAGCCAGAAAATGAGGAGGAGGAAGTAAAAGGCGACGTGAACCCCCCTCCCCCCTTACGTAAAAAACTTCGCATTGACACACGAAATTGTCCTGCGAACGTTTTAAAACTGAAATATAGAAATCAAATAACATCAGAATTATTTAAATTATAGCCTGTTCACCGTTATTTGAGCACTTTTGAATTCAACTTTTGAAAAATATCACTTCTCCTGTCTGCATATGTTTCAACGGGCACACTGGTTTCCATGAACCCAATAAAGTTGGTAACAACTGAGCGAAAGTAGTTCCAATAATAAATGTTAAATGGAAACTGTTAAGCAAATAATTTGTGAATACTGAAATTATTAATTTAGTTTTCTGTTTTTTTTTTATAGGTACAAGTGAAAGAATTAGCAGATTTGTAAAATATTTACTTTTCTAATCATTTTATGGTTTCACACCGACGCGTGAATAAAGTGGTGAGGCCCACGACAGTGTTTAATTTACACGTGGCGGAAGAATACGCAGTATAAATGCAAGTAGATCTTAAGCGGGGCTTTTAAAAGTACTCAGTTTACCGTGAACAGCCTATACCAGCACTGTTCCAAACAAAAATCGCTGTCGTTGCAAAGCCTAAAACGTTTATTTGCGACGGAGACGGTTAATAAGGGAAAACTGGATTAAATATGAACATGATTTTCTTGAACTCCAGGTGCAAACGTTCCGAGATGATCCGTTATGGAAAATGGGATAGGAAACTTGACACGAAAAAATGTCAGAAACTACGGGATACGAAACAATAAATTCGTGAATGGTATTAGCCTGATTCGTGCTACTTTAATATACGCATGGGTATTTTAAGTCATAACAATCGATAAACGCCCACAAATAACGCCTTTTTTTAAAAATAAATAGCACTTCCGAATTTTCTAATGGTGGACGATGGTATCACCCGCTGAATGTTCACAAGCCGGCAGTAATTTTCCGATGTAAGTACGAAACATTCTGAGCTCGTGTTCTCAGATCTTCTCCCCTGATAGAAGGGCCGTTTGTTGACTGACGTCCAGTTACAGAGTAATTAAGAATACAGAGAACTAAATAGCCGCATATTCCGCGAACTCCAACCGCACACGCCAGCAATAAGGCGCCAATAGCCAATCACACGTCGAAACACAGTTCGCCAGACTGCTAAAGGCTGTTCACGATAAAGAGAGCACTTTTGAAACCAACCTTAGAAAAATGTCACTGCCCCCTGCCTGCACATATTTTAACGGGCGCACCGAGTAACACGCGTACAGTATAGTTGGTAACGATGGATGGAAAGTAGTTCCATATCTTAAGGGCATTATGTACCCCTCCCCAAAACTTGGAAAACACGCACGTTTTCGCAATAATTTTTAACATAGAGTATGGAAGACACAGCATTGAAATTTTTTACTTTAAGAGAAAAAAATATGGTTTGTTATAGTTATCTATTGAAATTTTACATGTCGCTTTCTGTTTTTTTTTTTATGCATTGAAGTGTAAAAATGAGCATGTTTGTGAAATATTTACTTTTATTATAAGTTTAAAGTTTCACTGGACCGACGCATGGTAAAGTGAGGCCCTTGCCAGAGTTAGTTGCACACAAGGCGGAATAATACACAAAGCATTGTATTCTATTGCATAGGGTTTTTTAACGTCCCCCGGTTTTATGCTTGAAAGTTTAGCAGGCGATGGCTTACAGACTAACAAATAACCTAACTTAAATTAACACCCTTGCAGCCTCCCGCGCCCCATATCGGTGTCGCGCCAACCGACTGCGCCATGGGGGGTCGGCTAATACACAACTTGTATACAAGTAGATCTTAAGCAGGACTTACCGTTAACAGCCTATAACTTTCTTGCCAAGTAGTAGCTCAGCCAGTAGGGAACATTCGAGCAATCAGAGGATGGATACACACACATCAAATGAACCGGCATGCCACAGAGTTTCGACTCGGTGTATTTATTACTATGTGATTCAGGCTTGAAGGTATATGGTAATTGAGTAGTCCATTTCAAAAGCGTCCGCCCTCGTCCACAAATATGACGATTTCCAATAATGGTCCTGTTGGTGCCTCCTTAGACTTTGCTATGGAATGACGAATGTTTTACAAAGTCCAAAACAGTGCGATGGCCATTTAAACGCAGGTTCGAAGTTCATTCAATTTCCAATCGACCCTTGTCCACAAACATTAAATACAATTCATTTCATTTCAAGGGGAATTGTGGGCTTCAAAAATGCCCTTAATTTCTACAGACAATGTTCTTGACCAACAGTCATACAGCCACATTAACAAATGCAGTCCATACAATTTTTTCCCCTATTTCCTGACGATCAATGTACACGTTCAAGGAACACTTTGGAAATGGTCTATTCAGTTAAAACGAGAGATTTTAACCGTCCTTGACTAGTCGGCACGCCAGCGAGGACTTGTAGGACACGTCGAGAATCCGGAGGCTCGGGATGTGTTGACGTAGCGGCATTCGAACTCGACGCCGATGACAGCGCGATGGGGCGCCGTGAAAGCAAACGTCGCTGATTTATCTACCAATAGAGGAACGGCTGGTCCAACCCCACGTCGTGGCGCGTGCCAATCAGATCGCTTTTCAATCAGTCCAGTAGCTGCCGAGTCTCGGATTTTCTCGGTCTGGCAAGCTACTTTGGCGAGGTGTCTCGCGAGGAGAAAGCGGCATGGTCGGGAAGAGATCATGGAAGATTGGACAAGCAATAAGTAAAAATATGGCCCATTCTCGGTTACTTCCAACTTTTGTGAAGACCTCCTAAATATATACTTGCCGGCTATTCCTCCGCCGGGATTTAACCTGAGGTGATTTGCCGTGATGGGGAAAAGAATGACTTATTATTGGGATAGGAGTATTTCGCGAGTTAAATAACCTGCTTGCTAGACTCCACAGTCCTGTGTACACTCGAGACTCACATGTTTGTTCATTGGCTGCTGACCCACATAGTAGCCAGTGTTACTACACACCTGGCAGTATGGCACTCGCTACTTGTTTTCCTTGCCAGTATGCTATTGGCTCAGAGACGTCCAGGGCGTGTCTAATGAACTGTGATCAAATTGAAAAAGGTGACTTCAGTGTACACGTGTTTGACGTTTATCTTGTCCTGAAATGTATTTGCAAGATTTTCCTATCCCATATAGCAGCTTATAAAACTCAACATTGAAATGGATAAAATTACAAATGTTAACCAAACGAAACAGTCAGTTTTTTAGTAAATTAGAAATTAGAAATGTTTATTTTACGCCAATTACTAATTTGAAGTCGCATATAACAAAATAAGCCGATTTTAGCTGTTATGAACGTAAACATTACATTGCCGCCAAAGTTATTAATCATGCCAGACTGTGTTGAACATTTTTACTGACAGGAATTACTTTAAAAGTAAGCCGATAATAGCTTCTATTTACTGGAATTTTTCGTTTATACTGTATGTATTTGGAAATTATTTTTGTCAAATTTTTATATGGTTCAGGATTCTAACTCTTATTCTTTTCTTTTGTTCTAGGTGAGTTGAACGAGCCTCTGATTCTACGAGATTATTCCCCGTCAAAGCAATGTCAGTGTGAGTTGTTCATATAAAATATTTCTTCATTGCATTGAGACATGTTAAAGTGCACCAGTTCAAATAATGGTAAACATTATTGCTGATGCGCTATTATAATTATTTTAAAAATAAAATTTAGTCGATTTTTATAAGAAGGCGAACATACATTTCATTCAAGGGGTCATTTAATTAGTTGTGCTATAATTGTAGCTCTAGTACACATCACGTATCAGAAAATAGCAGACAAGTTATTTTTTAATTCAGCCGTCAGTATTATTTACAACGATCTGCGAGATAGGTAAGAATGAGATGCATACTGAATATCACTCTGTATAGATAAGGAGTGTTCTTTGAATGGTAGATAAGCATATGCTGAAATTTCATTGTGCCTACTTACGAAATTATTATCACTAGCATGATACCAAACATAATGGTTTTGACTATTATATCAGTAGAAATAATTTTAGTGTGATGGACTCATAAACTGCGCAGATGACTTGCTATATATGCTTGATATTTCTCAGTGGTTGCAACGTCAATATGGAAAGACTTTATACCGGCAAAAACCATCACGATAGAGTAGTGGTTTGTGTTCGTAGTTTAGTATTGCCATTTGCTGCAGTAGTCGATAGGATGACTCCAGTTCTTAGTGGTGCACATTTTGTTGCAAGCTTGAATATGTTCGTGAACATTGTTTCCATTTGAAATAACTCTCAAGATTGTATCAACAAGCCATCCTGAAGGACTTACTTTTGCGTTGGAGTAATTCTTTGCTTCGACATTTTCCTTCCCGTTTCTTTTTCGCGCCGCTCTTTGAAATACAATTCCGCGATGTAAAGTAACTGCACTTCTATATTTTTTAAAACACTACAAAAATTATTTTGTATCGTTGACTTTCATATTTGTGTAGAATTCAATACGGCCAAAATTTATTTTGTGGGTGTTTGAATTATTTTATTTTAAAGAAAATGTAAACGTAGTCAACAGTTATCTGATGATATCAAGTTTGTCCACAAACCATATTTTTTGTTACGAGTCGTGGAAATGTCTTAATTAAAATTTAATGTCAATGTTCCAGTAGAACTCACGTAGCACTTACTTTAATATTTATTTATAAGCCATAAAATATGTCGTCGTATGAAATACTTCCCCATATGGCATTTCTGCTGCGGAATGTGGAAGCACATTTGAAGCCTGCGCGAAGGAAGACGTTATTATAGGCTCTTCACGGTAAAGTGAGCACTTTTTAAGGCCCTGCTGAAATTTTCCTTTAAGTTTATTTCAATCTTCCCGCCACTTTTTAATACAAACATTGCTGTGTAACTAATAAATACAGTGCATAATTTTCACCACTTTCAAAAGTTAACGTCTTAGGCTGCAATAAATTATATTTATTAGTGGTTGATGCCGGTTTGGAGGGCCTTAAAAAGTGCCCACTTTACCGTGAATAGTCTATAGGCCTACTGCTTTGTCTGTCATGGTTGTAATGTTACACCACCAGCATTTTACACAATGTACTTCGAAGTACTCGTCTCTTCTATTACACCAAAATTTACACATTTCCCTTTCAAATCAGTTTGTTTGTATACATGATCCTGGGTACCCCATAACTGTGAATAGGGGAAATATTTTTGGCGGATTATTTAAATGAAATTATTACACAGCTTTGCTATAGTTCTTATTAGCCTGATTGTGGACTTCGCAATTTGTTTGTGGTCTTGTAAATTAAGTATAAGTGTGGCTTCATTATTTAGCTACACTTGCTTGGATTTCTCACAGACGTTTTTATCCGGTAGTTGATCTATATTTTCGGCAGCTATTAAGAGTTAAACTGCCATTTTGCGTCGCATCTAAAAAAAATTAATTGCAGCCTTCACGCACCCAACGGCTCATCGGTAGCACAATGAAGGAGTGCTTTCATAGTTACTAAGTCATCAGTGTTTCTACTTGCTTAGGGCAAACTATTACGTTCCGATCGTAGCTTTGAAAAAATTTTAACGTGGGAAGTTGAAAAACCGCGAATATTTACGTTTTAAACGTTTCTCTTACAAGAGCGCACTGTGCTATTGGAATCTTCTGGTACGGGATAGACCTCGTTAATAACTGCGAAACGGGCTGTGAAACGGGCTAATCTAACTATGCACGAAGGTGCTTTAGGTTTCTTCTTGTCACATGGTCAGCACCTTAAATATCCCCTCGTATTTACCGACTTCGCGACACCCCGGTATTTGAGAAAAAAATGTGGGGGGGGGGGGGAGGAGTGGTGATCTGCGACAACACGCAAGCAGTCGGACTGGGGGAAAAAAAAGCGAGATAAGAGCTGTCGGGATATAAAATGCTGTGGCCGCTCTTTTCTCCTTCATTCGTGAGCGCATTTCATTTGCGTCGTCTGCGGCGCTAACGGCTTCATCTCAGTCCCGCGGTGGACAACATCCCGCCTCGTAAACAAAACTAAGGGGTTTGGGAGGAGGGGGAGGGAGCTGCGCCATAGTGCGGCTGGCGTGTCCACGGGCACCTAGGCTGCCGTCGAGCTGTTTCACGAAGACGACGAGGTATGGCCGACCACGCCCACAGTGTCCATAACGCCACCCGTCATGAGTCGACGGCGGGCACAGACAGTCAGGGACGATGTCCCACGCCCTGACAGCAGACATACCTGGATGTATCCGTCGACACCACAGACCACAGCTATTCAGTGGCTCACTTATACACTATCTACCAAAAATTAATTGGGCACCTATCCACAATGTTTGCTCGGTGGTTGTCACCCCGTTAGAATCTCGTAGGGCCACCTCTTGCGGCTATAACAATAGCCACCCTGTCCGACATGCTCTCTACGAGTGTTTGCAGAGCATCCACGGGGATTCGTCGCCATTCCTCTTGCAACCATTCCATGAGTTGAGCAATGCATTTGTGGCCGCGACTGACGAGTCCTCACCCGGCGATCCAATTCGTCCCAAAGATGTTCTATAGGGTTGAGGTCGGGGCTCTGGGCGGGCCAGTCCAATCGGCGAACATTGTTGTCGGCGTACCACTGCATAGTAACCCTTGAAACATGGCACCTAGCATTGTCATCCTGGAAGTAACACGGGTACATTCCGTAAAAACGCCGCAATGTTGGGAGCATTTCATTATCCAGAATGTTACAATAGGCGTCTGTGTTCATGCTACCACAGACAAACACCAGCGGTCCTACGCCGAAGGCCGTGAAACACAAGTAAACTGACGTACTGGATTACCTATCTTCACGGGTGCCCAATTACTTTTTGGTAGATAGTGTATACAGAAGCTCGGAAATTCGGGCTAAGCTTAGACAGATCTGTAGACACCCAAGTCGTCGTAGTTTTGCCTGTTGGCTTGTGGACTCACGAAGAACAGTTTATTCTGTGTGGGTAGGATGCGAGGTTGACACATTCAGACCAAGTGTACACATTATGCAGTGGCGTAGTCAGAAATGTATCAAGGCGGACCTCGTAGGGGTGGAAGGGGACGGTTTCACTGACTAAAGTGAAAGTATAGGCTATTCGCGGTAAAGTGAGCACTTTTGAAAGCCCTCTCATTAGGAATAAAAGTCAGTAAATCTATTTTATTGTAGCCTTAAACGTTAACTTTCGGATTCGGTGAAATATATACACCGTGTGTGTATTTATTTACAAACGTGGGGAAGAATAAAAATGGTTGATTGGATAAAAGTAATTAGGGCTTCTAAAGTGCTTACTTTACCGTGAACAGCCCATAGGGAGGGAAAACTAGGACAAATCCGAGTAAAAAATAACCTCACAGTATATTAATATGCATTATAGTGAACAGCTATTGCATACCTTTATCACAATTAAAGGATTATTAATAATTTTAATACCTACTAATTCTCAACAACCTAATTGCGGCAAGCGCGGGAAAAGGGGGGGGGGGGTACAACTCCAACTCCCTCCGCTTGGCTACGTACCTGCACACATGTATACGTAACACACAGGAACAGTGGCGTAGCCAGAAATCTCTGAAAAGGGGTGTTCCATGGTCTGAAGGGAAGGGAAGGAGTTTACACTGGTGTTACACATGCCAACACACGTGTCATGCAAGAATAGTAGGAGAAAAATATTTCGCAGTATAATCAAATGCATCAGAGTTCATGGCAATTGCATATTTTCGTGACAATATCGAATACTTATTAATAAATATAACATTAACTGGTGGCAACCACAGTGGCAAAAAGAGGGGAAGGGGGAGGCGAAACAACACATTTCACCTACCCCTGCTGCTGAGCGGTTAGCCTGCTCGCCTCCCACCAAGGCGATCCGGGTTCAATCCCCGGCCGGGTCACTCCGGATTTTCGCGTGTGGGAATCGTGCCGGACGATGCCGTTGGTCGGCGGACTTTCTCGAGGATCTCACGTTTCCCCCGCCTTTTCATTCCGGCGCTGCTCCATACTCACTTCAATCACCCTCATCGGCTCTCAAAACCTCGATGTTAAGAGCCGTCCAAATCTCTTCACTATCTTCATTCACTTTTCTCCCGGGCGGCGAGGAGGAGGGGAATGATAATGGTTACCGGCCATCCCCAGAATCTTAAGGTTGAAATACAGCAACTGCCTATGGAGCACTGCACCTGAATGTACAACGTGAAGAACTCATAAAAAAGTAGTACAGACAACAAAAAAATAGGCAGAAAAGGTCGATTTATGCTCTATATGAAAGAAGTATGTATATATTTTGCAACATTATAAAATATTTTATTAAAATGTACTAATTGAATGTAAAAAAATAGATTATAATATTCTGTATTTTTTAATAAATTTAACCGCATTTCCATTCTGGATGCTTCAAAAAGCAGAATTTGCAAGAAAATTTTCGTCATGGAATATTGTGTAATAAAATCATAGTAATAATGTATCATAAGAATTTTATAATTAACTTTCTGTACATCATTTTCAGTCATAAATGATTTTGACAAATGGATGCACGTATAAATAACTATAAAAATTATTTCCTACGTTATTATTACAATTTTATTACACACAGTCATAGTAAACATTATGACGATTTTCCATAACGAAGATTTTCTTGCAAATCCTGCTTCTGAAGCATTCAGAAAGGAAATGTGCTTAAATTTTGTTAAAAATACAGGCTATTTTAATCGATTTTTTTTTTACATTTAACAAGTATATTTTAGTAAAATATTTTATAATGTTGCAATTTATATATTCTTCTTTCATATAAAGTATAACTCGCACTTTTCTGACTATTTTTATGTTGTTTGCACTACTTTTTTTATGAGTTCTTCAAATTGTATAGTCGGGAGCAGTGCTCCATATGCAGTTTTTTTTCCTTCAACCTTAAGTCCTGTGGCACACTCAAGCGCACTGGGCCGCGGAAGTTGATAATGGTTTGCCGTTATGTTTAATTTTATTGTGAAAGGACACGCGCGGGATGCGGTAGGTATGTGTGAGTAGCGTAGTTAGATTTAAAAATTGCAAAGTTCCCGGCGGAAACCTGTGAAAGAAGAGAGCCGCTTTAGCGTTGTTTTGCGATAACGTAAAAGTTAGAGAGTAGTGCTCTAGGTATAACCTTTTTGTAGGTATCGGCCACTTAAAGGGGAGGTTTGGTGAGGCCAGCGCCGGTTCCACTGGGAACTTTGTGAGAAACAGAAATATGTTAATATTACGTAAATTATTATTATAAAGCGTACAAATAAAAAAAATAAAAATATTTGTTTTGCGCCAATTTAAACATCGCCTTCTTAATAAGACTTTAAGATATGGAACTGCCATCTGTAATTCGCTGTCAAAATTACTGCAACATTTACATTAAAAAGTAAAATAATAATGGGCATCAATATATATATATATATATATATATATGTATGTGTGTGTGTGTGTGTGTGTTCGTTTTACTTCTATTTCACATCTGCTCATTAAAGCGCAACACAAATTAACTTTTCTTTTTGTAACCTACCTCAAAAATTCACGTAAGCAAATAGAATGCATTATCTGCATACTCCCCATTATTGGTGTCACATTGGAAAATAAGAAACAGTGTAGTTGTATGCTATTTGTTATATGTCTAATTATGAATATTTTATATCTAATTGTGTAAGTTTATCTTATAAAAGTGCTTTTACATATAGCGGTACGAGATAAAAATATCTCTTGTGTTACATTTTATGGTTGCAACAAGAAGTTGTCTTCTTCTTCGCAATGCCAATAATTTAAATTAAGGAACACTTTTCTTTGAACATTATTGCTGTTCATTGACTCTATTTTCTACTCACAACTTCGTCTTACAAAAAGAAGTGATTATTGATTTAAGCTATATTGTAGTGATCAGCAAGGTATTTTTGCCTAGCCGAATTGTGATTAAACAAAACATCTCGTCACTCATGAACATTGTGCTGGAGTCGAGGCTACAAAAGAGGTTGTTATAGGCTATTCACGGTAAAGTGAACATTTTTAAAGGCTCTGTTAAATTTTTCCTCAAATTAATTTTTACCTTTTCGCCACTTTTTAATGCAAACATCGTAATATGGCTGTTAAACACAGTGTATACATTTCATCACTCAAAATTTATCGTCCGAGACTGCAATAAAATATATTTAATAGGGGTAAATGCTTTTTGGGAGGGCCTTAAAAAGTGCTGACTTTACCATGAACAGCATATGTATACAAAGGTACACTTCCAAAAGTGTGTATTATTAATAATATTGTAACTGTTTGATTTTCTCTGGCGCTTCTCATTATGAATATCTTATGTGTAAGAACGGGCATTTATGTTACGCTCATATGTGTATATCTGTGACCAATCGCCTTCATACCACTGTTTTGCTAACACTTAAACGTGGAAATATATTATTTTATAAATTGAAGAAAATTATATCATTTGTGGCCTCTACAGAAATTGGAAGTCTTTTTGATTTTCCTTGTTATATCTTGCTCCGTATTCTAGTGATAAATGGATTGTTTTATCGCGCTGCGACAAGTATTCGTTTTCTGATAATTGCATTGAAAGTGGTCAGGATTATTTTACACAATTAATTTTGCCATACTTAAAACCATAACAAACTTGTAAGTGTGTTAAGGGGGCTGCCTACAGGCTGATAGTAGCGAAATTTTTAGTAGGAAATACCATGGTAAGAAAATTTCACCTCAATGCGATAAGTGTAACGATAGGCGTTCCAAACAAAATATATCCTTCGCGAATTTTTTAGGAGAAGATCCCTACGAGTGAATATTTTCAATATAGATAAGCAGTTCGTACTCTTCGTAAAACATAAATTTAAAAAATTCCTTGCCAACAAGCTATAGGGCATACATGTAATCGAGACATCTTCGCTGTACGGAACTCCAAAAAAATTCGCGAAGAATACATTTTGTTTGAACACTTGTCTTTAAAATGTACGCATTGAGGCGAAATTTCCTTAACATGGGATTTCCTATTTAAATGTTGCAGCTGCCACCCGTGCCCTTGAATTCCTCCGATTTCCAATAACCCATGCGTTTCGCCGTACTGGCATGCTGAGGCGCATTTTCACTAACTTATAGGCATATGCCGTCCACGGTAAAGTGAGCACTTTTTGAAGCTATTTCATCAGATAAATACGTTTCATCGTGGCCTCGGACTTATGGTTTTGGGTCTAGCCAATATACACACTGTGTTTTTAACTCATATGGCAGGGTTTACATTAACAAGTGGTGGAAGGATATAAATTCGTGAAAAGGAAACGGTAACTAGGGCTTAAAAACTGCTCACTTTATCGTGAATGGCCTATAAAGGCCGTTCACGGTAAAAAAAGTCACTGCTCCTACTAGCATATATTTAAAAGGTCACGCTGAGTGACATGCGCCCATTGAAGTTGGTAACGATAGAGGAAAAGTAGTTCCACATATTAAAGTCGAATTAAAAATTGCGTGGTAACCATTTTTTTACAACATTAATAATTTCTTTCGCCTCTGCTTTTTCATGTATCTACGTGTAAAAATGGGCAGATTTGTAGAATAGTTACTTTTCTAATAATTTCGCAGTGTCACTTGACCGACACATAAATAAAGTAATGAGGCCCATGGCAGTATTAAGTTTACATAGCACGGTAGGATACACAAAGTGCGTGTAAGTAGATCTCAAGCAGGGCTCTCTAAGTGCTCACTTTACCATGAACAGCCTATACTACCAGTGACATCTACCGCAGTGGTCAATAATTAGTACTGGAGAAAAAAAAATTGCTGGACTTTAACGCCTTTGCGTGTGTCTGGATGCGTTTTTTTTTTATTTTCTCGACAACGGAGACCCTTAAGCCATCCGCAGTGCGACGTTTGCGTTCGGCAGGGACGCTTATTTACTAAGAGTTACGCCATGCGTTCATATACTTGTACGCGGTTCGCACAGCGAGCTAAACACCGAGTACGTACATACGGGATCACTTACGTCGTTTATGTTGCGCACTTGTTGTATGTGTGTGTACGTCGCGTAGACAGGGTCGCAATTGTAACTTCTAAGCGACAGGACTGCTGCTCGAACGATTTCATTCTTTTTCTGCTTTACAAGTTTAATAAATATCGCGTGGCGAACAAAAAGCGACTACAAGACACCACCCCCACTCCCGTGCTGCTCCTCTTTGTGGTGCAAACATGTAACTGCAGCTTCAGCGGGTTTGCAGACTTGCCTTGGGTGTCTTCCCCCCCCCCCCCCCCCGGTTCACCCCCTTTTTTTTAAACCCTCGACCAAGGTCGTTCCGGACGACGGTTTTGTTTTGATGCGGCCGCTTGATTTACATTAATTGGCACCTGAATAAAAAAAAACTTAACGGGCTCCAATAATACATTTATTGTTTCTCTTCTCTCCGCGGGCGCGTCCTGAAAAAAAAAAAAACTAATGGAAAGTGGAACGGGCCGTGCTTACGGCGTATGTAAGTAATATGCTGATTTAAACTTAAAACTCGGAGGAAGAAATAAAACTTATTCCCGACGTCCTTGGGTTTGGGGCCGCAGAGAGTCTAGAAGTAGACGGCGGAACGACGAGTGCCGTAGCGAACTGCAGGTACAAGTCGTCAATGCGGGATCGTCACTTTTCGAGATGTTACGTAAGCTCATTTGGTATCATGTGTCGGCTATCATAGACTGTCGCATGCTGATATTTTACTTACAGAATTGGGGGGGGGGGGGGAAGTGTAGGATTTTTTTCGAAAAAATGCATACATTTCCATTATAATCACGGTTACCTCCAACTTTTCTGAAGCCCTGCTACGGTTCTACTTCCACGATATACCCCCGCCTCGTGCATACAAAACTTTCAGACCCAGTGTACACAACTGTGTACATTACGCGTGTGCGAGTATTTTTAGGCCTGTACTGCACACAGCGAAGTTCAATGACCTATATCTAGCGATAGGGAAATTTCGCGAATTCATTTCAGGACAAGATAATACGTCAAACACGTGTACACTGAAGTCACCTTTTCAATTGGACCACAGTTCATCAGACACGCCTTGGAAGGCTCTGAGCCATCAGCAGACTAGCAAGGAAAACAAGTAGCGAGTGCCATACAGCTAGGTGTGTAGTAGCACTGGCTACTGTGTGGGCCAGCAGCCAATGAACAAACATGTGAATCTCGAGTTTACACAGGGCCGTGGAGTCTAGCCAGCAGATCATTGAACTCGCGAAATTTTCCTATCCCTACCAATGTCTTACTTGTGGGTAAATGATTCGGCAAATCGTCTTACTAGTCTCGGTCATGATTGTTTCATATTACTGTAGCTGGCCACATAGCCTACAGCTCATTGGCCGTGACAACGAAACAAGTACTTACGAACAGCACGTATCATAAATTTTTTTTGAACCGTAAATTAAAGTGAGTCTGAAAGGGTTAACCGAGTTTTGAAAACTACACCAAAGAGACAACGCACTGCATTCGTGCGCAGTCAGTGTAATAATAATAATGTATAAGAATAATTTCTTACAAGATATTACCAACACACTCATTTCCTTCCTGAATTTATTCATATTAATTATAGCTGAATTAATGTTATCTATTGATAAAATGTAACTAAATGTCCGAATAAATAAACAAATATATTTATATGTTAACACCGGTTTAAAACGTTTTTGATGCATGATATATTTAGGAAACAACCAAGCACGTTGTAAATGGGGTGATTTTTGAAAGGTTTAGTTTAAAAACTGCGAAGAAACCGCGAATAGACTAAGAGAAAATATATAAATGCACATATAATAAAAAAATCTCATACAATCGAAAAAAAAAAAAAAAGAAACTTTCATGTAATACGAAGAAATTATCCCCCCCCCCCCCTAGAATAAATATGTCTGGTGGAGCAGAGAGTAACATCGTTTTACAGAGGTAAAATATCTGTGACGTGTGAACCGTTAGGAACAGCTTGTGAATGATCGTCACGCCTCTTATTTGCTCAAGACTGCTTGTTTACCCTTGTGTGACTCATCGCACAGTGAAACAGAGATGTTAGACGGCAACTCCGAATGTCTTGGTACTGACCTCATAAAAATGGTACTTTAGACGAGAAATTGGTACGCCGTGCAACTTCACACGACAAAAATTGCCAACCACTCTTTTGTGTATTCTGGTTAGAAGATAATGATTAGAGACAGATTTTTTTTTTCACGAAAAGACTTCAAGACTAGTTGTACTCAAAACACTTTTGTTCATGTGCACTTTCGTGGTTGGATGATTTTAAATGACACGTGCCTCAAGTTTTTGTCCGCGGATCATGGATGTTCAGTGTCGGAGTACTTTATTACTATTGGCCAGTCAAAAAAGAACATGTCTTCTCGCGTAAACACGCGGCCAATAACCAAAGGAAGTTGTGGTTGTGGACGTAGGATATTCAAGTCTAGCATGGCGAAAAACACCTGTCCCTAATAATGGTCACCGTAACATTTCTCAATGTTAAATAAACATTATTTATAGCTATTTACCAGTAAATAGTGGTTTTTTTTTAATAGTACGCTTTTTGCAGTTAGATAAATAATTTTTATATTAAATATTTTTGATAATGACTTTTTATTAGACATTTCAGTAGAATCAAAACCATTTAAGATGCGTAAAATATGCTTAGTTTGTGTCGTAAATGACTGATTATTTTCAATGACTGTATTTGCTACAGATGTAGCCTACCGAAGTGATTTATTTATCGCATGTAAAATATTCTCTATATTTTATTCTACAGCAGCAAATTTACACATTACAAAAAACATACAAGTACCGTAAATATTCATACTGAACTTCACAAGGTAAGTTGGACTCGTGATGTAAACACGCCATAGAAGTGAGCTCTAGATTCAAGCTGTATCTCAACAATGCATTAGTAACTGTAAGTGTTGCAAACAGTCTGCGCCCGCGGCGATGCTTGATGACAAGATACGGAACAACCCTGATGCATGAGGCGAAACGGAATACTGGATGCGCAGATTAATGTTCGGAGAGTCAGATCAGTTTTGCTTTGCCCCAAGAAACGTTTTTTGCGAAGTAAGGCAATGGACTGAAAATACTTATGCGGTGCTTTCTGTTACAAGTGATCGCAAATGCTCGTAAATGTTGGCATTTTCACGTACCAGGTCGAAAGTATCTTGGCATATGGTAAAGGCACCCTGAAAACTCGTATGTTTACCAAGTACCTGGCACGTCAAACACCACTGCAATGAAAAGCTACTCCGTGGCTGTTGCGTTGCCCCTTAATACTTGCTCAAGGACGGCCTCAGTATGTCCAGTGGCCTTTCGCCTACACAATTTCATGGCGGTGTGAGGCTGACAAACTCACTCATTCACGCCCTTCGTGAATCCCTCATAGAAGTTCGATGGTTTCAAATTTGTGAGAAAAAATTTCTAGTAAGCTTACTAAACTGTAATGAAAGTTTTTACCTGTACATTGCATTGAAATAATACTTCATATCAAGCTGCAAAAATTGAATGTTTAGCGTCGCTACTATACATTGGGAAGTTTCCTACGCATTTGACACATGCTCGAACAAATGTAGGAACGCTAATATGGGTGTGTGGGAGAAAAACTTTACCATACGCTATTTCTCAATAGGGTCACCTGTTTCTCGCGGAAAGATTTACGCGAAGGCTAAGACTCCAATTTCTTATGGCATACTTGCAGTTTTCCTTTGATAACTGGCCACGTGTCTTTGTCGGGAGACAGTTCCTTACCTAACTGGACCAATCAGAATTAGGTAACTCCGACACTGAGAGTCCGTGATTCGCGGGCAGACACCTCCAATGCGCGACAATTAAAATCTGCCAGTCACGAAAGTGGCTCTGAGCTCTAGTGTTTTGGAGTATAAGTGGTCGTGAAATCTTTCGGTAAAAAAAAATCACGCGATCCTACGTATACAATGATGAGGCAAATTTACGAATAATTTCTTAGTGTGCACGTACGCGTCTTTGCTCACTCAGAAGATGTACAAAACAATTTCTCCTTTGCTCATAAGCTGATGAAAAAACATTTTGGAAGTTATGCCTAAAGTAGTGAGAGCGTAGCGTTCCGAGATATTTGGGGAACAAAAGTGGCACAAGTGACATTTCACAAAATTCGTGAGGGTTTCCCCTCCACCCTGGGAGGCGTGCTACGATTGGCTGTTGGCTGAGTCTTGGATACCCGAATGTCTCGGAACGCTACGCTCTCACTACTCGTAGGCCTATATCTACAAAAACCTTAATCTCATTATTAGACCATCAGTTATTTGCCCGCGTCCTTGACGACTCCTTAGCCAGTAACGAGCAGGAAGGAATATGACCGTCACCATGGCAACAGCCAATGAACAAACGGTCGTTGCCCGACCCGGTAGCCTAAATGATCGAGACGTGTTGCCCTCTTCCCGAATACTTCGCGAAATCTGTAAATATAACGTTGCAGTCAACTTCGTGAAAACTGCCAGTGCCGCAATGTTATGTCGCCAGCGTGTTAAAAGAATGTCACGGCAAACTCCATAGAACTCCCTTGAATTCGAACGACGTTGTAAGACTTGGGCATTGCTCTGAAAGAAAATTCTTCTATAGGCTGTTCACGATAAAGAGAGCACGTTGTAAAGCCTTGCATGGGACCTACTTTCACAAGGGCCTGATCACGTTATTCATGCGCCATCGAAGTAAAACCGTGGAACTGTTACGAATTTTAAACGTGTTCGCAAATCCATACTCTGGTGTGTATAAAATAATAAATACCAACTTAACAACTATAAATTTAAAAATTACCCTCGCAGTAGGTCGAGTGTTAACAAAAAAACATTTTTTATTAATCCTCTACCAACTTAACTCGGAGGCTGCACTCCAGTGTGTAACGTAGTGCATGTGTCGTTATGAGAAGAGATCTTTTAGCTTTGTTCCAAAAGTGCTTCATTTTGTGAACAGCCTTTAATGGAATTACATCACAGAAAATTACATTTTACTGAATACAAAGATTCTTTTTTATTCGCTCTTTAACCCCGTCGTGTGTTTTAAGTACCAGCTCCCCTAGTCACGTCCTCAAAACTAGCCTTTCCGGTTGCGGGTTGGGGGGGGGGGGGGGCAGAACAATGCCGGGCCTTCGGTAGGGCGGCTTTGGTTTAATAAAAAGCTCTCAATCCCCGCCTTCCTCGGCAGGTACCACCACATCAAAGAACATCCCCCCCCCCCCTTTGGGAGAAGGCCTCAACCCTTACCAATAACACCCTCGGCCGACGAATCAGCCGGATTCCTGCAGCGCCAATGGCCGTCTTCCTCGAGGTTACGTCCTCTCTCCGCCCGCGACTTCTGCTCGTCTGAGGAGACCATTCCAAACCGCGCGCCTTTCCTGCCAATCTCCTGTGTGGCCCATGCGCTGATCATTACTGCTGTGTACATTGGCATAGGAAACATTTCGCGAGTTCTATGGCTAGGGACACCCGAATTTCGCGAAAAGATTTCAGGACCAGTTGTATTTCATAGCACTTTAGCTAGGATCCACTTTCGTGATTGGAAGGTTTCCGTGTTAGTTACGCGTCTTTAGGTGTCTGCCAGCGAATCAAAGACGCACAGTCTTGAAGTTACCTAATCCTGATTGGCTAGTTAAGTAGGAGAAGATATTCTCACAAAGATATGCCGCCAGCAAGCAAAAGAAAACAGTTGGTATGCCTGTAGGGTATTGAAATATAGCATGTGCGAAAATATTTTCGCAAATTTCGGGTGTCCCTATCTATGGTGCATTGGCTAAACTCCACACTCCTGTGAATGCTGGAGTCTCAGCTGTGTGTTCATTGGCTGCTGCCCCGGAGAGTGGCCAGTGTTACTCCACACCTGGCGGTACCAGATTCACTACTACACTGTAAAAAAATTTCTGGTAAACTTCCTAAACTATAATGGAAGTTTTTAACATGTACACTGTATGGTAACAGTACCACACGTCAAAATGCAGATATAGGAATGTTTAGCAGCGCTAATATACAAAGTTGGGAATTTCCCTATGTATTTTACTGTTTCCTGAGCAAATTTAGGAACGCTACAACAATGAATGTATAGGGGGAAACATTGCCATTCCTGCTCTCTCACTAAGCGTATATACTTGTATGGTAAATTTCCGAATAATTCCTTAGAGTGTAGTTCCCTTGCAAGTCTGCTAATGGCTAAGAGTCGTCCAGGGCGTGTCTAATGAACTGTGATCCAATTACAAAGGTGACTTTAGTGTACAAGTGTTGGGCTTCTATCATTCCCTGAAACGAATTCGCGAAATTTTCCTATCCCTATATACTTATACAGTCCCAGCGCTTCTGCATAAGACGATGGTCAGACGTCCGTACATTTCGCACGTTCTTTCGCACTGAGAGAAAGGTTTGCTGCGCAAATTACTTGTTTGTGCATTGCCAGAAAACAAAATATTTTGTGGAGTAAACAAAACTTGAAAAGCAACAAAATTTATTCGATTAATCTAACATAATACACGCTTAATAAACAAAAACCCTCTTCTTGGCTATTCATTTGACTGCCTTCGTTCGAAAATACAGCTCGAGAATTTGTTTGTAGTTTTCCTGACGATTAGGATACTGACTGTGTATGGTAGTGCATTTATATGTACTTAATAATGGTATAAGATCCCAATTAAATATGTTTAACAAGCGTTTTATATTTGTCTTAAACATTAAAGCACCTTATTTTTGGTTAAATAGGAATTATATTTTATGTTTTATCTATAAATTAAAATGTATAATTTATAAATAATATGAACAAAAAACAGTGAGAGAATATACACGTGTGTTGGTAATGAGTGTTCAGAAATTGTCCTTATGCAAAATATTATCATACTGAGTGAGCACGAATGCAGGGCGCTGTGTAATTTCCTAGACTCGGATAAGCTCTGTTGCGGGAGGGGGGGTAGTATCCTTGGAAGCGGAACTTTAGCTGGGCTTCAGAAAAGTTGGAAGTAGGCCTAAACGTGAACGGACTGTACGCGCTTGTATCCCACGGGGGCCGCGCGATGGCTGGCCCGTGGACGCCCCATGGCTGGCCCGTGGACGCCCCGCGTAGCTGCCTTTACGCCTAGGAATGCACTCGGCCACGTCTCTGCTCGTGCTGTCTCCCTCCTTGTCGGGGCCGCGGAACACGCGCGAATATCGCAAGTTAAGGGGACTATGTAGCTTCGCGTCCAAGGTCAAGGAGCGAGGGAGCGATACGGGCAAGAGTTACACGCACGCGCCAAGCGCCTCATCGCTCCTATAGGCTGTTCACGATAAAGTGAGCACTTTTTAAGGCCCTCCCAACAGGCACTAACTGCTAATAAATGTGTTTTATTATAGCCTCGACATTAACTTTTGAGACTAGTGAAAGTATACACCGTATTTATTAGTCACGTGCCAATGATGGTATTAAAAAATGGCTTAAGTATAAATACTGGCTTAAAAGAAAATTTTGGTAGGGCCTTAAAAAAGTGCTCACTTTACCGTGAACGGCATATACGCGCAAGGCGTGCAGTGTTTCCGTGGGAACATTATAGTGTGCAAATTAGATCTGTAACATAGGGGTTTCATTACACGCGATGAAAGCTCACAGATTAAACTAGTTCCGTATATTCGTACTTTTCTCTTGCCGCTTAAGGAAACTGCATAGGCAAGTTTAAAAATGCGATATTTGACCATTCACGAATTTTTTTCTCCAAGAATACACTTAATATGACAAAAGTAAAAAAAGAGGGCTATAGATAATTGTATTTAATATTTTCTGACAAAAATTCATATTTCCAGAACTTTTGTTTACCGAGATACGCGTTTACGCGCGAACTACGATTTCACAGAAAACGTTTCAGTAAATAGGGCCCTTTTAAGGCTAGGCTTCACCATGCATGGGCGTATAGGTAATCAAAGGCTAAATTCGATAGTATTTTCAACTAAGATCTACTTGTATACACGTTATGTATTCTTCCGCCTTATGTAAAATTATCATTGCCATGGACCTCATAACTTTATCCATGCGTCGGTCAAGTGAAACTGAGGAATTATTAGAAAAGTAAATATTGTACTAATCTGCTCATTCTTACACTTCGATGCATTAAAAAACCAGAAAGCGAGAGAAATAATAGAAGTTATCACTTTTTATTCGACGTTAATATATGGAACTACTTTCCCCTCCATCGTTACCAACTTTACTGGGCAAATGTCACTCATTGCGCCCGTTAAAATAGATTGCAGGTAGGGGCAATGACTGTTTCCTAAGGTTGATTTCAAAAGTTCTCACTTTATTGTGAACCGCTAACACACTTTCATGCCCATTGTAGCCAATTGCCAACGTGTTGCACGGGGATATTATATTTGACGGGTACTACACTCTGTGTGGTTCGGTGTCCAATTTCTACCCTGCTTTTCGTTATATCTGGTTCATATGATTGACGTCGAACAAAAAACCCCAAGCTTATTGGACGTGATAACGAAACAAGTTCTTTGCCAGCCTAAGTAGAGCACGTATCAAAAAATGTCTTATTTGCAGCGCCAGAAATGATAAGCTAATGTGTAAAAGAAAGGAATAAATACTTCGCTTTTAAACAGCTGGCAAGATTATTTACCTAACAGTGCGGGTAAACTAGAGATGAATTTCACACACGTTGCTGCCGGATGTGTAAACCTAAATAGGCCTATAGTATTTGACCTCTTCGTGTGTAGTGGGATGGCGCACGAGAAGTGGATGAAATGATGCACACTGTACACAACCGAATAGGATCCAGTGTACACAGGTGTGTAAATTACGCGCGCATAATAATTTCTGGTCTGAACTGCACACTGCGAAGTTCAGTGAGCAATGATGTTACTTGTATGGGTAAGTGATTCGCAAACCGTTTAAGGCCTACGCGTCATAATTGGTTCATATTACTGTAGCCGAGTATACAGCTTACAGCATATTGGCCTGTGACAACGAAACACGTGCTGTGTCGATATAAGTACATCATGCGTCATCATTTTTTTTTTTGTTTGCAACACCCGAAATCGTTAAAGTGGGTGTAAAAGGGTGAACTGGCATTGTCTTAAAAACGTTGAGCCTTGAATTATTTTGAACTTAAAACAAGTGTTGGAGCCTCAAAACAAAAGTGTGAGTATATCGACCGTTACAGACTTATGAGACACCAACACGTAGAAATCCAAAACTTGCCTAGCAACAATATCCATCTCAATATTTAATGCTTACTTGTTACTCCGTCAGCATACATAATTTGGTTTAAATCGGTTGAATGGTTCTCGAGATACATATCGCCACAAATTTTAAAATGGCCGCCTTTTTGAAAGTAAGTGCCCTACGTGGCCGAAAACTATAAAAGTCAGGTGTCCTTACTGAGTATTATATGTGTACCAAGTTTGGGGAAATTAGGTTGACGCGTTAAAATTTTTGAAAAGGACACGCTCACACACACACTCGCCTACGCACACCTACACACCCACAGAAAGGAAAGTGATCTCATAAGCGTTTCTTTCCCTTGGAAAGTAGGGTAAAATATTGCTGATCAATAACATTATAGCTTCCTAAAAATCCGTCATGTACTATCAACGTACCAATTTTGGTTTAATTAGGCTAAATGGTTCCCACAAGATATAACATAGTGCCCAAAGTCTTGAATTGTCGCCATTTTGAAAATAAGTACATTGTGTGATCTAAAACTACAAATGTCAGATGTACGTTCTAAATACTATATAGGAAACGAGTTAGGTGAAATTTGGTTCTCGGGATTGAAAGTTATTAAGGGGGACGTATATTCCAGACAGACAATTTGGTGATTGCATAAGCCTATTTTTCCTTCGGAAAGTTGGCTAAAAATAAGTTAAAAAAGTATTCGAAACTTTAAAATGAAGCTACTTAGGTTTAATGAATGCCGAGAATCCAGAATACCAATGGAATATGACTTCGTGCCACAGAATCAAATTGAAACAAGTCCACTCATCTACGCAGGTTGATCTCACAGAAATTGCACGTGCACCTGTGGGACAACAGCAAAGCACCAGTGGGTCATGGAACCGGTGTTGCAGAGGAACTTCGCGAAGAGACTAGCAGGGGAGTTAACATCGAACAGTCTTAGTTCTATTTACGCAAGCACGTCCTACAGGAAAGCTCCAGGAGTACTCTTGTGGAAGCCTCAAGAGGGGGGAGGGGAGGGGGACCACACACACACACACCCGTAGGGCACAGAGAGGAAAGAAACTTCTTTGTTGGTCGGAGCTGCGTTGGTGAGAAGGGGGAGACACTAAAACTGCGGTTCGTTTCCGGGCGTTTAACTGCGTCCCAGGGGAGGAAGGGAGGGACGAAGAAGCACAGTTCTTCAGCCGAAGACGTCGGTGGCATCCATAGGCGTCAATTCCTTGCGCCGTTTACTAGCAGTCGACGGTTCGCCTATCTGCTGCCCCTCCCCCCGTACCCCTTTTTTTCCAACAACCGTCCAAAAAGCATCTAACCAGTGTCGGCTAGACGTCGACGAAGGGGATTGAAAGCGTCGGTTATTGCCGACGACACCACACCACGACCACCTTTGTGCCTCTCTACCACATCACCCCCTCCCCCTCTACCTTCTTCGAGCCAGAAAATGCTCCACATCCGGCCGGCGAAGAGAACACAAGCTTTTCATGTTTTTACGGATGCACGGGAAATGCACCCTTTTACCTCCTCCTCCTCACTCTATCCCTGCCAGAGGCGCGATGGAACTCGCCTTGTCGCTCGTCGAGGTGGAGAACGCACGCGTTTTTTTTTTCCTTCTAGTTTCCCTGCGCGGTGCGGACAAGCGATTGTCGACGCTGAAGACGCAGGCGGCGATACAGACCTGTCGCGGAGGAGACCGCCAGCACGCGAGCACACTCGAAAACCCCGAACCCAGTCACGTATCGCTGATGTGTATAAAGTCACTGGAAGTTGGCTGAGGAGCCGCCAGCGACCGGGCCAAACAGTCGATTGATCTCTGCGCATCCATTTCAGATAGGGAACCTTGGTTCGAAAACACCTCCGTCGAACGTTACAACTAGTGATAGGAAAAATTCGCTACTTCATTTCAGGACAAGTTAGATTTCAAACGCGTGTATGCTGAAGTCGCCTTTGCGATTGGGTCAGAGTTTACGCCCTGGACAACACCACGCCAATAGTCGACTTGCAAAGTAACACGAAGCAAATCCCGTAGGGTCAGATGTGGGGTAACACTGGGGCAACAGCCAATGAACAAACATATGAGCTTCGACTGTACAGAGGATTGTGGAGTCTAGCATACAGGTCATTGAACTCGCGGAATTTTTCTATCCCTAGTTACAACTTAAACAATGTTGGGATACCTTTCACAGCGGAATATGACAACTATAGGCTGATGATATATTTAGTTTGAACATTATGTATTCTTCCGCTTTGCGTATTATTAAAACTGCCATTGGCCTCATTACTTTATTCATGCGCCGATGAAGTGAAACTATGAAATTATAACAAAAGTAGATATTTTAAAAATCTGCAAACTACTACACTTGGATACATTAAATAAAACAGCTAGCGAAAGAAATAACTTAAGTTATCACATATGTCTACCTAACACTTTCCCTCCATCGTTACCAACTTTACTGGGCGCATGCCGCTTGGCACGCCTGTTATGCAGGAAGGAGAAGTGACTCTTTTCTAAGGTTAATTTCAAAAGTGCTCACTTTATCCTGATCTGCCTTTAGTATTACGTACATGACCGGCAAGCTATGAAGACCACAGTTCACAACTGACTGATTGAGCGTACTCGTCCTCATTTAAACACATAGACTGCAGTCTACCCACACTCGTACCTCAGGACTCACCACGTCAACACACCGCATGCCATCTACTGTGCATTAGTGGAGCGTGCATTGCCCACCCCTTGTTCTGTACCACGCCTATAGGCAGGGACATCAGAAATCCGCGAAAATATTTCACGACCAGTCGTATTTCATAACATTTCAACTCAGATCCACTTTCGTGATTGGACGGTATAAGTGTTACGCGTCTTAGGAGACTGCCCGCGAATCACAGACGCACAGTATCGGAGCTAAATAATTCTGATTTCCCCGTCAACGTCAAATAAGAAAATGTATTCTCGCAAACACAAGCCGCCAATAAGCAAAATAATACTGCTTAGTTGCCCATAGGATGTTGAAATCTAGCATGTGCGGAGATCTTTCCGCGAAATTCGGGTGTCCCTACCTATAGGTAGAGACCTGAAGAGTTCGCGGATTCATTTCGGGACAAGCTCCAGGAGAACGCTGGCCCAGTCGTCGCCTTCCACTGTGACAGCAGACAACCAATGTGCAGTTGGTATCAGCATATGTGTACATAAGACTGTATAGTCTAGTCTGCAGGTCATTGAACTCGCGAATGCATTTCAGGACAAAATAGACTTCAAACAGATGTACGTTTCCTTTATGTTTGCAAATAGCTCACAGTTTATTAGGCAGGTCTACGTGAACTCTCAGCTAATTATAGATATGCATGGAAACAAGCACCGAATCTCGTGGTACCTGGTCTGAGGTAAAACTGGCTATACACTCGGGTAGCAACCATTGAACAGAGAGCTGTGGCCAGAAAATACATTGCACGGTGGAGTCTAGCCTACATGTCGTTTAAAGCGCGAAATTTTTTTGAGTCCCTACCTATAGGGCATGTTGGCCGATTCATGATATAGGTGTTAGTTCGCTTAACTGTCCCTCCCCAGGCACCGAGTTCGATTCCTGGCCCGGGAGAGGATCTTTATTCTGGTTTACAGAGTTCTAGGTAACGATAGTACTTCCTCTTATGACATGAAACGCAGTGAATTCTTCCGCGACACACTGACGCTATCGTACTCCACTGTAATAGGCATCCCAACACTGTTTCGGCTGTAACATTCGATGGAGGCGTTTACGGACTCGGGTTCTCCGACTCAAATGGATGCTGGTGTTTTTCTCCGTCATTCCAGAAAGTTTGTAACATCACTCCCGGATATAGGCTGTTCACGGTAAAATGAGCACTTTTGAAAGTCCTGCTTATGATGTACTTCTATACACGTTGTGCATTCCTCCGTCTTATGTAAAATTAACATTGCTATGGGTTTCATCACTTTATTCATGCGTCAGTCAAACGAAAATGTGAAATTATTAAGAAAGTAAATACTTTAATAATCTGCTCATTTTTACACTTCGATGCATTAAAAACAGGAAGTGAAATAATTAATTTTAAGTGATCACAAATGGTTACCTAGCACTTTTTATTCGACGTTAATATATGGAACTACTTTCAATTCATCTTTACCAACTTTACTGGGCGAATGTCACTCAGTGCTCCCATTAAAATATATGCATGCAGGGACAGTGACTTTTTCTAAGGTTCATTTATGAAGTGCTCACTTTACCGTGAACAGCCTTTGCACTTTGTATATCTCCATATTTATAGTAAACACGGAGTCTACAGAACTTGTTCCAACTTGTTTGTTAACGCTTGCATTCACACATGAACATATCATTTTAGGCTTTGCAACGAACAAGTTTTTTTTTTTGTTCTGAACTGTACTTGTATAAGTACCATCGGGGCCTTTTTAAAATGTCCGCTGTGTGCTTCATGTTATCGGTAGAAACTGTTTATGATCCGCCAACGAAAAACTCGTGAACGCGTACAGAATGCGGTCTTCAGTAACGTGTACAAGAAGTCGAAAAAGAGATGGTGTCATACTTGGGTGTGAGCCATTTTTTTTTGTCTGTCAGGAAATACCTCTTACGCTGTTAGGCGACGGGCCACGACCGGCCTTATGACGCTGACATCGAGATTCCTTGGCATCCCTTGAGGTATAGGCTATTCGCGGTAAAGTGAGCACTTTTGAAAGCCCTCTCATTTGGAATAATAGACAATTAATATATTTTACATTATCCTTAGACGTTAAATTCCGAGTGCAGTGGAATGCACACACTGTGTTTATTACTTACATGACAATATTTATTTAAAATGGTGGTTATAGGATAAAAAAATGGCTGAAAGGAAAAAGTAACAAGGGGTTCAAAAGAGCTCGCTTTACCGTGAACAGTCTGTACTCTTCATACGTGGTAAATTTATCCTTACTTGCGCCTTTGGCTTGTGAGAGTATAAATTCGGCAAACGCTTATTTTACTCACGTTAGGAACAGAACGATAATTCTTATGGGAGATATTGGAAGAGGGTAAACTTCCGTTGCTAGATGCGCAGTGTTCCTAAAGGTAACTTTTAATTAAAATTTTAAGCTACGTGAATCATAAAAGAGAAGAATTTTACTTAGTTACTAAGTTTTTGTATATTTGCTTTATGATTATTGCAATTATCCTTTTTTTTTAACGTAGAAAATAGAAGAAATCTGGTACCTTTCCGACATCAGCGCTTACCTAATGGCTATAATTTTCCCTTTGCCAAACTTTTGTTTGTTTGTTTTATTTTGTCCGTAAGATTCTTTATCAATACATAACTCTACAAATATATTGGACTAGTCAAATTACAGTATGAAAAGTTTATATATACACTGGACATAGTAAACACACACGTATATACGTCAGATTGCACGTATACACACATCTTTTCTTCATAATTTGAACAATCTTCCTCCAACATTGATCTTCCCAACCTGTAGTATAAATAACCTTACTTCGGCTCAAATTTTTGTAAGGATAACATATGTTTTTGCACCTCTAGGGGCTGAAGACCAAAATTTACTCAGTCCGAACATTTTCAGTAATAGATCGACACTTTACACGGCAGTGAACTGCACCCAAACAAGGTAACTCCTGACCTGTGAGAGACATAATTCATTCTTGGAACCATATTCCCAAGTCTCAAACACAAACACATGTTTATTCGTTTCGATGTATGGCATAGTGTTATACAAAAAAACCTGAAAAGCCCTTTTACCCCACTTAAATATAGGGCATCCGAGGTTTTTATTCTAATTTATTAATAAATTTAGTCAATTATAATTAATATTAAATATTTTTTTTTTTTAGTTCATATCTCTTCGGTGTTTTGGGGAAACACTCTAGAAGCAAAAAGACTTTTCAAACTTCAATTAGCATTTGTTAGTATAATACGTCGTAAGAAAACGGGATTCGTGTAAAATAAAATAAAGATAAATAATATATTTATATTTGTTATAAGTTTTTATGATATTTGTTAAAGAAAACTGGCAACGATTTAAATAAATACTGCAATGAATAATTATAGCCCGAGGAATAATCACAATCTACATTATCCAATTACCACCTACGTTAACCATACATCACAAAGATATAAATTACGTGGGAGTAATAGTGTATAATTTTGTAAGTTATCAGTAATGATACGATAACTCTATAATGGGAAAATTGAAATTGTATAATATGAGGTAAAGAAATATTTAATAAAAAATCATATTACTCTGTAAATAAATAAGTTATTTAAGTAGTTGATATAAATTTTAAAATTCTGTTGCTAGATATGGTTTTGTACACGTGTATTTTTTATGTTATGTAACATGCATTGTGCTATGCTTTATTTATTGTGTTTTGTTTGTAGCACTTATAGTTTGACATAACTATGTATGGAACTTCTGACAACCCTCGCATCCCTTGAGCAGTTGTGTTCTAAAACGGGGTCGAAAAGTGGCTATTTTAAAAACCGTTGCGACGTTGTAATAATCAGTGACTATAGGCTTTTTACGGTAAAATGAGCACTTTTGAAAACCCAGCTTAGGATTTACTTGTATACACGTTGTGTGTTCTTCCGCCGTATGTAAAATTAACATTGCCATGGACCTCATCACTTTATTCACGCGTCAGTGAAGTGAAATAGTGAAATTATTAGAAAAGTAAATTCTGTACAAATCTGCTAATTTTTACACTTCGATAAATTAAAAAAATTCCGAAAGTGAGAGAAATAATTTAAGTTATCACAAATGGTTACCTAACACTTTTTGTATGGCGTTTATATCTGGAACTACTTTGCCTTCCATCGTTACCAAATTTACTGGGCTCATGTTTCTTATTGCGCCCGTCAAAATATGTATTCAGGTAAGGGCAGTGACTTTTTCTAGGGTCGATTTCAAAAGTGCTCACTTTATCGTGAACAGCCTTTAACAGAGTTATAGGCAATTCACGTTAAAGTGAGCTCTTTTTAAGGCCCTGCTGAGTTTTTCTTTTCATTATAGATTTCTATCTTCCTGTCACTGTTTAACATAAAGCTTACCATCAGACTGATAAAAACGGTGCATACATTCCACCACTAACAAAAGCTAATGTCTGGAGCTGCAATAAAGTATATTTGTTAGTAGTTAATAATGCCTGTTGGAAGGGCCTTGAAAAGTGCTCACTCTACCGCCCTCGCCAAGAGACCAACCCGCGTCCCCTCGTGTTCACGTAGCGCCGCCTGGCACAGCTGCGGGCCCTCGCGCTCGCGTTTATTCCGCCCGGACTGTGCAAGGCGGATCTGTTTACAATCAGTCCGGTCCCGGGCCGTCTATGAAATGCCCGGACGCTTAGCAGCACAAGCAGAGCTAGAAATAAACTTTCGCTGTGCGTTTCGTCCAACCAGCCGCCCCACGCGCGAACTATAGGGAACCATCCCCTGGCTGGACTGATGCTGTTAAATGATATATTCAGCACTTCAGAAAGCCCGGTTGCACCGTCGTGGTTGGAAACTCGATCCGAGATCGGATCCAAGATCGACACAGAAAACTGTGAGTTCATATCTGGACTGGAGATCAGGATGAAGTTCATTTCTAACCGCCGAAACTGGCGGTTCGAAATCTCGATCCGAGATCAGCAGCCATCGTCGACAAATGTAGTTTGAAAATACGCCAACAGATAGAACTACGTTCGATTGTTTTCTTGGGAGATTAAAACAACATTATTCGCACTTGAATATTATTCAGTAAAATTCGTACAGCAATAATTCACTTAATACAGATCAAACATCGCACGTCTAGTTCTATCTATAGTGAAAAATACGCCTACTTCCATGACGTCATATATTACGAACCAACAGCAAAATTTGTCGCATACTTAATCTCGATCTCTCACTTTGGAACCAATATCGACGAATCGGAGATCCAAAATCATGAAATTTCGTTGGTGCAATACTTTTACACTGGTACCAAGATCAAACTGGATCCTGGTTTTCAGAACGTGGATCATTCGATCTCGGATCGGGGAAGATGCTGGTGCAACCGGGCATTAAGATGTGTTTCTATTCTCATGTTATATCATCCTGCAATATCTTCACATATCAAACTTTTGAAAAATCACACTAAATAAGTCGTGTTTGGTGTTTTTCCTCAGTATGTGATGTATCACAAGCGTTTCATACGTCTGTTAACATAAAATTATCCTATGTTTTGTTTAAATTAAACTTTCACTTATAATTTGTCTATAAAGTAAAACATTTCATCTGTCTATATACGAATAAAAACAGGCAGAAAATATTTGTGTTGGTAATTCCTGGTAAGAAATAGTTCTTATGCATAATATTATACAACTGAGCGCGCACGAATGCGGTGCTTTGTCCCTTTAGAGCAATTTCCTAGGCTTTGCTTTTACGAGGCGGAGAAATATCACTTTATATAAGATTATTGCCATGGACACGTTCACTTTGTGCGTGCTTCGACCAGGCTAAAGCATGGAATTTTCAGGAAATGCTCTTATGTGACCTTACGTGTATAAAATAAATAAATAACGCGACTTCAGCAACCACAAATATATGTGTTACACTCTCAACGCATAGTCAAGTGTTGGAACTATTTTCATTAATTCACCGCCAACTTAACTGGGAGATTGCATACCAGTGTTTACTGTTATATATATATATATATATATATATATAAAAAGTACTGGGTAGTAATTCTTCTTTTTCCAAAGGTTGATTTCAAAAGTGCTCGCTTTTCCGTGAACAGACACTGAACGCCACTCTTATCCGTTAGTACAACCCGTGAGTGCATCAGTCACACGTCCAAGTCATTTCGCTCGTGTGTACTTTATGCCGGCACGCTTTGCGTTCACGTATGCCTTAAAGACTGTTCACGATAAAGTGAGCACTTAAGAAATGAACGTTAGGAAAAAGTCACCGTCCCTGCATGCATGTATTTTAATGGGCGCACTGAGTGACATTCGCCCAGTAAAGTTGGTAAAAATGGATAGGAAGTAGTTCCATATCTTAACGTCGAATAAAAAGTGTCAGGTAACCGTTTGTGATAACTTAAAATTATTCCTTTGGTTGTTTTTTTTTTTTTTTTTTTTTTTTTTTAATATGTATCGAAGTGTAAAAATGAGCAGAGTTGTAGAGTATTTACTGTCTTAATAATTTCACAGTTTCATTTCACCGACGCATGAATAAAGTGATGAGGTCCATGACAATGTTAATTTTACATAAGGCGGAGGAATACACAATGTCTATACAAGTAGATCTTAAGCAGGGCTTTCAAAAGATGCTCATTTTACCGTGAACAGCCTGCACATACAAATTTGCTGAATGAAAACGCAATATATCTCCTAGCGCCTTGCAATGACCATACTGGGACTAAAGTAATTAAGTAATAAAATACGAACGGCAACTGAATCGCAAAACACTTTAGTTACTTGGAAAAGTGTGGGGGAGAGGTGTTCAGTTGAGATGCATGCTAATTCAAAACATTAAAATTGTAAAGCCAACGCCGCTGGTTTTCTAGGTATTATAATTAATCAAACGTACAATAACATACCCTACTACTGGCCCACTTAGGTCTTAGGAGACGTCTAATTTATCTTCGTGTGACACTCGTTTTTTTTGGAAAGAACCCTAGATTTGTAGTACCCTGCTGAGTAGCATAGTCAATCACCTTTCACTGTAAGGAGTGCATGGTAATGGTAGTTATGTTTTAAAATGTATAATGCCCTAGAGTAATGACTAATTTGCAAATTTCAGCGTTATATTAATCATAATATTTGAGCATGTGCAAAAAATATTCCAATCTGATTTAAATAAATATATTTTTACGCGTGTCCATCTTTGCCCGGGCCACATTTCTACAAAAATATTTAATTGTAAAATTATTTGATACCATGAAAATTGCTGATAAATTAAGATTAATAGACTCAATAAAAACACCGACTCTAATTAATTTCCTAGTGCTTGTTCCCTTGTGTGGTTCTTCTCTTCAAAGAGCACGAAATGTGGCGGAGAAAACGCCTGAAAATCATTTATAGGCCGTTCACGGTAAGTTGAGCACTTTTGATATAAACCTTCGAAAAATATCACTACTCCTACTTGCATAAATTTCAACGGGCACATGGTCAGGCATGAGTCCAGTGAAGTTGGTACTGACATTGGGAAATCAGTTCCACGTTTTAATCTTGAATTAATAAGTGCCTGGTAAATATTTATGAGTACTAGAATGGTTTCTTTTTGCTCTCTATATGGGCGTAAGTTTCTTTTTAAAAATGTTTACTCTTTTCTAGTAATTTCACGGTCTCACTTGATCGACTCATGAATTTTATTGTATTGTAAAGGGCTTTTTTAACGTGCTCCGGATTTATGCTTGAAAGCTTAGCAGGCGACGGCTTACCGACTAACTTATAACCTAACTTAAATGAACACCCATGCCTTACCCGGGATTCGAGCCCATAGCATCCCGCAGCCCAGATCGGTGGCGCACCAACTGACTGCGCCACGGGAGGTCGGTTCGACTCTTGAACTAAGTGATCAGGTTCACAGCAGGTATGGTGGAAGAATACACAATTTGCGTATAGGCTGTTCACGGTAAAGTTAGCACTTTTTAAAGCCCTCTCATTTCGAATAATAGTGAATAAGTATATTTCATTTTAGCTTTTGGCGTTAACGTTCGAGTGCGGTGAAATCTACATGCTTGGATTATTACTTACATGGCAATATTTATTGAAAAGGTAGTTAAATGATAAAATATGTCCGAAATAAAAAAGTAACTAGGTACTCAAAAGTGCTCACTTTATCGTGAACAGCCTATACAAGTGAAACGCTATCGTTTTGCTCTGCCGGTCCCTCACGACTGTAGGCACCAACCTTAACAAATATTTTTCTCTCTTTGAGCGATGTTCATCTTGTTATCCATGCAAGATGTTGACGAGGGGGGTGGGGGGGAGGGGAGAAGGGCGACGTGCTGAGCCTCGAGGTCCGAGGTTTGTAACTGAGCGTGGGAGGGCTGGGAGGGAGGGAGAGGAGAGCTAAGTGGCAAAGAAGCTGTGTTGGCTGTGCGCCTCGTCGTCTGGCGGCGCACGTCGCTGACGGGCCGTCAGTCGTCGACGATAGGGGACGACCACCCACCGCGACCCCCGCCACCTGCGCCACCGCGTCCGAAGTCGGCGCCGCAACCTGTCCCCCGTCAAATACGTTGAGCAGCTCGTAAGAGTGGGATGTAGCCCCTTGGGAACTCCGCGTCCAAGGTCGAGAAGCGAGGGAGCGATACGCACGTCTAGCGCCTCATCGCTCTTACGCGCAAGGCGTGCAGTGTTTCCATCGTGACGCTGTAACGTGCAAATTAGATTTGTAACAGCGGGGTTTTATTACACGCGATGGAATACCACAGATTAAACCACGCCCGTGCGTTAGTACTTTTCGCTTGCCGCTCAAGGAATTTACATAGGCAAGCTTTAAAAATGCGATATTTGACCATTTCCACGAATTTGTTTTCTCCAAGAATACACTTATATGATAAAAAGTCGCAAATGCAGAACATTTGTTTACCGAGATACGCGTATTCGCGCAAACAAATATTTCACAAAATATGCGGTTTTATTTAAAAAAAAAAAAACCGTTCAACGTGACTGAGTGAGGTCCGCTTACGTATTGCATTTAAGAAACGTTACGCTCCCACTTGCGGGAGTGGCCCTGCCGGGGATTGGGCTCGGTTCGCCGTGGTGGGAGACGAGCAGTCTAACCGCTCAGCCCCCGCAAATACGTTTCCTTTGACGAAACCACCGATACACATAACGATTATAAATTCGAAATTCAGTCAGTTGAAAACTGGTTCTGCAATATTCGTAAAGGCTGTTCACGATCAAGTGAGCACTTCTGAACTCAACCGTAGGAAAAAGTCACTGCCCCTGAACGCATATATTTTAATGGGCGCGCTGAGTGGTATTTGCCCAGGAAGTTGGTAACAATGGATGGAAAATAGTTCCATATCCTAACGTCGATTAAAGAGTTTTAGGTAACAATTTGTGATAACTTAAGTTATTCCTCTCGCTTTCTGCTTTTTTATTGCATCGAACTGTGAAAATGAGCAAATATGTATAATATTTACTTTCCTAAAAATCCTACAGTCTTACTTGACCGACGCATGGATAAAGTTATGAGGCCCATGGCAATGTTAATTTTACATAAGGCGGAAGAATACATAACGTATATACAAGTCGATCTTAAGCAGTGCTTTCAAATGTGCTCATTTTACCGTGAACAGCCTATAAACATCTGTATATTGTTATGTACATCAATATGTATCACCTAGGAATGCAGTTCAGTAAAATTTTTTTGAAACTTTAATGTAAAGTCATCCTGCGGACGTTTAGTAATGTGAAGTGCATTAATTCGCTAAATAATTAACCTCAATTTATTCTTCCCAAGATATGGCATTATTTTCTGCCCTGACATAGTCTGCTCATCGAAAGTAAGCTGAACACAAGCGATAGAGATCGTATGGTGAAGGGAGTCGGCTCGAAGCTGAACCGCCCTAATATTTCTTTTAGTGAATACAATTTTGAAAGCGTTGTTACTTCTCTCTTTTTTTTTACAAATCGCTGTAATTTTTTTCAGAACACAAATTTTCTTTTCAATTTAAATGGCATTACCACAAAGACGTCTACTGAACTATTGCAATGACATTGAAAGTTTGTCATGGTCATTACTATATAGCCTAGATCAAACAAAATTTATATTTGTGGCAAGACTGCTTTGCAGTGGTTCATACTTGAACAACTTTTCCCTTACGGCAAAAAATTATGTGTTACAACAAAGAAAGAGTTTCTACACAGTGTGCTTTATGTAGCGGCTGCAGGTACAGATTGTTCGTGGTAAAGTGAGCATTTTTAAGGCCCTCCCATCAGGCACAACAACAAAAAATTGGAATTGCATTGCGGCCTCAAACAGTTGTAATATGTATACACTGTGTATACTAGTCACGTGGCAATTTTATATTAACCGTTGGCTAAACGATACAAATAAGATGAAAGTGTATTTTAAGCGTGGCGTTAAAAAAGGCTCCCTTTACGGCGAACAGCTGATATCTTGCGTGCCTGAAGCCTAAAATCGCGGGATGGTTACGCCGCTACGGGCGACCCGGGCCCGCTCATCACATGCATAACCACCTCTATGCTCAGCACTGTAGTGGCGCACTGTCGTGAACTTGGCACTCGCCTCTGGGGATTCTCAGGCGTTACCTTAGCATTTTGCGGTGTAATAATGAAACAAGTCTGATGCACGCCTCTCAACAACATTAATTATCCTGCACAGCTGTTTCCGTGCCTAAATGTAATTGCGAAAACGCCTGTTTCGGTCATTTATACTTAAAAAAAAAAAAAAGTATATTATGAAAGGAAATAGAAATCTGAACCTTATATTTTCCCCTAGGGTGACGTCTTGTAAACTTGCAGCCAAGGAGATTAAATCATGAATTTAAAATCAACTGTTGCATACAAAAAACATATTTAACGCGACTTTCTCAGAGAATACTGCCATGTCAAGAAATTTAAAAAATCAAAATTTTTGCATTATATTTCTTTGTAAAATGTTCATTTTATTGTTAAATTTCAGGGGGTAAAATACGAAACATAAAAATTGGCGAGCTTTTGTGTCCGTATCTCTTAGGAAATGCCACTTAGAATAGTCATGTTTGAAACGGTCATTTCTAAAATTGATTCCCCATTTAAATTCTGTTGCGACAGTCTTGGTAGGCAGAGCCCTCAAATAATATTTCTATGTCGACAAACTTTACGCACGTGGAACAGTTTTTGAATAAGAAAATTTTGTCCTGAAATTTTTCTCACCAGGCGGAAGGGAATTTTTTAAAAGAAGCTAATAAGTGTATTACAGACTGCTGAATCGTCCAGGACTTGTCTCAGCTGTCGTGGCCGAGGAGCGCACATTTTACGTACACTTTTGGGCCATTTGTAATTGATTGGATCCGTTCAACGCCACGGTTATGTTTCTTCCTCAGTCACCAAAGTGCTTATGAAAGGGAAGTCGGTGGGGTCTGAGAACTCCAGGAGGGGGTCGCTGTGGGATGGGTACTTGACCCCCAACACCTCCGCTTCGTCCCCTCTTACAATGTTCGTTCAAGTGGTGGGCGGATCCCCGACCGGCCAAATTACTGCCTCGGCGCACACGCGCGACAACAATGCGACAGCTGCTGCCATCTGTGGGTTTGCCACGGAACCAGCAGCTCGTGCCCTACTCGCCTAAAGCTGCGTCCGCAATAAAAAAAAAAAATTACAGAGAGTGAAGAGGTTTGACCAGCGAGGTCTTGAGAGGAAAAAAAAATAGGCTCTCGCCCACGGAACTACGTCTTCTGGAATTACAATTCACAGCTCACCTCGTGATAATTCTCAAATTCAGGCAGTGTAAGCTTGCGGCAAACCTGTCCTGTTTACTTTTGTTCATAGCCTGAAGATGAGGTAGAGTGATCTCGCTGGCTGCGCAGAACCAGTCTCCGTGTCCCAACACTGAACCGCTTTTCTGCCAAAACGACTAGCGAGAATGGCATGGACTGGATTTGAAGTTAGAACATTGTTTAGTAAACAAGTGATTTGATGTGTATGTGTACTTCCTCTAACCAATGTGTAATGCAGTTTGATTAAATTCAAATTGGTGAAAGTATTTCATTCATATAAAAGTGCTTGTCTTGTGAAAATTAAGACATAAACAAACGCGTTCATTACTGTTGACCATGTGACTTTGACTTTTGTGTTACGTTGGAGTAGGTCAACGTTGGGTGCAAACGCAGAAGATGAATGATCGGTCTACCTCATCTTTAGTCTATGCGTGTGTTCCTAACCCCACCTCGTATTATAGAACCATATCGTCACGTGTTGCAATTCGCTGCCCGGTGTTTCCTTCGCGTGGGAAGGCGCTGAGCTCTGGAGGTCAAGTTTGTAACGTTAGACTAAGAGAGCGGCCTATCATAAAGGACGCCGCCGCAAACACGTCGAATAACTTATCACAGCTCGCGCCTCGCTGAGCCTGAGAAGCTCATTTTTTTTTCATTTATCACGCAGGAATGTCGTCATCACCATTACCTTCCCCAGAACAACTTGAGATTGCCGAGAACGTTCTAGACGGCACCTACGTCAAGTATAAACACCACGTGTGGGCCGTCTGAGGAGAGAGTGATTAAGAGCCGACAGTTTGGCGTCTCATGCGACCTTAAGTGACAGTCGGGCGATTCCGGAGCGGCGAGGGATGACTGCAGCGATCTGCGAGAGTACGTCGGCGAGCTTGTGTGCAGTGAAGAGTGGGAATGATCTGCTGGGCTGTGGACCGGATGTGTGAGTAAAAGACATTTTGGGCGATGGAAATAAGCAGTTTTAACTAAACGTGTGGAACCAAGCGGATCAGTTTAAGGGACATTAGGTAGAGTAAAGACTGTGATAAAGACAGATTGAAATTGTGACGGCTATACCTGCACATCGAACGAAAGTCCAAACCGACGGTGCCATATGCAGTTGAGAAAATGTTGGCCGTTTGGTATGGCTTACCTTCGCTGCGACAGGAATTAACTATTTCTGATAGATTAAAAATCGCGCATGGTAATAGGCGGTCGCCTAGTTCGCCTATATGGTCGCGCGGGCTGGCGTCCGAGTTGGAGACTACATTCCCTGCTGAGTCCACTGATGTACGGAAAGTAGGATAGTCTCAGCAGTTACAGACGGACAATAATGGCGGTGGTAAAATTACCACTATAACCAAGAAACTGCAACTTTCCTGTTATCTGCCGAGGATGCGAGGACAGTAATGATGGGCTTATATTCAATTACCATTGACCTGGACTGAATTTCCATGCTATAATTTTGATAAAGTAATCTCCGCATCTTTGAAAAACACGTACATTGCTGATGACATGATAGCCAACTCGTAAGGAAAAGCGGACGCCATTATTTATGCTGCTAGCACTGTTGATGAGCGTCCAGTCAACTGAGACCACTGCCCGGCTGTTGGCGTTCCTAAATGTTTTCCGGCTTACCAGTAACCTCAGTGCTGTCAACAGAAAAGGAATGCAGCCTACATAGCTTAGCGGTTCCCGGATAAACATAAAGCATGTTACGGTTTTCGTTTGTGGAAATCGTGCCGGACGATGCCGCTGGTCGGCGGGTTTTCTCGGGGATCTCCCGTTCCCCCGCCCCTTCAATCTGGCGCTACCCCATTTTCACCTCGCTTCACCCTCGTCGGCTCTCAATACCTGGATGTTAAGAGCCGCCCAAATCTCGTCACTCACTCACTTTACCTTTGACAGTTCCGCTGTGCCAATCTCCAAAAGAAACAACATGTCGGAAAGCAAACGTAAAGTCAAATGGTAAAGTGAAATGTTAAAGTTTTCAATTGTGTAAGGGCCTTTAACCCTCGCCTCGTTACGACGGGGCGAGAGTGACAATGCAGCGAGAAACAACTACGCAGCGTCCATTGTATACGCTGTTCATGGTTAAGTGAGGTCTTTCGAAATCATACTGTGAAAAACGACACTGCTCCTTCTTGAATATATGTTAATTGGTACAGTGGCTGGCATGCTCCCAGTAAAGTTGTTAACAACGGAGGGGAAGTATTTCTATATATTAAAGTTTAATTGAAAGTGTTAAGAAAATATTTGCTTTTACTAAAATGATTTATGTTGCTCTCTGCAAATTTGTAAAATATTTACTCTTCCAATAACTGTACAGATTCCCTTCACCGTCTCGAGAATAAAGTGATCAGAACACGTGGTGGAAGAATACACATTTCGCATACAAGTAGATCTTAAGCAGGGCTTTCAAGAAGTGCTCAGCTTCCCGTGAACAGCCTATGATAACCAACATCCCTAACAGAATACTGAATGGCGGTGCGTTGTAATCGCGTCTACGCTGGCTCGGGCGTTGACCATTTACCAGCCCCTTTGAACTGAACATGTCCAGCTGCCGAGCGTTGGACCTCACCTCATTACGACCGGGCGAGAGCGACAATACAGCGAGAAACAACTGCGCCGCGTCCACTTCACCCCCAACTTTTAACAACCCCTCGGTGGCCGGGCGTGCGACGCGCAACCCCCATCCCCCCCTCCCTCCGACCCAGCTGGCGAGAGGTCATCGAATGACCACTCCATTCAGAGGACGCTCATCCCCTGCGGAGGCGTCCGTCCCACGCCCAGGAGATTGTCGCGGTAATTGAATCCGCGCGCAGCTGCGCGGGCCCCCGAAGATGGATGTCTCCCGCGCGTATTTTGAAGTGTCTAGGAAGTATCGCGAGGGTGTGGGGGGTAGGGAGTCTGTGCTGCTGTAGCAGCCGAAGAATTGTCGCTTGTGGAATTGTGGCTGAGTGCTCGGGTGAACCTCCAAAGGGTGTGTGTGTGTGTGTGTGTGTGTGTGTGATGGAGGGTGGTTCAAATCCCTCCGACAGAACTACTGGGCACGAGCCGGCCTTCAATGCCTCGGCCTGCTGCCGGACGCTGTCCGGCCTCGGGGGCAACAAGGGTCTAACTGCCTCCCCCCCCCCTGGAGGTCCCATCAAAAACTTCCTATCCGGATACAGGACACCCAGTAGACATAAGACACTTTTACATTTTCTTGCTCGCAAGAAAATCGTGTAAAGTGAGCGCTTTTGAAATCCCTCTCATTTGGAATAATAGTCAATAAATGTATTTTATTTTATCCTCAATGTTAACTTCCGAGTGGGGGGAATATGCACGCTGTATTTATTACGTACATGACAATATTTACTTTAAAAATGAGGTAAAATGATAAAAAATGGCTGAAAGGAAAAAAGTAACTGGGAGCTCAAAGGTGCTCACTTTAATGTGAACAACCCATAGATACCTACTTAATAATTAGGCTATCATCCCATAAGAAATCGTAAGACTAAGAATTTAGTTCCCCAGCCTGTTTATCAAACAACTCACCCGAAGTTGTGCTGGTGAATATCGTTTGCAACATTCGTCGTGTATGGGTCTGGCAAATAAGTTATACAATGTCGTTTCGTATCTACGCTAGAGGCACTGAATTTCCAAGCAGTCTTTCCGTCGTAGAGAGTGCAATAGTCTTCGTTTCGCATGCAACCAGTAGTCATTTTTTCTTCAAATAGCCGTTCTTTAGTCGTCGGAGGTGTGTGTCCTTTTCGTAGATAAGCTAAACATACCGGTAAAAAAAAAAAAATTTAATAGTTCCACTCTAAGAAATAATTCGTAAACTTATCACACCAGTGTATACGTACAGTGACAAGGCGCAAATTGTTAAATATTTTCCTATAAATCCAAGTTAACTATCCTACAGTTGCTCGTGAAAAGTCAGATGCGTAGGAGAATTCCCATCTTTGTACAGTAGCGCTGCTAAACATTCCCATATGTTCTGCCTGATACGTAGAACTATTTCCATATAATGTATAGTTTAAAAACTTTAAAGTTTTAACAGAAAATTTGTCTACAGTGTTCGTATGTAACCGTCAGCTTCACATACGTTGCAACGTCATGCAAGCGTCATAACGGGGATCGCCTTCGTCGCGTAGTGACTCCGTTAAGCCCAGTCCGTATGCTCACCTATAGTCCATTCACGGTTAGTTGCGACTTTATTGAAGCCCTGTTAAGTTCTACTTCCAGGATATTCTTCCGCCCCACGTAAACAAAGCTTATCCGGTTGTATTTCGCTTAAGAATTGCTTCTTACGAGGCATTAACAACACGCCTATTTTCTCACATATTAACTGTAAATGATATATTAAAATTTATAGATAAAATATAAATAAAATTCTAATTTAACTGAAAATAAGGTACTTTTATGTTAACACAAGTTTAAAACGCTCGTGATTCATGGCACATTTAGGAAACAAGCAAACACCTTATGCATGGAGTGATTTTTCAAAGGTTTGATTTTAAAAGTACGAAAAACCGCGAATACACAGTATCCAAACTTTGCATCAATATTGAACGTTCTCAAGAAATTATCAACACAACTATTTAGCTTGTGGATAATTATTTTTCTGTTAATATTTATTTTTCATAAATACTAACTTTAAGTTTTACTACAATAACTGAGATAACAAACAAAATGCCTTTAAATGGTGTTTCTATTTATAAGATTTCCTGTCGCACGTCTAATGTTTTAGCCTAGAATTTTCAATCGTTATAGATTAAAAATTTGATAGATATTTTATCCTGATAAATAAAGAAGGTTTTCATAACTTGTTTTTAAAATGATTTTTTTTTCTATGAGCGTGGTGTTAAATTTTACGCTTGTCAAGAGCTAGTTTCTCAATGCAAGCTGGAAACTGTAATAATGTTTGCACGATAAACCGAATGCCTTACTTGAACCTTTGTTCAGTAAATATTTGATCGCTGGCCAACGACGGGTACATATTTCATCAGTAGGCCTACATGTGATAGCAACATTTTGTTTACAAAGCATAACTGTTCTGAGCATTCTTCAGCGAACTACGCTCAAGCTAGAGGAAGAAACAGCTGATTTCTTTTCATTCATGTTATTCTATTGCCCCCGCCATCATTCCATAACTTTTAATCTATTTTAACAAATACAGCCCATCTTTTCTGTAACAGTTATTGCGAATATAAACTGTTCACGGTGAAATGAGCACTTTTGAAAGCCCTGCTGAAGATCTACTTGTATGCACGTTGTGTATTCCTCCGCCTTATGTAAAATTTACATTGCAATGGACCTCATCACTTAATTCAAACGTCGATCAAGTGAAACAGCTAAATTGTTAGAGAAGTAAATATTTTAAAAATCTACTAATTTTTAAATTTCGGCGCATAAAAAAAAATAGAAAGCTAAGGAACTAATTTTAAGTTATCATGAAGAGTTAATTAGCATTTTTTATCTCACGCTGGGATATGGAGCTACTTTGCCTCCACCGTTTCCAGCTTTACTGCGTGCATGCCACTCAATGTGTCCGTTATTAAAATATATGCAGTCAGGGGCAGTGATTGTTTTTCTAAGGTTGATTTCAAAAGTGCCCACTTTATCGTGAACAGCCTTTAAAAAAAAAAAAAAAAACCTCGTAGTAATTTGTTTTTAACTATTTAACATTAAGAAATATTTTTGAAATTAATCGCCAAACTTAAGTAAAAACGGTCATTAAGCTCAGTGAAAAAATAATTAATTAGATGGTTAAGCTTACTTCTTTACGCAAAACCCATCTTTTCGAAAGTAGATTTAAAAAAACATTATATAGCACAAAGATGTGTTATTTGGCATATTTTAATGTTTCAAATCAGAATCATTTTCGTGGTAGCGCTGTTACTGAGCAGCCCGTTATTTTGTTACAAATACATTTTCATAGAGGCTCAACTTATAAATTTTTTCGTGGCCATTGAATTCGATTACTATATTTCAGTATTCCTCTGCAAAAGCGCGGGAAAAATATTGTAGGTTTATTCAAGACGTCAAGGGGCAAGTTTCATTTTGATGAAATCTAATGACTTCTGCTTGAGATAGATCAGTTAATCGGACAAAATGTTAGCTGCAGTTTTATCTTCAAGTGGTATGGCTGTGTTGTGAAGAAAAACACTACATGTGGTCGAATATATGCCGGGAAAACGTGTGGATCTTGCTGTCACGTAATTGTAGTCAAAGTTCTGGCACGTGTCACGCATCGCTTATTAAACGTCACTTTATCGCGGTAAGTGCAAACTACACAACAGGACAGTATGTGCTACGCACACGGTCCCCCACCAAAAAGTGGTCACAGAAATGATCATTCAACCCTATTTTATCCAGCGTGTGGTTAACATTTACAAACTAAAACCAAATTCAAGTACCAGAACGTTAATCATGGATGGCAGGAACTCACCGATATGTAGGGACATTGGAGTTCAGACGATCTGTACGCTAGACTCTACGGTCCTTTTCAAGCTCAGCTTTTTGTCCGTTGGCTGTTACTTAAGTATGAATCCAATTTTTCCTCAAACCAGATGTCACAGGATTCGGTGGTGGTTTCCTTGCAGGCCTGTTACTGGCACAGAACTGACCTGCGCGTGTATATAACAAACTGTGGTTCCAACTGCAAACCTAATAGAAATGCACGTGTGTCAAGTGGAGCTTGTCCTAAAACGAATTAGTAAAATTGTTTGTGCCCTACTAACATGAAGTTTTGTTCCAGAATTTATCGGTTGTACTCAGAGTCTACGGGATAAAATTGGTGGTCAATGGCGTGTGAACAGCGTTGTCGAGTGTTTGAAATACATGTTTTTACCACGAAACTATTTAAAATGCGTCCTGTGTGTTGATCGACGGAAGCAATACACACCTCAGACGAGGTTTGTTGAGTTCTTTCAAGACGTCACAGACATTATAAACACCATTTCAGACTATCCCAACATAGCTGAAAACGGCTCTTTCATAGCACTGTATTTTAGAATTTATGCTTCAGATATATACATACAAATGTATTCAAGTGGCCTGCACTAAATCAGTCCACAGACATTCCACCAATGAAATTATAGGCTCACTGCTGAAAGTCCCATAGGTACACACAGCCCGACGAGAACACTGCACGCCAATTCAGATCCTTGCGCTTAGCGGCGATGGCGCACTTGAGGAGCGTAGCAGTGTAGCCCTTATCGCTCCTGCGCTTCTCGGCCTCAAACGTGGAAACCAACCCCAAGTAGGCGGGCCCCTCAAGGCAGATTTCCACCCGCCATCTTGGATTTATGGAATTTTTGCCTTAATCTGGAAGTACAGTTTTGTATAATATTTTTTGGAACGACAGAGCACAGAACATAGCCTAATTCATTGCCTGAGGTCAGTATTTCTTGATTACTGTTGATATAGTTTGTAATCGTTCGCAAGAAATAATCTCACGTTTCGCCTCGACAGTTACCAGGTAAAAATTGATAAATGCAGCGAAGCTGTGGAAGTCCTATAAAGTTTAGGAAGCTGTTATTTAGGATATGTCTTGCGGGAAATTTCAATACACCTTCTGAAATAGAAGCTTTGGCGAACAATCGATAAATCCAAATTTGCGGGTGGGAATCCGCCTTAATAATGAAGATTAACGTGTGAGGTTTTCTCAGCTGCTTCCTCTGTCGGCATCATGCGAGCCTGGTGCAGCCTTCGACGAAGCAGTGGGGTGGGGTGGGAGTACTTCATCGTGTCCGACACGATGTTTTCAGTGGAGAGAGTGTCCACCTCCGCAGTTGTAGACAATGCCATGCGTGCCTTTTGTCACGTCGGGGGCAGCTGTGCCCCCCCCCTTCCCTCCCCCCGGCTGCTTTCTTCTGCACATCCCCCCCCCCCTGGTTTCTGATTGTCCGCCCCCGCACGGACATTTGGCCGGGCGGACAGCTGTGTCCATTCCCTATTCCAGTCCATCTCCCCCTCACCTCTTGGTCAATGTTTCACTTATAGCGTCGCCGAAGCCCACGGTGAAAACAACTGCAACATTTCCGCGCCACAGGCGTCAAGTGGCTACTCGCGTCGTCATTGGTCGTGAGTATACAATTATACCCGTCCCCGTTGCAGCCGAAGGAAGCACCCCACCTCCTTTTTCCCTTTCCTTGAAAGTGGTCTTTGTCGATCCGTGGCCGCACATCTGCGACCACATTGGTCGTGAATTGCGCCGGTTACGTCTATCACCCACCCCCCCCTCCCCACACACACACACACCTGTCTTCCATCGTCGGCAATGTTCCCGACGTCTCCCACCGGAAGTCGAACTTCCATGACTGGGGTTCTAATATAAACCCACAGCAATGTCATACGTAGGGACACCCGATTTAAGCGATAATATTTCACGACCAGTTGAATTCCATAACACTTCGGCCCAGCTGCACTTTCGTGATTGGGTGATCTAGGTGTTTCGCGTCTGAGATAGCCTGCCCGCGAATCACAGACGGACCAGTATCGTAGTAACCTGATTTTGGTTGGCCAGTCAAGTAAGAAAACGTCTTCTCACAGTGAGACGACACCCGTGGGGTATTGAAATCTGGCATGTGCGGAAATCTTTTCGCGAAATTCTGGCGTCCCTAGTCATACGTTTTCTCGTGCCACCTTCAGTATTCTTATCACACTTCTGTTCCTGTTCACTTTCTTGCCATATTCAGTGTGATCACGCTTCCATTAGTGGTTAGTGTTAGGGAATCGTGTGTAGGGCCACTTATTTTTCCGCGAAAATATTTCAGAACAAGTTGTTACCAAAGCAATTTAGTTCAGAACCGCTTTCGTGATTGGATCATTTCAATTGTTCCGCGTCTTATCCGTCTGCCCGCGAATCACGGACGGTCAGTACTGAAGAAACTTAGTTCTCTGGCTGGCTCAGTCATTTAATAGACACTCTTTAGACCAAGCGGCCAATAGCCAAATGAAGACCGCAAATGTGTACATAGGATATTGAAGTCTGGCGACCGCGTAATTTTTTTCGCGAAAAACAGGTGGCCCTAATTATATTCACTATAGGTAAGTCGTCCCGTCGAGCAGCGAGAGAACGTATTTCCGGAACTGAGCTGTCAGACCTCAAGGGCGAGTTCCTTGCAGCACGGAATGGGCCTTATGGACGCATGTCCTGAAATTTACAGTTTTAAAGGCTGTTCACGATAAAGTGAGCACTTTTGAAACCAACCATAGAAAAAAGTCACTGCTCATGCTTGCATATACTTCAACGGGTGCACTGAGTGACATGCACCCGGTAAAAAAGTTGGTAACGCTAGATGAAACGTAGTTCAATATCTTAACGTCGAATAAAAAGTGTTAGGTTCTAACCATTTGTAATAATTAAAATTATTTATTTCGCTTTCTGTTTTTTAATGCACTAGTGTGTAAAAACTAGCAGATTTTTTAAATGTTTACTTTTCTAATCATTTCAGTTTCAAATGACTGACGCGTGAATAAAGTGATGAGACCCATGACAATGTTAATTTTACATAAGGCGGAAGAATACATAACGTGCATACAAGTAGATCTTAAGCAGGGCTTTCAAAAGTGTTAATTTAACCGTGGACAGCCTATAGTTGAAAGTACCATTCCGTTTTCGTCTGCAATGGGTTTTCTTTTCGTAGCTTAACTTTGCATAGAACACCTCGTAGTGGTCAAACTGCTCGCCTCCCACCTAGGCAAACCGAGTTCGATTCCCCCGGCGGGGTGGCTCCCGGATTTCCGCATGCGGGAATCGTGCCGGACGCTGTCGCTGGTCGGAGTGTTTTCTCGGTGATCTCCCGTTTCCCCCGCGCCTTGCATTCCGGCGTTGTACCACACTCACCTCGCTTCACCTTCATCGGCTCTCAAGACCTCGATGTTAGGGGTCACCCAGATCTCTTCATTCACTCACTCACACACATTAGGTAACAGTCATTCCAGACGACGCTAAACACCGTGCGCAGGTTTTGCGGTAGGACGCTGAAGAAGAGGTTCAGAGTGTGTTAGTTGGGTGGAGGCGGGGTGATTGTATGGGGGGAGGGGGGTGCGATAGATAAACCTCGTAGGCTGCAGCCGGCGAAAAAAGTGCTACAAGAACACTTGTTGTGACGCGCGCCTGGGAGATCACGTGCGGCGTCGGCGCCTTTTGAGCACCCTTCTTCTGTCTTTCTTCCGCCCTCGAGTTTCTCTCAGGCGAGTGGAAAAAACCCTCCTCCTCCACCACCCAACCCCGTCCAGACTATATATCACGCTCTCTCTCTGTCTCTTCGACTTCCTTCATCTATCGCCGAAATGAAAACGTTTGAATCGGGACTTTCATCCCGTCGCCCAGACCACATGGCGCGCCGACCGACCTTTTTCTCCAAGAGCCGTATCTTTGGCCGCGCGTGCGTCCCAATGTTAACTCTGCCCCCCTCCAACCCCTCCCCCCTTCACTACACACCCCTTCTCAACCCCGGGCATATTAAAAACACTAAACGCTCTGTTAAAAGGCTACAAATTATATTTAGCCCGCCGCGGGGTGTTCTGCCGTCTAGATGAAGTCATAACTGCCGGCTTTTTCTTTTAATCCCCGACGACTGCCTTTTCCTTTAAGCGGCGCCACAAAGATACGGGTTCACAGCCGAGACGCGCGGCGGAGTCACAAGGAAACTCGGCAACTATAGTGCGTCTCGCCCTTAAGATTGCAGTAAGAAGTATAGTCCGTCCACGGTTACTTCCAGATCTCCCGAATCCCTTCTATTCCCCCGCCTCATGAAAACAAAGCTTAATCAGGTCGAACGATTACCACATGCGAAAATCCGGGATTGGCCCGGCCGGGGATTGAACCCGTTTCGCCTTAGTGGAAGGCGAGCAGGCTAACCGCTCAGCCACCGCGGCCGGTAAACCGAGTTAGGGTTACTACTTATACAGGTTGGGAAATTCAATGTTGGAATTTTGGCAAGCAAAAATTTTCGCTACTAAGCGGGCGTTAGTGTGGTCAATGTACAAGATATTTTCTACACGCTTAAAAAAGGCGGCAACGCTTGAAAGTTCGGCTTCTAACATAGCTAGTTTATTTTATATTTGACTTAATAATCATTGCGAATGCGTACACTTGGCCGAAATGAAATAACTCTAGACACATGTCTGAACGCGTCTTGCATTTTTTAAAATAGTTTTGAACACGGTTACAGATAACTTGACTTATGTATGTTATATGCTCAAGAAGTGACAATTGACACGAACTTGATAAACTATAATTGAATGAAATTTGAAAAATACGTGGCGTTATTATTTTCAAGCACTTAAATATTATTTAAGCTAAAACTTCGGCCGAAAGTTTTAAATCTCAAACACCCTAACACGAACACACAGACATACGTTTATGCTACAGAAACACGCAGCAATTGTACCAAGAATGATTGAGTCTAAAAAAAAATTTTAAAAATATCTGGACATAAGCGAACGTAAATAAATATCACATGACGTTAGGCACAAGCGGATAAGCCTACAGAATTACTACGGCATCGTGTAATTGCACGTAATGAATACAAATAAAAATTAACCAAACTATGTGTGAAGTTAGCACATCATACTCGAGACTGCTGAATTCTAATTCCGTTGATTAATGTTATATAAAATGTGGTATTACGTGCTTCAAGTAATTGTCACTTCGTAACGAGTAAAAAACTTTATGATATATAAATATGTGTGTGTATGTGTGTGTGTGTACGTACACATTCTGTAGATGATTCATACAGGGAACTTTAATCATATCAGAAATATATATCGCTGCAATCGAGGGAAAGAAACTCACGTTGCTGGGCCACTGCCATCATGAGTAAATAATGAAATATTAATAACCCACTGAAAACAGCACTGAACGGGAGGGAAATAGTATAATAATCCGTTTCACTAAGTAACTTCACAAACAAAGTTTAAAGGAATAAAACGCGAAATGTAGACAGACACTCGTGAAAACGTAGCAACCAATGAGGAGTCAGCATGGCGTTGGTCACGAGAGGAGTCCGTTGGAATCTTTGTTGCTCACAACAGGGCGAAGCGGGCCAGAGCGTGCCTCCTCATGAAAAAATTCGTGAGAGTTGAAACTGTTAAAAGCACGAAGTAGCAGAGCGAGAATATTTTTAAAACCGCCTATGTAACAGGAAACGAACGCTATATAGTTGTTAACGTTTGACGAGAACCTTATATACTTGGCTGATATCTTTTGTGCGCAGTATTTTCGGCAAGTGTTGCCAACGTGAGCACATACACAAACACGTTACGAACTAGCTGACTGCAGGCAGCACTGCAAATGGAGTGATTTGTTGTGGCGCCATTATAAAGTTGGTGGTTCTGTCTGTCATTAAACGGCCTTCGTAAATGAAAAACAGTATAGCCGCAACAGTGTGTTACTCACTGTTATTGTGTATTGTGCGTGACCCACCTGCCAGGTATTGGTAAATATTATTTAAAAAAAAAAAAAAACAAAAAAAAAACGAACTACTCAGAAACGGCGAGGCTTATGGTATTTACACAAGGTATCATTTTCGTTAATTGTGACATGGCGATTAATAATCCATCTTTTAAATACCAAATATGCTATCGCGATATTGAGGTTAGTTTGGGGTAGTAAACGTGATTATTTACATTAAATATTTTAATGATACTGGCACTTGTTATGGTGTTTGAAGTTCTTTGTTCAGTTAACCACTCTTAGTATTCACTTTGGACGCATAGGTCGTATTTATATGTATATATATATATATATATATATATATATATATATATATATATAAATAAACTGTTCCCGCGAGCGGACATTGAGCTTCGGCCGGGGTCCCCCCAGTAAAATATTTTAATCCGGACCTGGTCAGCCCACATGTATTGGTGTACTCTTTACGACCCCCGCCTGGAATAGCTACATGGATGTCGGGAGTTTTGATGCCTAAACGAGGTCGAACGCAGAGGATACGATGCAAAAAAATTTTGATGAGCCGTTGCCGATCAAGTATGACTAGGCAGTAAAAATGTTTGTACCACCAACTGGCGTCACCACAGGCTCATCCGACATGTTAACTTTTCCATTTGTGAGCCATAACTGGAGACCTAAAAAAATTCGCGATTTCATTTCGGGACAAGCTGGAATTCAGAACCTCATTCGTTTGTAGTGTTTTTGTTATTGGCCAACCCGTTAGTTCACACCTCATGGAAAACTCTAAGCCACTAATAAACAGACTGTAAAACGGTGACACAAACACCGTTTTCTGCTAATACAACAAGCAACCGATGAACAGTGATATTTGCAGGATTTTAAATACGGCATTGGAGTGTACCCCAGAGTTCATTGAACTCGCGAATTTTTCAGCTCTCTAGCCATAACTTCATTTTCAATTATGGGGGGGGGGGGGGGAAGCATTTCTTTGCGAAGAACTTCGTAACGTAAAAATAAATATCATGAGTAGAGTGGAGAGTTTTGGGCGGCTCTTCAACGAGGTCTTGACAGCCAATGAGGGGGAAGTGAGGTGGGAATGGAACAGCGCGGGATTGCAAGAGCGAGGGAAAACGGGAGATCCCCGAAAGAGCCAACGTGAGAAAATCCGGGAGCGACCCCGCAGGGAATCAAACCCGGTTCGCCTTGGTGGCCTTGTGAACGCTCTTGCCGCCGCACCACCGCGGCCCCGTAGACATCGGAGGAAGTTACTTGTCACGAAATATTTTTGGAGAGAAATTATGTCTCTATTAACCCTTCAGGATACACATTAATTTTTCGTTGTAGGTTGTTGTAAAGAAGAAATGTTCGGTGTGAACAGTACTTAAACTGATACTTTGGAACCTATGGACAGGGTTTAAATATTAGCCATAGCACAAGAATAAACCAGTTGTATAATAGTTTGTGTCAGCGGCAACCAATAGCATTGCCCAAGGCAAGGCGATGTCCGTATTAGTGCTAACTCCTGGACTTGCATAGAAAAGACAAATATTTCACCTAATCTGCAGTGTCACTTGTGAACGGGATAAAATGTCAAGAGGTCAAAATGACTTTTCCAACTCACTTATTTTTACTGTGTATAAAGCATAGAGAGCATCGGCCTCAGACACGGTAAGATGATGCGGTTATGTTTTTTTTTTTTTTTTTTTCGGTTTGAAGGGCCGCGTGTACACGTTTATTAATTCAACGCAGGCCGCCATAACAGCCAACAGCATCCTGCGGAGTTATTATGTGTTTATGACTCTCCTTCGGAGGAAGTCGGGCAGGGTCATAAACTAATATGTGGCCCGCTGGTGAGGATGCGGGAGGGGGTATGGGGGAGGGGGAGACACACACACACACACACACACACGTGTTGCCCGACATGCATGGGTCCGACGCGCCGGGGTTGTTTGAAACTCGCGCGGGATTTCTGGTCGCGCGGGCAGCCTTTCCGACACGACGCAGCGAGAAGAACGCCGAATACACCAGGCTCTCCTATTCCGTAACATTTTGCTGTCGTCACGTAAAGGCGAGACGAGAATGGTGTTCTGCAACGCGGTATGTTGCCACGATGAGCTTTCGAATGCCTCGTAACTTTCTGTATACAAAGACAGGCCAGCAAGGCGTCTTTGTGAACGAAAGTGGAAAGGAAATGGCCCGACTATTGATGTTAGTTCTTGCTAACACGTTCCACGTTGCCACAAAAATGAGTAAAGGCTGTTTACGATAAAGTGAGCACTTTTGAAATCAACATTAGAAAATGTCACTGACCCTGCCGGCAAATGTTTTAACGGGCACACAGAGTGACATGCGCCCGGTAAAGTTAGTAACGATGGATGAAAAGTAGTTCCATATCTTAACGTCAAATAAAAAGTGTTAGGTCACTATTTCTTTCGCTTTCTGTTTTTTTTAATGCATCGAAGTGTAAAAATTAGCAGATTTGCAAAATATTTACTTTTCTAATATCTCTACAGTTTCACTTGAATAAAGTGATGAGGCCCATGGCAATGCTAATTTCACATGAGGTGGGAGAATACGCAACGTGCATACAATTAGTTCTTCAACAGGGCTTTCAAAAGTGCTCACGTTTCTAAAATACCCCGCTGCGCCACAACTATCCTTCAAACCAGCAAGGAATCAAGTAAGGCAGCACGGCGGAGCCAATCAGGTGTGAGACAAGCAACGGGTTCAGCCACTCAACGCCAACGTAAATCGTCGAGCTATGGCGCTTCTGTGCACTGCGTGCTCCGTGGCTGAGCACACACAAGCAGTATTTCCCAACGGGTTTAAAAAAAAAAAATTCCCACCAGACCACGCATACACACACACACACGGAAATAAGATGGTGTACATTAAAAAAAAAAAGCTGAATTTCTATAAAACTATATGAACTATCCAGCAGCACCAGCATTTTGCGAGCCAACGAAAAAAAGACGAGAAAATGGCTAGGGCCAAAGGGGGTGACCACCGTTCTGCAGGGTATTCATTAGCATTTGAAAAGTGGTCTACCATTGAGAAAAGAATGCTAACAGAAGAGAAGGAAACAACCCTTCAATGCTTTATTGTTTGAATTTAATCCACCAAGTTGTTTTTCTCGCACTGCAGAAAGGGAAAGCCAGATTTCTCGCTAGGCGGGATAAAAATATTCACGCCGCTAAACCGATCTTTGAAAAGCTAGATTTAGGCCCGACGCGTACGGGACGATTTTTCCTGCAATTTGAGAGCTAGGCATCAAAGAGGTATATAAAAGCTGTTCACGATAAAGTGAACATTTTAGAAGTCGACCTTAGAAAAAAAACCACTGCCCCTGCATGCATATATTTCGACTGGCGCACTGAGTAACATTTGCCCAGTAAAGTTGGTAACGGTGGATGGAAAGTAGTTCCATATCTTAACGACGAATAAGAAGTGTTACGTAACCATTTGTGATAACTCAAAATTTATTTCTTCCGCTTTCTGTTTTTTTTTTTTTTTTTTTTTTTTTTGTAATACATCGAAGTGTAAAATTAAGCATATTTGTAAAGTGTTTAATTTCTTAATAATTTCACAGGCATGGGTTTCCTTGCAAGCTACGCTGTAAATTAGTAACGCCTGCAGCCATAACAATTTTTTGAGAGCTGGCGAAAATAATATACAAAGAACTCTTTACGGCGAAGAAAAATTTATATAATTACACTTATTTCAGCTTTGGATCATGAAAATACGAAATGTAGACGAAATAAACGATTATGGAGAAGGGAAGAATAAAAACATGCGTGCACTGGCAATGATTTTTCAAGGAATCGGGGCGAGTACACAGATAACCTCAAAACTGTATACAAACATCTTTATTCTATGCATCTTTTAACACGTTCCCATGCCCATAGCTCACGAAAATACCGCCAAAACAATGGTGTTGCCATGTGAATAAAGTCGCGTGACACATTTCCTTGCTCTCATTGGCTGAATGGGAAGCCAACAAAAGAAACACGCAGAGAAAATAACACCATTCCAGTTGCCGAGGAATAGTGTACTAGCCGGCAAAACTGCACAGGCATGGATATTTCCAGTGTACGAGCATGCAGAGCAGCAAGTAATGTTACACGCATGCCATATCGTAAGGAAAATCGTTCCGTGTGTCAATATGGCCTTGACTCGACGATACGGCACAAAGTCTTTCCCCAATCCGCGAGCAGCGTACAATGGCTGTTGTGTACTCTCGTGCCTATCTAAGACTTCGTGGTAATTAGCATATAGGCTGCTCACGGTAAAATGAGCACTTTTGAAAAGGCCTGCTTAAGATCTACTTGTATGCACGTTTGTGTGTTCTTCCGCCTTATGTAAAATTAACATTGCCATGGGTCTAATCACTTTATTCATGCGTCGGTCAAGCGAAACTGTGAAATTATTATGAAAGTAAATATTTTTCGTATCTCTTCATTTTTACACTTTGGTGCACTAGAAAAACAGAGAGCAAAAAAAATAATTCGAGTTATCGCAAATGGTTACCCAATTTTTTATTCGACGTTAAGATATGGAGCTACTTTCCATCCATCGTTACCGACTTTACTGGGCGAATGTCCCTCACTACACCCATTAAAATAGACGCAGGCAGGGGCAGTGACTTTTTTCCAAGGTTCATTTAAAAAGTACTCACTTAATCGTGAAGAGCCTTTATTCAAAGCGCTGTCCTCATTTTGCTAGTGGCTTCACTGCGCTGAAAATAAAAATATATGGGTGAAGGGTGCAATTTAATTTACTCGGGATTACTTGACGCATTTGATAAATAGTGAACCTGTCATTTCTCGTAATAATTTTGAGACAGGCTGAAGGTCATATCATTGGACCTCCGCTCATCCGACACGCCCTGCTATAGTCTGCACCAATAGTAAACACGTAGCAGTCTGGTGGCTTCAATCCGTTTGGCCGAGTCGAACAGGGGTCTGTGACAACGGCCAATGAGAAAATGAGGTCTACTTGAGTAAGTATGTGATTACGACGTTTAGTATGATGCTATTTTATAGAGTGCCACATCGGACATCATAAATGGGGGATTAACATTTGAGTAGTTAGTTTGCTCAGAAAAGGGTAAAGGGGGAGGGGGGGATTTCGCGAGTTTATTTCAGGACAAGCTAGATTTCACATGTACATTTGACTTTATTTTTCAAGTGGATCGCAGTTTGTAAACCACGCCCTGGTCGAATTAGAACCAATAACTACCCTGTAAGTAAAATCGACTTCCGTGGTCTCTTGTCTGAGTTAGAACTGGAACGTCAGCCAATTATCAACTCTGTGAAGCTCGGGTACACAAACGATTGTGGGGTCTAACTTGTTTGCCAATTGAATCAGCGAAATCTCGGGGTCTCTAACGATTGTGTTTTTATTTTCCAACAACACACAAACAGCGGTATTAATGACGTACGGTCTTGACGTATTTTCGTGTTGGCCTATGTACAGACGGTCACCACACGACGCGCGAGTCCCGTTCGCTCGTGTGGTATGCAACTTGCAGTCGTCACAGGTATGTAAAGTTGCGGACTCCCGGCGCTGTTTTGCCAAACTTCAATTTAAATGCAAGACGACCTTTACAAATATCTCGTTACTGGGATTTATAGCCCATAGATGCCGTTGTTTTAATTTCTACATATTATTAAAAAAATATCTTGTATACGGTTGTGTAATACGAAGTTAGTTTGGGATTAAAAAAATAAACAGGGCAGGTTTGTCGCAAGTTTTCATTGGCTGAATTATAATTATCAGCAGAACATTCTTAATCGTGAATTCCGAATACTCAGTTCTGTGTACGAGAACTGCTGTCATTGCATAATTCTTAGTTCGTAATTTTTCAACTGTAAAGCCAGCTTTATTTCTTTTTAATAGTTTTTCGCGCCGCACTTTAAAACTACAATTCCATGGTACCATGCGTATCTTCGCAGTGATTCATGGAAATAAGTAAATCGTTTGTTGTAGAATGTCAATAAAAATGTTTTGTTTCCATATGTGTTTTTTTTTCCGCTAGACAAAAATTGACTTTAAACACGTTATTTGAAGTTGGCAGGTGTATGGAAGCAATGCAGAAAAACTAAGAAGAGAAATCGGTATATAACGATTTGTTTCTAATATTTTGATTTGAAAATAATGTTTAGTATCGCAGTGAAATGTAGAAATTCGCATCTATTAAAAGTTTGACAAAAATTCATCATCTTGGTATATAATTAACGTTTGCTCACAATGTTGGAAAAAAATATGATATGTAGACTTCCCCTTCCTCTTGGTCTTTTCCGCCGCCTCGTGTTCGGCAAGCGACGTCGTATATTACGTCACGGTTGAGGTGTCTGTCAGACAGTGGGCTGTGGGAAACCCTCTTTTGGTGTCTGTCAAGTGGATTTCGCACAGGTGCTTGTTTGTGTGAGCAAAGTAACGTAACGTTCCCGCCGACCGTCATTTTCCACCCCAAACACCAGTTGCTGGGTCGGCCTTTTTATTTCTACACGCCACGGGCGGGGAGGATCGTCTCAAGATAGATCGCCAAGAATATATCGGACAAGACACCAAGCAAGTTTGACAGACACCCCATCTGTGACGTCCTCGCCGAACACAAGAAAGTGGAAAGGCTGTTCCAGGCATGTCCGGGCCGGTGCGTCGTGAGGCGATCCTCCTCGCCCATATAGAGCGGAGATTAAAGAGGCCGGAGCAGCAACCGGTGTTTGGGGTGGGAAAGGGGCTGTCCGCCCATCGTCTCGGAGTACACCACGGCATGTGACGTTGCCTTGTTCACGCTCCAGTGGGAAGGCCGCTTCTGGCGGCACGCCGTTCTGAGAGGAAGGCTCACGACGCGACACCGAGCAGAAATAAACCCAGACCGTGACGTCACCAGGGTCGCCAGACACCCTGGCTGAAGGTCGCCGTGCGCCGCCCTACTCCCCGTCGACGTGGGCGGCTACACTCTCGCAATTTCTGGTGCTCCGTTAAGGCGCTCCAGAGGTATGGGACCAGTCGAACGTGTCTCTTCGGCGCGGGAAGATAACGCGACGAACTGGTTCCCCCCCTCCCCATCCTCATGTAGCGTCGCGTCGACGGTGCCGTGACCTTGCACAACGACGCGCGTCGACTCGTCCTTGGCGCCATGGTCGGCCGTGACCGACGTCGGGCACCTTTGGCGGCGTGGGCGTGCATTCTTCTCTGCCAGGGGCCGCGGTGGATGAGCGGTTAGCTTGGTCACTCCCGGATTTTCGCATGTGGAAATCGTGTCGAGCGAACGCGCTGTGGTCGACGGGTTTTTCTCGGGGTTTTCCCGTTTCACCCGCCCTTTCGTTCCGGCGCTGCTCCATACTTGCTTGAATAATCACCCTCACCGGCTCTCGAGACCTCGCTGTTAAGAGTCGCCTGAATCTCTTCACTCACACTCACTCGTTATTTCCTCCCGCACCGCGTCCCCATCAAAGCCGGTCCGCACTGAACATATGGCGCTCGTTATGTTAACTTTACATTAAGGCCTCCGTCTAGCTGTCACTTGAAATGCGTTCCAGAGTATTTGAAATACACGTTTTTCACACAAACTATTAAATGTACGTCTAATGTGATGATCTGCGAAAACAACATACACACTTCAGCCGATGGCTATTGAGTACTTACTAAATGTCACACACGTTAGAAAGGCTGTTTTAGAGTACTCCAAAACTGATAAAAACAGCATACATACATACCTCTGGAAGCCTCATAGGTACTAGAACAATGCACGCCAGTTCAGAGCTTTGCGCTTAGCGGCGATGGCGCACTCGATGGACGTGCCACTGTAGTCCTTATTGCTTTCACGCGTTCCTAGGGTCTTGAAACTCGTCAGCTCTAAGGCCGAGTCTTGCTCACTCACCATCTGACTCATCGCCTCTACGAGCAAGGCGCTCAGCTGGCCCTGCAGTATTTCCTTCGTCGACTTTCCTGAACGTGACATTAAGCGGTGGTCCTATGTTTCCATGTCACGCCAATAAAGACGAAAGCATGACAAATGTCTAAGGACAACTCTAGTTGAAAAAAAAAAATTTTTAACTTGTCTCTGGGGACGCAACATTTCTTAACCCTTCGAGGGCGGCACAAATTTACAAGCACCGAAGACAAAATTGAAGTGAACTGCCTATTCTGCACTATAGCAATTTTAGTTGTGTTCGTCCCTGTATTTCCACTTACCATCGTGCTTAAGGTTGTTCGTGATAAAGTGAGCACTTTCGAAATCAACCTTAGAAAAAAGTAACTGCTCCTACCTCCATTATATTTTAATGGGCGCACTTAGTGGCATGCGCTCTGTAAAGTTGCTAATGATGGATGGAAAGTAGTTCCATATCTTAACGTCAAATAACAGGTGTTAGGTAACCGTTTGTAATAATGTATATCATTTCTTTCGCTCACTGTCTTTATAATGTATCGAAGTGTAAAAATGACCAGATTTGTGACATATTTACTTTTCAAATAATTCTACAGATTCACCTGACCGACCCATTAATAAAGTGATGAGGTCCATGGCAAAGTTGAGTTTACATCAGGCGGAAGAATACGCGGTATGCCTACAAGTAGATCTCAAGCAGGTCTGTCAAAAGTGCTCATTTTACCGTGAACAGGCTATGAGGGTTTAATCTTACGTATAGCGGAAGGATACAAGATGAGAGGAAGCAGGGCTTTCAAAATTGCTCAACCAACCTTGAACAATATACATATATAGGCTGCCGTTTCGATCCGGAGTGTAATAATTATGTAGTACTAATAATTAGAGACCTGAAAAGTTCGCGATTTCAATTACCTCTGAGTTTCACTCCAATGTCGTATTTAAAATCATGCAAATATCACTGTTCATTGATTGCTTACTGTATTAGCGGAAAACGGTGATTGTATCTCCATTTTATTGCCTGCTTATTATTGGCTTAGAGTTGTTCCTGAGGTGTGAACTAATGGGTTGGCCAATGGCATAAGTAATACAAACGTACGAGGTTTTGAATTCAAGCTTGTCCCGAAATGAAATCGCTAATTTTTCAGGTCTCTTCTATTTATCGAAACCCTTTTACATAAATTTAAGCAGGAAAAGTAATGTAATTTTGGATCATTTAAACATTCTGGGTACGATGCATTCAAATGTTTGCCAGACGGGATGGGTTATGTACTGCAAGTTAGAACTCAAAAGATAGTTTTGGAGATGGATCCAAATATTTCTACTACAAGCAGAGGAGTTGAACCCAGGTCTTTTTTGGCGGACTCGCGTCCTGTAGCTCGGTCACTAAACATAAATATCCTGTTATGAAAGGACCCGTTATTGAGGGTAGCCGAAAACCAGAACTACAGATTGGTCTAACTCCAGTTTGACGACCATCAGATAAGTCAAACTGAAAATGTTTGTGCCCATCTCTGTTCCCAGTTAGAAAACTAAACGAAACTACAGAATCATCTCTGAAAACCTCAAACCAGGCCCTCAGATCCCTACTTCCCATGAAGGGGAAAATATTTATTGCTTTATTACTGCAATAAATTATTGTTTAGAATTTTCAGAGTCGTGATCCCCTTCAGGTTATAAGGCTAAATATATTTTTTGTTTTTATTAACCCTAAAACTTATAAAGTGATAAAGGAATTATACCACTTGCATTCTATTTTTTACTCCTCGAAGAGGCTCTAAACGAACCACCTCCATATGAAAGATTCATGACTAGATGAGAATCACACAAGGGAGACGATCTTCTGCCTCTTCTTTTTGCCTTAATAAAATTTTAATGGGCGTTAACAAAATAAAAAGAACGCTCAATGGTTCGGAAGAAAGGCAACCTAAGCCGGAAAGGAAATTCGTGTGTTTACGTTGTGTGTTACCTAGGTTGCAGGAATTGTCAAAGGTAACTGAAATCAAATAAAACATTAAGAAAATCACAAAATTATGTTGTAGCTTACCTGAACTATACATACCGAGCTGTCCTTTCAGTTGTTTTGATGACTTTCACGCCAGCTGTTGCCCAATATTATTAGCTCTCATTATCTTAATATAAACACATTAAAATACTCACCATAGAATCGCTTATTCGCAGTGAAATTAAACCACTTGAATCAGTGAAAATGGCTTCACTTCGAATCAGTGAAAAACCACGGATTATTTCAGTAAAAAACTTTCACTGTTTGATTTCGTGACGTCTAACAATTTCACTGATTGAATAAGTAACGACGGACTGCAGTAGCTAATTGAATATTGCTTTTATTGAATATAACCAAATAATTACGTGGAGTTAACATATTTACGATATTTTACTTATTTATATTGCACAATTTACCGTAACTAAGCAAAGTAAAAAAAAAACTTGCATTGGGGGGGGGGGGGGTAATTGAAATCACAAACGTTTTCCACTTCAATATTAGGCCATTACGTTACCATCTGTGGTACCAAGCCAAACTATAAAAATTAGGAGGAAAATACGTCTTATAGTTCTTAACGAAATCGCGAAGAATTGAATTTTATGCCCCTAGTTTTCGTTTTTGGTTTAATTGGTAGCGTTAGGGTTGTTAAAACGAATAGCATATATGAGTGCCCTCTCTTAGCCACATTATACGCAGTTTAAACCTTCAAACAGAGCGGTGACGATTACATGAAAACGCAATGAAAGACGTAAAAATGGAACGAAAGACTGATGTTCATATTACCTCGTAAAATGCGGTGTTTTGAATGACGAAACACTTTTTAGAAAATATTTTGTATTGGTTTTATTAGTTTACTCGTTGTTATTTCACTTGATACACGTTGTTTAACGGCCATTTTTACACGCTGCTAAACTGGTCCATCAGTCAAAAATAAATAAACCACGTAGAAACAGTGAACAAAAGATTGATGAATCAATGGAAAATATCACTGAATCAATAAGTGAAGGAAAACTGGCATTTTTTCACAGATTGGTAAGTTAAATTCACCGAAGTGACTGTTGAATAAGTCAGATAAGTTTGCCTGATTGAAACAGTGAAAATCTCACTGATTCAGATTTAGAGTGCAGAACACTGTTTAGTAAACGGGCTTCAGGGTAGAAGGAACCAAACTTCTCGACCAGCAGCAACAGAATATTCTGTTCAGTTATCACAGTTCTGTTTGTTGCGGGAAAAATTATTCTGTTGAAGGAACTATATTTTTTCTGTAAATGGAACACAATGCTCTACCGTAAGAAATATATTCATAATTTAAGATACAATCACAGACAATACCACAAAAAAAAACAGTTATGTTGCAGTTACTAAAGGCTGTTCACGATAGAGTGAGCACTTTAGAAATGAACCTTAGAAAAAAGTCACTGCCCCTGCATGCATATATTTTAATGGACTGACATTCGCCCAGTAAAGTTGGTAACGATGGATGGAAAGTAGTTCTATATATTAACGTTGAATAAAAAGTGTTAGGAAACAATTTGTGAACTTAAAATTATTTATTCCGCTTTCCGTTTATTTTTTAATGCACAGAAGTGAAAAAATTAGCATATTTGTAAAGTATCTGTTTCTAATAATTTTACAATTTCACTTGACCGACGTACGAGTAAAGTGATGAGGCCAATGTCAATGTTGATTTTACATAAGGCGGAGGAATACACGACGTGCATACAAGTAGATCACTTTACCGTGAATGGCCTATATCAAGGTAACATTTATATGGTATTTACAATCAAACTGACTACCACTGACATGACAACTTAACCTATCGGGAATCTACGGTACACATAGTAAAAAGTTCATTTTATAACGTACGTACTTAACGCTTGTATGAAATAATCGCGTGCACATTGCGTAAAAGCATTTCCCTTCACCCCAGACAGGAAAATTTGCGAGTGGCGTTAGCAGTATGAAAAAAAAAAAAAAAGTCAAGAGGCTTGATTTTGGTTTGCCCGGCTATACATGAAAAAAAAACTGATTACGGGAACTTCTGTTTGGAGTGGTCTCCGAACCACGTTATACGGATTCAGTGCATGACAATTTTCGAGTCATGCATGGTCTTGGGACCTAACCGTCACACCCTCGTTTGGGAGTAAGAGATCACGATAAATGGAACACTGCGTGCTGCTTTGCCCGTCATGATATGCAACCCGTTTCCGGTTGTGTGTATGTTTATAGACGTTCACCTCCTTCCACGGTTGCTGTATGAATATATGTTTACTTTCTACCCTCGATTCCACAAAAAAAAAAAATTCCTCGAGGTCCAACTTTCTGAATGATTGGACATCGACACTCCGATTTTTGATGTACGCAACTTCGCTTAATTATTATTTTGGTACTGCTCCCGCCCAGGCAGAGTGCTTGGGATTACATTGATATACTGAATTTAGTTCGTGTTGCTCGCCTACTGTATGTTCTTTTGGTTTTAAGGGAAACACGCAATTAGAATCCGCGCATTTTGTGTTCAGCATGCGCAAGCGGCATATCCATCTCTTGTAGGATGTAGTTTCAAAAACCCACCGCCAGAAATGGCTTCGATGTTTTCGGCCATTTTCATTGGATGAGTAAAGTTTGCCTGTCAGTCACCGTATATTCTAAGTGCGTGCACGGGAATGCTGCTTATGACCGGTGCTGTACGCAGCAAGACATAAATTCCCTGTCTTACTTGTGGCTGGTCTGATTTGTGGAGTTTCCTAGGCCCTATACCTCTTTGATATGAGTGGCTAATGTCATTATAGGCCATTCACGGTAAAGTGAGCACTTTTGAGAACCCTCTCATTTGAAATAATAGTCAATAAATATATTCTATTTTAGCTTTAGACTTTAACGTCCGAGTGCGGTGGAATATAAACACTGTGCTTATTACTTGCATGGCAGTATTTATTGAAAAAGGTTGTTAAAGGATAATAAATGGCTTGGAAGGAAAAAGTAACTAGGGCCTCAAAAGTGCTCACTTTACGGTGAACAGCCTATAACATCGAAAACACACCGCGTTGCTCACTGGCTGTAAGACGAGTGTTGAACACAAGTACAGAGCATATTTAAATATTACGTGATTGCGACACTTGAACTCATAAATGTTTGACCGAGCGGGTTAATACAATCACTTGCAACGGAACCTTTACATATCAGAGACATCAAAATTATATTCGTGAGAAAGTAGTGTATGTTGTAGTGAATGTTGCGAATAACTTGTTCCCGAGTTCTCTCAAAACAAATCACGCTATTGTCACGGAGGACATCCGAGAGCAAATCGCAAATTTTCAGCGACTTTTTGTCTTCCTTCCCTCCATCCTTCTCAGCTGAGATATTCTGGCCAGGTCGAAACAAGAAACAGGGGGTAGGGGGACAGGGGAATAAAGAAAAGGGTGAAATCGCAGTCGCAATTATTTCTGACATGGAGAAACACACTGGTGTTCTTTTCGGCCCGCAATTCGACCGTCAGGCGGCCGGCTGAGTTACAGTCCGCGCGTCGAAAAAGCATCGCGGGGGGAGTTTGGAGGAGTAGACCCTGGTGCTCGGGAAAACTGGGCGTAATATCTGCAAGCTGCCACCCCTCTCTCTCTTCCCTGTCACGTCGTCGTGGCTCGTCCATCTCATCAGCCTCTCTCTCTCTCTCTCACACACACTCTCTCTCTCTCACACACACTCTCTCTCTCTCGCTCTCTCTCTCCCGCCCGTCTTATTCCCATTCGCGGTGCGCGGTGCCGCTGTCCAGGGCCTCCTGGAATGCTTTGTTGTGCCCCGATCGACGTGCCGCGTGGCGATTGTCTCCCTGTCCCCCAACGTCGTGGTCGTCAACGGGGGGCAATTTTGCCGCCGACTTGCGCTATGATGCACACGACGCGGGAGAATTCCCCCGTACCCCGCCCCGCGTGCATGCCTGAGGGTTGGACCCTTCCCCATCCGCACACACCACCCTTCCTCCTCTCCTTCTGCGTGCCGGTCCACTACCCTTAAGGTACGTGAACCATACCATAATTATAGAACTTGCACTATGATTAGAGAGATGCAAGATTCGCGTTATTATTTGGCACCGCGCTAGATTTCACCGGCCTATATACTTTAGCGTATGTGTAATTTGTTTATTGGTATCTGCACAAGCGAGGAGCAACAATCCGTCCTGACTAGGCGAGATGTGTTTGGACTATCTTGCCGTTACTTGCTTCCGATTGGTTCAAGGCAGCCCAGGGCGTGTCAAACCAGGTTTAGTCCAATAACAAGAGCAATACAAACGCACATGTGATTGAAGTCTATCCTGTCTTCAAATCATAATGCGAATTTCGCAGGTGTCTAGTGATGAGGCCCGTTGCAATGTTAATTTTGCGTAAGGCGGAAGAATACACAACATGCATACAAGTAGATCTTAAGCAGGGTTTTCAAAAGTGTTCGTTTCACTTGACTGACGTACGAGTAAAGTGATGAGGCCAATGAAGTACAAGCCTACAGGTCACTGAACTCACGAAATGATCAGGTCTGTAATTATAGCGAACATGTTACACTGTGCAAAAATACTATAGATTAAACTGAATCGCACTATTTTGTACCACAACTTTTAACTATCGATCGTGCACTGTGGTATTTCATACCTCATTTTAGCAAGTATTCCGTCAAGACAACACTTAACATAGATGTGTTATGAATTCAGACTAAGGCTACATTCAACTGTGGCGCTGCCCTGGCGTGTTCGTAAAGTTTTTGTACGCGAAATTTCTTTATCAGCTATGCATGTGTTTTTCTTGCCCTATGTATATAGATGAATTCAAACTTTTCGACAATGGTTGAATGCTTGTTATCACAGTTTCAATGTGCTGGTTACTGAATTGCGTATATGCTATACTGCAATTTTTTACAAGTTTTGTTTCGAAATATTTAAATATTGAATAATTGTTAAAATTTCCACCCTGGAAAATTCGACCGTAAGTAATGGTAAAAACGCCTAAGTTGTAGAGTATTAAGAGGACATTTTAAATAACATATTTACCATGATATAAAAAATATATAAACACTAAAGCATTTTTAAAAAATAAAGAAAACTGACCTGATTATTATCTAGAGAACACCCATGCAGTAGGTCTAAAATTGCTACCAAAAATATTGTACAAGCTACTATAGTTTTCACAAACATGAACCACTTTTTTTTAACTTCCAAGTTACACATTCCTGTTACCCGCTCTTCTTGACAAGGGGGGTCGCATTTTCAAAACCAGTCCCTATAGCAGGGCCACGCACTCCAGACGTCCAGTCCAGCCGCGAGATGCGTGTGCAACTCTTCAGGCCGTGTCACGGTGTTTATAAATTGGGGGGGGGGGAGGCGGGGGGGCTCTTTTTTGGTTTTGTTTTCACGCTCCCCGACCAGTTGTGACCAGCGATGAGATCAAGAGAGCGCCATAGCGCAGCAAAGACGCGATGCCTACAGAGGTGAAAATGAAACAAGACACCTGTTCCGCGAACTCCAGCCGCGCACGCGCCAGCAAAATGGCGTCACTGGCTGGGGCAAAATGTCAAGTGTGCCGTTCGCCCAAACAGTGCCTGGTAACGTACTCACCACTCAACTTTTGCGTATAAGCTGTTCACGGTTTTTACACTCGATTCACGGTTACTTCACATCTTTCTGAAGCCCTGCTAAAGTTCTACTTCCAGGATATCCCTCCGCCTCATGCAAACAAAGCTGAACTAAGACTAGAAAATTACACTAAAAGATAACGCACCGAATTCGTGCGCACTCTGTTGTAATAATATTTTGCTTGAGAACTATTTCTCACTAGGCGCTACCAACACACAAGTTTTCTCTCTCTTTTTGTATTCATATTTATTATAAAAAAGTACTATAATTTATAGATAAAATATGAACTTCAATTTAACGAAAAATAATATAATTTTTGTTAACAGAAGTATAAAATGCTTGTGATACATGGCTTATTTAGGAAATAACTAAATTCGTCGTACATGGGGTGATTTTTCAAAGGTTTGATTCAAAAAGAGTGAAGAAACTACGAATAGACCTTTGAAAATTGTCACTGTCCCTATACCTGCATGTATTCTGACGGTCGCACCTAGTGACATGCGACCAGTAAAGTTGGTAACGGCGGAGATATAAAGCAGATCCGTGCCTCAATGTTGACGTGATGGTTCCTACGATCTGAGCGAATCCGATCGCCCATTTCCCGCGCAGAGCTTCGAAAATGGGCCTTGAGCCTGATCGGACTATGGAATAAGGAAAATGGAACATCCCTTATTGTTCGGGTGGCCATCTGGCGAGTTAAGTCTCCAGGAAGTGACTGGTGAACCACGTTCCGCGGTATTGCTGATCGGCGAGGCCATTTTGCTGGCATATGTGGTTGCACAGTTCCGCAATACTCGAGTACTCTGCGGTCCAGTACAGGTAGAATCTCCCGTGTGCATGTAGTAAGAATTCGCAAAAATTTCTGTGCCACCACTTATCGTGCGTGACTGGACCCACAATCAAAGTTAAGTCGGATCTGCTTTGTCTCTTGCACATATTCTCAACGATATTGAACCACCCCATCACCGACGTAGGCGGAGCAGCGGTGGGCTGAGCGGTTAGACTGCTCGCCTCCCAACAAATGGAACCGGGTTCAATCCTCGGCCGTGTCGCTCCCGGATATTCGCAAGTGGTAATCGTGCCGGACGATGGCGCTGGACGGCGATTTTCCTCGGAGATCTAACCCTCCATCCCCCCTTACATTCCGGCGCTGCTCCATTTTAACCTCTATGACCTCAAGACCTCGATGTTAAGAGCCGTCCAGATCTCTTCACTCACTCACTTACAAACCAAAGACCCGAATGAAAAAATTGACATCACGCTTCTTGCTTTCCAGAGTCAAGGAAAACCCGCCGACCAGCGGCATCGTACGGCACGATTCCCACATGCGAAAATCCGGAGTGACCCGGCCGGGAATTGACCACGGTTCTTCTTGTAAAGGCTGTTCACGATAAAGTGAGCACTTCTGAAGTCCTAGTTACTCTTTTCTTTCGGCCATTCTTTTATTCTTTAGCCAACTTTAAAAAAAAATATATATATTGTCCTGTAAGTAATAAACACAATACGTATATTCCACAGAACTCGGAAGTTAACGTCTAAAGCTAAAATTAAATATATTTATTTTATATTATTCCAAACGAGAGGGCTTACAAAAGTGCTCACTTTACTGTGAACAACCTATAGTCTAACCACTCAGAAATCCGCGGCCCCTGTCCTCATATGTGTTCGCGACAATTTCCTGTCCCTATCCATACGTGTGCTGTTTTCAGCTGTGTATTTCATCGGAGGAAAGATAATATTCCGTGTACTTTGTGCTCGGCTTTTTTTTATATGTGTATATGTATGTATATGTGTGTGTGTGTGTATATATATATATATATATATATATATATATATATATATATATATATATATATATATATATATATATATATATATATTCGTGCTGCAGCTGCTTCGCGGAAGAGCTTTAGGCCGGCAAACTTTCCATGACGTGGAGAACCCAAACAAAGGGTTCTGAGAACACGACTTATCGCTGTAGTTAACATTTATGAGTTGTCTTCCTTTCTGTGTCTGCTGCTGTTTCCTTTATCCTCGAGTTTCGATGTTCTGCCAGCGTCCACACTGCTGTTTTACAAAAGCGCCTTGAAATATCACGGACAGTTTATGTCGCACTGGCCGAAACTAAATGGAATCATTCATGTCGGCGTATTTGCATTACGCGTCCAGACAGCATAAAAAAGTTCAATATCTCTAGCTGTAAACCATTAACCCCCAGTCTTTGCCAAATTTTTGCACGCACAGTTTCGTTTTTCGTGTGTAGTTAAATCTGAGGTGTCGTTAACTTACTATAAAACAAGACCGCCTAAAGCTGGAGACTTCATAACCCAACGAACACGATACGACACACCGACACGACGTCAGAGATGGACGGAATTTCGCATTGTATTTTATTCAATGTTCACAATACCACGACGAAATCTGCCCAAGTGTGTTAGTTGGCTGTTGGAATAATCCTAAAACGGCAAGTTATTCTATTAATATCCAATATTTACTTTTTAAAACTCACGATAAAGGGAATGATTATTTTACTTTTGACAGTATTTGAATTTATTCAAGAGAAAAAAAGTATTTAAAAACAAACTGGAACGTTGTTTTGGCGGCAAGTTAATTTACTATTTACTACAGTAGGGAAATATGCACGAAATTTTGTTTTATAATGTTGTATTTACATTTTTGCACGCTTCGACGAGCCAGACGCGATAAAAAGAAGAAATAGAACCTACTATTTTCGGGCTATCGGGGCCGCAATTTTGTCGGGCTGACGTCACAGTGACCTTGCTTTTCATTGGCTGCTACTCCAATTTCGTTGTGTCGGGGATGTAATGTCGGATTCGTCGGGTATTGTGACTCCAGCGCTGTCCTTTAACAGATGTACCTACAATTTCCCGTTTCGTAACGCGAAACCATCAAGAAGTATTAATACAAATGCTGTTCCCAAGTATTTATTTTTCGTCACTGAAGTATTTTATTAATCTTAAATGTGACGCGGTAACTGCTATAAGGAAAGTTTATGAAACCAATCCAAAAGGCGTATCTAAAAGGAGTTACTGCACGGGCCGACGTAAATACGTACTAGGCGCGCAAGATGTAGTTTACAGGTGTGAAAAAAAAAAATGGAAAGCTTTAAAGTGGCAGTTTTTCTGAATGTTTTATTCCAGGCGACCACGGTATTATTAGTGCGTTTTCGTTATGTCGCGCGAAACGAAACATAGGCGTGTTGTACAGTTTCGGACTAACACCGCTCTATTCTCACTTCCATAATTCACGTTCTCTGTCATCTATAGCGAATATCGTGACCATGTCCCGTCCCCCTTTTATTTGCAGACACGACACTCAACTGCTGGCTAGCATCCAACAATATTCGTGCTTAGAAAACAAGTTCTCAGCAATAGGCCCAGTGTTGACAAGTAACTGCACACCAATCATTTACAAAGGAAAGACTTCATAAACAGTCAATGTATAAGCAACGTTCAACATTGGATCATTTTCACTGTAGAAAATAATGGTAAAATTTACCTGACAAGTGTAAGGTAATATTCGCAAACTTGTGTGGGAAATAGAGTGTTCCTTATGTGTAAGGTAGTGGAAAATCCCATACATGGATGGGATAATTACCTTACTACGTGTGGATCTCCTAGTCTATTTGTAACTATTTCATAATAGTATAATATATATTCTTCACCGTAAACTTATTTCTTATTGTTTTGGTATACAAGCTGTCCAACATGGCTCCTTATATGTAAGGTATAATTACCGCACTCTGGAGTAAAATTCGCGTACATAGCTGTGAAAAATCCCATAAATAAATGGGAAAATTACCTTACGACGTGTGGATCTCTTCAGCATTGTCTCAACAGCTAAGTGGGGGGACGGGCGGAAGAAACAATTCTCTAACACACTAATATTAAACTACGCTGTCATGTCGTCGTGGCGTAATGGATAGCGCATCGGCCTTTCGTGATTAATGGTCCACGGTTCGCGCTCACTCACTAGCAAGTGTCGAGGATTTTAGAGTCGAGATTTCGGTTACCATTCGTCAGAGGATGTACGTAATAATAAAAAAATTAACAGTTCTATTACCTCGTGTGTTTTTAAATATAATTTTGTTATACAATATTGTTAATATTACCATACTTGTATGGGATTTCCCCCCACTTTTGTCAGGTACTATTTCCGTACGATTAGGGAGTAGTACCTTACTTGTTATGTAAATTTACTCCACATTTGACAGGGAATTTTTACCTCAATTTTTTTACAGTGAATATTTAGGGATGTTGAAGTTTTTTATATTACGCCATATTTAAAAGACTATGCATGATTTTTAACGTTACATTCGTACGGACGTTTTAAAAGACTTTGATTCCATGTGCCAAGGTCACAAATGTGACTACGAGATACTTCACGATGGTAATTTTATTCTTCTCGTGGCAGCTATTACGTACAATCCTCTTTGTAAGCCGTTCTATTAGCAAGTAAATTAAGCATGCCTTTTAAATTGCTCTCATGCATTGTTACCACTTATATGTTAATTTGATTTATGTTGCATATCATTGTATAGTTGTTGGCCCCTTTGTCATATGGGTTGACTGCTCAGGATTGTTAACTGTATAAATAACAAAAGTCGTCGCCTTCGCGCACAAAAAACTCAGTTGTACGTTATTTTAAAAAAATCTGGGAACTAGTTTTACATTTTTTAAAGTAATAATCTAAGAATAAACTTCGTGAATTTTTCAACAATCATTTACACTTTTTTTTTTTTTTAAATTATTATTTATAAAAAGGCTTACGTAGAGTTTTGTAGTACTATAGTAAAGTGTGCGCAGCTTGGCTTGAAGATTCATAAAAATATTCTTGGGAATTTGAAATTCATTTAAAGCTGGAGTCACAATACTCCGACGACCACAACACGACAACCCCGACACGACGAAATCTGAGTAGTAGCCAATGAAAAGCAAGGTCACTGTGACGTCAGTCCGACCAAATCGCGGCTCCGACACCCCCAGAAAAGTAGATTATATTTCTACTTTCCATCGTGTCGGGCTCGTCGAGGCGCGCAAAAATGCAAATACAATATTAGAAGAAAAAAATTTCGTGCGGTATTTCCCTTCTGTAGTAAATAATAAACAAACTTGCCGCCAAAAGTTCCGGTTTGTTTCTAAATACTTTTTTACCTCTCGTACAAATTCAAATATTCTCAAAAGCAAAATAATTATTTACTATCGCGAGTTTTAAAAAGTAAATATTCGTTATTATAAGGATAACTTGCCGTTTTAGAATTTTCGAACAGCCAACTATAACATACATGTCGCGCAGATTTCGTGTCAGGGTATTGTGAACACTGACTAAAATTTAATATGAAATTCCGTCGAGCTCTGACGTCATATCCGTCTGTCGCGCCGTGTTCGTCGGGCTATTGTGACTCCAGCATAACACAGCCCATGCAGGGCTTGTAGGGATGGAATTTCCAATGTCGTTTACACCTTTTTGATAAGAGGGGCCAAAGTCATTGGAGAACAATACAGGACGCGGTGGCATTTCTCTGGCGACAAATAATAGCAGCGTTCCTTGGGGTGGGGAGAGAGAGAGAGAGAGAGAGAGAGAGAGAGAGAGAGAGAGAGAGGAGAGAGAGAGAGGAGAGAGAGAGAGAGAGAGAGAGAGAGAGAGAAGAGAGAGAGAGAGAGAGGCTAGAGCTGTATGGTTTGTTTACCTTTCACGTACGATGTTATAATTAGTTTCCTTTCTGTAACCGAGTAGAAATTTTTCGTGAGCTTACAAAAATATCACTTTCAAATTGTGGGAGAAGATGATGGTGGAATATGTGCTGTGTTTGGATGCACAGCAGATTTTATGCAGGAGAATACTAGGTTTGTTTTTTTACAGTTCTGTCAAATGAAAACAAGTAGGCCTACAGCCTATTGCAAAAAAAAAAAAAAAAGTTAAATCACACAGTTCGTTCGATACAATATTTTTAAAATTTTCTATTTACACTGCTGCAAGAGTTTCGTGTCTTGGGGTGTTAAATTTATAATAGGACATAAGTTATGATAGTTTGTTACAACTGAAATATCAACGTATTGGAAAGTAGTTCTCATATAGAGAAAAAAAATGACATGCGCCTTACTACGTCAGTTATTATACGAATTGTTTGGGACGAATTGTATTTAAGAAGATAAGAGTGTTTATGCCAGTCCAGGGTTTTCTATAGTTTTAAGGTTTCCGTGTTTCTTGGAGGTATACTTTTTCGTTTTATTCTTATAATAATGTTATTTACAGCCCACTTTAAATAATATTGTACGTTTTGCCATTTTATTTTTTAAATCAGCAGTGTCCTGTGTCAAAGGAGGTCTGCGAATTTAAAAGTCACCTGCAAAGTAACGGAGTATACTTAAGTTACTTTCAAAGAAACGCCCAGTTATATTTCCTTCGAAAGTTACGAAAATTATTTGAAGTAACTTTATCCACTGAAATAACATAACTTAACTGAATTTACTTTTAAATATAACTTACCCAACATTCGTCTAAATATATACTTTTGGCAAATTCTACTGGCGGATACCTACGGTAATTTCCGGACTGAAAATTACGTCAAACGCTAAATGTGTCCAAAAAAAAAGAACTTTCGTTGTAATGAAATAGCAGCATGCGGTTTCTGGTAACTCAAGTAGTGCTAAATTGTTTGAAAAACGATTTGCAGCTGGCGTCACAATCGTCCACAATGTGCATCCAGTAATAAGGTCACTCACTTCCTTTGTTTTTGACTAGTTGCACGTGACGCCCACATCTCGTAGACTCGAACCATTGAAATATGTTTCACAGTTTCAACCAAAGATAAATTGAATGCTACTGGGTTTTACGTAGCATGCCAAACCAAGGCCGGTCCGTGGCATTTTCCAAGTGTAAGCGGACAATATTTTGTCCATCTCCTCCTCCCCCTCCGGGGGGGGGGGGGCATAAAAATCTTACCAAACTGCTATGCAGTTGTGGTTTCTACTTTGTGGAATGTTGGTATGTGCCAGTAAGTGAACAGTGGCGAGGTTTTATTCTCGCGTCTTAAACTTTGATTATCACAATTAAAACCGCATCAAAATCACTACATCATGTATTTAAAATCTGGGTAACAAAGGGGCCACGGTGGCTGAGTGGTTAGATTCCTTGGCTCCCACCAATGCGAACCGGGTTTAATCCCCGTCATTCCCGGATTCTCGCGAGTGGGAATCGTGGCGGACGATGCCGCGGATCGGTGAGTTTTCTCCTGGATATCCCGTTTACCACGCCATTGCATTCCGGCGCTGCTCCGTTCTCAAATCATTTCACCCTCATCAGCTCTCAAGACCTCGTTGTTAAGAGCCGCCCAAATCTCTCAACTGGAGTAGGGTATAAGTATGATGTGAAAAATAACTTATAATAACATGAAATGTATAGTAGTTGTCGAGTTTGATTTTAATATGTTTAAACAAAGTAAACACATACATTTACAAAGATTCTCGACTATAAATAGATTGGGGTGTCTTCTGCTACTCGCGATGTGAGTGGGCGAAGGAGAAAGGAGCTATATTACCTGCCTCCGTGTCCCCCTTTCTTTTTCATAAGACAATAACGGTTTTTGTTCATTTTTGGAAGTTAATTATAGTGGGTTAAAAGAGTTTCTCTTGGTGAAATTATTATTCTAGTAGTATACGGCCTAATAGAAATTTAAGTCTACTTTCGAAAAATTTCCCAGTACAATTTTTCTCCCTGTTTCTTCACATGTTCGCCATGCATACGTACTGAATCTGTTTCATGGCGTCTTCAGCTCACCCGTTTCCTTAGCGCCTTACGCGGCTTCGTTATTCCCTTAGATCAGGGACCAACCCTGCACTGAAACAAAGAACAAGTGCCGACGGGATGTGATACTAAGGCGATCATTCACTTGTGATTTTGAACCTGGTTCTGAAATTGCTTCCAGAAAACCCCAAGACTTCCAGGTTACGATGTTACGTTAAATTCTATTTTTTTTTTTTACCTGCAGTAAAAAAATACCTCCCTTCCCTCAAAGAAAATAAAATGCAGAATTCCACCTACATTTACGATTACTTTCGTATTCTAGGCGTAATCACAGTGGATTAAATGAATGAGTTCTATGGCCTGGCCACCATACATTGAGCTTTACAGCAGTATTTTGTCGTCGACTGGCATCAGAGGACCTCTTTGTCCCCGTGTTTTTCTCACTATGAGATCTGCAGAAACCTACTTTTCCAAAACATTTCACCAACATCTCGCTACATGGTTCGAACATAAGAATTTCTGCAGGACGCTTTTTAGTAATGTTTCCCATGCAAGACATTTTGTTTTTTAACTCGAAAGAAAAAAGTTGCCTAATTTAATGAGTATTTTTGTAACAACTGAGCAGTGTATAGGAAATTTGTGGAGTAATTTTATCGCATTATAACTGTTAGGTAGGCTCATTGGTGTGAATTCCTACAAAACTTAAAATCGTTCACGGTTACTTCAGGCTTTTCTGAAGCCCTGCTAAAGTTCTACTTCCAGGTTATTCCTTCGCCTCATGCAAAATAAGCTTAATTAAACCTGGAGAATTACACCAGGGAGACCGCGCACCACATTCGTGCGCACTCAGTGTAGCAGTATTTTGTATAAGGACTATTTCTCACTAGGCGCTACCAACATTCCTATTAACTCCCTGATTTTTATTCAGATTATTTATAAATGAAGCATTATAATTTATAGATAAAATATGAATAACATTTCAAATTAACAGAAGAAAAAAAAGTAGTTTTTTTGAACACAAGTATAAAACGCTTGTGATACAGGGCGTATTTAGGAAATAACTAAACACGTCATACATGGGGAGATTTTTCAAAGGTTTGATTCAAAAAGGCCGAAGAAACCGTGAATGGACTATACGCGATATCGTGTTCATAAAGGTAATATAAATATAGCTATTTGTGGCCCTTATACATACTTTTAGAAAACACATTTTCGAAGAAAACCTTCGTCAAGTAGGGAAATCATAATAAATACTACATTTGTATATAAAAAAAAACTAGTACTTATTTTAAAGAAAAATATTTTTTATAATTTATTTTGTGTATATACATTAATTTCAGTTAAAAGTTATAAGAAATTTATGGTTGAGATGGATGTTCATAAAATCAGTTACAAAAGATTTGTAAATATTGTTAGTAATTTGTTATTACTTACATAAAATTAGAGAAATTATTATAATAATCTTGCCCGATTAAGTTTTTTTTTTTTTTTTTGTAAAATGTGCTTTCTAAAACATCCAGTATAGAAATACGCTTAAAAATTAATAAAAAATAAACTTATTAATACAAATTAAAAACAGCTAATCTGGCAAAATATGTTGCCGTATTAAAAATTAAGGTTATTAATTTTTTTTATACACAACATAAATCGCCATATTTGACATTCTGGGTTGTGTGTGTACTACTTTTTAAATTAGTTCTGCGAGTCGCGTAGTCGGGGACAATGTTCCATTGTTATAACATTTTGAGTCATTTGCATCACGTGTCAGTAATAACATTTCTTTCGCCAAAATTAAAGCCTTTCTTCGCCCATAAATTTTCTTTAGTTTTAAAGTTTTTCAGATTGTTAATTTGTATACCATTGAAGGACGTGTAAAATAAATCGGAACTTAATCTTCCGTTGCAATCGTATATCATAACACAATTTAAAAATATATGTTCGGTGTTGGCTAATACACTACTCAAAAAATAAATTTGGTAATGTCTTTAGATGTTCACACCCCCACGATAAGCATACATATTAAAATGAAAACAGACACGCAATGAAAACAATCCATTTTCTTTGGAGCGATTAAGAACTGAAATGAAGAGCGTTCTTTGGACACGCATTACGTGACGCCATTGCACAACGTGTAGAAAAACAAAGTGATCCCTGGTCATGCGCCAAAATGGCTACGTGGTAGTTAATCGTCTCAAAGTCTGTTCATGATAAAGTGAGCACTTTTGAAATGAACATTAAAATAAAGTCACGGCCCCTGCATGCATATATTGTAATGGGCGCACTTTCGCCTTCTGTTCTTTTAATGCAAAGAAGTGTAAAAATTGAGCATATCTATAAAGTATTAATTTTCATAATAATTTCATAGTTTCATTTGAACGAAGCACGAATCAAGTGATGAGGCCAGTGGCAATGTTAATTTTACATTAGGCGGAAGAATACACAACGTGTTTACAAGTAGGTTCTAAGCAGGGATTTCAGAGGTGCTCACTTTACCGTGAACAGCCTGTAATAAGCTGTATTGCCACCCCCTCGCTTTGATAACAGCTTCATGACGCCTTCCCTTGCTTCTGACATGGCGCCGCATGTTCCGTTGAGGCAGACACCCCCACTCTCCAAGAAGGGCACCTCCATTGGCTTGTAGTGGCTGGGGTGGTGGATTTCTCGCTTTGATGCTTTGCTCCAGTTGGCACCAGCGTGTTGGATCGGATTCATGTCGGGGCTTCTGGATGGCCACTCCATCCGTTGCTCGCGGTGCTCTTGCAGGAATCTCTGAACGATGTTGGCATCGCGCGCTCTATAGCGTTACCGTGCGTCAATAGTGTGTCTTCTCCGAGCTGCCTCGCGCGTGAGGAATGGCATTTGTAACTAAGATCTCGTCAATGTTAAGTGTCCATTGCGAATGATTAGGAGATCGGTTTCCTTGCCCGCGTCATAACAGATCCACCTCCATAAGCAACCGTAGATTGTACAGCTGTTGATGAAATTGCTTACCGCGTCTTCTCCATATTCTCAAACGACCACCTAAACAACGCGAAACCATCCCATCATGCATTCGTAGAACGTAGTTCGGGAAATCTAAGGACGTGACCTAATTTATTGTTTTGAGCAGTGTATATACTCCAGGCGGACGTTACTAGGAATATAAATGAACACAAAAATAAAAACGAAGCTGAACAGTAGTTTCGCAAATATTGTCTGATGACACTACGACAATACCTTTACGATATGTCGAAATTCTATCAGCTTCTGGCACAGAATCTTTAACTTTACGTCAACGTGAATACACTGCTGCGCGACCAATACGTGAACATATCGATAACGTAAAGTTATCACGCAACGAGCTCTCAGTTCCGCGCATTCAATTTATGAATGGGAATGTGCTTCGGGTCACATGAGACTCGAAGCGAAAAATTCTCGAGCGTATTTTCTTATGGTGTGGAGGAATTCCATGTTTCCGATGTACGAGTCGTGTTCTCTGAACATCAGCAGTGCGTGTCCTTTGACCGTCGCGTAATTTCGTAATTTTGTTTCAATCCCGCGGCCGTCACGTTGCGTGGTAGAAAGCACTATCGTTTCACCTGGAAGGTGCCGTGCTTGTACTTGGTCGGTTTTTGCCGCCACCCACGGTAACGTGGCTGTGACCTTCACCCCCCTCCCATTCTTTCTCTTCCCCTACTTATCCATTACCCCTTCCCCCATCAGTACCTTTTCTCCTCCCTAGACTGAGTCCCAAGTTGAATCCCTAATTGACGGGCCGTATTTATACCTGTGTCTGCTGTCTGAACATCACCTGTGGTGGAGCGCATGCGTAGCTCAACGCAGCCCAACCCAGCCCAACCCAGCCCAACAGCTCCGACCCCAGAACTACTCATGTCGGTAACTCCTCCATCCGTCCTTTTTTTATCTTCTCTCATTTCACCGCATCCGCGCCACAACCAGCCGTGCGACAGCTCTCTTCGACGTCTCGCCCTCGATTTACGTCCTTATTACTCGTGCATTTGTTCGCCATTTTGAACTACAGAGATTGTGCTTCAACGTCTTGGATTTAGAGTTAATCCGGGGGGGGGGGGGGGGTGAGGAATGCGCGTGAAAAGTTTTGCACATGTCTTTGAAATTATCAGCCGTTCGATAATCGTATCTCATCAGATCCTTCCTCCTGTTACGTAGAGGATCTTTGAAGATGTTGGAATTCCAATATACGATGTGGTTTTCCTCACGTTTTCTACTCACACTCCGTGTTAATGGTGGCGGTATTATCTCATATTCACAAGGTTGATGTGTGTGTGTATGTGTGTATCAGGGTCCTGTGCGGTACATTCATAAGTATTTTGCGTGCGACGTTAATGTGTCACTGCCATAGGCTCTTGGAATTTTGACTCATCTTGAGCATCAATAAGTATGACCAACTGTTCTCCGCGGGAAGACGTACTCGCAGGCTAAATCGATATCCCGTGTTGCAAACATGAAGCTTTGCTTTGATTATAGGCCAGGTGTCTTTGTGAGGTGTGGTGAAGAGGTGTGTGCGGTTCTTAGAGGTCATTTCCCTCAATCAAAGTTATCTTCAAATGTATTGAATTCATTTTCTTGGATGCTGTGTGATGTCACTTGAACGTCATAATCACGGCTATTTTGTATTTCAAGCTATTTAATTTATGAAATTATTTAAAAGATTTTCGTTTAGATCGTGTTCTATTTTTTCTTGAATCCAATTTTTCAACTAGAACTCAGAAGTTTTAAAAACAGCGTAAATGTAGAATGTAGTGTCTTAATAGATTAATTTTTGCTCATTTAAGCTACAAAAATATTTGCGTGTATTTATTTCATACAAAGTAAATATGTCATCATAAAAAAATGGTTTGTTTTGATTTTGACAAATTATTTTTGAATGCTACAGGCGTATGGTGAGCACAGGTTATAAAAATTAATTACTAAACTTAATTATAATTTTCAAGCTGAAATATATGCAAACTTTTTTTTAGTTGCCACTTTAATATTTATTTAATACGGCTGCATATGTGAAAAGCCTTCCAAAACTTTGAAGTAATAGTTTAGTTTCTACTGAATTCAACTCATTGAAGTGCATGGGAACACAATCTGTAAGTATATTCAGCAAGTTGAACTCAGTCGGCTGAATTCAGAGAAATATTTGATCGTGCGAAATTACCTTAACTGCCAGGTATTGAGAGCCGATGAGGGTAAGGCGAGGTATGGAGCAGCGCAAGGAATGCAACGGTAGGGGAAACGGGAGATCCTCGAGAAAACCTGCCTGCCGAGAGCAGTCTCGCCAGAAATCGGACGCGGCTCGCCTCGGTGTTTGAGAAATGTATTCTCAAGTATCAGAACCAATTTGAATTAAGTTGCTTGGGTACTGAACGTGTGTGACTCGCGGGCAGACAGTTAAGAACCCCTAACAGTAGAAATAAACCAATCACAAATGTGCATTTGAGCAGAAGTGTTCTGGAATGTAAGTAGTCGTGTAACCTTTTCTCGCGGAAAACAGGTGCCGCTAGCTATATTCTGTCCGCTGTATTTTCACAATTTTGCAACCAACCTTTGAAAACTCAGCCCACGTATCACGCGCTTGTTTCTTTTCTGTGTATCCTATTAGAAGCGTTTTATACTTCCCTTATTGTAAAAGTATCATAATTTTGATGAAATTGAATTTTTACTTGCATTTTTTATCTGTCAATTAAGTAACTTGCCCTATTCCCGACGCCTCAACGTTTGACAGCTCACTAAATTCTGGTATTTAAAGATAAAAGCTCGAAATAAATCAGAGGCATTCTATAGTGCGTTGTAATAGGAAATACACGTATGAAAATATTCGAGAATTGGTGTACATGGAGCAAAAAAGATTTTACTGACAGTGGCCTTTATGTCGGGTCAAGGACCATGTGTTCCTAAATCTGACAGTACAATGCAACAGTTTAATTTTTATTTAATATAAATTTGAACACTTTTATCTTAGGTTATGATTCCTGCATAAATGCTAAAAATAAAACATTTAAAAAAATGGTATTGTTTCGTAATTTTATTTTTAGTGTAGAAATGTATTCCCTACACACAATTAACGAGTGTCGGGTCTAGGAACGGTGTTCAATGTGTTAAGCTTTTTAAATAGAAGATGTCGGATTTAAGAACATTCTTAGTACAAATGAAGTTGACGGAGAATACCACCATAAATACACTGCAATTTTAAAATATGAACCAACGTATTTTTACAAACATCACATTTTTTATCTATTTGCCTTTTTCCTGTTCACAAAACTCTTCTTTAAATTCTTATATTACAGGTTGTCACTAGAAATGTAATAATATTTTCTATTTAGAATCCTTAATAACAATCAACTCATGTTATAAATATTAAACACAACTAAGCAAAGTTCGCTGTTCTGTTTGACCGCGAAATGGAACAAAAATATGAATATGGACATAAAATCTTTTAACATCTAACTTACACAAAAAACATGCATTAAAATTGTTTTGGAAATATAAAGACTCACACTGTCACAATAAATTCAGTAAAGCATTGTTACTAACCTAAAGAAACTAACAGGATGTAACACAGGCAGTGAGAGTTTTCATGTTATGCTCTGCATTCAGGGCGTGTATAAAAAAGTGCACCGTCCTTTTGTTTCGGCGTAACACCACCACACTTTGTGTGTACATATCGCACACATTCTTGACACAATATCATTTCATCTCAAAGATCCTCCTCTCACAAGAAGCAAAGCCAGGTGTCTTCTTGAATTCCTTGCTGCAAAGTGGCTACACTTGCTATTTGTAGTGATTGATTTGGTCCGTTCTCATTCCTTGATGGTTTGGTTACTTGAGTTGATTTTTGTGGTCTGCTTCTGTTTGGAGTTGAAAGGATGCTGGAGAAAGTAGCTTGGAGAGGTGTTTCAGGAACAGAGCCAGTAGGAACAGAGGTAATCCTGGACAGTGGAATGTCTTCGGAGCTGTCGTCATCCTTTGACATGCCTTTTGCGAATTACACACGTTCAGTACTGAAGCAACTTAATTCAAATTGGTTCTAACACGTAAGAAAACATCTCTCAAACACTAAGACGAGCCGGGTTCGATGACGAAGTGCTAAAATTTTATGATATAACAAAACGAAATTACATTAAGACCCCATAAACCATCTCAAGTGATTTTCGTGGCAGTGGGATATATCCATTCGACAGTCATGTTTTACCTCAGGATGCTTGGAGTTCCAGGTGTGTGTGTTTCAACATTTAATCGCAAGGCTTATGTAATCTCTTTAGACGACAGTAAATAAAAGTAAATATTCACAAATAATTCGTCTGACATACAGTACCTGTGGTTCTAAATCCGACACTGAAGTGGTTCCTAAACTCGTCAAAACACTGTGTCGGGTTTGGGAATCCACATTAGTCACGGGTTTAGGGCCATTGTACTTGATGGCGTTTGGTTACTTGTTTCTTAAGTTGTTTATCTGAAATATGTTATTACTATGAATACTAGGAAAGAAGAAACAATAAACCACAAGAAAACATATGACATGGAGAGCTTTCGTTGATAAATTAATAAAAAAATACAGTGAGAAACTTACCTTACAACAATAAGGCCCTCTTGTGTGATTACACAAACATCAACTGACGAGGGAAAGATGGCGGCAACTCAGCCAATGTTCCATATTCATCAACAGGTGGCAGCACCACAGCGCGCACAACAGCAGTTTAACTACAAATGGCACGTGTTTTCAAAATTCTTGGAGGTGTCGGGTCTCGGCCCATATCGGGAATAGGGCCAGGTATACCTTATAACAGGTAGGCCTATTTCATTCATAACAGATACGAATAAAAACTGAGAAAAAAAACTGGTATGTTGGCAACGCCTAGTAAGAAACGGTTCTCGTGTAAAATATTATTAAACTGAGTGCGCAGAAATGCAGTGCAATCCCCCTTTCGTGTAATTTTCTAGACTTTTTTTTTTAAGTTTTGTTTGCATGAGGCGGAGGAATATTCTGAAAGTAGAACTTGAGCAAAGGCTTCAGGAGAGTTGAAAGTAACAGTGAATTGGCTATACAGAATGTTCCGCGACTCAACCGACATACTTCGGCAGCGTGTTATACAGATCATTTGGCAGCAAAAAATGTCATATACGCAAGTAGGCTGTACAGCCCCATTTCGGAGTTACAGGGATGTCAATGCAATAAAAACACAAATTGAAATTACTGAATGTCTTTAATGCAACTGGCTACATTAATGTTGAATGTATCACACGAGCTGATCAAAATATGCACCATCTGACCGTAAGCAGGCTGCGATACGTTGTAGCCCACCATGGCGTATTACCACTGCATGGAAGCCAATTCATTTCCTAGCTGATTAGTGGCGTCAGTTATCGCCTGTAGCAACTGGGCTCGTGTGTGTCTGATTACCGTCCGCCGTTAACACGACTCTTCAGGCAGCCCCATAAAAAGTCTAACTGGCCCACCTTTTCCAATCCACCAGCGCGAGTACTCAACTACTGCCCCACGCCCATTTCCGCCACAGTATCCGTAAACAAACACCATGTCTGGGTACTATGCACGTGTAACCATTCCTGGTATTGTTGCACAGCCACTCGCCTCGACACACTTATAAAGCCTGGCGACGCCAGCCACACTAGCAGTATCTGTTTATCGTCAGATTGGTCACATTTTGAACAGCATTTATATATAGGACTTACAACATGAATGTAGTTAATTGCATTAGCGATATTCAGTCATTCCCATTTGTGTTTTTATTGCATTTACATCCCTGTATTTCTGAAATGAGGCTGTACAACATATTTGTGTATATGGCATTTTTTGTTGCCAATGATCTGTATAACACGCTGCCGACGTATTTCGGTTGAGTCACGGAACATTCTGTATAAGACATTCCAACAAATTTCGATGACGTACAGCGCAGTACAATCAAATATTTCTTAAGACAGGAAATGTGCTCGGAGAACCGTGACAAAACAGCCGAAGCAAATAAAGGTAAAAATGGACGTGAAGTTTCACAACGTGTGAAGGCACTTATGTGGCTTCTCAACGGAAGCAAGCAGTTGATTTCTCGGCGCCAGACTTGTGCGGACATACGTTCGCAGTTTCTTAGCAACGCGACACGCGTCTTCTTCTTATGTCCGCACATCGCGACGTGATCTGGCTCGGGATGCTCACACATGAAACTCGGCAGCTACTAGGACTATACCACCGCTGTTACGCTGGTGAGCGAAGCTACTTTCGAAACCATTGCCTGCTTCCTTCTTATGGACCATTCATGATTAATTCAGAATTTTCTGAAACCCTTGCTAAAGTTCTATTTCCAAGATATTCATCCGCCTCATGCAAACAAACTTTTACTAAGTCTAGAAAATTACACGAAAGAGACAATTCACCGTGTATTCGTGCACACTAGAGTGTAATAATATTTTGCAATAAGACTAGGTATCACCAACATGCATATATATATATATTATCCTGTTTTATTTATATTAATTATAAATTAAGTATTGTAATTTATTAAGAAACTTTTATATTAAAGGCTGTTCACGGCAAAATGAGCACTTTTGGTAAGCCCTGCGTAAGATATACTTGTATGTAGGTTGTGTATTTTTCCACCTAATGTAAAATGAACATTGCAATGGACCTCATCACTTTATTCATGCGTCGGTCAAGTGAAACTGGGAAATTATTAGAAAAGTAAATATTTTACAAATCTTCTTAATTGTTACGCTTCAACTCATTAGAAAACAGAAAGCGGAAGTAATAATTTAAATTATCACAAATGGTTACCTAACACTTTCTATTCGACGTTAAGATATGGAACTACTTTCCCTCCATCATTATCAACTTAACTGGGCGTACGTCACTCAGTGCGCACGTTAAAATATATGCAGGTAGGAGCAGTGACTTTTTTCTAAGGTTGGTTTCAAAAGTGCCCATACTTTATCGTGAACACGTTTTATCAGAAGTATAAAACGGTCGCGATACATGCCATATTTAGGAAACAACTAAACACGTCATACACAGGATAATTTTTCAAAGGTTCGATTCAAAGATTGTGATGAACCCGCGAATTCACTTTAACTATATATTTAAGGTATCAGTAAACTGATTGTTGACATGTAGCTATAAAAAATTGTTTCTTATAAACATATTTATCCCACTGTCCTCAGCAGGGTATTTCAGTTTCATAGTACGGGTGCACGCAGACCCACCGCAGATCCTTCACGGAGGTTGAATCCTTGTTCCTGGTCCTTGCCACACCTGCTGGTACCGTCCGCCTGTAGTTGGATAGGCGCACCTCGTTCCATCTCGAGCCCCCTCACGAGAGAACATCGCCGCCATTGTGCGGTCCATGAGGGGGCTTGCGTTCGACCGTTGTCGGCGCGTAGGTGGCCCGTTATACCCTTCACCCCCCCCTCCCCCTTTTCATCCACCTTAAACACTCCACACGGGGCTATGTCATTCAGGCTTCAGGACGCTTTCTTCAAGTCCTCCTCCCTTGTCCCTTCGCTTACGCAAACCCTCCCCTCCGTGTCCCGCGGTCCTTGTGATCGGCGGAAGGATCCGACGACAACCGCTGCGTTTCGCGCTTGCGCTTGTCCTTTGCTCGTTTTCGCCTGCGCGGAACCGCTCGACCTTTTCAAGAAGTTATTGCGTTCACAATTACGTCTGCTCGTAGCCACACACATTCCAACCCTTCCGGATTCACTTTATGTTTATGTTTCGGTTGCCGCGATAGCAAAACTGTTCGATGCGTCCTGTACTTAAAACCAAACAGTTCTCGTTACGTCATAACATGAAATGAACTGTAGGCTTTGTGTTCGGTCATAATAGTTTATGAGTTATGACATACACACTGGTTACGATATCCGTTACCCACAGGGAAGATCATTGGGCACAGGGCCTCGCAGGTAAAACATCTGCCAGAAATAACGTTCTTGTGCGTATAGGTTGTTCACGGTAAAATGAGCACTTTTGAAAGCCAAGCTTAGTGTCTATTTGTATTCACGTTGTGCATTCGTGCCTTATGTGAAATTATCATTGTCATGGGCCTCATCGCTTTCTTCAAGCGTCGGTCAAGTGACACTGTAAAATTATTAGAAAAGTGAGTATTTCTAAAATATGCTAATTTTTACTCTTCGACGCTTAAAAAAAACAGAAGGCTATAGAAATAGCTTAAATTGTCACAAATGGTTACTTAACACTTTTTATTTGACGTTAAGCTAATGGAAGTACTTTCCCCTCCATGGTTATCAACTTAACTGGCTGCATATCACTCAGTGCGCCCGCTAAGAAATATGCATTTAGGAGCAGTGACTTTTTTCCAAGGTTTATTTCAAAAGTGTTCACTTTATCGTGAACAGTCATTAACATAAATACTGACTGAAGTGCTCAGTGATGTTGGCAGATAATTAGGAGGGTGTAATATTTAAATTTGTAGTCTTGGGAATCGGATTCTATTTTTATTTTTGTTTGAAATAGACGTTACATTAAGAGAATGGGTAAAGGATATTATACTTATGATAACGATTGCACCCTGTTTAGAACGCCGCACGGTGTTGGCAACGATTCCAATCGTAATAGTTCCGTCCTGCGAGGTGCAGGAATATTTTATTCCGATGTGGGGAATTTCGCTTTCCCGGACTTGGACAAATGTTATTATGGCATTACCGTATTCGAAGGACACGAACATGACTTCCATTCCGGCAAATTTATGAAGGTATTATGTGAAGTGTTGTCTGTTAGGTTGCCAGATAAAAGCAGATTTGGGAATCATTATGACGCGTAAAAAAATATTTTTTCCGACCGTTAGTGTGCTTCGCGCGTACTGTTCGTATTGATGAGCCGAGAGTCTATATGTACTGTCCTTTATACAATCCACGTCTCGAAACTAAAATGTCCAGGGTTTTGCTAAATAAAGACGATGTGTTTTGTGAACGTGGGATTTTCCCAGGTAGGGATTTTAATTCCGTTTGCAGTAAGTGCTTCAATCAAACGTTAAACAAAATGATAAAACGTTACGAGTTTATATGACAGTTTCGTTTCTTTGATCGTATTTTGAATCGCGGCGTAAATATTATTATTTTTTAGTTTTACTTGTTTCGGTTGTCACTGAGCGAGGTGGCACAGTGGTGACAAATTGGTCTCGCACTCGGGAGGTTGTGGGTTCGTTTCCCGGTTCGGCTATTATATTTCGGATTTCCATGGTTCCCCGGTATTAATATCCAGGAAATTGCTGGGATGGTTACGTACTACAGGCCGTCGCCGATTCTTTCCCCGTTCCTCTGCTTATCTGAGTTTTGCTTGCTGAATCTCTAATGAACTCGCTGTCGACGAGACATTAAACCCGACCTATATACCTGCCTACCTATAGGCTGTTCACGACAAAGTTAGCACTTTTGAGACCCTAGTTACTTTTCCCACTAGCCATTTCTTATCATTTAACCACCTTTTTTTAAAATAAACATTGTCATTTAAGTTATAAACATTGTATATATTCCACCACACTCGGCAGTTTACGTCTGAGGCTAAAATAAAATGTATTTACTGACTATTATTCCAAATGAGAGGGATTTAAAAAGTGCTCACTTTACCGTGAATAACCTATACCATCTTGGTTATCAAAGAATATTTTTTAGTCGCGACGAATAGTTCTTGTATCTTTTTTTTTTTCCCCTCGTGGAATCACGCCGTTATTGAAGGTCGAAGTAAGATGTTATTCTAAGCAGGAATAACATTAAGAGCGAAGTTAAGTTCACTTTAATTAAAATATTTTATAATTTACTGGGGTCCCTTTGGTTCTGAAAGTAAATAAGTGTGCCATATAGGTTTGGGACAAAAGGAATGCTGGGAACGTGGTCTATTTCAAATAAAACAAATGGAGAGTGTTTAAAACATTTCATTTTGTTGTGTCGCCAAAACATTCAGTCTGCAGAGAAGTGTGTCAAACTTAATTTAATTAGAACGAGAAACATTCACTGTTTTTGGTAAGACGTGTGCGTCTTGTAGCAGCTGGTGCTGCTGTTTCAAGCTTGAAGCCATTTACGAATATATTTTGAGGTCTATGTTCTGTTCTTGAAAATTGCATACAAAACACTATAACATTGAAGAGTTGTTTAGCATTAATATTTTTGTCATGAGTTAAGTTGTGCTATTTAAATTCTTTTCATTTTTCATAATCAAGACTACGTTGACCCTGTAATGTCCGTGATCCCAATTACGCAATTGTATGATAATACTTGTTTCATGTGCTTCACGAACGATTAGAATAGGACACGCCCAATTCTTGTATTTAAATTGTTTTTCATTGTACCCTGAATACCTTTTCTGAACTTATTATATTATTTTTTTCCCTAAGAATTCCAGTTTCATATTTTTTTTTTTCTAAATTTGTTCATTTCGCACACCTTTACAATTTTAGTAGAAATTTGCCTCTTGATATCTCCACTATCGTCCCTGAAAATGTTGACAAGAATAGTTATAAATAGTTATTACGATGGCACTGCACAACTGGCAGGAGAGTAGTGAAAGGTGTGTAAAATGCAGCAGCAACATAATTGCAAGCGTGTTAAAGGGGGAGAGGGGGGGAGGTAGAGATTCTTAGTGCCAAGATAATTGCAGTTCTCGGCCGAGCGCTAGTAGAGATTTTCTACTTTAACTGTGAAAATATATCAGCTTGGCACGTGATGCTGCACACTCTAAACCATAGGCTAAAGATGAAGTAGACCGATTTCGTTGGCTGCACCAAACTAATCTCCGTGTCCCAACATTGAACAAGTGCGTTGAGATGTTTTTATACTTCCTCCAACAAATTTGTAATGCAGTGTGATTAAATTCAAATAGGCGTTTTCCTCACATAATAGTGCTTGTCATTCGAAAAATAAGATAGGCCTATAAACAAACATTTTCATCACTATTGACCATGTGACTTTGACAGTTGTGTGTGATTGGGTTAGGTCAAAGTTAGGTAATGCACAGAAGACGAATAAGCGTTCTACCTCATCATTAGTCTATGCTCTAAACCCGAACTGTTAGTGACATATCAGTGGAATACTAGTAACTGAGAGTCAGTTAAGAGACTGTTACACACTGGCCAATCAATCGAATTAATGGAGATTCAGTGAGACTGTGAGGTTTTCGTAGTCGTGTCTGGAGATACGACATAATAATAATTGGTAGAATGGCAATTCTACCAATTGTTCTGTTCGCTCACCAAAAGTTGAGCTAAATGAAAATACAGTGGTAGACGAACAACATTCGTTTCTTTACGTAAAAAAAAAAAACACTCTGCATTTACACAACTTTGCAAAGTTTAACACTTTGAGTGCTGCAGGAGCAATATTATCACGTGAATTTAACTGAATTGTTTGGAGTTTGTCGTAATATTTTTCCATCCGCATTCTATGAAACAGATGACGAAATGTTACTCTGCTTGCAGATTTCGTAAGGTTCTATGCAACGTAGTACTACATTAGCAACACTCAAAGAGTAAATTACTCAAATGAACAGGACATATGGAGAGATTTGGGCGACTCTTAACGTCGAGGTCTTGAGAGCCGGTGAGGGAGAAGCAAGGTGATTATGGAGCAGCGCCAGAATGCAAGTGCGGTGGGAAAAGGAAGATCCCCGACGTTGTCCGGCTCAATTCCCACACGCAAAAATCAGGGAGCGAGCACGCCGGGAATCGAACCCGGTTCGCGTAGGTGAGAGGCGAGTGTTCTGACCACTACACCACAGGCGAACTATACAGGATTTTGCAATATTGCATGTCAATACTTCGGGGAAACATCCCTCACATCTGGAGTATGAAAAAATGTTATATTAACATAGGTCCGCAAACGCTTCGTTTCTTCTCTACAGCCCGTAATACATAATGTACATTGTATGACCCGCAGGCCAGAATTTTTTGCAAAATTGCATATCAATACCTCGGGGAAACATTCCTCACATCTGGAGGATGAAAAAATGTTATGTGAACATGGGTCCGCAAATGCTTAGTTTCTTCACTACAGCCCGCAATACATAACGTACAGTGTATGGCCCGCTATGTATTACGGGCCATAGTGAAGAAACGAAGCATTTGCGAACCATGTTCATATAACATTCTTTTCATCCTCCAGATGTGAGGGATGTTTCCCCGAAATATTGACATGCAATGTTGCAACACTCTGTATAGCTGTTTACGGTTCCCTTCACGTGACGCGGCCTGTCATCGGAATTGTGCACGCCACGGTATCCCGGAAACAACGGGGCTAGCCATGTTTTATAAATGAGGGCCGGCCATAGTGAATGTTATCCTCGGGCTCACGCCATCCTGCACACACGGCATATATGCGTGACGTTGAATAACTCAGATCTGGGCGCGTCCCTTACGCTTTTAGGATTTTTCGCTTTGTGAAAGTTGCATGCGAGGGAAAAAAAAAATCCCGCTTGTTCATCGTTGGCCAGACTTTTTAAATATTTAGGAAGATTTCAAACGAACCCGAGGTCGGGGGTGGTTTTCGGAAAATTGCCTTTAGGGATGTTGGTTGCCGCGTTTGCCTTCTTTATTCCAAAACTAGTGGAATGTTTAGTGTAGTGATGATTGCTTCCAACTTTTCTGATTAAAGCTGTACTTTCAGGATATTTTCCGCCAAAGCTTAACTAAGTTTAGGAAACTACACTAAAGAGACAACGCACCGCATTCGTGCGCACTCAGTTTAACAATGTTTTGCATGAAAACTATTTCTTACTAAACATTACTTACACACCTATTGTCTCCGTGTTTTTATTCATGTTAATTATAAAGGAAACAATATAAAGAAAATATTATATTTAACTAATGGAACCCAAAAATAATACACTTATTTTAACAGGAGTGTAAAAAGTTTGTGATATATAAATTATTAAGCAAACAACCAAACGCGTCATACAATACACGGAATGATTTTTCAACGGTTTGATTCAAACAGTATAAAAATAATGCGTGTTGACTATGTTGTGGGTGAGAGTACGTAGAACGTTATTCATAAACAAATAACAATATGGGTTCATAATCCCATTTATGTTTCTTTATTGAAACATGTTACGAAATGGTTCCTAAAAATTGTAAAGCGGGGCAGAAACATTCGAAAAATGTATTTTCTACATACGTCTGTCACTATAGGCAATATCTTAAGGATTGTTAACGTCAACGTTAGTTCTGGGTACGCCGTTAAGGCCTTAATAAACATCTTTCAATCTGTGCCCTCTAGCCTACCATTCTTACAGTCCTGCCACATTTATTTGGCAGCAAACTGACAAGAGAGATTGTCACAGGACGTAAATGAGCTACGACGTGTTTGTAGTCAAATAGTAATCCTGACGATCTTGGATTTTATTATTATTATTTTTATTTAATTAATTTTTTTTTTTCACTCCAGTCCGCTTAAAGAGTTTTTGCTACGTTTTATGTATCAATATGAGGTAGATCTCTTTTTTCCTTGAAGTCTGCGTCATCGCCTGTTTTGTCGGCCGCATAAAATAATGTCTTATTCCTTCTCCTGGGCAATTAGACATAGTGAAAATGTAAACATTTAAGGAACTTTTGGAAACTATAACGTCATACGTCTTTTCGTGCTAAAAAAAAAAAAAATAACATGACGAATATTCTGAAATAAAACGAGCGACAAAATGTTGACAAAGCCTAGGTTTCGGGGCATGATTTGCCTTATAGTAGCGTATTCCAATCCTGTTTCACCAGCATTGACCTCAAATGGGGGTCCTCAACTAAGTAGGCCTGCTATTCAAAACCATCCTCACTGCAGATGATTGAGGCTCGACCCCGTGAACTCTTAGATTTAACTTTTAAAATAAGGAAAACCTTGCTTGGAGTATTTAGAGTGCGCTGTCAACAATATTTTGTAAGTTAGTCAAATACACGAAGAAAAAAAAATTGCACACGTCGAACTACGGCGTCATAAGCACGTAGTACAAAGATAGACATGTTGTGTTATGTTTTCCAGGATGCTGTAATCAAAATGATCTGCTCATATTACGAATCATGATGGATATTATTTTCTCTTTTAGTCGCAATTTAAATAATTGATAGGTAAATTAATCTTTAATATTGAAGATTCAAGAATGCATTATTATCACGTAAGCTAATAATAAAATATGCTACATTTTCATAATTGCTCCTTGCAGTCACAAAATGTCACAGAGCCATTCTCAACCATCATAACGCGCGCAAATTTCTTTTGTTGTAAGTCATAATACATTTTTTTAAAATTTGATCTTTCCCATATGTTACAGTTTGACCGTACGAAATTAATCGTTTTAAATTATAAAATAATAATTTTAGTAACTATTTGCGTAATAATTTTGGAAATGACGTTATGTGACAAAGCTCGTCAGGATATATCACAGTCGTGAAAAATATCTTAACTTGTAATATTTCAAAAAGTAGGATATCTTTTATGATCGCAGATAGTGTAAAGGTGTCTTATTTTCACTATTTACTGGGGATCGTCATTTAATGGAGTGTGCGTATTTATCCAACCGACCATTTCGCTACTCCATCCGAAGCAAGACACGTTTACATCAATTTTATCTTCTCGTACACTTCTGAAGTTATTCCATCCACACATTTGCGCAAAAGAAAGGATTTCTTTTTTGAAGAACGAGTGCATTGCCAGAGTGCACGGAGTCTGTAGCGAAGGAAGGAATAGTTCTAAATGATTACAATACCGCTGCTCGGCATGTCATTGAATCGTGCAGCCAGCTGTCCTTGTGTAAGTTGTCCTACGAGGCGATAAGACGAAGTGCTACGTACCCCGTGGCTGGCGTTGACGCAACTTTGTATCGAGTGTACCAGGAGTGACCAAAGCAGCACGTGCCTCCCCGAGTCAGGCTATAGCTAGAGACCTGAAAAAATCGCGCATTCGTCTCAGGACGAGCTAGAAGTCAAAACACATGTGTTTGTATAACTTTAACACTTTGGAGTCTGTACACGTTGAGAGACAACCAAGACAAGATAGAAGTGAGTTAGATATAGCCATGCCTGCAGGAACACCGGTTCTATTGGTCTCTGGGTTACCTTCCTAGTGGCCAACATGACGACGGTCACGCCTACTGTGCTCTATAACGCTCATTATTGGCTGGTCATCAGCCACTAGGGCGCTAAGTTGATTTTGTCCCAATGATATGTCGTTATTTGTATAAAATATTTTACAATAAAACCTGTCCTTTTGAGTATTTGCAACAAAAATATGCTTTGTAGCCAGGAAAACTATTGTTGCTGAGATGTAGCGTTCTTGTAAGATCCTGTTTAACACAGGCAGAACAACGACTACATGAAAATGCTAGTTTATTTTTTCAAGGACAAAACAATTTTAAAATTAGGTTCTCTCGAGCTACACTCGAGCGTAGTCTTCAAAGTGTTAACCATTGGTCCACACGGTGTTTGACACCTCCTCGCGAACGCTGGCCCAATCGTCGCCTTCCACTGTGACAGCAGACAGCCAATGTGCAGCTGACATAGGAATATTTGTACATACATCTGTGCAGTCTAGCCTACAAGTCACTGAACTCGCGAATTCTTCAGGTCTCTAGCTATAGCTAGGGATAGGAAAATTTCGCTAGTTCAATGACCTGCTGGCTAGGCTCCACAGTCCTGTGTACACTCGAGACTCACATGTTTGTTCATTGGCTGCTGACCCACACAGTAGCCAGTGTTACTACACACCTGGCAGTATGGCACTCGCTACTTGTTTTCCTTGCTAGTCTGCTATTTGCTTAAAAATTCCTCCAGACCGTGTCTAATGAACTGTGGTCCAATTGAAAAGATGACTTCATTGTACACGTTTTTGACGTCTATCTTGTCGTGAAATGAATTGGCGAAATTTTCCTATCCTTAGCTATAGCTTATACAAGCACACGCTCACAATAAAATGAGGACTTTTGAAATCAACCTCAGAAAAAAGTCACTGCCTCTACCTGCATAGTAATTTAACGGGCACACTGAGTGACATGTGCCCAGTAAAGTTGGTAACGATGTAGGGAAAGTAGTTCCATATCTTAACGGCGAATAAAAAGTATTAGGTGATAATTTATAGCGATTTAAATTATTTCTTTCGCATTCCATTTCTCTTTCTAATGCATTGAAGTGTAAAAACGAGCAGATCTGTGAAATCTTCCTTTTCTAACAATTTTACAGTTTCACTTGACCGACGCATGAATAAAGTGATGAGGCCTAAGGCAACGTTAATTTTATATAAGGTGGAATAATACACAACGTTCTTACAAGTAGATCTCAAGCAGAGTTTTCAAAAGTGCTCACTTTACCGTAAGAGCCTATATACCGTGACACTGATTGGCTGTTTACTCAACAAGGAAATCTCAACTGTTTTGTATTTTGTGGCGCTACAGTCCATACACAGTACTACTTATAATAGTGTTCGAAACTAAATGTAACCTAAATATAGTCCGGCAGACACAGGCCCATGCAAGCTTAAAATCTATTTCTTAAAAACAATTTTTAGAGAATTACTTTTTTATAAAATTTGTTTCTACTTTCTTATGAACTCAAGAACCTTTTATTATATCTGGAACATTTCTGCACATTTGTTCCCCATATTTGCTCGTTTCACAGTGTTTGAACTGAGACAATAAGAGAGTCCGCCTGCACAAATTTTATAACTCACAGTTGGTAATAAGTTGGGGATCTAACCATAATTATATTAGAAGATATTGCTGCATTGTGAAAACTAACATCAATCAAACACTTTACTTCTATGTGGCTATCTTCAGGTAAGCGCTCATAATTTTGTCACAGAGAGTACGGAAGGACTTAAATAACGAGTGCTACATTATGTATAGGCTGTTCCCAGTAAACTAAGAAAGCACTTTTGAAACCCGTGCTTAAGATCTACTTGCAAGCGTATTTTGTATTCTTCCACCATACGTAAAATTAACATTGCCATGGGCCGATTCACACTATTTTCATACGTTTGCCAAGTGGAACTGTGAAGTTATTAGAAAAATAAATATTGTACATATTTACTTATTCTTGCACTTGCATGCATTAACAAAACCAGGAAGCGAATTAAATAATTTCAGTGTTCCGGATGTTTACTTAGTACTTTTAATTGAACGTAAAATTATGGAAGTATTTTCTATTACTCGTTACCAACTTTACTGGGCGCATGCCATGCAGTCAGCGTGCCCATCAAAATATGTGCAGTTAGGGGCAGTGACATTTTTCAAAGGTTGGTATCAAAAATTTTCATTTAACCCTTTTCGACCCCATTTTAATTTACTGTTTCAGCTTCTCGTGTTGCGAACAAAATATTTTATGATGTCCGTGCTGTTCTTAGGTCGACACAACACTTGTTTCGTTGTCACAGCCAATGAGATGTAAGCCATGTGTTCGGCTACAGCTATATGAACCAATTATGATCTAGACCAATCAGATGGTTTACGGATCATTTACCCACAGGTAAGCAGTGTGTGGTACAGACCAAAAATTACCTGCACGTTCGTAATGTACACAACCGAGTACATTACATAGGGTCTGAATGGGTTAAACGTGAACAATCTGTATCAATTTACGGTATAGGCTGTTCACGATAAACTGAACACTTTCGAAAGCCCTGCTCAATATCAACTTGTATGCACGTTGTATTCTTCCGCCTTATGTAAAATTAGCATTGCCACGGGCCTCATCACTTTATTCACGCGTCTTTCAAATGAAACTGTGAAATTATTAGAAAAGTAAATATATTACAAATGCAGTCATTTTTACACTTCGATGCATTAAAGAAACCCGGAAGCGAAATAAATAATTTAAGTTGTCACCAATCGTTAGCTAGCACTTATATGCGACGTAAAGATATGGGACTACTTTCCCTCCATCGTTACCAACTTTACTGGTCGCATGTCACTCAGTGCGCCCGTTACAATATACGTAGGCAGGAGGAGTGACTTTTTTTATAAGGTTGATTTCTAAAGTGGTCGCTTTATCGTGAACAGCCTTTATTAGCTTTTCCCTGGGTTCTGTACACCCCTGCTACTTCGATCACAGAAGTCGTTTTAACACTCAGGGCCTGCTCGTAGTCGAAAGAAAAATAAAACCTTAATATTTTCAAGCGATATTTCCTAAATTCATTATCATAAACACATTGCTGTAGAACGTGTTGCGGGAACGCTGGGAGATAATGGGTCTGGCTGTCTAAGCGAGTGCGCAGGGTACATTACGTGAAGTACACGACATGTAACTTAGCGCGTAGAGGTTTGCTTTGCAAACTAGTACAATAATTTTTTCCGAGTGGTCGTTGACGTTGGGGGGGGGGGGGGAACACGTAATTAGACCAGTTTACTCTTGTACAAGTACAACATATATCTTGCGGTGTTGGTTATATGTGTTCTTGCAAGCTTGAGGTATTAATAGGTTGACTTCTCAGAGTTAAAAGACAATGGCCTCATTTTCTGATGCGACGGCTTGTAGATTACCGGAAGGGACGTTAATTCCAGGCGACTATCTGCTACAGGTATGTGTTATATATATATACATACACACAAGATCCCTCTTTATCTTTTACATCCGTAGCCGATATTACTGATAATTATGAATATGTTCGGCGAAATTCTTTTAGAGAAAATGTATGGTCTATTCGGGGTTTTCTAAAACATTTTTTAAAAATCAAACCTTTGAAAAATCACCTCATGTGGCATGTTTGGTTGTTTCCTGAATATGTCGTGTATCGCAAGCGTATTTTACTTGCGTTAATAAAATCAATTCTTTATGCTTGGTTAAATTGTAACTCTACATATAGGTCTATTCTATTCATCAATTATAAGATTTCATTAAAATGAGTATATGTAGATAAAAACAGAGAGAAAATAGGCGTGTTGGTAATGCCTAGTAGGAAATAGTTCTTATGCAAAATTCTATTAAACTTACTGCGCACGAATGTGGTGCGTTGTCCCTTCGGTGTAATTTTCTATACTTGGTTAAGCTTTGTTTGCACGAGGCGGAGGAATATCTTGGAATAACAACTTAAGCAGGGGCTTCAGGAAAGTGTGAAGTAACTGTGAATAGGCTATAACGCTGAAGTCCATAGAATAAGTAGCGTAATGTTATGTACCTACGGGCACAATATTATGCTTAAGATTTTTGCGCTCAGGTGTGTATAGGACTGTGAGGTATAACCTATTATATGCTGTTCACGATAAAGTCAGCATTTTTTTAATGAACCGAGTGACATTCGCCTAGCAAAGTTGGTAACGATGGATGGGAGGTAGTTCCATATCTTAACGTCGAATTAAAAGTATTAGGGAACCATTTTGATAACTTAAAGTTATTTCTTTCGCTTTCTGTTTTTTTAATGCATGTAAGTGTCAAAATGAGCAGATTTGTAAAGTATTTACTTTCTTAGTAATTCCACAGTTTCATTTAACCGACGGATGAATAAAGTCATGAAGCCCATAGCAAATTAATTTTACATAAGTCGTAATAATACACAACGTGTATAAAAGTAGATCTTAAGCAAGGCTTTCAAAAGTGCGCACTTTACCGTGAGCAGCCTATACCATGTTTCATAACGCGAAATTTAAATGTTAAATGCGTGTATTTTTTAAGAGCAAAAAATTCTGCGGTTATAGGCTGTTAGCGTTTAATTGAGCACTTTTAAAATCAATCTTTGAAAACTGCCGCTGCTCGTAACTGCACATATTTTAATCGGACAAACTGCCATGCTCACAGTAAAATTGGCAGCGACGTGTGAAAAGTAGTTCCGTAGCATTACGTCGTATTTCGACTTCTAATTTGTGGGCATTAATTAATTAATTTTGGTTTATGTTTGTTTTATACAACTAAGAGTAATTATTACACAAATGAAATACTTGAATACCTAACCATTTCACTGTTACACTTGATCAGCGCATGAATATAGTTATTGGGCCCCTGTGCGTTAGTGTTACATGGTGGAAGGATACTGAATAGTTACAGGCCATAGATATGAAGAGCTTTCAAAACTACTCTACTGACCGCGGAAAGTCTATACCGATTAAACCTTACTCTTTTTATAGAACGTTAAGACAGAAACCCCCTTCTTCATTGTTACTTGCCGACTCTAAAATACTTTTTTGGTCATATTATTTTTCGAATGCTTTTTTTTCACAACTGTAAAATTAACCGTCAGAAAAAGCGAGATTTTTCTTCTGTCCTAAGAACTTGCTTGGCTGCCCAAGCGTGAAGAATTTTCCGCTGGTGCGGAAAATTCTTGTCGCATGTGTCCTACAGAACTTGTTACCACAAATTAACAAAATACCTGCATTGTTAACATTGTACTGTTGGAAAAATTACATTCTGTTTAGGTTTTAGTGTAGTTTCGTACATTGGGTACTGTGAAATAACGTTTTCTTTTTTTCCCTTTTCTGTTTCAGGTAAGATATGGCCAGTATTACCAGCTGGGTGATACGGATCGAGATGTGCAAACCATCGATTAAGAAAGTTTACTGAAAAAGAAAAGAAAGTCTTCTACTAAGGCGATATTTTCCATTGCACCCGTACAAAAGAAAATTGGTAAAAAATATAATTTTTTTAAGTGTTTATCAACTGCTTGATAATTTTGCTGTAAGTTAAATAACCTTAACAGCGATATTTTTTCGTTCTTTCTTTCCCAAATGTGTGATAAGAAAAGTGAAGTGTAAAATATTTGGGAAAAATGTTATGCATAATTCTTATTATTCGTAATTCCTGGTGAGTGTACCTTTCATTTTAATGTATTCTCAATTATTGGTTTTTGAAACTGCAAAAAAAAAAAAAAAAAATCCACTGTTTATTTATGTGTCATGTAAGTTCCAAGAGAATTAGCATATAATTATCATTTTTCCTTCGAGGAATTGTTACAATTTACTTCGAAGCCCTGGGAAATACCCTTTAAATTTAATGCAAATTTAAAATTTAAAGAGAAAGTATTTTTAAAAAATACTGTTCCTTGGTATCCTGTTTTTATGCATAATATCTTATAACCTACTACTAGAATATTTGTAGTAGACAAATATTTAAATGCCCAATACGAATGTGAATTAGTATTAGGCTATATGTAAACCATTAAAAAATTGACTGCATGAACTAAGCTTCAATGAGAAACTTCTTAGACAATGGTGACCATAGTCAGATGGTGAGTTTGCAACCTTTTAAATGTTGTTAAATATATAGACAACAATATCTGTAAAACGTAATGCGACGGTCCTGTTTGATCAGAATTTGCAACTCTACTATTACTTTAGCATTTTTTACTACAAAGAAGATATTTATTTTAAGCAGTGATTCAGGAATATTGAACGTGATCTTCAACAGCTACTACCGTGGCAATTTAACAATTGTAATGCTATAACTAGACTTAGTGATACCCTTGTAAAACGATAACATATAAAAGACTAAACATAATCTTTATTATAGCAGGTTTTTCGGTATTAATTGAGCACTTTTTGAAAGTGCGGGTCAGCATTTTTACCGTTCAGCGAATAAAAAAAAATATAATTATTGTTTCTTACGTCACTGCCAACTTCACCGAGATCATTGCGGTATTTGTACGTCACACACATGTAATTGCAGTTGTTTTTTTCTTCGAAGATTGATTTTCTTAGTTAAAAGCTGTTCACGATAAAGTGAGCACTTTTGAAGTCAACCTTAGAAAAAAGTCACTGCTCCTGCATGCATGTATTTTAATGGGGCGCACTGAGTGACATTCGGCCAGTAAAGTTGGTAATGATGGATGAAAAGTAATTTCATATCTTAACGTGGTAGGTAACCATTTGGGATAGTTTAAAATTAATTCTTTCGCTTTCTTAATAATTTCACAGACGCATGAATAAAGCGACGAGGCCCATAGCCATGTTAATTTTGCATAAGACGGAGGGACACGCAACGAGTATACGAGTAGATCTTAAGCAGGGCTCTCAAAAGTGCTCGTTTTGCCGTGATCAGCCTATAACAGAACTGTTGTGTAAATTTTGATCTGCGGAATTTTGCAGCGGGAGACGGACGTTTCGAGGAAGCGGGACGTATTCGTTGTCCTCGCGGCTTCGTACCTTCCGTCTTGAAAGCCGTAGACGGTCGCATAAGCGGCCCACGCGAGCGCTCTTTAATGACGCCAATTAGCGAGCGGGCCTGTAGCCTTCGTCCCGCCGCGCCGATGACAAAGGAGGGAGGGAAGGAGGGAGGGAGGGAGGGAGGGATTAATTTTTCTAACTCATTCTCTCCCCGGAAAGCAATTTCCGCAGATTTGAAATGCTTGTCCCTGTGTCGCTGTCGACGGGAGGGCCCCGATGTATATCTTCGTCGCCATTCCTCTGAAGCTCGAGGGGGGAGGGGGGAGGTTCGCTGCCTTACAAGCATTAGTCTGGAGTTAATGCAATCTGCGTTCTCTAAGCGCCTTGGGGTTTCTGATTACCTTAATTACCCTAGTTTTTTTTTTTTAATCCCGTTATTATTTTGCTCAATTTTACAAGACCGTGCCATCCCTGTAAGGAGATTTCATAGTAAAGTAGTATTTTTAAAATCAGTTAATAAATGTCCTTGAAATAAAACAAGGTTTTTGAAGGGGGGAAATAGGATATATATATATGCTGCTATGACTTATGCAGGCCTATAGTCTATTCGCGACATCTTCACATTTTAAATCAAACCCTTGAAGAAATCACCACATGTATGATGTGTATAGCTTTTTCCTAAATATGTAATGTATCACAAGCGTTTTATACCTATGTTACGATAAAAGTATCTTATTTTTATTACATCGAAGTTTCACCTATATTTTATTTACAAATTATAATATTTCATTTATACTAAATACGAACGAAAACAGTGAGAAAACACGTGTGTTGGTAACACCTAGTAAGAAATAGTTCTCATGAATAATATCATTACAACTGAGTGCGCACGAATTCGGTGCGTTGTCCTTTGGTGTAATTTTCTAGGATTAGTTAAGCTTAGTTTGCACGAGGCGGAGGAATATCCTGGAAGTAGAACTTAGCAGGGCTTCAGAAAAGTTTGAAGTAACCGTGAATGGATTATAGTCAAAGCATAGGGAAGGAGCATCTTAACAGTTATTTTAAAATACTACTTATTTTTCAACGATTAATTCCACATCTGTAACCATAGTAAAATATTACCTAATTATTTAACAATGTCAATCCCACATGGGAAAGTACAGGTATAATTGAAACCGTACACATATCAAAAAATTCTTTACGCATTTCGTTATGTCATGTCTAGCTTTGATTTTTGTGTCTGGTCGTAAATTTTCATTACAAAGATTTGTGAGAAAAATCGAAGATGAAATGGATTCTACCCCCTTAACACTTTTGAAAGCAATTGAAACAGATTCGCAGACATTCAAGACATACAGTAGTGGGCCTGTTGAATGCGTTAAATGCAGCATGGACACCAGTTATGACGTTGTCTGTAGTTCCACTTACCATCGTACTGTTTGTACAGGCTATTCACGGTAAAGTGAGCACTTTTGAAAGCCCTCTCATTCGGAATAATATTCAATAAATATATTCTATTTTAGCATGAAGCATTAACTTCAGAGTGCAGTGGAATCTACACGCTGTGGTTATTACTTACATGCAATATTTTTTTTTATGAAAAGGTTCTTAAAGGATGAAAAATGTCTGAAATAAAAAAAGTAACTAGAGCCTCAAAAGTGTTCACTTTACCGTGAACAACCTATACACAATACACCGTACGCTATACTGAACTGTGCATGAAACGTTCGTTACTCGCCTACAGTCTGTCAATATTATGGCGATTTGTCGCTGTCCCGATTCAACGTTCTTTCCTACAAACACATATAGGCTGTTTACGGTTAGGCAGGATTTACAACGACCCGTCGCGTCCGTCCGTCATCCGTCCGTCAATCACGTGACCAGCCAATCAGAGGTGGCCATTAATTCTATCCGTCTGTCCGTCAAAACCTTGGCAAACCTTAACTTTTGACGGACGAACGGATGAAATTACAGCCTTCTAAACTGACACGATTTGGTACTCTTTCTTCCCGAGTTCTTTACAAGGCTGTGTAGTGTGTATATTGTTTTGTTTTGGCTGTCTTTTGTTTTCATGTGTTTGTTTATGTAACTGTAAAATGAAATTAAGTTAGGCCAACATTCTTCCCGAAGACTAATTGATAATTACGTTTGGAAACACGAATTCCTTTTGTGCAATAGTAGAACTAATTAAATCATTCTTTATATGCTATTTAAAAAACAATTTTTCATCGATTAATTTCTGTTACGTATGTGTATTTGCGTTTCGGGGACTTAGAAACACAATACCGCCAAAAATTCAAACTTTTAATGGAGAATTTTTTCCCCATTTGTAAACTGTTTTGTTTTAATTAGTTTGCAGCAATGAACTTACGACGTACGTATGAAGTTTGGTTGTAAATCGCTCGGCTGGGAGACGGACGGACGTATGACGGACGGACGCGACGGGCTGTTGTAAATCCTGCCTTACTTCCACCTTTTTTGAAGCCCTGCTAAAGTTCTACTTTCAGGATATTCCTCCGCATTATGCAAACAACCTCATACAGGAAACTACGCCAAAGGGACAGCGTACCGTATTCGTGCGCACTCAGTGTAGTATCATTTTGCATATGAACCCTTTCCGACTAGGCATTACCAACACACCTATTTTTCTCCTGTTTTATTTATATTGATTATAAATGAAATATTATAATTTATAGCTGGAATATAAGTAAAAGTTTGTTTGAACTAGAAATAAGGTACTTTTGTGTTAACACGAGTATAGAAGTTTTGTAATACGCGACATAATAGAAGACAACCAAAGACATCATAAATATGGTGATTTTTCAAAGGTTTGATTCAAAATTGTGTTAAGAAACCGCGAATAGACTATACAATATTGTGTTCGTTTGAGCAATTTACACTTTGAGAGCTGCCGGCTTGTCATTTTGCAGTGCGAAGGTCGTGTGGCCAAAGTCTTCGAAGAATTCGGACGTTGTAATTGTCGACGGCTAAGTTCATATAACTCGTGTTGAATTCAAACGACGTTGCCAACGCTCGGAAAGTGTTAAACGGCCGTGCCGAAAATTGCTTGGGGCGCTCACTTTTATTTGCTATCTTTAAAGGGGAGGTGCTTCAGGTTTTTTTTTTTTTATCCCCTCTCTCGTCATTTAACCGGGATCACCTGTGATATGGCCCGCTGTTGAGATGAGTGTTACGATGATGAAATGTAGCCTGCTTCGACGGTCTGGGGTTATCGCGGCGTCCCCCCCACCCCCCCCCCCCCTTCATCAAACTCCATCATCCTTTCCTCAAAGCCCGAACCGCAATCCTTCCCTCCTCTTCCATTCCTTCTTCTCCCCACCACCCATAAACTTGTTTTTTTTTAAATCGTGTGCATAAGGAGAGATGAAAAGAGGTAGCATAAAAAAAACATATTGTTGGCTTGTGGGGAAGAGGGGTGAAGGGGATTGAGGGGAAGTGGGCTCTTGACCTTGTGAGAGAGTTGGGGGGGGGGGGGGAGTTTTGGATCGGATCCCTGAAGCGGGGCGGAGACTCGCGAAGTGGAGGGGCGTCCAATCGCGTCGCGGTATGAGCACGTCATAATACCATAACGGACATACGGGATATTTCGTAGCCGCGTGGCCGTCGTCCAAGACTGGCTGGCTCCGGCTGGCTGGCTCAAGGCCGTGATTAAAACTTGACTCGGGGATCCTGGCGATGAAAAGTGGCCCCTTGTTGTTGGTCTCCTCATGAAGATGAGAGATGGGCGGGGGGAGGTAATTTTCATATTCAGTCTGCGGAAAGGTCCAGAGGAGGGAAAACACCCCCCTTACCAACACATCCCTTTCCTCACAGGTTTTTACCATACAATGGACCAACATTTTGTACCCGCGCAGTCAGAGCGGAGAGGGGCTCCTGCAGTTGTACTGCTCGAGATGTTTGCGTAATGGCTGGCTATCTGGCGTGCACTGGGCTTGTTTTTATTGGCCTGTCGTTTTTTTTTATCTTTTTAAAGGAGAGAAAAAAATAAACCTTGAATAACTCCCCCCCCCCCCCCTCCTCTTCCCTTCCCGGTTCGTGTTATTGTTAGTCGGTGGCCAATCGAATAATTACTCGAGTACGTTCCAGTGTTACCTTCCCATTATGCCAAACGATAGGCTATGCGCTTATGTAAGGTCGTCTGTTGACTACACCAACCATCGCTTGTGGCCGCATTCGTTCGCCTACAGATGAACATTTCCTCTCCTTATCTCAGTGACATGTTAACTGCCAGTTACGCGCTATGCTTGAAAGTTAGAGAGAAAAAAAAAAGTAAAGGTAAATTTAGCTGCTTGAGGTGGGTCTTGCAGTAAATTCCGCCTTGTGCAAGTCTGCAGTCTCTTGTCTGTCGTTGAACAAGGAGAATTTTTGCAAACGTTTACTCATACGAGTAGGAAAAAAGCTTAATGTTATGAAAGATAAACAGTACGATAGGTCTCACTGTAGGCACATACTGGCGTAGCACTATCTGATATAGTGCAAAACAAATTCATATTAGTTTTTATGTTCGCTTTTCATTCCGCGTTTTAAAGACTCTAATGAATATTTATATATGATTTTAGATGACTTATATTAATGTCTTAAAACAGCTAAACTAGGCTATATTTTGCAATAAAATATATTTGATAAAAATTTGCGTGTTGAAAGTTTTTTTTCTCCTCGCAATTAGCTTCCCATATTTTTTTGATATGGAAGCACTTACAATTTTTACAGTGTGTTTTGGCTCTCCTCATTTCATTCATGAAACCTGTTTCGTAAATTAATGATTAGGGAGGGGGAAGTGAAATTGGATGTTGGTCCAGGGTCTTCATCAGTCATTATGTTTCATCCCGCTTTCGTATTGAAAGCCAACACACTGCCGCCCAAGCTACGCTGAGAACGTTAAATGAATTGACAGTCGTAGCTGCATAAGTTTGTGCTCAGTCCCGTACTTAATCGAACGCTTGAGTTGCTGTTGAATTTCAATAGCGCAAAACTATAAGTTCGCGCGTACAATCACACTTATAAAGGAAATCAGTAGAAAAGTGACAACAGATTAGTGATCGGGTTTCATCGTAGAGGCAACCAAACTTTCGTATAGTCTATTTGCGGTTTCTTCACCCGTTTTCAATCAAACCTTTGAAAAATCACCCCAAATACGACGTGATTAGTTATTTCCTAATATGCTATGTATCTCAGGAGTTTCATACCTCTGGTTAGGTCTACATGACTAATTTATTTTTCTTTCAATTAAAGACTTACCTATTTTTTAATATATAAATGAAATTATTTCATTTATAATAAATGTTAATAAAAACTGTGAGAAAACATGTGTGTTAGTAACGCCTAGTAATAAAAAGTTCGCATGCAACATATTATTACAACTGAGCACGCACGAATTCGGTGCGTTGTCCGTATGTGTAATTTTTTAGATTTTGGTCAACTTAGCTCGCACGCGCGGAGAAATATCCTGGAAGTAGAACTTAAGCAGGGCTTTAGAAAAGTGTGAAGTATCAGTGATAGGATTATACCAGCAACAGAAGGTTCTCTTAGTTTATTAAAGTTAAGTTTGTCGCGGGAACATTACAAATAGGCCCATTGCTGAAGTTCTTCTGTTTGAAGGGACTATATATCTATTTTCTGTGCTAGGGCAGAGAGTACTGACGTAGGAACTATATATTCATATAAAGGTTGTTCACGATAACGTGAGCACTAGAAATAAACCTTAGAGAAAAGTCACTGTCCCTGCATGCATATGTTTTAATGGGCTCACTGAGTGACATTCGCCCAGTAAAGTTGGTAACGACGGATTGAAAGTAGTACCTTATCGTAACGTCGAATTGAAAGTGTTAGGTAACCATTTGTGATAACTTAAATTATTTCTTACGGTTTTTTGTTTTAAAATTCATCGAAGTGTGAAAATGAGCATATTTGTAAAGTACTTACTTTCTTAATAATTTCACAGTTTAATTTTACCGACACGTGAATAAAGTGATGAGGCCCGTGGCAACGTTAATTTTACATAAGGCGGAAGAATACCACAACATGTATACAAATAGATCTTAAGCAGGGCTTTCGAAAGTGCTCATTTTACCGCGAAGAGCCTATAATTGAATATACAATCACAGACAGGAACAACATATATTTATGTTGCTGTCATAGACTACTAACAATATTTCGATGGTACCTTCAACAAATTTGATTCCTATTCCTATGCAGTCTAGATGGGTTATGGATAGGCCCTACAGAAATCTGATTCTTACAACCGTATTTTTTTTTCTCTGCGCATCTTTTTACCTATCACCTTCGTTGCCAGAACTCGAGGGAAATGTTTGTAACGATGGCCATTACGATACATGTCTATTACGGAAAAGATGTGCTGGGAAAATTAGTATTTATTCTAGTGTGTTATTACACAGTGTTGTTTACTGTAGCCACCTGCTATTTTTTTTTGTTGGGTGGCGATGGATAATGGAAGAAAAAAAAGTGTTCTTTTCCCGAAGAAGTGTATTGGCAAGTGTAGAAACTGCAACGATGAAAAATAGAGTATGACGGGTTCTGTTTGTCAAACTGAGTATGGAATTACCGCTTTCATCGCAGAGTTATTTTACTGCCAGATTGAGGAATTAGAAACTTAGTAAGTTTCGCATGTGAGTACATTAAAAATATTTTTTTTTTAACTTTAACACAAATGTCTGTGTTGGAACTTTTGTTAACATTTGTGTTTTTTTTTTTTTTTTTTTTTTCTTTTCTTTGACAAAACATTCCGATGCAAAATAAATTAAGTACTGTTGTTTTGTCACAAAAATAACTATTACCAACGACGGAAAAAAAAAGAAGAAATTACAGATGGGAAAAGATTGAACCCGCGCCATCAGTGCTGAATGTCTCCCACTTCGCAGAACCTGGCGTCCTACCAACTACGCTATCTCGACGTGTCTAACTTTGTTCCGTATTGTATGTATTAAATGTAACATAATGACAAACTGCAGTTCTCTTTCTTTACTTCATGTTCTATAAATATATCCATAGTTGGCATAGTTTTAATACTAAATGTAGCTTAGTCCAGCCCTCAAGCCTTGCAAAGCAGTTTACGTGTGCCAAATGCGCATGTATTTCAAGAGCATAAAGTATTCCCACGTAATGAAAGAGAACTGCAGTTTTTGTTTATATTCTGTTCAATACTTACAATATGAAAAAGAATCAGATATGTTAAGGCTGAGCAATCGTTAGGGCACCGCGTTCTGTGAAGTCGAGCGCGTAAAGCACTCGCGACTTGGGTTCGAGTCCCCTGCCTTCCGTCATTTATTTTTCGTTAGTAATAAGCAGAGGCGTGCAAAAATCGCGTTATTATTCAAGGGCAGACTGAACTCCAACTTACTGTGCTATTGATCAACTTCGGCCATTGGCCAAAATATATATTTGGCACGTCTCGGAGAACTCTTGAGCCAATAATATAAGGTCAGCGGTGGAGCGACCAATCTCTTTTGAGAGATCAAGAAGA